>JAKSZP010014445.1:0-602311 GCA_022478985.1 Massospora cicadina | reverse complement strand
AACACTAGTAACTTCATGAGCTAAGAATTTGGGATTCCAGAAACTATTTTTTATATATAAGGTCTTAAAAGGAGATTTTTTGAGGTTAATAAAAAATTTCCTGTAAGCCATCAATGCACTTTGTAGATATTGATCCCAGTGCAATGAATCAGTAGTGGCCATCTTGAATAGTATTTTAAATAACATTCTGACTGCTCTTTATACATTCTTGTTAGTTTATGGGTTACAAGACGCTGAAAACAATTGTTGAGCTCCCATGCTTATAGCTAAGATCCTCAAAGATCTTGACGATAAATTATTCCCATTATCACATAGCAGTATCTGCAAGCAGCCGTTTAAGATAAATATTTGGGTATAAAAAGTTAGCATTAGTTTTGGTGTTCTGCGCATATATGGCCGTTGCTTTACATATAATATGAAATCAACAATCCCATATAAGAATTTATTGATATCCTCATGTGTATTTAGGTTTTGGACCTAAGACGTCTGAACTGATGGTGCAAAACGGCTGCTAAGGGGTCATAGGATGATTATTGTACTTGGCTCATGGGGCGTCTGATTTTTACAAGTGATGTATGCGTCTAAGAATTTCAGTACATAGTACAGTATCTCTTCCTAATAGTAATCTTTTATCATTTACTAGTTTTCTTGGCTCCTCAATGTCATGAGATATTGTGGGCTTCAATTATAACTGGTATCCATTCCAAAGGTCAAAAGAAAAGTAACCAATCGATTCTGAACCTTTTATACTGTAATCAATTGAACACCTTTGTATTTTAAGTGTGCGTTTTAGCTTCTACTGAATTAGTTCATTTTTTTCCTCCCAAGATTCTGGCTTCATAAGTAGGTCATGTAAATGTTCTGCTTTGCTGTTGTCTCAGTAATATAGTAGGGGCAGTAAAGTCATTCCATCTTAGTTCATGTGCTTTGCTCCACTTAATAGACAAAATTATGTCCTAGTCTGAAGTCTAAGAGCCAACAGGACTAGTCTTCCTGTCAGTTTAATTTCATGTCCTCAGCTACTCTAAAGAATTGCGATCTGCAATGATTGGAAAAATTTTATCATGCAGAAAGGTCTGATGATGTTTATTGCCAAAAGAACAGCTAATCACTCTTTCTTCATGGTGCTATAATTTTGCTCAACTTTAGAAAGCAAACTTTGTCATAATATGATATTGTGTAATCAATTCCTTTATCAACTAATTGAGATAGGATGTGTAAGCCCTGGGGAACATCCTTTGGGCGTCAATCGGGCCATCTTCCCATTCCCAAATAAAAAGATACCAAAGAGGATGGTGGTACCCCTTGTTACTCAGGGCGATCTCACTCACGTAGTAGATGAGCAACGGGCAACAGCCCTTCCACTTCAGATCCCACCCCCAGTACCCACACTAACCTCAGTAGAACTGTTGCAGGGAGTTAGTGAAATCTGCGCCAAGATTGTTGAATTAAAATTGGTCAGATCTAATTTGAGTGGCAATCTGGCTGATGCCTGAATCTCAAATGGCTGGAAAGGCATGAAGACTGAGGTATCAGCTGGAATGCCCAACAGTTCCAATTTGATTAATATGCTGATAGAACTAACATCAGGCACCATCAACGAGGGTTCAAAGCCCTCTGTTGGCAATTTAGGTGTTATGGCTGATGTGATGCCATTGACCAAATAGACAGTTCAGCGACCAAGCGCAGGCAGGTTGGGTATCCTAAACCCGTTCCCATCCAAATGGACCCACCCCTATGTGGGGTGGCCTTGGGGGATTCCCATCACTCGTCAGGCCAAACGCCATTGCACCAACTGCTGGAAACATAGTTGAGCCCCAGTTTGGACGTTTGAGGTCAAACTGACAGCGACTCAGCCCACTGCCAAATTTTGTGATGTCAGTTCTTAAGGAACAAACCCTCCCATTCCCAAACAATTCGCCGGTTAGGTCAAAATTGCAGGACCCAATTCCAGCTTGTCACTACCCCAATCAACCACTATTTAATCAGTTGCATAGCACTGAGAAAATTGTTGGTCAATTTTCTTCCTTTTCCTTCAGTAAAATTTTGCAAAAAAACCAAAACAAATTTTATTATTTCTTCCAACTGCATCCCTGATGGCATTTTCCTGGTGGCCTGTCAGTCAATATACTGGATGGGTTTTACCAGTACTCTTGGGCACATGACCCCTTCCGTCATCAATTGGGTTCAGTGAGTCCAGTATTTATGGCTCTACAACTCTATTATCATAAATTTTTGGCAGCAATACACAGGGATCTTGTGGCCGTATGTCCACCAATTGCAAGAGAGAATTTATCTCCTTGAAACCGCAGTTGATATAGCCCCATATGCTGAGGATCTCATTGAAACTATCTCTGTGATTCCACCCCCTGCAGCAAGACCCTCTGGGCAGGAGTGGGTTCAGTGTGGTTCGCTGTTGGGATCATTCTCACCTTTGTGCTGCATCAACACTTTGTCATTTCTCAATGCCTGGCTCCATATCAAGTCATCCAGTCAGTAATGTCTCTAGCATTCTGGCTTGCTTTTTGGGTGCTTACGCATCCCAACTGGCAGGCTGGTCTAAACTTCTTCTGCCATTTCCATGACATAATTGACCAACCATTATTTTCAGCCACTTCCGCATTGTTCTTCAAACTGGGAGCCGCAGTGGTTACCCTTTACAAATGAATGTGTAATCAGCAGTTTTCTGTTTGTTGTTTGTTTGGTCACTTTCTGACTTTGAGAGAAGTATCCGCTCTACCTTGGGAAATCTTCTTCAAGCCACCCAAGCTGCGCAAATGGCGTCTCCTCCTCCTACCTCCAGCTTGGAGGGAAGATCAAGTATCCCCTCCCAGGAGATCGCTAATCAAGTTCTTGATGCACTCGCCAAAGTGCAAATGCATATAGCAATTGTACTTTGTAACGCTTCTGCGTTATCTCATGCCCAACAAGGGCTCACGTTATTAGACGCTGTGGATGGAGATTCCTGACATTGAGTGAGGAGTCTTTTGCGTTCTTCCTCACAAGTAGGAGACTCCTTTCCACTGATGGCCATCATGTCAGCCGCCCTGAAACCCCCTGTGTCCCAAACAGACCACTTATTTAGACTGATCTATGCCATGGCTAAAGCCCCCAGTTTGGTTTTTTTGATTTCTACCTTTCATGAACTGGCCCCCACGTCAGGCCTATCTATTGATATGCTTCAGGCAGCCTTTAGATTGGGTTTGGATTCATGTTCCGCTCATCACATGGCTGGTCTACCATCCAAGGATCAGTAGATCAGATATGTGCCTCCGCAACCACCATCAACGCCTTACCCCATCATGTTACCCAATACCAGAAGGCGAATTTCTTGATTAAATTACCCAAAGAAGATGCAGATGATGCGCCTATCTCTGAATTAGCAGTAGACTTGGGTACCAATCTTACCATAACCCCTGAGTCTGAGTTGGTGGTTACAGAGTCAACTATTAATGATTCTGTTCAAGCCCAGATAGAGGAAGTTGTTCCCCCACCCTTGTACTTTCAATTTTCGCTCCAGCGAAGGATCCTGGCTTTACCCCTGATATGCCCATCATTTCTTCAGTCACAAATGAGTTAGTCAAATCTTCCAATAAACAAAACTTCGCTTATTTCCCTGTGCCTATGAAGATCAGTATCGGCCAGCATCATGTCTCCTTTGAAGCTATGGTGGATACCAGAGCTGCAGGGAACTTCATGAGTGTTGAGTTGGTGCAACAATTAAAACTGGAAATGGATGTGGGCTCCTCAGTGATGGTGGCCTCATCTGCCTATCAGTCCTCATATGTCATTCGCTGACTTGTACCCTTTTCAATCCACCAGTTCAACTTCTGCAAACTATTTTTCAGCTATGCCAAACCTGGTGTTTCCGGTAATCTTAGGTGTGGGGTGGTGGCTCTGACAGCATGTGAAGATTCATTTAGAGTCTAATACATTGTCGTTTACCAATGATGATTCAGAGGGGGAGTTCCCTCTGATCAACACCCTCAAGAAAATACAAGGAACCATCTCTATTACTACCTTGGTTACTTCTACGGGCATGCCAGCCAATCCTCCAAAAGTTTAATGCAATATCAGAGAATCTTTGATATGGAAAAAAGTGGATCGCCTGCCTAAGCACACTAGGTAGAATTGTGGGTTTTGAATAAGCGTGGAGTTGGTGAACATCAACTGTCCGTTGTATCCCCATACAGCGGAGGAAGAAGTTGCGCTCAATAACTGGTTGGATGACATGTTGAGAAAAGGTTGGTTGTTCAAAGAGACCTCACCCGTCACCATCCTGTTGTCTTCACCAAAAAATTGGATGGCTCTCTCCATCCCTGCGTGGATTACGGTCATTTAAATAAAATAACAGTTACTGATCCCTACCCATTGCCTCTGGAGCAGACAATTAGCCAGGCAATTGCCAAATCCTGTGTGTTCTCAAAACTGGATCTGGTGAACAATTTCAATCAAATTCAGGTAATGGAAGGGCAGGAATGGTTAACCGCAATCCAAATGAAGTGAGGCATTTTTCAATTTCGTGTAATGCCCTTTGGGCTGAAGAATGCCCCCGTTACATTTTAACAGATAATTGACAATGCATTGGGTGACCTCCAGTTTACTTGTGCAATTTCATACATTGGTGATATCCTGGTTCACTCCCAAACTCCTGAATAACACGCTACCAACTTGGAAGCAGTGGTGGTCGCCTTGCATAAAGCAGTTTTGTTCCTCAAAGCTTCCAAGTGTGAGTTTTATAAGTAGGAGGTTACTTTCCTCAGGAACCTGGTTCTTATAGATGGTGTCGCAATTCCTCCCAACAAGTTAGATGTGATCTGAGAATGGCCAACTCCAACAACGCAGAAACAACTTCGGAGTTTCTTAGGGAACTATCATCTTTCTAAAAAAGTTTTCCCCAGCACTTTCCCAGTTGGCCACACCGCTCCACCCTCTTACTGGGAAGAACGTATCATTTTGTTGGACGCCTGAATGCCAGCAGGCGTTCAAATTGATCAAGCAGGTGTTTATGTTCCCCTATCTTGAAACATGCTGATCCCACCAAACCGTATACTGTTGCATGCAATACCTTGTTAGTAGCAGTGAGAGAAGTGATGCTTCAGGAGAATGATGGTCTTGAACATCCGGTCACTTATTTCTCCTGAAAGTTCACAGCCACAGAGCAGCCTTGGGCCATTTACAACAAGGAATTGGCAGCTGTTGCATGTGCATTAACTCATTAGCAGTATCTGTTGCAGGGTGCCCGCCATGAATTAATGGTCCGCATGGATCACCAGGCCCTTTTGTATTTCCGCAAACCCCAAAAATTGGCACATCAGCAGGCCCAAACCTATTGGGACCTGTGCAGTTTTAACTTTAAATATGAATTTGTTAAAGGTGCACTCAATGTACTTCCCAATTTCCTAAGCCACAGTCCCGCCCACTGTCCCTCGGAACCTGAGGAAGTGGATCTTGTTACCATGATTCTGGCCGCTCAGATTCTGTCCATCGTTCCTCCCATTGTTTCCTCTGTCATGTTAGCTCCCGACACCCCATTATTGGCTCAGGTTTTAGCCAGTCAATTGGCCTGCCCTGAGGGCATGGAGTTGGTCGAGCAGTTAGTTCACTCAAGTCACAAATACTCCCTATACTCCTTAGAAGAGGGACTCATTTGCTTCCGTTCTCACATTTGGGTTTCCCCCTCATTCCAATCAGAGGTATTTCATGCACATCATGATCCTCCCACGGTCAGACATCCTGGTAACAAGAAATGCATCAATTTGATCAAATGAACCTTTAATTGGGTGGGACTGACCAAAGAGGTCCCAGCTTGGATTGTTGATTGTGTTACTTGCGCTAGGGCCAAGTTGGATCGCTCCAGGAAAAATGGCCTCCTGCACCCCTTACAGCAGGCGGAAGGTCCATGGACCTCAGTATCTGTGGACTTTATTATTGAGCTCCCCTGTTCTAATGGGTTCACAGTGGTGATGGTAGTGATGGCCCATTTCACAAAATTTTCCCTTTTTATCCCTTGTACTTCTGCAATTACATCGGAAGAAACTGCCCATCTTTTTGTACGCCATGTGTTTTTGATGTTCGGTCTTCCCCAGGAGATCATCAGTGACTGGGGTTCACAGTTTATCACGCAGTTTTGGAGTGAACTCCTATCAATCCTAAAATATCCCCCTGTCAATCCATGGTGTACCACCCTCAGTTTGATGGACAATATGAGCGGATCAATCAAGTCCTCAAACAATACCTGCATTGCTATGCTGCAGCAGCGCAGGATACTTGGGCTGGTGACTTTCCCCTCGCTCAAAACTGCTTACAATAATGGAACCCATGCATCCACAGGGTTTTCCCCTTATGAATCAACGTTGGGTTATAATCCTTCATTTTTGGTTGAGCCGTGCTTGCAGTCTGAGGTTCAGGCTGCTGCGGACCACACTGCCCATATCCAATTGACTCAAGCTTTAGTGCGGGAACACCTTACCAAAGCCATCAATGACTACAAGCAGTTCGCAGATTGTAAGCGCCTTCCAGGTCACAATTTATGGTGGGTTCCTACATCATGCTTGATACCCATCATTTGCAAATTCAAACCCCTTCCCACAAGTTTGCCAGAAAAGCTCAGGCCCCCATTTAGTGGAGGAGGTATTGGGTAATGGGGCGTTCTGACTGAAGCTTCCCGCGCATTGTTAGCAGCACCCTGTTTTCCATGTTTCCCAGCTGTCACCCTTCAAGGGTGCAATTCCCGCGGAACTGGAACCTATCATTGTTGATGATGGGGAAGAAGCTGAGGTAGAGGCCATCCTGACATCCCAGAAGTTGCAACGTTCCGTCCAATATCTAGTGGCCTGGAAAGGATATCCGGCCTACAAAATAGTTGGGTCAAGGCGTGCAACGGTGCAAATTGCATGGACCTGGTCAAAGCTTTCCATATATCCCACCCAAGGCTCCCTGCCCCCCAGAAAGTCATGACAATTATGGCTATCAAGTTACCCAAGGCACACAAGAATGTGGCTCTGGTTCAGTTTCCTGGTGGGGGTGCTCTTCTTTTGGGAAAAGGAAAGGGTAATGTAAGTCCCGGGGAACATCCTTTAAGTATCAATTGGGCCATCTTCCCATTCCCAAATAAAAAGATACCAAAGAGGATGGTGGTACCCCTTGTTACTCAGGGCGATCTCACTCACGTAGTAGATGAGCAACGGGCAACAGCCCTTCCACTTCAGATCCCACCCCCAGTACCCACACTCACCTCAGCAGAACTTTTGTGGGGAATTAAAGAAATATTCACCATGATTGTCAAATTGAAATCGGTTAGATCTAATTTGAGTGGCAATCTGGCCAATGCCCAAATCTCAAATGGCTGGAAAGGCATGAATACTGAGGTATCAGCCAGAATGCCCGATGGTTCCAATTTGATCAATATGCCAATAGAACTAACATTGGGCACCATCAACGAGGGTTTAAAGCCCACTGTTGGCAATTTGGGCGTTGTGGCCAATGTGATGCCATTGACTGAATGGATGGTTCAGCGACTGAAGGTGAGCAGGTTGGGTATCCTAAACCCGTTCCCATCCAAATGGACCCACCCCTATGTGGGGTGGCCTTGGGGGATTCCTGTCGCTCATTGGGCCAAACGCCATCACACCAACTGCTAGAAATGTAGCTGAGCCTCGGTTCAGACGTTTGAGGTCAAACTGACAGCGACTCAGCCCACTACCAAATTTTGCAATGTCAGTTCTCAAGGAGCAAACCCGCCCATTCCCAAATAATTCTCCAGTTAGGTTGAAATTGCAGGACCCAATCCCAGCTTGTCACTACCCCAATCAACCACTATTTAATCAGTTGCATAGCACTGAGAAATTTGTTGGTCAATTTTCTTCATTTTCCTTCAGTAAGATATTGCCAAAAAAACCAAAAAAAATTTAATACATCTTCTAACCGCATCCCTGATGGCGTTTTCCTGGTGGCCTGTCAGTCCATATACTGGATGGGTTTTACCGGTACTCTTGGGCACTATGACCCCTTCCATCATCAATTGGGTTCAGTGAGTCCAATATTTATGGCTCTACAGCCCTATTATCATTAATTTTTGCAGCAATACACAGGGATCTTGTGGCCATATGTCCACCAATTGCAAGAGAGAATTCATCTTCTTTCTACCCCAGTTGAAATGGCCCCATATGCTGAGGATCTCATCAAAACTATCTCTGTGATTCCACCCCCTGCAGAAATACCCTCTGGGTCAGGAGTGGGTTCAGTGTGGTTCGCTGTTGGGATCATTCTCACCTTTGTGCTGCATTAACACTTTGTCATTTCTCAATACCCGACTCCATATCAAGCCATCCAGTTGGCAATGTCTCTGGCATTCTGGCTTTCTTTTTGGGTGCTTACACATCCTCTGGCAGGCCAGTCCAAACTTCTTCTGCCGTTTCCATGACAAAATGGCGCCTATGGCTAAGTTGGAGGTGCCAGGAAATAAGATGAATGGCTTTACATGGTACAGGTATCATAGGATCAGTATTCTCTTCAACAAACTCTTCATTGATTCAAATGCGTTTCTTTTCTCTACTACCCACAAAAACAAGTATTTTTGACAAGTAAATGGACTTTAGCTTCATCGATTTGAATGAAAAATTTGTAAATTGATGTTAAATTCATTATTTCCAGGAATAACTGAATGTCTTAAAGGCTTTCAGCTCAGGCATCTTGGAGATTGCTTCAGCTTTATTGTAAAATGATTGATTTTCTTACTGTTAGAATTTTTGTTTTAAAAATTTCAGTTTCTTATGGAATAATTTCTTTTTTAGGTTTTAATTTGACGTGTTTTATCTTGTCATTGGAACACTGACTTGGGTTGGTCCAAAAACGGTAAAAGTTTGAAAAATATCATTTTAACATCTAGGTACACAATCTCACTGCTGAATTTAAGTTCTTAGTGATGTATTCCATCGCCCATTGGAATGAGATGGAAGCTTTGAATTATCTCTGGGGGAGCTGAATGGTGGAATGATTCTTCAATGCAGAACAACGCACATTTTTTGGTTTTTTTGGTGATTAATCCATCTACCAATCTCTGCTGGCAAGGTCCATCGTGGAAAAAAATCTGATACAGAGATTCAGGCCAGAGATCCTCAATATGTGGAATCAGATAGCTATCCTTATTGGTGAGGCTATTTAGCTTCTAGTAATTCATCACTATTATGTGACCTCCATAGTTTTTTTATAAGTAACATGGAGATGACCATGAAACTCTGGGAGGGTACAAGTAAGCCGGCATACTATAATTGCTTGAGTTCAGTCTTCATGTATTGCTCCCTACCTTTGACTTCCTATAGAATTTGGTCAGATAGGGGTTTTATCCTATGTTGAAATTATGTGTCCAGTCTTTCATGTGATTATAGTCTACATCTGAAGTATAGAAGATACCTTTATATTCTTAATGTAGTTGATGCATTTTATCAAGTTCCTCTTGATTTAACTTATAAGAATTTTTTAACTTGAAGTATAGCACGTTCTTTTTATTGGCAGGTAGTCCTATAACAAGGTTAGTACCAATAAAATGTATTTTGTCAATTTCTATAAATGAGAAATTAGTTGACCTTTCCATTCTTAATGTTTCTTGACAATATATTTTGGTTGGTTAAGCTCCCAAGTAAAAGCTCTATAGGCCACAGATAAGCTGGATCAAGGGCTCCTGATAAAACTCTTGGATCAAAACTATTACCTTATCTACACTAGTAATGTGTAGCAAGCAGTTTGAGGGTATAATCAGTGTTATGTTGGTGAAAACTACTCTTTGTTCTCCTGGTTTAATTTTTACCTACTCAGGATTATAAAATAATATGCCCTCTTCTGCATCTACTGAGTTAAGTAGCTTTTTGTGTGTCTTCTAGAAAAAGTATATTGAAAAAGTAAGACGGGATCAAGGTACCTAACTATACAATAGTTATCTTTCTTGTTTAGTCTTTTATTTTCAAGTATAAGGGAATTTCATAGTTGAGAAGTAAAAAATAACTCACCATCTGATATGGATTTCTAGGCTGATAAATTAGGTACTTTATTAAGAATAAATTTTTTGTGATGATCCCTTTAATTGGCTCATTTGCAAATAAAGATGTGTGGCGGCTCCCCCTTTTGGGTTGGGCACGACTAATGCTAAAAAGAAGTGATAGGTATCCTTCTTTCAGGTTGATATTTCCTCAATACTTGATCATATGTTATGTCCTGATGAGTATATCATATTGACTGTTGTTTAGGGCAACTTACCAGGGAGAGGCTGAGAAATACTAGACTGGTCTCCCAATTGGGGATGCATGAACACTGAGTAGAAAACCCAGAATTACAGGGGCACAGAAGTCTGAATGACTCAATGAAGTGAAGTTCTAGCATGTATGCGAAGATAGTAAAAGTTCAATAATGTGCCAAAGGCCTTAAGGAAAACCAAATTTCTGCAATGTGGCAACTTTGAGTATCATGGGGGCAACTGAAGGGTGGGTGAGGCATAGAGGATGACAAATCATGGTTTCACAGTTGCAGGACTTTGATTTTATAGTAAGGTGCCATGGATTGACGTAGGGCTTTTAGGGTTCTGTTGTGAGTTGGAAGCAGAAATAGAGTGCAAAGGGGGCCTATAAAGCGCTTCAGGGTCGAGCTCTCCCTGAGAGGGGTTCTCCAGGCCCTTTGGGCAAACAAGGCCCTTCATATGAGGTTTGGGTGGGGGTCTAGATTCCACTAACAGTAGAACGGGGTCACTCAGATGCTGTCCCACCCACTGAGAAGCTTCTGGCAAACCAGCAGCAGGGTGGAGAGCTGGGTTTTAAACATATGGACATGTGATAGTGGGGGTAGAAGTGTAAGCTTCATTTTGAAGAATTTATATGAAAATTTTATGATGATTTGCCAGGCGGTGGAGTGATTCTACTGGACAACTCAGTTGACAAACATTGGTAAAAGCACTTGAGAAGTGATGTACTTCTCTGGATTGATAGGCGAAATTTTTACTAAAATATGACAGATGGAGTCTACAAAAGGCTGGGTGAGACCACAGGGACATTGTCATGGCTAGAAAAAGACGTCATCCTTGGGACCAACGTGAGAGTCAAAGATGCTTTCAGGGAGGCCATAAAGTGAAGTTAGCAGGCCTCCTGACCTCAAGCAAACCATAGACCAACACTGGGTAAATGCAAAATATGCCCAAGTTGGTCCTATGAAAACAAGCAAAGTTTGGCCCTGTATGGGATTGGAGGCATTAAAACTAACTAGCTTTGTTACATTAAAAAATGGTTTGCTTCAGTTTTTGGAATAATGGGGTTTAAAAATTCATTTGGTTTCGCACTTTCCAGCTCAGGTCAGCCAAATTTACAAATAAATCACCCAAGTTTGGCCAATTACCCACTATAGCGCTTTGCCTGATGGAAGTGTGAACCTATTGGTGCGCCTTGGCTTATACCTGCTTCCCTTGATTGATTGTTTGCCCGAATTCCCTTAAATTTTCCATGTCAAGACCAATCTCCCCTGTTTGTCAACTTCCTCTTAAATAAAACCCACATTTAGTTCACCGTTTTATTATGTTATCTTGGATATTCCTATGCTTGGACCTCTTCAAGGAGGTCTCACACCACATTAACCATTTAATTTGTACAACAGTAAAGCTATCTGCCAGTGCACCATTGGGCCGCCCAGGTTCCCTCCAACCTAGAATGCCTAAACCTTATCCCTCAGTGCACATCGACGCTCCTTTTTGTTTAATTCTCCTATAGATAAACCTTTCCTCCCTAAGTTACTCTAGCTCAAGTATTCTCTGTGGGGATTTAATAAATTAAGTATTATTGACTAGTTTCTTGGCATTAGCCCTGTAAACCTTGCACCTCTACGCTGGAAACAGGAGAGATATAGACACTCTCCTTACATTAGTTGACCAACCTTATTATCTTATGTGTACAAACTTTTTTATGTGGGACTTTCACAAAGAGTAATAGGTGTGCACCAGCTGTGAGCTTTGGCTATGGTTAGCTGAACTTCTGGTTTCTCTTCTTTCCAAAAATTGGAGCATCTCAGCGTTATTTTGGCTGCCTCTAACTGGAAAGTACCCACCCTTCTTGCTCATACCAGGTGGATACAGATTCTTCATGGTCCAGAAGTCATGATTCACCGACTTTCTGCCAAAATTTTAAAATAAATTTTAACAAATGGTGTTTACTTTGACAGCACGTTCATATGGATCCCGAGAAAACTTGAAAGATGGGTCTAGGGGCTATGGCCTTGAATAACGTCAGGCAATCCATTGCTGTTATGATAATAAGGTCGTTCACGTCTAAAAACTCGGTTTATAACTAAAACACCATATATATTCCCAAGCCATGTTTGCTCTCTCATGGCTCAGACATGGAACCTACTCCTGTGTATTAAATTACCACATAAAACCCCCGTTTGACCTCTTCCATGCTTCTCAGCACTCAGGAGGTTGAAAAGGAGCTGCATTTACAATATAAAAATGTTTTTGCCCCTGCTGAAGATATGGTGGGATATGTGGCCTCAGTAGTAAGAGTGGCCAAATATCCCTCTCCATTCTTTGATTCCAAAACATACCTAGGGCATGTTAATGCCATTTGATGATTTTAAAGGTAATGTACTGGCGTTTTCTGCACTGAATAAAGACCATTCGGAGTATTTTCTACTGACTGCTACCCTTTCCTCCCCTTTAGGGAAATTCAGCACCACTATTTTGGTGGATACTGGGCCTCTGAAAATTTATGGATCAAAGCCTAGCCGACTACATTGAGCTGAGTTATATACTAGGTGGTATGGTTAGAGGAGAGGCTTCCCAAGGTATTCCCACGCTGATATTTCAGGGCCCAGTGGACTATCAAGTTGCCAACTATCATTTGTCTGACCATTCTCAAGCTATCAAAAATCTCTTGTACCCCATTATTTTGTTTATAAGTGGTGGCGAAAGTTTGATGTCAGGACTAACTTGAAAGTGAATTTTCTATCCCTCACATTAAAAAATGGTCGCACATTAGTTTTTCCTTTGTCGGAGGCTAATGTCCAGGGCGATTTGCCCCACTGGCCCAATATTTACACCCGCAGTCTCTCGCCAATACTGAAGCCCTTGGTGGAGGTTCCCCTACCTTCTTATTTGGAGGGTTTGGAATTTTTTTGATGCAGCTTCAGCCAATGCACTACCCAATCATTCTGAGTTTGATTGTGAGTTTAAGATCACTGTGGATCTGATGCGTATATCTTCCCCCATTTACCTATTGACTGTCCGGGAGGAGGAGGTTTAGATGTGTGGGTGAAGGAGCAGTTAGCTAAAGTAGATATTAATCAGCGTACCTCCTATGTTTGTTCCTCACTTCTTTTTGTAAAGAAGGCCGATGGAACCTTAAAACCTTGTGTAAATTATGGGAATCTAAACAATACTGTTATACCAGACCTTTATCCCATCCCTTTGGATTCACATATTGAACGTTATACAGAAGACTAAAGTTTTCTCCAAACTAGATTGCCTCAATGCATTCAATCATATCCGGATAAAGAATGGACAAGTGTGGTTAACTGTATTCTGTATCAGAAAAGGGATTTTCCAGTTTGAGCCATGCCCTTTGGGCTTAAGAATTCCCCTGCTACCTTTTAACGCCGCATTGATGCTGAGTTGGGGGACTTGTTGGGGGTATGCGCGGTTGCCTACATGGACGATATCCTGGAGTTTTTCCCCAACATGAGTCACATGAAGTACACCTTTGGCAAGTGGTGGAGAGGTTAAAGGAAGCCCATCTTACGCTAAAGATCAATGAATGTGAATTCTTCAAGTCCCAGGTCACTTTTCTGGGCAACGTCATGTTTGACCAAGGACACATATAACTCCAGACAAAGATAAGGCTATTCATGAGTGGCCCACCCCCACTTTAGTTTAGGAATTGAGGAGTTTTTTGGGGACGTGTACATTCCTCAAAAAGCTCACGCTCAGTTTTTCTGAGGTGGCAGTGCCCTTGTATAGAGAGCGGTGCAAAGGTGCTTCAGTGGTCCCCGTTTTGGAGGATGCTTTACAAGCAGTGAGGTGCACCCTGTTGTCCACGTCAATCCTTCGCCATGTAAACCCCAATAAAGAGTTTATTGTGTCTACTGTTGCTTCCAACTTCGCCATAGCAGCTGCCTTGTTACAAGTAGGCAAAGATGGGATAAAGCATCTGGTGGGATATTTTCTAGGAAAATGTCTCTGCCTGGGTTGAATTACGCCCTTTATGACAAAGTGTTACTAGCAGTGGTGGAGGCGCTGACTTATTGGCATCACCACTTGCATGCCTCGCAACCTTTCCATGTACATACAGATCACCATGCCTTACTGTACTATCACACTCCTCATTTCCTAACCCCACAGCAGACCCGTTGGCATGAGACCCTTGCCTAGTTTGTATTTTCTTTGAGTTCACCAAAGGCAAGGAGAATGGTTTGGCGGATGCTATGAGCCACAACCCTGCTTTAGCTCCTGATCCAAAGGATGAAGGTTCATAACACCCAGTTAATGATTCCACCATTTAAATTTTTTTCAATTTCCTTCTTCTATGGACAACATGCCAACGCTTGCACCTTTGGAAAATGCAGATGAATACAGCATGTTCAGAAAGTTAGTCCTTTCTCTGCCATTATCAGCTGAATATACTATGGTTCCTGCAAAGAGCGCTCTGAATCAAGAGGACTTATCCAGGGGTTATCACATAAAGGATGAGATGGTGTGGTTTCAGGGGCGCCTATGGGTTCCTGCTGGACCACTGCACCTGGAAATCATCTGGGAGCATCATGATGGGATCACCGTCACTCATCCTGGGAAAGCAAAAACCATGGAGCTAATATGACGCACCTACAATTGGAAGGGCTTGCCTGCTCAGGTGGGACAGTATTGTAAAGATTGCCTGATCTGCAATACAATGAAACCCAATTATCAACCTATAGTGGGTTTGTTGGTACCAGTCTAAAAAGCTGAAGACCCTGGACTTCCCTATTGGTGAATTTTATTGTGGAATTACCTGTTTCTGATGGTTATGATGCCATCATGGTAGTGGTGGACCGTTTTATGAAGTTCGCCCACTTTATTCCTTTTAGAACGACAAAAAAAGCAGCTGAGATGGCCTGGCTCTTTGTCACTCATGTGTTTGCGCTTCATGGGGTTCCCCAAGAAATCATTAGGGACTGGGGACCCCAGTTTACCTCCGTCTTTTGTAAGGAGTTGTGTAAGACTTTTCAGATTTGCCCCTTTCGTTCAACTGCCTATCACCCCCAATCAGATGGGCAGACTGAACGAGTGAACCAGTGCTTGGAGCAGTTTCTGTGGTGTTACACCGCTGTAGATCATTCAAATTGGGTTTCTCACCTTCCTATGTCCCAATTTAGCTACATCAACACTTTGCATTCTTCAATTGGTTGTTCCCCTTTTGTCGCCAACCATGGTTTTGACCCCGCCTTTAACATGGAGCTCAGCTGTGGATCTAAAGTTAAAGCGGTGGTGGACTTTGCCAAGACTATCAAGAAGGTCCAATAGGGGGTTTACACAAGTTTGGAGGTGGCAATGCAAGTTTATAAGGAGAATGCTGATGGTAAGCGCCAAGTGGGTTTAGCGTATAAGGAAGGAAATCTTGCGATGCTTGATGCTTGTAACATCCCGTATCAAGCAGCCAGGCAAGAAGCTGGGACCAAATAGGATCGGCCCTTACCGTGTTGTTAGAAAGGTGGGCCATTCTTCATACCAGTTGTATCTTTCCTCTTCATTCTAGATATTCTCTATCTTTAATGAGAGCAAATTGACGTTGTTTGAGGCCCCCAACCAGAGACTCCTGAGGCCTATCTCATGGATGGAGCGCCTGAGTGGGAGGTGGAAGAAATAGTTGCCTCCCGCCATGTTAAAAGAAGGCTTGAGTACCTGGTAACCTGGAAGGGTTTTGATGCTAGAGAACAGTTGGGTACCAGCACGTGACTGTGTGCATGCCAAAGATCTGATTGAAGTTTTCCATAATCGTTTCCCCCTGGCCGCTGGATCTCAACCAAAGTAAACTGTTGCCGCAATGAAGTTGGCCCCAGCCACAAGAACTTTTCCCTGGCATAAGCCCCTGGAGGTGGGTTGTGCCCCATCAGAGGAGATAGTAATGTTATGGCTGAAAAATGATATCATCCTTAGGACCAACGTGAGAGACAAAGATGCTTGCAGTGAGGCCAAGGAGGTGAAGTTAGCAGGCCTCCCTGACCTCAAGCATACCATAGACCAACACTGGGTAAAGCAAAATATGCCCAAGTTGGTCCTATGGAAGCAAGCAAAGTTTGGCCCTGTATGAGAGTAGGGGCGTTAAAACGAACTAGCTTTGTTACATTGGAAAATGGTTTGCTTCAGTTTTTGGATGAATGGGGTTTCAAAACCATTCAGGTTTTGCACTTTCCAGCTTGGGTCAGCCATTCTTACAATCAATCACCCAAGCTCAATCGATTACCCAATATAGCATTTTGCCCAATGTAAGCGTGTGCCTATTGGCACGCCTTGACTTAGACTCACTTCCTTTGATTGATTGTTTGCACAAATTTCCTTAAATTTTTCATGTCTAGACCAATCTCCCCTGTTCGTCAACTTCTTCCTTTAAATAAAAGCCTCACTCAATACACCAGTTTAAGATGTTATCTTGGATATTCCTGTGCGTGGACCTCTTCATGGAGGTCTCACACCACGTCAACCATTTAATTTGTACTTCAGTAAATCTATACACAAGTGCACTGTTGGGCCGCCCAGGTTCCCTCCAACCTAGAATGCCTAAACCTTATCCCTCAGTGCACATCGACGTTCTTTTTGGTTAATTCTCCTATTGATACCCCCTTCCTCTCTAAGTTACTCTAGCTCAAGCATTCTCTGTGGGGCTTTTATAACTTTTAAACTATTGACTAGTTTCTTGGCGTTGTCCCTGTGCACCTTGCACCTCCAAGATGGAAATGGGAGAGCTATAAACACTTTCTTTACAGACATATTTACTGAAAGTAGGCTCGGGAGTAAAAGAATCAACAGCCCTGGGAGGGGCTGTCATCTTTATGAATTGGATGAAACATTGTGTATAGGTATCAAGGTATTATACTCTTGAAACTCGGGAATGGGGTCTGATTGGCTGAATGAGTGATGGAATGGGTGTATTTGAGACCCCCAACAAAAAATAAGAAATTTTAATAACTTTTTCAAATTTTTGAGTCAATTCAGGTTAACAGTGCTAACCCAGAACCTGACAATTTGAGTCATGATGACCATGCATCCTATATTGCCCAAATCTATTCTAAAATGGTACGTACAGTTGTACCATCTCATTTGACAATTGATCAGATGATTGAATTATGGCCCAATTTAATTTTTCATCCTGGGTAGACAGACCAGCTCCCTGGCCCATATTTGGCATACTGGGCCTTAAGATTTTTTTGACGTATTCTTAAAAATTTTGGCAAGAAGTGTTAAAAGGTGGGTAAGTCCAAGGGGCGTGTGGCCCCTGAAATGGCTAAACTTCTGCAGTCCCCCTCTATTATCTTTAACAGGGTAGAGGTGAGAGAGGCAGGGATGGAGGATCCTTGGGGGAAAAGCAATGACCTGCGCTCATCCACCACATGAGCCAAGTCACTCAACTGTGACAGGAGGTTCACCGGCCTTTATACCCCTTTCGCTCTTTAAGTGGTGCTTGTTCCTGTCTAAGAACAGGGGATAGGCCCAGGACTTAAACAACCTTTTCCTTTTTCAACTAGAAGGATCACAAAATAGGAGCGCGGAATGAGGTATATTTCCTGCGCTTCTCTAAGAGCTTGATGGCAAGGATGGCAGCAATCTTCTGGGGGACGTGGAGCTGAAAGTGAGATTTGTGGGATTCTCCACTAGCTCAGTAAATTTTGCACTGTCACGTGCACTCACCCAGTTTTTTTATAGGAGGGTAGCCCTTACAAGCGACCAGGTACTAGACTGATTGGCAAAACCTCCAGGAGGCAAGGAAGACCCCCTCCTCTGCCTCCTGGGAGTCCTTGACATCAATGGGCTTGGGGAGGTTGGCCTTATTCAACTTAAAGGGGGACAGGAGAGAGGTGTGGAGGACATTGTATTGCTTCCAGTGTACAGTCAATTTAAACGGTAGGCCCCATTACCCAGATTTTTCCCAAAACTCAAAGGTGCCTGATCATTTCGCTGCCAACTTCCAGGTAGGGTTTTTAGGGGAAGGTTCCATGTGTCCAGCATAACAAAGGATCAATATCAAACTCATGTCTGGGGAGGCGTTTCTAGTCAGAAAACTTCTTGTAGTCCTCGATGGCCTTAGCCAAATGTTCATGGACTAGTTTTTGTGTCTCAAGATTGAGTTATTGGAATCCTTCTCCACTGGAACTGCTTAGTAGAGATGAGTGACAATTTTGAAGGAGGGGTGTACCCTAAGGTGGCTTTGAAGGGGATACCGGTCAAAGACTTTATGGAGATGTTGTATTTAAACTGTTCCAAGGACATTTCCTTAGTTCATGTTTCATGTTAGCCATTCACATAACAACGCAGGTACTGCTCCAGTACCTGGTTCTTCATCACAGTCTTTATTAGACTGGGGTAGTAAGCGGTGGACCTGTGGGGCTTGATGCTGATCAGAGGCAATAACCTATCACAATACCATAGAATGAACTGGGGTCCCTATCACTCACTATCTCCTTGGGGGACCAAACTTGACAAACAAGTCGCAGCACAAACTTGTGGTCACAACTCTAGGTATGTATGAGAGGCAGTGGATAAAGAGAGAAAACTTGGTAAATAAGTTAATGATTACCATGATGGCATCTGAGCCACAGGAGGATGGGAGTTCCACAATAAAGTCAACCGAAATTGAGGTACATGGGCCCTCAGCCTACTGCAGGGGTTGTAAAAATCCTTTCCTACCTTAGCGGTCTGAATTTGCATGCGCACAGGAGATGCAACTGGAAATCTAGCGCGAATATCTTTGTTTGACCCCAGCTAATTGTAGGATCGCTTGATGAGATCCGCTCACTTCTTGGTGCAGGTGACCAACCAATTGGGGGACATGGTGATCCTCAATTAGCCATGTGCGCAGAGAGGGTTAAACATGAACTTAGTCATGAAACCATATGGTCCCATCCCTCAGGGTGTAGAGATCTATTTTTGCAATTGGAGTTCAGATCTTTAATATAGCCTGATCCCTTCAGGACAGCAAGTTTGGGATGCAAAGATGCAGGAGTGGAGTGGGCTATCCGGGGACAGGCAGCAAAGGCCACCATGGAGGGGCCAAGGAGAGAATCTGGGGTGGGGGTACTACCATGATGAACTCCAAGGGGTCCTCCCCACCATCAGGTGACGGGGAGGGTTTTTGACTTGCCATGTCTGGTAAAACATTCAAGAGGCTCTTGATAAATTTGTTACTTAAAGTAGAAAACACAGAGGTCCAGATAGGTGCAGGTTAGATGATGCCTTAGCCTCTGGGGTTTTTGGTAATAGATCAGTGCCTTGTAATTTCTTTTTGATGATGTTTTCATGATGGGCTCCCTACAGGAGGTACCGCCAGTAAGTGATTGACCAAGCCACTTCCACCAACTCCTTGTCATAGATGGGCTAAGCTTTCTTTGTTGAGATGAACTTGCGGGAGATATAGGCCACAGGGTGTTCATCTCCTTCATGCTCCTGTAACAGCAGGGCGCCTAATGCCACTAAGGATACAAAGAAGGCAGCTACAATGGGGCGGAAGTTGTCCACATGGCAGAGAACTGGGGCTATCAGAAAAACCTCTATGATAGCCTAGAAGGCCTGTTGGAATTTAGGGGACCACTTGAAGAGAACATTTTTTTCCTTGTGAGTGGATTATGGGTTGCCACCAGCTGAACAAGTACTGTGCGAAACTTCTTCAAAAGGGTTATCATGCCATGGAAATTAAGGAGTTGTTTTTGTGAAATTGGGGTGGTCCATGACTGGATGACCTCAAACTAGAAAAGAGAAACTGCATAGCCATCCTTCAATACTAGGCTGCCTATAAAGGTCACCTCATCCATGTAGAATTCGCACTTGGAAGGTTTTAAAAAAGTTACAACTTGTATAGGGCCGCCATCACAACATCTTGATCTTTGGCATTTGTCCAGGGTGAGGGAATGGATTAATATATTGGCGATGTATGCAATATCGCATTAAAAGGCAAATACCCCAGCACATTGTCAATGAGGTGCTGGAAGGTGAAAAGGCATTCTCCAACCCAAAGGGCATCACCATAACTGGAAGAGCCCTTGTCTGGTGCGAAAGGCTGTGAGCCATTTTTGACCCCTTGCCACTATACCATATTTAAGGAATTTATTGGATCTATTTTTGAGAAGAAGCGGGACTTGGAAATAGCCTGGGCAATAGATTGCTTAAGGGCAGGGGGTACGAATCAGGTACTGGGATGTTTTTCAGGTGACCATAGTTAATACAGGGGTGCAGGGAGTCATCTAATTTCCTGACAAAGACTTTGATGAGGTAACGGGGGAAGATTTCTTGATAACTAACCCTTCTTCAAAATATTGTCAGCAAATCCTCAGGGCCTTGTCCTCTTCCTCTGTGTATAGGTAGAGGAGGCAGTTGATTTTGACAATGTCAACCATTACCTGGAATGACAGGTCATTCTTAGAGTGCGGAGGAAGCTTTTCTGTCAGATGTATATCAAAATATTTTTTATGGAGTCAGAAGGGAAAAAAATCAAGGGGAATTCTGCTGGGGTAAGATCAGGGGGAGTTATTGAGCTAAGTGATGGACCCAAGAAAAGACGTTTCAACAGCAGAATTTCTACACTCACATTATGTTTCATTACTAAAAGGAAGTTTCTCTTCAAGTTGATCCTGACTATTGGCGATGCCACCAGCCCACTCCCAAAATCACATGATATAGCAGATCTATACAGCCAAAAAATGGTCATAAACCCCAAAGTAATGAATGGGGAAGTGTTCAGGCATCGATTACCATGGCACTTTAATGGCTCAGATAAGCCTAAGATAGATAAAGCTTGCTCCATCAATAAGTACAGGTAACACGCTACACTGAGGGAAATGAAGTTGCCCGCCAAGCACATATTAAGAAGGGCTTGTATGGTGACCTTACTTGACTCTGAGCGGAATGTAACCAGAAACAGAAAATAGGCCTGATCTTCTTTTACTAGGAAGCGCAAGGGAGAGAGCAGCAGAGGTGGGAGAATGGCTCATGATAAGAAGTGAGAGATTGGGAGGCATGGGGACGGGCTGCTCCTGAGAAAAATGTCATATCCTCATCACTCCAGATGTGGAGGCGATGGTTCATGAGTACACCTTCTCCCTCTTTAGGAGAGAAGCAAAGGTCAGGAAGCGAGACAACAGTGCAGGATATATCAGGCTCAGGATCCTGGGGACCCAGTAAAGTGGCCTCATTTGAAAGTGTTGAAACAGAGGACACAGTCATTAGTTGTTCCACATAGGAGGAACGTCCAGGGTGGACCCAGCAGGGAGAAAAAGAGCTATGAAACTGGGAGGCGTTTTCACTGACCATGGTCATTGGCTGAGGAGGGGCAGTAGTGACGCAGCTATGGTAGCAATGGCTGGCGCAGGTATGTGGGAAGGTATGGCAACAATTAGAGCGGGCTACTGAAAAAAGCAACCTCTAAGGAACCTGGGAGAGGGTCCCAGGATGGGTGGGCATTAATAATTGGTCTAGGGCTTCCCAGAAAGCAGCGAGCACCGATCTCAGGGGGACTGGTATTGAGGGTCTAGCATGGCAAAGGATTTAATAAGGGAGAGAAGGTATGCAACTGCCTGTACCAATGTGAAGTGGCGGAGGAGGCGTGAGGTGTCTTAACTCAGGGCCTGAACTACTGAGGTGACCAGCTAAGCAAAGGAGTGGGTTTTCCAGTCTTGGCAGCAGAGAGGAGCACCCCTCTACTAAGTGGTGGCATCCCCTTCTAAGGCGTTGAGGAGAGCCAAAATCTGTTGGCCACCAGAGGGATCTGGGTCTTTGTACTTTTAGTAGAGAAGCACATCTGGAGATCATCCAGGGCACCATGGACTTAATTGGCCACCTCATCAGAGGGACCAGGAGGGACCACATCCCTATCATATTCACCAAGAGGGTCATGCTGATGGTTGGGGCTTAGTAGGGCAGGTTACATTCTGTTAAAGCCAATTTGCAAGCTCATATGAGCGAGGCAGATGACCAACAAGAGTAGTCCAGGTTGCAGAGTGAGTGTAAGTTCATTGTGAGAGCTATGCAATCGCTTTGCAATGCTGGATAGGAGTGAGTAAGTAGATGAGGTAATGGTCAGTTCATTATGTCAAGAATGTGGTAAAAAAGATTATTGGGCACCCAATTGGGGTGTGTGAACATCCAGTGGAGGGCCCAAAATGCAAGGGGCACATTGATCCAAACAACTTGGAGAAGCGGGGTTGTAGTGTGGATGTGAGGAAAGTAAAAGTTCAAGTATGTACTAAAGGTCCTAAGGCAAATTAAATGGCTGCAATGGGGGCAACAATGGGTCTTGTGGGGGCAACCCCCAAGGGTGGGGGCATGGAAGATGACAATTCAATACACTTCACAGTTGCAGCCTTCTATTTTATAAAATGGTTGTTGTGGATTTACATAGGGTTTTTTGGGTTCCGCTGTAAGATTAGCAGTGGAAATAGGGTGCATAAGGGGCCAGCTCAGAGTGTCAGGGAAGAGCTTTCCCTGAGAGGGGTGCTACAGGCCCCTTAGGCGAACAAGTTCCTTTGCATAAGAGTTAGGTGGGGGTCCAGAAACCGCTGATGACAGATGGGGTTACTCTGATGCTGTCCCACCAGCAAGTGACTCCTGGAGAACCAGTGATGAAGCAATGAGTTGAGCTCAAAACGTATGGTCGTGCAATAGTGGTAGGAGAAGAGTACGTGTCATCTGGAGTAAATTGTTTTATAAGATTCTTGATTGTCTTCTTGCAGTTTAGTTTATCATCTGGACAACCCAATTGATTATCATCTGGATAAGTACTTAAGCAGCAGCGTGCTTTTCCAGATTGATAGGCGAAATTTTTTAAAAAAATGACAGTTGATGTCTGCAACAGGCTGGGAGAGAACCCAGGGGTTTATTTATTTCAACTAGGTAGGGGAGTAAAATAAACTGACAACAGCCCCTCCCAGGGGCTGTCATCTTATAATTGGGGGAACATTGAGGAGAGGTATCAAGGGATTGATCCCTTGGGATCTGGCAGTGGGCTCTAATTGGATGAAGAGTGGTGGGCAGGGGGTATTTGAGAGCCTAACAATATTAAAAAACCTATATATAAACTTCTTCCCCAAATTTTAAAGAAAATTCAGATCAACAGTGCCAACCTGGGAACTGACCATTTGAGTCAGGCTGGCCATGAATCCCAAACTGCATAAATCTGTTCTGGAGGGCGGTACAATTTTCATCTCGTTTGTAATCATTCAGTTGCTTAAATCATGATTGATTCAATTTTTGTCTTGGGTAGCCTGTACTTCCTTCCCTGTCCCAGAATTGAAAAACTATGCCTCAAAGTCAATTTGGCTTGTTTTGTACGTTTTGGCAAAAATTGCCAAGGGTGGGGTGAGTCTCAACGGCCTTCCTGTAGCACCAAGATGGGCAAACTCTCTTCAGACCCTTTCTATTGTCTCTAACAGGGTAGATGGGGGAGAGGCATGTATAGAGGATCCTTTGAGAAGAGCAGTGACCCAGCGCTCATTCACCACATTAGAAAGTCACTTACCTGTGACAGGAGGCCTGCCTGGGCCTTTGTCCCCCTATTGCTCCTGAAGGGGTGCTGGTCCTTGTCTAGGCACAGGGCTGGGCTCCAGGACTTACACAACTTTGAGAAATATAAAACTAACTTGCTAACTCATATTGGCCACAGATTAATCCACTATTGACTTAGCCTTGCTTGACCAGCAGTGCTATAATCTTGGGTATATTTGAAATTAATTGAGAGCATACTGTTCTTGATTAAATGGGAGTGACAACATTGATGGGTGATCCCATATCTAAGGTAGCCATGACTCAGAACATCTGAATTACCATTCCACATTGTAAATGGCTCCTCCAAACTTCAGTGGAAGGTCTAGAACCTATTTGAGGGAGAACTTTGAATTGAGCTTTTGGGCAGTATCAGGATGCTTATTCTTGATCTCAAGGAGACTGTAAATTTATGGGATGGGTCAGATCAACAGGGCAAGGTATTGATCAGCATTGCTGGCTGTATTGATTATCCTAGAACTCTAATAATCTGACTGAGTTAGTTGCTTAAAAGAACCTGGGAGGCGCTAATATTTTATAGTTTAGATGGTATGGAACGGTGAGCTTGGTAAGCGAGCCTATTAAGAAATATCCTATATCCTCATGACCCCCAACGGAGTCATTATCAGGTTCATCCTCAATACACGTGAGACAATATATTAGTAATGTTTCACTTTCAAATACTTTAAGGTGGCGTTAGAGGTAACTGGCCTTAAGCTGGCCTTCATGTTACCTTGCTCAGTGAGGGCAGGGCTCTTCTTAAAACACATATCTTTGTTATAGTTCTTGTCATTGTATTGCTCTTATTTTCTCCTTCTTTGGTTTCTGCTTCCTCCAGGGTATACACTTGAGGTTTATTGAGGAATTTTGGGAGGTCTCTGGCTTGTTTTTATCAACCACATAAAGCAGGCCTTCTTTGATATTTTAATAGAGTTGAAGCTAATTTAATGGTTTTGATGTGAATGGATGGGTTGAAGTTATTATGTAAACAAGCAACGACAGCGGTTATGGCATCATCCAATGTAAGCATTTTGAGGTCATCAGTGTTTGTGCCTATATATAAAAGCAATCAGCGAGTTTGACTAGTGTTGCATTCTGCCATGACACAATCCTCATGAATTCCTGTTTCTTAATACTCAAGATTTTCTATAACAAACTTTTTGATGAGAGCCTTTTTAATTCTCTCCAGGTATGCAAGTAATCCATATTAGGTACCATAAACTCTTGAGCCATATGGCTTAAACAAAGATAATATGCTCAAGCTTTTGATAATTAGACACATCTTCCATAACAGATTAGATGTAAAGGAAAGATGTGATACTCCTTTACTAGGTGTAAACTTGTCCTTGAATGTAGTCTTAAAGGTAGTGGTCTCCAATCCTATAACGATGTCTACTCTGGGAGCTTCAGATTTGGTAATCTCAGTTCTTATGTCGCTCTGTTTAACTTCATGTTCTATTCAACATATTTGATCATGTAAAAGATTGAAATGTTGCTCCATTTCACTCCAGGGTATTCATGGCATAAAATCCAACATATTATATATTCTTTTAATGACTTTGTAATCCTTCAAGTCCACAACGCAAATGCAAAATTTGTAAAGTTGTTAGTGAACAGAAGAATGGTACATTCACAAAAGCTTGTTCTCACCTTCTGATAATTAATGTTCTAATTTAAGTCCACCTTCATATTCTATGATTTGGTGCTCTGATTAGACTTTTGTCTTGGCTTTCAACTCTTTTTTATCACTAGTGGTTCCCAACCCAAAAGGAGAGCCTCCAAGTATCTTTATTTGCAAATGGGCCAAACAAAGAGACTTTCATAACTTTAGAAAACTACTAATATGACAATTTATCTAACAGCCTAGAAAACCATATCAGAAGGTAAGGAAGCTTTGGGGTAAACTTTTGTCCAGTGCCGCTTAAGCTGAGGACCATGGCGGACAGCATTGGGGTGGGAGCATCAGCAACATCTAGAATAAGGAGGTATAATCGTGGGTTTTATTCATTAATGAGGCTATTGGTGACCATTGCTCCAACTTATTGAGCAAGATGATTCTCAGCAAAAGTGATTAGTTCAGGCACGCAAGTGATCAACTTTATACACTGGTAGGTTTGGGGATAATTGGGGTCAAACAGAGAAGTTTTTGCCGTGTCAATGCAAGCACAGCTTGCTCCAAAGGTGAGTCCTTAAATTTCTATTCCGCTTTCCCATCAAAACCATAGGGAAATTTGGGATGGATATTTTTTCAACAAGGGATTCCATCGCCCCACGGAGATGCTGGCAGAGGAGGGTGTTGACTAGAGCAGTTGCTCCTTCTACCACCATTTTAATTATATTTTTATAAACTAAGTAGACCCTTTTTAGATTGAAAATGGCGGGGACTCAATTGGGGAGGATTTACAAAAATTCAAAGCAAAATCCAGCTTGACATAAATGGATGGTCACTGTCATTGAACCAATTGAGGCACTTGAATGGATTTAACTCAGTAAATGCTGGGCAAGCCACCAGAGTCAGTGCAGTAAGAGGCACCTGATTGTCTGTGAGCATTTGACCATAGCAGCTCAGCTAAAACTGTCTCAGACATTGTCTCAGGATTCTATAATACCAATGAATTTTTTTGAAAATAAATTTTGATTGGCTGCTGCTTTGGAAGCAGCGCCAGGATTAAAAGAGGTTATAGTCAGGAGGATTATGCCCACTCAAAAAAAATTTGGGTGAGGTGGCAGCCAGCCTAACGCTGGAAGGAGGAGAGGTAGAAGCTGCAGGGCACTTGCACTTCAAATGATCTAATTTAAAGCACTAGGGGCAAATGGAGCAGCCATTTTCAATATGCGCCAAAAAAGGGTGATCAGGTGTGGATCTGATCACATTGTGGGGGGATGTTGGGATTTTTGCCCATTTTCCCAGCCGGCTAGATTACCAGGAATTGCAGGGGATAACTTCCTAATGTGAGGTGAATTGGAAATTGATTGATCCTGATCTTGGGGCAACTATGTTTGGGGGATTTTAGGATATTCGCCAGGTCAGAACTGTTAGTACAATCCAGATGAATGCTTAAGATCTCGTTGGGCAGAGTTTCTGACAATATTTGGGCATCTGATAGTAATTAAATGTCAGTTTTAACAATTGGGATTGGTTAGGTTTCATCACCAACTGATTGGAAATGTAAGTAGTGAGTTGTGAGGCGAGTTATGCTGCCTGTAATTAGTGAATCAATCATTTGGCTCATATCCTGCCATAATGGGTAACAATTCTATTACCTAAGCAGGTCGCTTGCCAAATATGGTTGGTTTTCTTAGATTGAGAGGAAAACGTTAGTGACACAATTTCCAACTCTTTCCATTTTAGGTCTTGAGTATATCCAAAGATAGAATTCTAGCCAGGTTAGGGAAGACCATCGCTGCTGAGATGAGAATGGGTGATTTAATGGCAATGGCCTCCGTTTCTTTGAAGAGGTGTCAACTGAGGGTTGGATAGCTGAATCCCTCACTATAAATTCACTAGCATACACTTATAATAAACAACAGTTTATAGGGTATACAGTAGATATACCAGTTTAGTAAAATTTATCAGCATCCATTTGTTCTATCCTTTCTCAAAAATATTATTGCTGTGTACAATAATTGGGAGACTCTTTAAGGAAAATAATAAGGATCTGAGTGGAGATCCAGAGAAGAAACAGAATCAAATTGGGGATTGCTGCTGACTGTGTTTCAAACCGGATAAATTGTCAATGGGAATCTAAGAGAAAATTGGATTAGATGGTATGAGGGAACAAATCCCTATTTCAAGACATCACAAGATTTTTGAGTGGAAGTACTGGCTGAGTGTTGGTCCAAGATCTAGGACCTCCATTCAACTATGGATAATAGTCGTCATACTATTATCAACCAATTATATCAACAACTATACAACTTAGACAAATTGCACAAAAACTGAACCTGTACAATTAATAAGTTTATAGGGGTTATTGGTCAATAATAATCAAGATTTATAAATTTCTACAAGTGGTGCTCACTACAGGGGTATAGTTGAGTAGAAGAGTTAAGAAGGATTTCAATTAAAGATGATTTAAGAAAACTATGGATGGAGTTAGTCACCATTAATCAGAACAACCTAAACTCAGAAGATCATTGATAATTTTCAGCCTTAGAAGAAAGAGTCACCAAGGTTTAAGGAGAAATCAATAATTTTGTGAGTTTAAGGAATGAGTTACTTGGGAAAATAACGTCATTAAAGAAGAAAGAAGGGGACTTAATATGAGAAGTCTTATATCTGAAGATAGAGCGTGAAGCAGATTGCATTTTTTTGAGAAATTTCAGCTCTGATATCAAGTGACTGATCAATCAGGTTGAGGAGCTAAAAACTCACATATGCAATTGTGAGCCATATGTGGTAACTGATGCCAAAGAATGAACTCCTCATACAATAATTGGGAAGTCAAATACTCCAAGAAACATGCTACACACTTTCACCGCTATTTCAGAGTTGATGCCTGAAATCACTCCCCAAGTGAGCTGAGTGGCTGAACCTAAAGAATCAGCTAGTGATACCTCAGATTAGTTCAAGGCAACGCCAAAATTGCTGAATTTCCATCAGGATAATGCCCCAGCGTTTT
The DNA here is from genome assembly GCA_022478985.1 of Massospora cicadina. NCBI lineage: Eukaryota > Fungi > Entomophthoromycota > Entomophthoromycetes > Entomophthorales > Entomophthoraceae > Massospora > Massospora cicadina. Next base: position 573,943 of record JAKSZP010014445.1, on the reverse strand, counting down.
TCTGACTGTTTAATATGACTATGTACAGCTACGGTGATCATCAAAAAGCATTGATGGTGATGAATAGCCTAGACACCAACTGTCAAAACTAGCGTTGCCCCACCTAGAGGGGGACAGATGGTCATATGTGGAGGCTAAGGCAGCCATAATGAAGTAATTCAGAATCCTGATGCACATGTCAAAGCGCAAACAAGAGTTTATGGGCATCCAATTCCATAAAGGTGAATCTTTAGCAAGCTTTGCGGATTGTTTCTACCAGGATTCACAAATCCTGGTTGGAGCAAAGGTACTGGACAAAATTGATGCCAGAATTGCATTACAAGAAGCCCTTCAACCCTACTTCAGTTTGCACCAAATGATGTCTTCTGCGTTTGCAACAGAAATTAATACCTCTTGGATGTTAGATAATTTCTAATCTTGGAAGCAACCTTCAATGGCCCAAACAGAAGCTTCAAATACAATTCAGTATGAAATTTGAATCCTACAAAGGGGATGAGGGTTCTAAAGAAATTGACAACTGATCCATGCCAGGGAATAAGCCCAAAGTTCAGATGGATTAATAAGAAAGAGAAGGTATGTACTAATGCGGAAGGAAGGGAAATTCACTGTGAATTGCAAGAAGCCAAAGTATCAAATCAATGTGGTCCAAAAAAGAGTATGCTGCTGCAAAAGAGTTAAGAAAAGGGCCCGCAGCCTAGATGGGGAACAGTCTAGAGCTGCGGAGAAGCCTGTTCCTTTTTATATATTGCACAAGGAAATTGACATCAGTGATCTTTTTGTGGACAAAGATGTACAGTATCAACAGTACCAAGTGGTCAATTTGGACGTGAACGTGGTAACAAGATCCAGGGTGAAGATAATCAACTCTGAGATAATCAAGGAAGTTTCCCAGCCATATGCCTGACAACTAGTGTAAAAGATTTGGTCCACATATAATTTCAAAGAATTGTCCAAAGTTCAATTAGATGAGGCAAACCTGTCAATCCCCCTCAGCACGATAAAGGAATCATTTACTGATTTATCAGCACAAATCATTCACACCCTCAATTTGCTAACAACACCACTATATACTCAGTAAACACTACCTTACAATACTCCAAGTGTACATATATAGATATACAAGTTGAAACAAGTCCAAGTGAGGAAAATGTTGAAAGTGGAGCGCCCATTAAAATTGTCTCAACCAAGATGGTGAAGAGGATTAAGATCTCACCTGACATGGAACACAAGAAGGAATATGGGACAGCTGGGCCAAAAATTTACCATTTCATGTGGAGCATATAGCGCTTTGCCACAATGATCCAGATCCTTGGTGGTATCTGTGCCAGCAATAGTTTTGGCAAACCAGAACTATGAAATTCTGATTAAAATGGAATTTCTATGAAAATATGGAGTATAATGTATCTTTGAGATAATACATTAACCATATTGGGTCAGACGTTACCATTAGTCTATCAAAGGATGGGGAATCTCCACTGCTCAGAAGAAACAACATTATCAACTTGATATACAATGATGGCATTTTCCTGATATGATACCAATTAGTTGGCCAGAAGCGACAAGAGATGCTGATGGGAATCCAAGAAAACTGGGGAATTCAACTGAGGATAAAGAAGTGAAAACTATACCACGAGACCACAGATGATAGTTGACATGGGGTTGATGTTAGAGATACTGGTTCTGCTGTATAGGAGGTCAGAAGCCCCTGGAAGAAGTCCAGAGTAGAGCCTTGGGTGGCTCCTGGAATAATTATACCGGGTCATGGAGATATTCAAGTTCTCCTAGTGATTTAAGTGAAAAACTGATGAAGATCAGGAAGAATCAGATCATCGTGCTTTTTCATCTAATCCTGACATCTGAACTGAGGAAAATCCACGATTTTGGGACCCTCAATGAGATGGGATTACTAGCCGGGGTATCTGAGAGTATCAACCTATTGGTTGATTGAGAGCAACTCGCTGATCTGATGGAACAACAGCAAGAGGAGGTGCTCAAATTGTTCAAGAAGTATTGGGAAGTAGATGCTTAGGACAACCACGATTTGGGATGCATGAGAGATGTGATCCACAAGGTCAATACCAGGGAAAATTTGCTGATCAGGATGAGACCAATTCTATGGTTGAAGGTGGCTGAAGTGGTAGTTGAAGAAGAAATCAGTAAACTATTGAAGCATGAGCTTCTAGTTTCATTGTTGAGTCCCTGGGTAAGTCCAATTCTTATCATGAAGAAAAAGGATGGCTCTAATCAGGTGGTAATTTATTATGTGAGGCTGAATAAGATTACAAAGAAGGATTCATATCCCCTACCAAAGATCAATGATGTGCTAGAACAATTGGGAGAAGCGAAGTATTTTTCCACAATAGATCTGATATTGGGATATTGGAAAATTGATTTGCCAAGAGAAGACCAAGAAAAATGTGCGATTATTACTGCGCAAGGGCTATACCAACTGATGAGGATGCCCCACGGTCTATGCAATGCGCCTGCAACGTTCCAGAGGGCCATGTATGCTATACCGAGTGACTTAAAGTTTTCATGCATCCTGGTGTACTTGGATGATATCAATGTGTTCAGTAGGACGTTTACTGACCGTTTACACCAATTGGAAGAACTATTTAAGAGACTATTTGCGGCCAATCTGAAGATTTGGCCAAGTGAGTGTCACTTCTTCAAGAAAGAGATGGAATATCTGTGATTCTTGATCAACTCTAGAAGATTGAAGCCGCAAGCTCAGAAGATTGAAGCCATATAATGGATGGCTGTGCTGAAGAGTGTCTGAGATATCCAAGTGTTCCTGGAATAGTCAGATACTATAGAAGATTTATTCAAGACTTTTTCAGAATTGCTGAACCCTTATTCCATCTGTTGAAGTATCCAAAGAAAGGATTCATATGGGATGAAGAAGTGCAGGAATCCTTCAATGAGTTATGCCAATATCTAATAGATTCTCTGATTTTGAAATATCCAAATTTCAATTGAGAATTTATTATACAAACTGATGCTTTGTTAACAGCAATCAGCGCCATATTAAGCCAAGTAGATGAACTAGGAGACAAACATCTGGTGGCATATGTGAGCTGGAAACTCTCACCTGATGAGAGGAACTACACCGTAACTGAGTGGGAATGCCTTGCAGTCATTTATGCTTGTAAGAAGTTTCAAGGTGTACATCCACTAAATGCACTTCAAAGTGGTGACGGACCACTCCTCGTTTCATTGACTCCATAATTTGAGAGAATTAGAAGGATTACTGGACCTATGGGCACTAAAGCTACAGGCTTATAATTAAGAGATTGACCACCAAGATAGGGCTTATCACCAGAATGAGGATGGCTTATTGCAGTTACCAATGGTCCAGATGGTATACCAGCAGGCAGATGAGTTATTCCAGAGAATAGTCGATGGAAAAATTGGGAATGAGCCCTGAGAAATCTAAGGTGCACTTTAAAAGCAATGGAAAACACTGAGACCATGGATGGACAAGTGTTTAAGATGATTAACGGGAAGTGGTTAATTTCTAAAAGCCATTAGAAAGAGAAGCCAACATACAAGCTGCTCATAAGGTTGTCAGGCATGGAGGCCTGTGAAAAATGATTGACCATATTCGCCAGTACTACTACTGGGAGTCAATCAACCACAATGTCACCTACTATCTAGATTGTTGTGTGGAGTGCCAGATGCACAAGCCACATAATAATACAACTGGATACTGACTGGTGTGCCCTGGATTTGCCTGGCATACAGTGTCCATTGATGTGATGGGACCGCTGACAATGAGCACAGGGGGAAGTCAAGTACATGATATTTGCTATCAACCATCTGATGAGATGGGTTGAGATGAAGGCCCTGGTGAAAGTGGATGCTACCAGCACCGCGAAGTTCATCCTGGATCAAGTAGTATACTGACATGGATGCCCGCAGGTCCTTCTTAGCAACAATGGGACTAACTTCACATCTCATGTGATCCCATGGTTGAATGAGAAAATAGGGATCTGATGAGTCATGTCTGTACCCTGCTGGCCGGAGATGAACAGACTGGTAAAAAGAGTTAATGGAATGCTAGCCACAACTCAGAGGAAGCTGGTTACAAGAAGAACTTTCATGTGGGGGACGTACCTGAGTTTAGTGATGTTCACCTACAATATCAGTCATCATATGGTGATGGGAAAATGTCATTTGAATTGCTACACAGTGCATTCAAAAAGTTCTGGGACTAACGTTTTAAAGACACTACTTTACAAATAAATAAACTTTCTTTATCATAATTTAACATACAACCTTTCCCTCTCTATATATATTTATATTGCTAAAACAATTGTTAAAAGGTATGCACATGTGCCTCCCGAGTTTGATCCCTGTAATGGACTTTGGGTAGGGGACGATTTTGACTGTGTTGGTTTTGTGCGCCAATGCCCCAAAAGAGATAGCGAATAGCAAAGGCAGTCCATGGAGTTCCTGGCCTATCATACGCCGCGCATGGAGGTTTTCCGGGTTTTTATCCTCCTTTCCCATTTTCTTCACTTCCCTAATTGGTGCGGTATTGTCCCCAGGTCAGCCTACCTCAAATAAAATTAGGATTAAAAAGGTATGCACATAGTTCCTATTTTGTATAACCATATTTAAACCAGCTGTCACATTCTTCTGAATTGTCTCTACTTTATCAAAAGGATGAACCTTCAGTGCCGCCTTCAGATTAGATAACAGAAAGAAGTCAGACAGAGCCAAATCTGGTGAACAGGGTGGATAATTATAATCTGAAGGTGGCACTGAAGGTTCATCCTTTTGATAAAGTAGAGACAATTCAGAATAATGTGACAGCTGGTTTAAACAAGGTTATACAAAATAGGAACTATGTGCATACCTTTTAACAATTGTTTTAGCAATATAAATATGTATAGAGAGGGAAAGGTTGTATGTTAAGTTATGATAAAAGAAAGTTTATTTATTTGTAAAGTTGTGTCTTTAAAACGTTAGTCTTAGAACTTTTTGAATGCACTGTGTATAAGGGAGGAAGGCCGCGTTGCCGCCATTTTTATATTTGGTGGTAGAACCAACATCAGGGATGAGTGCCAAACAAAACTTGAACAGATTGATGTAAATCCTATTAAAATGAAATCATAAGCATTTGATACTACGTTGAAGAAAAGAATATGAGCTAAATTGATAGACAATAATACCAACTGAACTTATCAGAATATCAAATAGGCGAAAGAGTTGCCTATTGAGGTATGTATGGTTTTGGGAGAAGAACCAACTGGATGCATTGAGGTCAGGTCCGTTTAAGATATTACCAAGATGGCGATGGATGCCTATTCCATCAATAACCTCAAGGATTGAAGAGTAGTAAATCAAGTCCATGCTAAGTATTTGAAGCGATGGATTGATGAAAAATATACAAAAAAAGAGTTCCTGAAAGAACGCTGAATTATTTGTTCGTTATGTCCTAATGATTAGGTCAAGTCCAATAAAAAGACCTCTGAACCAATCTAGATGGTTAAGTCCAAAAAAAAACCTCTGAACCATAGAAAACTGGTAGGTTTAAAAATACCTAGGATCCAGTTTAGGGGAAAATAGAAAAAAGATGGATCGCTGAACCAAAAGAAGGTCAAGTTTTATAGATAAAAGAAGAAAAAAATTAAAGTCTGATTAAGATATTGAAAAATTATTATTATTACTGAAACTGCATAGAAAAAACTGATATATTTTTATGATTTTTTTTTTTATTGATTATCCTCAATTAGGGGTTGATTCTGCCTATGTCACTTTTGGGGGAGGGAGGATAGATCGCTGTAGGAATGAATAACCTGATAAAACATATGTGAGATTAGACACTAGCATGAGATAAACCTACACAAAACCAAGTTTGTTGAGCGGATGCAGATCCCTGTGAGAAAGCAACTAGGGGAAGGGAAATTGATATGTCAGAAGAATCTAATTTTAAAACACCAGAGCGTGGAGAGAAGCAACAGTACAGAAAGAGGTAGTTGGCAAATAACCCCAAGTAATCCTGATATGGCACTGGAGCTGGAAGATTGGTCTCAAGCGCTTGCCACTGGGCTTCATCAAGAACACTAGACATATGGGCTGGCAGCGAAAAAGGGATGCTAGACAGGAGTTTCCAAATCTATGCCCCCTATTAAAGCCATCAGCAGAAGATACCAATGTGATGCACCAGAAATGAATTAGTTATGCAAGGAGCAAATGGCATCCTGCAACCAATGACTCTGAGCTTCTTGAACCTGAAGTAGAAGGAGCTATGGAACCTGGGAGAGGCTGGAAGCTTCGTGGCCCAATTTTGAAGAACTTTGCTGGCAAAGTGAAGAGCATAAGTGGTGATTTCTGGATCTAGGATGTTCTCAAGATTAGAAGAATTCAGCTTTATTGATAAAGCCTTGGTGACTTGGGCCCTCAATTCTGCATAGGGGAGTTTGAAATGAATGCTGCTGCTGATGGTGAGTTTGTTGGCCAAGATAGCTGGCTTATAATACTGTCCAAGTTGGAAGAGGAACTCAGGAAGCTAGTCCAACCTGGCCAGAAATGAACAATCAAGAGCAAAGGGCATTATTTTAGGAATATCCATGATGATGTTTGGCGCATCTGCAAAAGGAGCCAAATCCAGGAGAGTTTTATAATCTAACTCTGTAAATGATAACAGAGGAAGAATCAGCTGTGAGTCATTCAAAATGATCTCTTTTCTGGTTTTGGAAGGGTTGGTTACCATTTCTAGTAATTCCATGGAAAGACTAGCCATTAGTGAAAGACTAGGCATATGAGTCCTGGAAGGACCATAAAAGAGGTTTTGTCACAAGCCCAATTCATCTGCTGGAAGAGCTGAAGATCTTGTTCAGACAAATTGTTGAGTAGCTGTTGGTACCATGACTCAGAATTTGACATATGAGATGGAAAAGAGGTGGGATGTCAGACTTATATGATAGTCGAAATTATGCACTCTACAATCAATTAGGCTATAACTTTGGATAAATTAATCTCAAAATAAATGGGATAAGCTCTCCAGAGAAGAATTAAGAATGATATGGGCCAAGAGGTTATGAGAAGAAATTAATGAGTGCGAACATAAATAAGAATTCTTAATTGGGCCACAAAATGAATATTGATGGCAAGAGTCTCCTGTCTAAGATGAGGAGAAAATCAGGAAATTGAGGACGTCAGACCAAGAATTCTGAATATGACAGTGGGTCATATGCCTTGATGGGGGAAAACTGGAGCCTGATAATAATATCATCATGAGTAAATTGATCAGCCCAGCATGACAGAAGGTCATGGAGACAATGCTCTGAGTAGGTAGTAGTGAGGAGGAAGAGGAAGAGAGACGCATGCCAAAAGTCGTCCTGAGCAGCGTTGAGTATTAATGATCATACTCCACTTGAGCAAATGAAGTATTTGAATGAGTGTCTGGGTGGTGTTCTCCTACTCCAGTCCTTTTCTCTTTGGAAATCTAGGCAAGAGAACGGATGTGTTGGGATTATTGTCCATATTCCCAGTTGGCTAGATTACCCAGAATTGCTGAGAGGATATTTCCCTAATGCTAGGTGATTGGAAATCAGCTAACCCTGATTTTGGGGTAAATATGTTTGGGGAATTTTAGGATATTCAGCTGGTCAGATTAGTTGGGTATCAATCTGGATGAATCCTTAAGATCTTGTTGGGCAGAGTTGCTGACGAAAAAGGGGCATCTGATAGTGAATAACTATCAGGTGTACCAATTGGGATCAGTTGGGTTTCATCACCAACTGATTAAGAAGTAAGTAGTGAGTTGTGAGGCGAGTGATGCTGCCTGCAACTAACAAATTTATCAGTTGGTTTATGACCTGCCTTAATGGGTAACAAGTCCCATTACCTAATCAGGTCGCTTGCCAAATATGGTTGGTTTGCTTAGATTGAGAGGATCACGTTAGGGACACAATTTCCAACTCTTTCCATTTTAGGTCTTAAGTATGTCGAAAATGGAATCCTAGCCAGGCTGGGGAAGACCATCGCTGCTGAGATGAGGATGGGTGATTCAATGGCAATGGCTTCCGTTTCATTGAAGAAGTGTCAACTAAGGTTAAATGGCTGAATTGCCTCACTATAAATTCCCTATAATACACTTATAATAAAAAACAGTTTATAAAGTATACAGTGATATACCTGTTTAGTAAAGTCTATCAGCATCCATTTGTTCTACTTTTTCTCTCAGGGATATTATTGCTGTGTACAATAATTGGGAGACTCTTTAAGGAAAAGAGTAAGTATCTGAGCGGAGATCCAGAGAAGAAGCGTAAACAAATTAGGGATTTCTGCTGACTGAGTATCAGACTGGAGAAACTGTCAACGGGAATAAGAGAAGATTGAATTGGATGGTATGAGGGAACAATTCCTATTTCAAGACATCACAAGTATATTGAGCGGAAATACTGGCTGAGCGTTGGGCTGAGATTTAGTACTTAAATTCAACTATGGATAATAGTCTCTATACTCTTATTAACTGATTATATCAAAAACTATACAACGCAGACAAATTGCACAAAAAACAAACCTTTGCAAGTAATAAGTTTATAGGGGTTATTGACTGATAATAATCAAGACCTATAAATTTCTACTAGGGGAATTGCAAGGTGGGGGAAGCAATGGTAAGGCAGATCGTTGCAAAGGAATAGGGCCCTGCCAACCAATCTTTCCTTTTGAGAACCACAAACTGCAAGATGGGGTCTGCACCATTAATGGCCAAACCCTTCATTAGTTTTTAGTGAAGGCGTTCAGGGTGATAAATTAAGGCAACCTAGCAAACTGTACAACCAAGGATGTTCATCTGGGGGCCATGCATTTAAATGGTGGAAATCATATTTTTTAAAAATTATTGAAGCTTAGATGCTGCTGCCGCATCAGCCTCAGATCTGAGCTGAGGTCAAAAAAGCCCTTGAAAGGGCAAAAATAGATATATCCAGTGGGTTTAAAAATACAATATGGCCATCTTAATGATGGCTGCGCTCACATATGGAAAAAAATTAACATAATTTGACTTTGAGGACAAAACGCAGGTTGCTCTAAGGGAGCACCAAAGGGCTCTGGAGAACCGCCCATGAGCTTGTGAGATGGTGGGCTAAGTCCTGATGTGGGGCATAATGCCCGGTGGCATTGGGAGAGCTAACAGATTCATCCTGGATGCACTTTAGCAGCGGCCAAAGGACGCCAGAAGGCGGCGCACCACCACCCAAGCTAGAGCAGTAGGCATTGATGACATTAACATACTGATTAAATTGCTTTATTTAAGTGGCTGGATTTTTGTTTTTTGACTTTTAAAACAGCATTAATTTAGTTGATAAAAGTGAAAGAGAGTCTGTCTTTCAGCTCTTCAATTAGAGTTTTTCAGCATTTCTCATCTTCATTTGGGTGACAGTGACTTAGTTAATGTCCTCCTGACTGGTTGATTTACCGCTCATGTTGCTCTCATATTCATTGAGTTATTTGTTGTTGAAAAGTGTAGACGCCTGAGTATTAAGGAATGCCAAATCTTGTTTAACATGGGCTACTTAATAAGTAATATTTTAAGATACTGATGAAGCCTTGGAGGGTCTATAGGCATCCAACCATCAACTCATATAAGGCTTGCATTATCCAAACTTTGAGGAACCTAATCTGTAAATTCTCCTAATGATGGTTAGTAGAAGCTTAAGCTGCCATTTCGCCAGGAGCTTCACTAACTTTTTTTAGAGATCTTTGGTGAAGGCTTCAAGTAATCTCTTAGTATTCTCATTTGACTCCGAGGTGTCCTTTCAAATGAGCTTTATAGCTTCCTTCAAATACTTGATAACACCAGAATCAATTGACCTCATTTGATTATGGTGCTGTATATTGTAGTAACGGTTTGCTTCAATTAAATGGTGGACATTTTTTTATACTTTGTGATGCTAAACTTATATACCTGCTTAAAAGCCATCCAAAAAGGCCCCTTATGTATTAATATGATGATAGGTTATTCATCATTGATCCCAGTAAATGCACAATAAAGAAGCTCAGGTGTATAAATCACATGATATAGTGAATATATTTGCACTTGATCCTTAACTCTTTGAGAGAGCCCTGGAAATACATGTCTATAAAAGTCCTACCCATGATAGAGACCCTACTGCAGCTGGCTCTTTCAACTAAGTTAATGACTTCAATAAGTAAAACTTAAAATCCATAATTATAATCCAAGTTAAATTATGAGATTTGGGAATCTCCATAATATTTTCTTGTACTTCTTAAAAAGTTCTGTTGAGCGGACTTCCCATTAATTCATCTTATTCACCATTCTGCTGTGCACAAAGTGGGTGAAACTATCAATTGAGTTATCTTCAAAGGTGCGACAAATATGTTTCAGATGTTTTTAAGTATCAGCTGAGTCCCCTGTAGTGAGCATCATCCTGTAGAGCTTCTTTTTTGAGCTAAATGGTGTTGGCCTAAGAAGCCAAACAGTCATTAATTGAAGTTAACTAATATTTAAAACAAGTATAATATTTATTTTAAAGGGTTCCATTTCACCTCTTAAGTCCCATCAACTAGATTATCTAAAAATGGTAAGTATGGCGTAATGTACTTATAGAAATCAAGTACCAAAACAAGATATAGAACTAATGACATAATTTAATTAAAATATAGAATATGGGTTTTTATGTCACATTTAACAATATACGCCCAAAAAGAAAAGGTATTATAACATTAATATAAGGAGAAATCTGGAAGGGAAGCTTTTTGTCAGGCGATACAATATTAATAGTATAATTCTTTGTTTTATAGCTTTAATATATAAAATTGTAAGTAGGATGTACCAAATTGGATGAGACTTGGTACCACTTAGGGTAATCGTTGGGTAGCTTTTTATTCTAAAATTTTTGCTTGTTTACATTAAGTTAAAGCTCAAGTGCCACCATGAGTAATTGGCAAATGGTCTTATATATGATCCTTAATTTTATAGTAATGATTTTACCTCAGGGTATCTTAGGCTGATTTGGTCTGGAAAAACAACCATGGCCAAATCGAAACATACTGATAATCAATTTTTCTGGGTGAAATTGAGGTAGAATATTTGATCCCCTTATCAGGTCTAGGCGCTAATTCTGTCATGGGAGTCAAATGGTCAATATTTTTATTATGTCTAATATCCTGGTACTTGACAGCAGGTGTCAATACTACAAGCACACTAAACAGCAGCGGCAAGGTGATTTATGCTCCTTTAGTAATTTTATAATTACAGCCCGCTGTTCAAGTTTTGACCTACTTCAAATGGTTTTTTCTTTGTGGATAAATTTGAATTTTTGAGCGCTTATTGTATGGAAGCAATAGACCAGCCAGTGACAGTAAATAAGATATAAGCTCTTTAGAAATAACACTTTAAGGCTGTAATCTCCTGTCATTTACTTGTACAATTGGCTCACCGCCCTGATCCTTCAAATCCTAAGTTTTTCAAATAAATACAAAAAATTATTAAATACAAAAAGCTTGTATATTAAACTTTTTAACTTGTTATGCTAAAATTTATTTTTTATTTGTATAGAATAATGGAGAATTTATAGGGTTTGATGTTAACCACACCTTACCCATGACACCTCACCTCACATTGCCACTTAGTCACTGGATCACAATGGAGACTTCAGAGGGTCTACAAATTATGAGGCTCTGCAGTAGCTCAGCTCAGCTTTGTGTTCAGTTTTTTACTGATTATTATTTCAAGACAGCGTTTCACTCTGACATCTAATAAAAGCTAAACTGTCGCTCCTCTCAAGAAATGGTAGCACATAACAAGGCAATTTGTATCACTAAATAGTAATTAATTTGATTAAAACACAATCAACAAAAATAATATTGACATAGACTAACTAAGCATTGATCCTGGATCATTAAGTCAACTATTTTTAAGTCTGAATTAACCAACAAAGCCCCCAAGCCCATGACATCTAATCAAATATTATTAAGTGGAACCACTAGGTCGTGGATCATAAGCTTCAGATATACTTGGGATATTTTTGGTTCATAATCACTAATACTTCTATATGATTATATAAATTAGCATCAGCTAATATTATTATTTCCCTATTGAATAACCTGACAGTTTAGGTCCATTCAACACTTCCCTGCCTTACTGGATAAAAGCACAGGTATACTTCTTCCTTGGTCACAACATCCAATTTTTCTTAACCTTCAGAATATGAGCGCAATGTCAATAGCCTCTTGGCCCTGGATAAACTTGCCTTCTTAGGATCCAGCACTTCAAGCTGCATGCTACGGTTAACTCAGGATTTTTGCCTTTAATTTCTCAGGCTGGTTTAACCATCTATGCTTTGACGTTTCCCAAAAGTTTGACTTCTAAGCTCGCTGTGACTCCAGCAATCCTCAGCAAACCCAAACCGGCCCTCTTGGATTCAATCTTACTCTCCTCCCCCTCCCAAAGAAGGGTTATTCAGCCTCAGTGGTGATAAGGCTTTGTAATTTAAGAATCATTTTTATTTTCTCAATTGTTATTGGACTTTCATTGCTATTTGTTTTATTTATTATTTTCATTATATTTTTATTTTTATTTTACATTGTTTGCTTTTTTTCATTTTTCTATTTTTTCCTTTTTTCCTTTTTAAAGAATCAATAGAGCTTACTAGGTGGATACAGATAGAATCCAAAGTGCTAAGAGTGTGCTTCAGGGTGTTTCTGATGATAGGACATTTGTTGAGGCATTTGTCAATCAGAATAGCTATATTAACCCCCTTTAAGCTTGGGTTATCTGCTGCATTGCTTGGCCCTTTAACCAGGATATTCTCAAGTATTTGTTGCACATATGGGTTAGTAACTACTTCAGAGGCTTCAGGTATGACAACCTTAATCTGAGAGCGAGTAACCACATGTACTATTGTAGAATTTCATTTGGTACTAAAATAGAATTTGTTGCATTGGTAACCAAGGCCCAGTGGCCTACATGCTCTGGTCAGTCAGGTGGAACTGGCGTTTCTGGCACAACATTGCGTCCCACATCAATTAGGCTTGCTCTTTTCCCTCCTTATGCGCGTTATCTGGAAAAACTATATTTACACTGTGCTGACGGCATCTGGAAGCAAAGTGCCCTTTATGTTTGCAGTTGTAGCAAGTGATCTCTTTTAATGGGCGTATAGCCCTTGAGTTTTTGGTTTGCTCAGTTTTCACAGGTGGATCACTGTCAGTCTTCTTATCAGCTATAAAGTGTTTTTCTGCATGGGCAGAAGATCCTGATATATATCCAGCTTAGTTGGAACATAATTTTGTGAGCATATGTGCAAAATAATCAACCAATTCTGTCATTGCAGATTTTGCACAAAAGCAGGCAATAAGGTGTTTATCAAATTTTGGTAGTGTTAACTTTTGACAGCTTATATTGCTTCCACTGAGCTAATTGCACAGGGTATAACCCAATGAGCAATGTATGATCAATATTATAATTTCTGGTTCACAAAAAATAAAAATAAAGTATTAATAATAAAGAGCTATCGCCCCAACTGACACTATTTTTATATGATATATTGCAGACTGCTTATGCTAACTTTCAAACTTTGTTCCACTATCCAAAAAAACCTTCTCATCTCATTCTCACGCTCAATTCTTAATCCTCAGTATGCCTAGCTAGTCTCCCTTATGCTTAGTAATTCACTATTTGTTACCATATTAGGGGTTTTGTGATATCATCAAAGCTTCATCTGAATTCCTTCAATTTGCCAAACTATTAGTATTTGGATTGATTTTGTTACTCAATTCATAAACTACAATCCACCGGATAGATGGCTTGTTATCCAGTCATATCAATGTCTTGACATCACCCCACTTGACTGGATGATAAGCTCCTATTGCTTGTATGCCTGAGGGAACTTTGCATACACTTGATTGATTATCTGACCGCCCACAGGTTCCTTAATGGCTTAGGCATAAATACTAATCTTTTTAAATTATTTCAAATGGGCCAGTCCAGATGTTAGTGAGCTTGTTCTTCCTACCAAATCCATGTTGGTCGTGAAATAAGACATGATAGCCTATGGCAAACTGTGGGAGTCCACTACATCTACCTTTTTCAGCTGCCTGATCGCAAATCTTCTTATCTGAGCTGTTAGAATAAACTTATATTTGTAGTTTTAACAGCGTATCATTATATTAATCAGGTAAAGCTGCGGTTCTAGTTCATCATTATCCTCCACACAGGAGTATAGCAGAGCAGGCAAGGATGGAGGTCTACCATATAGCAATTGGAAAGGACTTTTACAGGTTGACAAGTGGTAATAATATTATATGCAAACAAAGCGGTTAATAAAAGGGTAATCCATTTTGGAGAAAGGATCCCTTACAAGCCTGTGGAGAATGTTTATCAATGTATTGTTGCACTTTCCACCATCCAATTAGATTCAAGATGGTAGGGTTTAGTCAAGACCCCGCGCATTTCCATTGATTTGTTCAACTTGGGCAGGATATGTGATGTAAAAATTGGTTCCATTGTCCATGAGGATAAACTGCAGACAGCCATGTCGCTTTATAATGCACTTTTTTAATAAACTTGGTGGTGGTGACAGCCCCTAAGTCATTAATCACTCTTGCTTCCACCCACCTTGTCAAAGATTGATGGCCAATATTATATACTTAGAGCGGTTTGCACCATCCAGCAGAGTATCCACCACATCAAGTGAAACAATATCCAAGAGAAATGAGGCTTAACCAGCTGGTAGGTGGTCTTCATATAGAAATGGTTCTCCACTTGTCATTGATTATAACAAGCAACCATGTCCAGTACATTGTAGTGCATCTCTCTAATAGTAACAGGGTTGCAAGAACTCCAGTGTTTTCTGAATCCTCCATGATCTACCGCCCTATGTGCATTCAAGATAATTGCTGGCCTGGCGGAGGGTTTCATAAAGCTCAGCGTCAATTCAACAATATGCATATATAGCTCACCATTTCTTTAGAAGGTATTCCGTCTAAGCCCATAAAGCACTTTGATTATCTGTGGTGGCTCATCGTGATATTTGCCCACAATTATCTTCTCATACATGATTTCAGTCAAATCTGCTGTAATGGCAACCATTGGTAGTCATTAAAAACAGTCTTCAGATGATGCTTTGCTCCTGGCCATTGTATGATATCAAAGGCATATACTTGGAGCTTCAAGGCCCAGCGTGTGAGCTGCCCCTCTGGTTCCCAAAGATTATGCAGCCAACGCAAGGAGGCATGATCTGTCACCATTTTGGTTTTCACCCCATGGATGTATACCCAGAATTGCTTATTAACATATATCCCAAGCACTCCCACTCAGTTACAGTGTAATTACATTCATGACAATTCAGGCTTCAGCTACATACACAATGTGATGCTCCACACCTTCATCATCTTTTTGGAATAGCATGTCCCCTACATCAGAAAGGTAAGCATCCATTTTACAATAACTTACATATCAAAATTAGGATATTTCATAATAGGCGCACTAGCCAATGCGTGCTATAAGACATCAAAAGCATTTTGACGATGTTCAAATCAGGAAAAGGTTGCATTTTTCTTCAATAACTCAAAGAGCAGTGCCACAATACAAATGAAGTTAGAAATGAAACACCGGTAGTATTCACCCATTACAAAAAACACAAGGATATCTCGCTTATTGCCTGGCTAAATCATCTTATGTATGGCTTCCATCTTCACTGGATGAGGTTTAAGCCCTTTGGAGTCAACCAAGAAACCAAGGTATTCCAATTGTTTCTTGAAAAATGACAGTTCTGAGGCTTGGTCATGATATTAGCTTCATCAAGTCAGTGAAACACTTGTTCTAAGTGGGCAAGATTCTCTGTGAACATCCATAAGAACAAGTTGAATCATTGAGGTTGTAAGTCTCGGGGAACGTCCTTTGGCTCTTGATTGGGCCATCTTCCTGTTCCCAAATAAAAAGACGCCGAAGAGAATGGCGGTACCTCTCATCACTCAGGGTGACCTCGCTCATGTAGTAGATGAGCGATGGGTAACAGCTCGTCCCCCTTTGGATCCCACCCCCAATACCCACACTTACCTCAGCAGAACTGTTGTGGGGAATTAGTGAAATCTGTACCAAAATTACTGAACTGAAATGGGCTGGATCTAATTTGGCTGGCAATCTGGATGATGCCCAAAATTTAAATGTCTGTAAAAGCATGAAGAATGAGATATCAGCCAGATTGCCTGACAGTTCCAATCCAATCTCCAAACCAGTTGAACAAATATTGGGTGCTATCAGTGAGGGTTTGAAGCCCTCAGATAGTAATTTGGGCGTTGCACCCAATGTACTGCTTTTGACCAAATGAACGGTTAAATGAACAAGCGTGGGCGGGTTGGCTGTCCCAAACCCATTCCCAACCAAATGGACCTGTCCCTATAAGGGATGGCCTTGGGGGATTCCCGTTGCCCATTGGGCCAAATGCCATTGTGCTAATTGTTGATAACGTAGTTGAGCCTTGGTTTGGACATTTAAGATCAAACTGACAGAGACTCAGCCTGATGCCAAATTTTGTGATGTTGGTTCCCAAAGAATAAACCCCCCCATTCCTGAACAATTTGCCAGTTAGGTCAAATTTGTGGGCCCCGACCCCATCCTGTCACTACCCAATTGACCACTATTTAATCAGTTGCATGGCACTGAGAAAATGTTGGTCAATTTTCTAATCTTTCTTTCCAAATAAATTTCTGCCAAAAAACAAAATTTTCTTTATTTTCCGCTCTGACCGCATCCCAGATGACTTTTCCCTGGTGGTCCATTGCCCCGCACTCTGGGTGAACTTTACCAATTCTTTTGGTCACCATGGCTCCCTCTATCACCAATTGGGCCCAGCGAGTCCAACGCTTTTTGTTTTACAACCTCACTCTTATAAATTTTTCAACAACAATACATGGGGATCTTATGGCCCTATGTACAACAATGGATAGAGAGAATCCATCTCCCTATCACCCCCGATGAGTTGGCTTCTCAAGCCAAGAATCTAGTTGAGACTGTCTCAGTAATTCCACCTCCTGCAGTTAGAACCACTGAGTTGGGAATGGGTTCAGTGTGGTTTGCCGTTGGGATACTCCTTACCCTGTTGTTACACCACCACTTCGTGGTATCACATTCCCTGGCTCCATATCAAGTCATACGGTCAGCAATGCCTCTGGCATTCTGGCTTGCTTTTTGGGTGTTCACCCATCCCGACTGGCAGGCCAGTCTAAACTTCTTCTGCCGTTTCCATGACAGAGGTAGACTAGAACGCATGAAAGCTTCAGTCACCCAAGATTATATTTATAGCACGCTGGAACGTAGCTGGGGCGTTGCACTACCCTTGAGGCATATGCATAGGTTGGAACAACCCCTTTGAAGTGATTATAGCACATTTATTTTATTATAACACTGGCAAGTTAATATACAGTACGCCAATATCAAGTCAATGGTGGAGAAGTAGTTAGCGCCTCATAATTAATCTAAAGCATTGTCAATCCGTTGGAGAAGATATGATTCTTCTTATTAACACTATTAAGCTTTTGGTAGTTGATGACCACTCAGTTTGTTCCATCTTTTTTCCTAATAATGAGCACTGGCGATGCCCACATACTCTTGGATGTCTCTAACATCCCTGAATAATCAGTTTGTCTACCTCATTGGAGAATACCTCACCCGCCGCCTTGGAGCACCAGATGGACCAATACCAAATGGGAGGGTGGTCTCCCAAGTCTACTCAATGCACCACCCTTACATGTGAATCCCAAGTTCTAGTCATCAGAAGCAAAAATATCTCAGTTTTTTAAAAAGAGACATCGCCCAATCTTTATTTTCATCTGACAGTGTAGTTAAGGTCTCATGAAGAACCACGGTCATTACACTAAAAGAGGTTTTTACAGGAAGGTCAAGGTTCTACCAAGACCTAAAATCTTGAATATGTTGGACTTCATCAATAGGAGTCAAGTGTATATAAGCCACACCTTGACGCCTTTTGACTGTCATGGACTCCTTCTGTAGGTTTGCTAGAAATACCTTCAAATCCCCAGGTCCTGGTAACAGTAGAATTGGAGCCACAAGGGTTCAAGCCGCAATTGCTGGTAGGGCCCCACAATTTCCCCAAGCAGCCCTTCATGGACGTCTACTTCAAACTCTGTCCCTATTATGACCTGATTCCCAGAAGATATGCTTAAAGCGCTTGCCACCCATAGCGGAATAATGTTGCACTTGTAAATCTGGTAGAAGGGCTTAGGTCCTCCGCTTCATCTGCCAAATCTAACAAGAATTAATTAATCACTATATGTTAGATTAATTTTGACTAGAGCGGATGAGGTCTTTTGGGACTAAGCTATAGGTAAATTAAATGGGGATCTGGTGTCCTAAGATACTGATGGTTACACCTGCAATATTGACCACAGCCCCAAATCGCTACATGAATGTGACTCCAATTAACATGTTGTAATTGTTATTAGGCAAACCACAGTTGGAGTGGATGCCCCAAATGACCCAAACCTCAAAGGCAATGCGCTGTAGGCACCCTCTGACACAGTGCTCTGTGTTCCCGTGGTCCCATACACAACTCAGTGTTCCATATCAGGCTTCAGCTGAAGCTTAGTCATGAACTTGGTGGATAATATATTGATGGGAGCGCCAGTATCAATAATTGCCCAAATTTTGGCATTTTGTACCAAAATGTCACAGTATGCAAACCCAAATAAGAAGACCCATTGATTTTTATTACATAAACATCCAAAGGTTTTTTGGTCATCCAGAAAAGTGAGAATACTGGTGCAGACATGAGAATATTCATGGGCAATTTTCTCTACTGGAAGCACCACTTTCAACCCTCTAGATCTGCGACCTTTGTTGTGGTTCCAACCTCAGCTGTACCATTTTATTCAAGGATTTTCCAGGCGTAAGGCTTCTGAACCTTTCAGCAGAACTCCAAGTATGCATTATTTGAGTATCTCCTTCAGTCAGAGGCCAAGATATTGTAGGATATTTGTTAATACAATAAATCATTAGGGCGATCACCAGGACCAACACAAAGTGACTCTGGGGAATCCGCAGGGATAAGTAAAGTTGGATTAGCAAAAGTAGAGCATCCCATCTCTACTCTGCTTGACCTTTTCCCTTTCCAATTTGGGATCCAGTACTGTATGAGCTTTCAGTCTTCCTTGACAACTAGCCACATAATGGCCTCTTTGGCTGCATGAGAAACATAATTCATAAATGGCCCTCACCTCAGTATCATCCCAAAGGTCTGGGATAAAAATTAAAAGAATTAAAATTTGGCCGAGAATGAGCTGGCTAATTATTTTGGGGACAGAAAGGAACTGCCAATGCGTTAAGTGGACGAGTTTTACCCAGCAGATTATAACTAAGTTATTGTTATCCATTTCCTGACTTGAATTTGGTAGCAGTTGCAAGGGCTTTCTGCTCCACATTGGGAGCACTAAAGGTGACATATAGATGGCGTAAATGACTAATGATATATAATAGCTCCGCATCATCTTGAAAATGTAAGACATAGCATTATATAGGTCTTGATATGGCTTAACAGCCACCGTCATCTCTATGACCATCTCATCATTATTTAAGATATTTGCTCTTAACAACACATGAGCCTCAGCTAGAACCGCTCTACAAACTCCACCATGGACTCATTTTTTGAAAAAATATTTTTAGAAACTCTGCTTTGCGCTGAGCCATTTTTGCCACACCCCAAACAGGCAGATCACGGTCTCCTTCACCTCTTGAAAGGTTATGGTACTAAACTTAATGTAACATGTGACCTGGTCATCAAATGCAACTTCTAAAGCGGATAACAACAGTTTAGTTTTTCCACCAATTTGAAGCACCTTTCACTGAAAATTACATACCACTGAAAGAATCCAGGTATATCTCAATCACGGTCAAATGGGGACAGCTTTATTAATACAGACACTTCCTCCTCAACACAACTATTCCATTTACTCTCTGCACAGTATAGCTGCTCTGTGGTGTCAGTTAAGCGTTCAGAAAGCTGGTTGGTTTGGCCACACACCAGGTGCAGTTGGTGAAAGGCCTGGGCGAGCTGATCTGCTATACTTTTATTCTCATGGAAAAGCATGTTTTGTGCCTGGATTAGGGTATCCAAGACAACATTCAATTCCATGTAATGTGATAACTCAATAAACTGGGTTATTACCCCAACAAGGTGATCTGGTTGCTCCATGGTTTTGTCAAATATGAAAAAGTTTACTTTGTTGAATGGCCCCCTATAGTGAGCACCACTGTTAACTTAAGGCGGTTAAGATTGATTCCTCTTAGCTTGTTGCTCAGGGTAAAACTCACTGAGCAATGGTTGAGCGATATGACAATCACAGATCCTCAATAAATAATAATAAAGCATTGATAATAGGGAGCTACCTCCCCAACTGACACTATTTTATTATTTATATATCGCAGAATGCTTCTGCTAACTTACCCTCTCATTCCACTATTCAAAAAACCTTCTTGTCTCATTCTCCCGCTTAACTCTTAATCCTTGGTAGTCATAGTCACTCTCACCTTTCCGCTTAGTAATTCCCTATTTGTTACCATATTAAGGGCTTTGTGATATCACTAAGAATTTGGCGAAAATCTCTCATTTCAACAAACTATTAGTATGTCAATTCATTTGCTTACTGAAATCATAAACTATGATCCACCAGATAGATGGCTTATCATCAAATCATATGAATGTCTCGACAGTTAGGGTTGTAATGAATGTGTTAATGTAACCTTAGCATTAAAATCAATCATAGCCTTTGCACCTAGGAGGATTTGGGCTTAACAATAGAATCAAATTTCAAATTTGTCAATCGTTTCATCTTTCTTAAAAGATATTAAATAAATTTAGAAAATAAGTTGACATCAGTTCTGGACTTCCAAATTCACAAAGCACAGCCTCATTGACTTTGGCATAGGTTGGGTTTCATCCATGTGAGGCATTATTAGCTCTATGCTCCACTCATCTAAGCAGTTGATAATAGTGGCTTCTTTGTTGCGGTCACTTTCCCCATACATGGACTAATCAAAGCGTTTGACAAATGTGACTACACTTCCATTTTTTTCAAAAAAGCAAGTTTGATGGTCTGTAATTATCATTCTCACGCTCTTGGATATTGTGACTATTTCTTTGCTGGATTGAACCAGGCGTATCAGGGCGCTGAGGCGCTGCACCATAATTTTGAAGGAACTTGGGTTGGCCAAAGCAACCATTCTTTGTGACCTTTGCCTATGTGGTTCAAATAATAAAATATTCATAGTCAACACTGTCAGTAGAATTGCTTTGAGCATGTTGATTTTGGCCATTGTCAAATACTCCAATATTAAAATTTTCTCATTAAGATTGGTCATTTGAAATTTAAGAGCAATAATCACTTATCCCTTATCACTAAAAATGTTTTTTTAAATAATTCAGTTCTTTATGTAGATTATTATTTGCCTCATTGATAAAAGTAACTTCTGCAGTAAGATTGATAATTTTATGACTCATCACATTCACAGAATCTTGAAATTTCGAAAATCTATTCTTGAAAAATTGATATAGCCATGGGTTGCTCACCTGCTTGGTGTGGTCACCATCATCATCCCATCCATGAGCGCCACTTTTTGAAGTTTTGGCCTAATTCAAATGGTCTGGTTCATCTTTGTAGATTATGGAGTTTTAATGCGTCTATTGTGTGGTGACAATAGACTAGATGGTAACAGTAATTGATATATAAACTCTTTAGAAATGACTCTTTAAGGCTGTACTTTCCTGCCGTTTACTTGTACAATGGCTTACTGCCCTGATCCTTCTGACACCAAGTAATTCCTTGACTTAATAAAACAAAAAAGTACTAAATAAAAAAAAGCTTGTATATTTGATTATCAACTTGTTATACTAAAATATTTCTTTTATTTGTATAAAATTAGGGAGAATTTATAGGGCTCAATGTTAACTACACCTTACCCATAGCACCTTGCCACACATTGCCACTTGGCCAGTGGATCACAATGGAGACTTCAGAGGGTCTCCAAATTATGAGGCTTTGCAATAACTCAGCTCAGCCTTGAAGTCAATGTTTACTGATAATTATTTCAAGACAGCGTTTTCTTAGGTGAATCTGAAAAAGGCTAAATCGTTGCTCCTCTCAGGCAACAGTAGCACATACCAAAGCAATTTGTACCACTAATTAGTGACAAATTTATTTAGAAACTCAATTAACATTAAAAGCTAATTTTACATAGACATCAAAGCTCATAAGCCTAGAACACTAAATCAACTATTATCAAGTATGACTTAACCAACAAAGCACTTAAGCCACATTGATAGTCAAATAATATTAAGTGGAGCAACTAGGACGTGGATCCAAAGCTTCAGATATACTTAGGATATTTTTGGTCCATAATCACTGATAATTTTCGATGATACATAATGAATTAGCATCAGCTAATATTACTATTTTCCCTATTGAATATCCTGGTAATTTAGGTCCAGGTAATCATTCAACACCCTCCATCTAATACTCTTTTTGATGATTAATTTCTGGTGAAGTCCTTATCTTCTTGACTAATTTACTAAATGAAATATTTATGGGTGCTCTGCATCAATGATCACAATTTTGGTTTTTTGACTACTATATAGGCATATATACACTTTTATTAATAAAGAATAATTTTAAAATTTCTAGAGAACATGAGTAGAATCCAGATAAATGAGAGTATGTTTGAAACTTTTCTATTTCTAAAAATTCAGTAATGAATGTAAAAAGGGAATTTCTATGTTAACACCAGTCTGACATGGAGTATCTATTTTACTTGGATTGTCATCAGGTTGAATCCCTATAATTTGTTTACAAACAACTTTGCAACTATCTTGGTGTAATGGGATAAGCCTGTCACATCACTTGATACACTGAAAAAAGCATATAAAAGCCAAAAAAGAAAACCTAATGTTAGGATTACAATTATTTAAAGTAAAAACTTATCACAAAGTGTGGCTCCAAATCTATGTAGGAAACTAAAAAGAAGATTTTCTTAGTTTCAAAAGAAGCTTCATATCAGAAATCAGAAAATCAGATGCGTAGGGAGGAAACATTCCTAGGGTCTGTGTAAATTCTGGGTGTGCTCTAAGATCAATAAAAATTTACTTTTTAAGTAGTTGAGCATAACCAAATGGTCTGGCTTTATGCCCTGATGTGAGTCCCAACAGACTCTTGGGAGAAGGTAACCAAAAATGTGTTGTTACACTGCAATTGCTACATTTAAAATCTTTATTGTGACATTACCCCTTGCAAGATGGAGACATCAGTGGGCATAAGAAGATGTGATAGGAAGGTATGAGCCTGTTGATGCTAGTGCACAGAACCACTAACAGATCCTTAGGGTCTGGGAATATGTGGAGCAGAGCTTCAAAACTGGTCAACTGACACTGAAAAAGGTGGGGTCACCTTTCAAGCTTATAGGGACGTCATGATGGACAAAATGGGAGGCATGCCAAAAGGGCACGCTTTGTAGGGCATTGGATGGGGTAACATTATGGGTATATATGACCTAAATGAGGGTTAGATGGGAGGTGGGAGTTCATCAAACACCCTAGCAGCATGTTGAATTCAGACTTAGTACTCAGCGAGAGTAAAATGAAACAAATTATCTTTTCTAGTGTGATCAACTAAAGCCCATGTTAGAAATTTGATTAACCACATTATCCATCTCGCTTGCTGATTAGGAAATAGATGGTTGTTAAAGCAACTGATTGTTTGGCAATGGTTGCCAAATAAAGTTAATCGTCATAAATATTAAAGGATATAATCTGACGGTAATTTTTTATTACATTTCATTGGGGATTATCCCCAACTAAATTAGTCATAATTAACTAAAAGATCTAATCCAATGATGGGATCTATTACTATTTTGTCAGAAAACATACCCAACTAAATTAGTAGTCAAAATTCATCAAAGGACATAAACTGACAATTGTTTTGATTGATATTTTGTCAGGCATTATGCTCAACAATGTTAATTAGGCAATTCAATGAGGGCCTGATTGCTAATAGTCAGATTGGTATAACGAATTTTTACAAAAGGGGTGCTTAACAATTATGTCATTTTAATGAAGCTACTGAAGCATTTAACGCATGTTTTGGTGGTAGCTAGTAGTAGTCAGGTAACATGACCACAGACCATCTGCGTACAGTTCCTAACACATGGGGAAGGTTGCCAATCTGTAAAAAGTTACACTGCTGGGGATTAATTAAGATGAAGACATTCGCTACTATCAGAAGTTAATCCCAAGGGTTAGAATTTTGGGTGACTAATCAGTTGATTTTTAGAGAATTATCTGAAAGGGTGTCCGCCTTCTGCCTATAAAAACCTCTAACATTTTCTAATAAAAAGCAGAATTTAACTAAAATATATTTATATTTACTTATAATTTGGTGCTTGAAGGGAACAAAGGTTCCTAGTTGTTTTTCTCAAATGCAGTTTGCCATAGTGGATTAGTTGCACCTTCTGAAGACTCATATCTACTAGTTTTCGCCATACAACTAGTGTTATTATTATTATTGTTTAACAATCAACCTGTGCAGTAAGCTTACCTGAAAGTTTACAGCCCAATACTTCAACTGAACAACTAAAAAGGCTTAAAAAACCCAAAAAAGAAGAACCATAAGGTTTGGATGACAAAAAAGTCATCTAATGCATAAACTAGTTGTTAAATGTGACTTAAAGAAACTATATATAAAAAAGATGGGCCTTATTTTTGGGGAAGCTTTCTATCAGGGGTCAGTAAAATCAGATGCATGAATGAGAAAACATGCTTTAGTCAGTGGAAATTTCAGCTATTCTATCATATCTATAGTAAATTAATGATACAATAACCATTCAGGCACAACCAAAAGGTCTGTCATTATGTGCCAATGTGATTTCAGTAAGCTCTAGGGGATTATGTAACAAAAAACAAGTCATTTTTTGTTGCAAATGCCACAAAATGGAAAATCTGGATAACACTTTATACCTTTAGACTTATTTGACATTTTTTAATTTTGAGTCACCATGTCATGAAGACAGCAAGCTAAGTTTAGACTGACTTGCCAGTTTAAATGCTGAAGCACCCAAATGATAAACCTGAATGCCAGTGACATTGCTGCTTGCATGAAGGTTATGAGTTCAGGAAGAGATTTCGTCACTAAGCACTTCTAAGCATAGTTATATTTAAGAACCTAGCGACAAACCAGAAAATATGGCCCCAGGGCCTTTGGGTTATTGAAATAGTTGAGTCAGAAAGGGAGTGTCAGGCAAACAGCAAGTAAGAATTAGACCGGCCTGCTAGCCCAGATGCCAGAGCACCTGAATGACAAACCAGAATGCCACTGGCACTGCTGCTGATTTGACGGATATGGAACTGGAAAGAAATCTCACCAAGAACTGCTGATGAGCCAGAATCTCATACAGGCAAATAAAACACCAGATGAGTACAGCCATTAAACCCAAGGGGTGCGTGAGGGTTGGTGGAAAAGGCGGTTTAATTTTTGGCATGAAAATAAAATATTAGGAATGATTTTTAATGGAAAAGTTAGGAAAGAAAAATTGACCAACAATTTTCTCAGTATGATGCAACTGATTAAATAGTGGTCAATTTAGAGGGGAAACAAGCCAGGATAAGGTTTACAAGTTTGAGCTAACCAGCAAATTGTTCAGGAATGAGGAACAGATAATTTAACTGGGAACTGACATCAAAGAATTTGGTGGCAGGCTGAGTCACTGTTGGTTCAACCTTGAATGTCTGAACCAAGGCTCACCTATGTTTCTGATGGTTGGTATGATGGCGCTTAGCCTGATGAGCAACAGGAATCCCCCAAGGCCACCCCATGTAGTGGCGGGCTCATTTGGTTGGGAATGGGTTTGGGACGCCCAACCCTCCCATGCTCAGTTGCTGAGCCATTTGTTTGGTCAGTGAAGTTGCATCAGGTGCAACACCTGATTTGCCAGCAGGGAGCTTTGAACCCTTGTCAATGGTGTCTGATGTTGTTACCTGCCCATCAGGGATGATCCCTAATGATTTTGGAAGGGGGAGATTTTTTTGATTGTCATGTTAACTGAATTGAAACCATTGGGCATTATGGCCAATAAATTTCTCTTCATACCTTTTCAACCATTTGAAATCCAAACATTGGGCTGATTGCCATTTAAATTAATTCTGATTGATTTCATTTTGGTGATCTTGGCGAAGATTTTACTGATTCCCCATAGCAGTTCTGCTGAGGTGAGTGTGGGTACTGGGGGCGGAATCTGAAGTGGAAGCTGTTACCCAGCGCTTGTTTACCACGTGAACGAAATCGCCCTGAGTAATAAGGGGTACAGCCATCCTCTTCAGTGCTTTCTTTCTCAGGAATGGGAAAATGGCCTGATCAACGCCCAGAGGACGTTCCCTGGGACTTACATTACTTAACATTTTCCAAGGGAAGGGCCCCACCACCAGAAAATTACATGAGAGCCACATTCTTGTGTGCCTTGGGTAGATTGATCGCCATTACCATTGCAGTTTTTTGAGGAGGGCGGGGAGCATTGGGGTGGGATTTGTGAAACACTTTGATTAATTCCATACAGTTTGCACAATCACGCGCCTTGACTCAACTGTTCTTGTAGGCTGGATAACCTTTCCAAGCCATATGATATTGAACAGACCAGTGGGACTTGCAGGATGCCAGGATTTTCTCCACCTCAGCCTCTTCATCATCCTCAATGATGATCAGTTCAGGTTCTGTGGGAACCGTACCCCCGAAAGGCAATAGCTGGGAAACATGGATGATGGGATGCTGTTTCCAGTGAGCTGGAAGCTTCAACCGGAACGCACCATTACTCAAGACCTCTTCCACCAAATGGGGGCTGGAATGCTTACTTGCAAATTTGTGGTAAGGCACTTGAATACATAAATGGTGGGTATCAAGCATAACATAGGAGCCCACTGTTATATTTTGACCTGGGAGATGCTTACAATCTGTGAGCCACTTTTAGTCATCAATAGCTTTGGTGAGGTGTTCCCGCACCAAGGATTGAGTTGACCTAATATGTTCAGAGTGATCTGCGGCAGCTTGGACCTCAGGCCACAAGCAAGGTCTGACCAAAAATGAAGGATTCAAACCCAACGTTGCTATGTAGGTTAAAAGCCCCATAGATGCGTGTGTTCCATTGTTATAAGTGAATTGGATGAGAGGAAGGTCGTTGGCCCAGGTGTCCTGTGCAGCCGCAGCATAGCAACGCAGGTACTGTTTAAGGACTTGGTTGACTCGCTCAGTCTGTCCATCAGACTGAGGATGGTACGCTGTGGAATGGCAGGGGGATATTTTGAGGATAGATAGGAGTTCACTCCAAAACTGTGCCATGAACTGTGAACCACGGTCACTGATAATCTCCTGTGGGAGACCAAACATTGAGAACATGTGACATACAAAAAAGTGGGCGGTCTCCTCCAACGTAATTGTGGAATTGCAAGGAATAAAGAGGGAAAACTTAGTGAAACAATCCACCATCACCGCTGTGAATCCATTATAGCAGGGGAGTTCAACAATAAAGTCCATGGACACCAATGTCCATGGACCCTCCACCTGCTGTAAGGGGTGAAAAGATCATTTCTACCGGAGCAGTCTGACTTAGCCCAAACACAAATAATGCAGTTGGCAATCTAAGCTGGAACTTTTTTTGCCAAACCCACCCAATTGTAGGTCCGTTTGATCAAATCAATGCATTTCTTATTACCAGGATGACCAACTGTGGGGGGATCGTGATGTGCACGGAATACCTCAGTTCAGAAGGAGGGGAGAACCCAAACATGTGGCCAAAAATAAACAAGACCCTCCTTCAATGAGTATAGGGAGTGTTTATGCTTCTGGTAAGATAACTGCTTGACCAACTCCACGCCCTCAGGGCAGGCCATTTGACTGGCTAAGACCTGAGTAACTAACAGAGCGTCGGGGGCTAGAGTAATAGAAGAAATTATAGGAGGGACAATTGACAGGATTTGGGCAGCAGGAATCATGGTAACAAGATCCACTTCCTCCAGATCCGCAGGACAGTTGGTGGGGCTGCGGCTGAGAAAATTGGGAAGTATGTTGAGTGCACCTTTTACAAACTCATATTTGAAATTGAAACTGCACAAGTCCCAATAGGTTCAGGCTTGCTGATGCACCAATTTTTGGGGTTTACAAAAGTACAAGAAAGCCTGATTGGTCCGTGTGGACCATTAAATCATGTTGAGCACCCTGTAACAGATACCTCCAATGAGTTAATGCCCATGCAACGGCTGCCAACTCCTTGTCATAAATGGCCCAGGACTTCACCATAGAGGCAAACTTTTTGAAAAAATAGGTGACCAGATGTTCTAAGCCATCGCGCTCCTGGAGCAACATCACCCCCATGGCTACCACTGAGGCGTCACATGCAACGATATACAGCTTGGTGGGATCAGCATGTTTCAAAATGGGAGGGGACACAAACACCTCTTTGATCGATTCAAATGCCTGTTGGAATTTGGGCGTCCAGCAAAATGGTACATATTTCCCTGTAAGGGGGTAAAGAGGGGCAGCAAGCTGGGAAAGTGCTAATGAGAACTTTTTTAAGAAAATGATGGCTCTAAGAAACTCTGTAATTGTTTCTGGGTAGTTGGGGTTGGCCATTCATATAAAGCATCCAACTTATTGGGAGGGATTGTGTAACCATCTTTAAGGATGAGGTTCCTGAGGAAGGTAACCTCCTACTTTATAGAACTCACACTTGGAAGGCTTGACAAACAAGCCTTCCATATGCAAGGCGGCCACAACTGCTTCCAAGTCAGTAGCATGTTGTTTGAAAGGAGGAGAGTGGACTAGAATGGCATTGATATATGCAACTGTGCAGGTAAATTGGAGGTCACCCAGTACATTGTCAATCATGCGCTTAAAATGTAGCGGGAGCATTCTTCAGCCCAAAGGGCATTACACGGAATTGGAAAATGCCTCGCTTTGTCCAGATTGCTTTTAACCATTCTTGCCATTTCATTACCCAAATCTGGTTGAATGCATTGACAAGATCCAGCTTGGAAAACACCCAAGATTTGGTGATTGCTTGGCTTATTGTCTGTTCTAAAGGCAAGGGGTAGGGATCAGAAACTGTGATTTTATTTAAGTGTCCATAGTCCACACAGGGGCGGAGGGAACCATCAGGTTTTTAGCAAAGATGATGGGAGATGCAACTGGCGAGGTCTCCTTGAACAGCCACCCTTTTTTCAACATATCTTTCAACCAGGTGTTGAGAGCAGCCTCCTCCTCTGCTGTGTGGGGATACAATGGGCAGTTGATATTCACCAACTCCACTGTTGTACAAGATCTACAGTCAAATCTAGTGTGGGGAGGCAGACGATCTGCCTTTTCAGAATCAAAAATGCTTTGATAGCGCATTGAAATTTCTGGAAAATTGGATGGTATGCCTGTAGGAGAGACGAGCGACATGATATAACTGTGACCTTGAGCTTTCTTAAGAGTGTCAATTAGGGGAAATTCACATACCAGTTAATCATTAATGATGACAGCATTTTAGACTCCAGGTGGATCTTGATATAGCTGACGCCACCACCCCACTCCTAAGATCACTGGAAACACCAAGTTTGGCATAGTAGAATAGCGGTCACAGAAGTTGAACTTGTATATTGAAAATGTCACTGGTCAGCAAACCAGGTATGAGGTTTGGGAGGCTGTGTCAAGAGAGTGTCTGTAACTCTCTCATTCCCAGCAAAGTGATGTAGGATGCAAACCCACATTGCTAGGGAACTAGCCGTTAAAAAAAGGTAAGAAGACACCTCAAACGGTGCCTGTGCCAAAGGTACCCCAGGCAAGGTTGTAGAATGCAACATATAAGATCAGGTAAGTTAGGAACATAACAGCTTGAGTGGACCCCAGAGGGGAGTCCATAATCAAGTGTAACTTAACATCAGGAAGCTTGGGTGCCTCGATCTGGAGGGGACCTGGGTGGCCCAAGGGAGCACCTGTAATTTTTGTAAATTGCAATAAAAGGTATTGGCCCACATAGTTGGAGACCTCCCCAAAGAGGTCCGCCACCAAGTTAGCCCAAGGAACCATAAATAGACGTAAAATAACGGGTATTTTATTTAAAGAAAGTCAACCAATGAGGAAAGTTGGTCACAAAAACCATATTTAAATTGGGCCAGGGAAATTCAGGTTCTGCAGAGGTGCGCCCAAGCCTTGACGCTCCAATAAACAGATGCTTCCATCAGTTTTTGTAAAATACACCAAAAGTGCCTTCACTTGAGTAATCAATTGAAGCCGTATTTTACCCAAACTCAAAATTTCATAACTTGAATGGGCTTCGAACCCCTGCTCACCAATTAACTGAATTGAACCATCTTCATTTAAAATGTAAATCGTTCATTTCAGTGCCTGGGCCGAGATAAGAGGCTGGACGTTTTGCACCCCATTAGTATCAACCTGAGCATGCTTGGCTTGCACCCAGCGTTGATCTAAGGTGTGTTTCAGGTCATAAAGAGCCTGAAGTTTCACCTTCTGGGCCTCCTGTCGCCCAGCCTTGTCTCTAGCATCAGTTCCTACTATAATGTCATCCAACCATGACAGGCTGACGATGCAACCTTCACCAAAGGACCTGCATCTAGGACAAGTTCCTAATTGCTGGTCTAGTTCTACACTCATAAAATTACCCAAAGCTCCAGTGTCCACCAGGGCCTCAAAGGAGATGTGATGGGACCCAACGCTAATCTTCATGGGTAAAAGGAAGTAAGTGGAGTTCTCTTTATTGGTAGTTGTGGATGAATCCAATAATACCAAAGAGATGGTAGTGGGGTCAGAGGAAACTGCTGGGATCTTGTGAGGGGTAAACTTGTTGCAAGTCGGGATGTCAGATCCTACTGACATGGGCAGAATAGCCGCGGCAACTATGGGGTATGGGTTTTAACTTTTGAGTGGAACTGATCTATTGTGGACAGAGAAAATCTTCTTCACAACCTGGTTCAGTTGAAAAGGAGGGCCATAGCTGCGCCAATATCTACAAGAAAGGCAGAAATGGTTAAAAATAATGGTTGGTCAATTATGTCAGGCAAACAGCAAGTAAGAATTAGACTGGCCTGCCAGCCAGATGCCAGAGCACCTGAATGACAAACCAGAATGCCACTGGCACTGCTGCTGATTCAACGGATATGGATCTGGAAAGAAATCTCACCAAGAACTGCCAATGAGCCAGAATCTCATACAGGCACATAATGAAATACCAGATGAGTACTACCGTTAACCCTGAGGGGTGCATGAGGGTCAAAAAAAAGGCGGTTTGATTTTTGGCATGAAAGTAAACTTTTAGGAAAGGATCTATAATGGAGAAAGTTAGGAAAGAAAAGTTTGACCAACAATTTTCTCAGTGCAATGTGACTGATTAAATAGTGGTCAATTTAGAGGGGAAACAAGCTGGGACCAGGTCCCATAAGTTTGACCTAACTGGCAAATTGTTCAGGAATGGGGAACAGATAATTTATCTGGGAACTGACATTGAAGAATTTGGCGGCAGGCTGAGTTGCTGTTGGTTTGACCTCAAACGTCCTAACCAAGGCTCAACTACATTTCTGATGGTCGGAGCAACAGCGTTTGGCCCAACGAGCAACAGGAATCCCCCAAGGCCACCCCACTTATGGGCGGGCCATTTGGTTGGGAATGGGTTCAAGACGCTCAACCCGCCCATGCTCAGTCGCTGGGCCATTTGTTTGGTCAGTGGTGTTGCATCAGGTGCAATGCCTAATTTGCCAGCGGGGAGCTTCAAACCCTCATCAATTGTGTCTAACGCTGTTACCTGCCCATTGGGGAAGATCCACGATGATTTTGGAAGGGGTGATTTTTCCAATTGTCATATTAACCGAATCAAAACTGTCAGACATTCCAGCCAATAGATCAGTCTTCATACCTTTTCAGTCATTTGAAATCTGAACATCAGGCGATTGCCGCTCAAATTAGTTCCAATCAATTTCATTTTGGCGAACTTGGCACAGATTTCACTGATTCCCTGTAGCAGTTCTGCTGAGGTGAGTGTGGGTACTGGTGGTGGGATCCTAAGCGGAAGAGCTGTTACCCAGCGCTCATCTACCACGTGAGCAAGATCGCCTTGAGTAATGAGGGGTAAAGCTATCCTCTTTGGTGCCTTCTTGCTCAGGAACATAAAATGGCCAATCAACGCCCAGAGGACGTTCCCTGGGACTTACAGGGAGGTTTGAATTTGAACATAATAAGAACTGGAATCAGAAAATGGGCTTTTTATTTTTAAAATTAAAGAAAGAAAATCAAACAACTAATAATCAGTGAAATTTTGACTGATTAAATAGTTGTTGATTTTGGGAAACTTATCAAAGCACAAAATTGGAACCCTCAAATTTCAACCTAACCTGGAGAATTTTTAGAGGGAGAGGGAAATAAGATCAAGCCTAATGGGAGTTGACTTTATAATGAGTTGGCAGTGGGCTGAGTAACTGCTAAATTTTCCTTAGATACTTAAAATTTTGAATTTTGCATTATTTTGATGGTTAACATGATGGCATCTCGCCCAATGGGCAATGGGAACCTCCCAAAGACCCCCAATATAGGGGCATTCCCAAGAAGTTGGGAACAGGTTTGGTATACCCAACCCACCCACACTTTGTCACTTTGGCATCTATTTGGCCAGGCGGGATTCCTTGAGCGATGATCCTAAAATGAGAGAGGAGGGTTTAGAGAGTAAAACTTTCAATGATGACCCAATGCTTTTGTCAAATTTCACAGCAGATCTGACATTAAGCATTCTTGACTTAATAGGTGTAAGCCCACAGGGCGTTGTTTCCAATGTTTTGGAGGCATATTTTCAACCAAACCATTTCTCAGTGGCTAAATGCCACTGGTGAGTGAGAATAAGGATTTGACCCCAATACTCCATTACCTGAATCTGCAAACTCGTTGTGCCTCATTGCCATAAGAGTAGGTATTCCAGATATTTCAGCACAAATTTCTTCAATTTGCACTACTATATTGGCAGAAGAAATTGTGGTAACCAGTGGGGGTAACTTTTAGAGGTATGGCTGTCACATAACGCTCATCTACCACATGGTCGAGATCGCCCTGCATGACAAGGGGAACAGTTGCCCTCCTAGGTCCTTTCTTGGTGTGGAATAGGAATACTGTCTGATCTAGGCAGTGGGGCTGCTCCCCCAGACTTACATTACCCTTTCTTTTTGCCAAAGGGGGGCGCCACAATTGGGGAATTGCACTAGAGCCACATTTTTGTGGGCTTCAGGAAATTTGATCGCCATCAAAGCAGCAATCTTTATGAGAGAACGAGGAGCTTCTGGATGGGAGACATGGAAAGCCTCAATCAGCTCAGAGAAGCTTGCGCAATCATGATCTCTGATCCAACTGTTCTCATAGGCAAGATATCATTTCCAAGCAATGAGATATTGAACTGATTGGCAAGAATTGTGGAAAGCCAAAATTCCCTCCACTTTGGCCTCCTACACATCCTTGATCATATTAGGCTCCAAATCAGAGGAAATTGCCTCTTGAATGGGGAAAATGAGAAACATAAGATACCGAGTGTTGCTTCCAGTGAGACGGCAAATTTAATCAGAAAGCACCATTACCCTCTTCCTCCACCAAGTGGGAACCAGATCGTTTTTTTGAAAACTTAAGGTAGGGCACCTGCATCAATAAATGGTGCATATCAAGCACGTTTTATGAACTAACCTTGATGTCATGAGCTGGGAGTTACTTTCAATCT
Source organism: Massospora cicadina (assembly GCA_022478985.1). NCBI lineage: Eukaryota > Fungi > Entomophthoromycota > Entomophthoromycetes > Entomophthorales > Entomophthoraceae > Massospora > Massospora cicadina. The sequence goes on along the minus strand of JAKSZP010014445.1, from coordinate 540,177 downwards.
GCAAACCGTTTATAGTCGCTTATGTCATTAGTGAGATGCTATCAAACTAAGAACTGTGTTGTTCAGATATGTTGGCATGGTTGGCGACGACTGGTACCTCTGGGCAAAGGCACAGGCCAACTTAAAATGAGGGGTTATACACCAAGGTCGCTTCAAGTGGAGAGAATCCAGTGGAGGCATGCGTTCTGTTATTATATGAAAACTGAATGAGAGAAAGGTCATCAGCTCTGGTATCCTGCGTGACTGCAGAATAGCACCGCAAGTACTTTTTAGGATATGATTAGCCCACTCATTTTGTCTATCAGACTGGGGACGATATGCTGTGGATTGCAGGGTGCAATTCCTAAGAATGACAAAAGCTCATTTTAGAACCACGCTGTAAACTGGGGCCCTGGTCGCTGACAATCTACTGCAGGAGACCAATCATAGAGAACACATGACGCAAAAAGAGATGGGCAGTTTACACTGAAGTAATGCATAAGATTATGGTATAAATAGTTCAAATTTTGTGAAACGATCAACCACCACCATCACTACAGTAAACCTGTTTGAACAGGTGATTTTAACAACAAAATCTACAGACTCCAATGTCCATGTGCTCTCAGCCTGTTGTAAAGGGTGAAGGAGACCATTCCTTCCTGATTGGTATGACTTGGCCAGTACACAGGTAACAATTGGAAAATCAGGCTAGTATTTCTTTTGACAAGCCTGCCCAATTATAAGTATGCTTGATTAAACCAATGCAATTTTATTACTGGGATGGCTGACTGTGAAGGGTCATGATGAGCCTGAAACAATTTGGCTCTAAGAAGAGGAGGGACCCACACCAATGACCAAAAATAAATCATTCTTCCAAGGAAATATAATGAATGCTTTTGAGCTTGGGGAGACAATCGTTCCAGAAGATCCATGCCTTTAGGACAGGTCATTTGGGCTGCTAAGACCCCTGAAATAAGAGGCGCGTCAGGAGCTAAGTCCGCTGATGAGATCACTGGAGGTGCAATGGATAAAAATTGAGTAGAGGGAATCACTGTGACCATATCTGATTAATTTGAGTCAGTGGGGGCAATGAGCAGGGTTATGACTGAGGAAATTGGGAAGTACATTTAACTCTCTGTCACAGATTCAGTGCACCGCGAAATTGGTAAATCCTTGACCTCTGGTAGAATCAAGGAAATACCAATTGAAGCACAAGAATTATTAAACCAAGATGAATTTAGCTCCAAAAATGGCAATATTCATTTGAGTAACATCAAGAAGGAACAGAATGATTTAGGTGCTGAATGGTGCACTGAAAAGGAAAACAATCAAAACGAAAAAAATGTTGCCATCAAGCAGCCAGGACATCAAGTCCACCGATGGTAATGAAGAATTGACTCCACCAAAGCGCACAGGAGCCACAGAACCAGCGATCTGGTACCAAAGGCTCCACACACCGCCACAGTGCACGAATTGAGGAACTTGAGAAAATGAATGGCCAAGAGAGAAATCAATGGAAGAAGAGATGGTTCCAAGGTTCCTAAAGAAGATACAATATCTTCCCAATCCACTATTCAATTATCCACTCAATTTATTCTACATCCTGGTTCTTTAGTATTTAGTATAAAAGTACTAAGTTTGTATCTTAAACAGTCTTTTTACAGAATCTTAAGTTTGTCCTTTATTTGAAGTAAACGCCAGTAACCAGTATGGGATTAACCTGTTTTGAAGAAGACACTCGTTTTGAGAAGGACTCCTTTTAAGGTTAGGCTTGCAAGGAAAGAGGTTGAGATAAGCTCCGTTGGGTCAAGGGAAGATTCTAACATACACAGGATATATTGTAAAGAAGATGCACAGTTGGCATGTAAGTCAAGTTTACAGCTCTTCAGGAAGTTTAAGCTGAGTTGGTTAGTGTCAAATCCGTGCAACTGATTACCCCTTGTTAATTTTTTGGCGTCTAGGTCCTCTGTCGCTAAGTTGGATTTGCACAGGGTATAACCACTGAGCAACCCAATTGAATGATATAATGATCGCTGATTCTTAAAATAAACTAAATAAATTATATATGGAGCTATTGCCCCTTATTTCTTTCTTTATTTAAAGATGTCTCACAGACTGTTCTGAACTTCTTCTTCCTCATAAAAGACTATCCCCTCTTTAATCTTCCATCAGGCTCTTTATATCTTGATCCTCAGCCGGATGCATCCTCAGCTTGGTATCTTCTATTCTTCTTCCTTATTTGAGTTGCTCTTGTTCATATCAAATCTTGGCATGATTCCTCTCAATTCGCCAAATGTTCTCATTTTGCTCAATTATAATTTGTATATCCTCTTTTCATAAATCTCGAGACTCATCTTAATTCCCCTGTGATCCACCAATATGGGTAGAATATCGTCCAGTCATATCAACTTCCTGACATTACCCCCCTTGACTGGATGATGGGATCTTACTGTTTGTACGCTCTAAGGAACTTAGCTTGGACTCAGTTGATAATCTGACCCAAAGCTGGTTCCTTGATTGTGTAGACATCCATACCAGTCTTCTCAATAATCTCAAATGGGCTGACCCCAATGTCAGAGAGCTTATTCTTTCATCCGAATCCATGCTGGTCATGGAATAACACATAATCCCCTTCAGAAAACAATGGATGTCTGCTCCATCGCTTCCTGGTAGGCTGCCTGGTCACGAATTTTCTTAGCCAAACTGGAGGAGTAGGCTTCAGTTTGCAACTTGATCGATGTATCTGTGAGTTGCCTCAGATATCACTGAGGATTCACACCACCAGTGTCCTCTACACACGAATATAGCAAGGCAAGCAGAGCCAGATGTCATCCATACAGCAGTTGAAAGGGACTCTTACCAGTGGCAGAATGAAAGCTGATATTATAAGTGAACACAGAAGTAGGTAGAAGAGCACTCCATTCCAAGGGCTGGTCTGTTGTCAATTTTGTAGTATGTTTACTATGTTTCCGTTGACTTGCTCCACAATCCCATTTGATTCTGGATGATAGGGGGTGGTCAAAACCCCGCGAATTGCTATCAAATCATTTAACTTCAGCAGGATATGTGAAGTAAAGTTGGTTCCGTTGTACAAAAGGATGAAATTCATACAAACATGCCGCTGTATAACACATTCCATAATAAACTTGGCAGCGGTGACCGCGCCCAAGTCGCTAATAGCCCTGGCCTCCACCCATCAGGTCAAATGATCGATGGTGACAATTTAATACTTGGATCAATTGGCACTAGTCGGCAGAGGTCCCACTACATCAATGGAAACAGTGTGCCATGAAAACCGGGGCTTCACTAATTGATAGGTGGTTTTCTTACAGAAAGGTTTTTCAACTTGACATTGATGGCAACAGCTAATAGTTTCCAGCACCTCATGATGCATGCTTTCCCAGAAGTATTGGGGTTGCAAAAACTTCAGCATTTTTTGCAAACCACCATGGCCTACAGCCGATGAGCATCTATAATTATTGAGGGTCTATTTGAAGGCTTAGGCAAATTCAGCGTCAAGTCTCTAATACACTTGTATAATTCTCCCCCTCGCATGAAGGTACCCTCCCTGAGTCTGTCTAACAACTTGATCACTTGTGGCGGCTCATCCTGGTATTTGTTCACCATCATTTTTTCATAAATTATATCAGCCAGATCTGCTGTGATAGCGACCGTGGGCAATCAAGACAGACAATCCGCGTTTTGATGTTTTTCCCCAGGTTGATGTAAAATCTTGAAATTGTAAGCTTGCAGCTTCAGAGCCCAACGTTCGAGCCATCCTTCTGGTTCATGCAGATTCTGTAACCAGTGCAAGGAAGCGTGATCTGTCACTACTTGAAATCTTACCCCATGCAAATATACCCAAAATTGTTTATAAGCGTAAATCACAGCTAAACACTCCCGCTCAGTTACAGTGTAGTTTTGTTCATGACAATTCAAGCTATGACTACAGAAGGCGACAGGATGTTTCACACTGTCATCATCCTTATGGGATAATACTGCCCCAATAGCAGCTAAGGATGCATCCATTTGCACTATGAATGTCTTATTGAAGTTGGGGTATTGCAATATTGGTGCACTTGCTAATGCGGTACGCAATACATTGAAAGCATTCTGGCATTGTTCCATCCAATCAAAAAGGAGCGTTTTTCTTTAATAGTTTGAAAAGCGGTGCCCCAATACAACTGAAATTGGGAATGAACCATCGATAATACCCAACCATTTCTAGAAACACCTGAATGTCCCTCTTATTTTCTGGCCAAGTCATCTTGCCTATCGCTTCCACTTTATCCAGCTGCGGTTTAAGCCCATTTGAATCCACAACAAAACTGAGGTATTCCAATTGCTCTTTAAAGAATAGCACTTCCAGGGCTTAATTTTGATATTAGCGGCAGTGAGGCGCTGAAACACTTGCTCCAAGTGGACCAGATGCTCTGTGAACATTTGCAAAAACACATTGATGTCATCAAGAAAACTAAGACACAGGACAGCTTTAAATCACCTAAAATCGTATCCATGGCACGCTGGAATGTAGCAGGAGCATTACAAAATCCTTGCAGCATGCACGTTGGCTGGAACAACCCTCTTGAGGTGATGATCGCATATTTCTCCCATTCCATTGGTGGCAATTCGATCTGCCAGCACCCCAAGATCAGATCCATGGCAGAAAAATAGTTTGCCCCATCCAATCAGTCTAACTCATCATCAATCCATGGAAGAGGGTAAGAATCCTTCTTCATGACATTATTGAGTTTATGATAGTCAATAACCACCTGATTCGAGCCATCCTTCTTCTTTATGATGAGCACAGGTGATGCCCAGGGGCTGTTTGATGGCTCTAGCATCCCTTGCTCAATAAGCTTATCCACTTCGTCAGAGACAACCTCTTCTGCTGCTCTAGAACATCTAACAAGATGTGAACGAATGTGAGGGTGATCCCCCATATAAACTCAATGTACCACTCCTTGAGTGCATCCCAAGTCATGATCATTATTTGCAAAAATATCCCAATACTTTTCAAATAAGGCCATAGCCTTGTCTTGCTGATCCGCCAATAGTCCCGTGAGTGCTTATCTCAGAAATACAGTCAGTGCACTGAACGAGGCGCGAGCTGGTAGTCTGAGATCTTCCCATGAGCCAAAATTTTGAACACAATGAACTTCCCCAATAGGGATGAAGTGTAGGTAAGCCACCACTTGGTGCCGCCTAATCATTATTGTTTCCTTCTGTAGGTTTGCGAGCAACACCTTCACCTCCCCGTTCCCAGGAAATGATAGCCCTGGAGCCACGTGTGGTTCTAGCCATGAGTGCTGATGAGGCGCCAGGATTCCTCCATACAGTCCCTTAGGAACTTCGATTTTGAGCCCAGTCCCTATTATGCTCTGGTGTCCAGATGGTAAGTTTAAAGGGCGTGTTGCTCAAAGTGGGATTCCTTTATACTCATATATCTGGTTGGGGAGGATCTTGGTCCACCAACTCAGTCACTGATAGTGAACAGGGATCACTCCATCACTGTATGCTAGATTGACCTGACTGGAGTGGACAGGATCCATTGGGATTCCACCAGAGGAAAAATATACTGGAATTCGTTGGCTGAACATAGTAAGGGTTTCTTCTGCCATATCTATCACAACGCCAGATTCCCTCATGAAAGCTGCACCAATCAACATATTGTAGTGGTTATTTGGCAAGACCACCACCGGAGCAGACACCTGGACTGAACCAAATTGTAGGGGCAAGGCGCTATATGCTCCTTCTGACACAGTGCTATTCGTTCCTGCCGTTCCATATACTACTCAATGGTCCACATCCATTTTCAACATAAGTTTAGCCACTAACCAGGTGGAAACTATGTTCACAGGTGCTCCCATGTCTATGATCGCGCGGATTTTTGTGTTTTGAACGAATATGTCACAATAAGTACATTTTGAGTAAGAAGAATCATCAGAGTTTAATACTTGTATGTTCAGGGGTCTTACTTTATTTTAAAAGGAAAAAATACCCTTGCTGACCTGAGGATACTCACTAGCAATCTTTTCCACCTGGATAGCTATGTTATTTCCTATTAAAGGAGCGACGTTCAGTGAAGAATCCACATTGATGGAGCCAGTCTGTTCCAGTAATTGCCATGCATATGGTTTCTGCACATCTTGGTGGAGCTCAGCCCGATTGAGTGAACTCTTACTTCTGGAAGCAGAAGCAGGGGTATCCAGCGAAATCTGCTGGTATAACAAATTGTCCGATTGAGGTTTGATTTCTACTTGTAAAGTTGTTTGGCAGGTATTAGGGACAAGTGAATTGAGCTTAGCGGAGGTAGAGCATCCCATCTCTACTCTGCTCGAGCTTTTCCCTGCTCATTTTTCATAGTTGAAATTTTGTACACTTGTGGTTTGCTAGGGCAATTGGCCGCATAATGCCCTCTCTGTCCGCACTGGAAGCAAGTGTTTGTAAAAGGTGCACATATATAATTTTTATTGGAAGGACCAGGTTGATTTTGCTGGTAAAGTTCCATGGTTGCGGTTGAACTGGTGAAGCGTACATGGGACAGAAAGGGTCTACTGACTCATATGAGCGACAATTATATTCCAGCAGCTGTTAACCCAGTCGCTGCACCCAGTATTCAGAAAAGGATGGAGCGGGGGCAACGGAGGGTTTTTGGGCTACATTGGGGGTGCTGTTCATGGCAGAGATTCTATGTAAGGCGTTCACAATTTGAATGAGGCCAGTATCCCCCATCCAACACATGAGACATAGCGTTGTATAGTTCCTGATATGGTTTGACCGCCACCATCATCGCTATACCTACATCCTCAGTGGTTAAAATATTAGCCCCAAGCAAAATGTTAGCTTCCACCAAAAACTTCTTGGCAAATTCTGACAAGGTCTCATTTTGGTTAAGCTGTATAGTCATAAATTTGGCTTTACATTGAAACATCTTGTTAGCGCCTCCAAACAGTCAAATAACTATTACTTTTACTTGTGCATAAGACACCGAGCTATCTGGAAGATAGCAGATCAAATGGTCAGCGCTTTCCACATCTAAAGTGGACACTAACAACTTCTCCTTCCCTTGATTGGTAGCCCTTTCCACAGAGAATTCAAAAAGTTTAAAATACCCATGTAGGTTTCTGTTACAACTGGAAGGAGGTAACTTTTCAATCTGGATAAATTCACTTGGCTCTTGGGTTCTGCTGCAAGGGGCAGGCGAACTGGATTCGGAGCAATTATGGGAACCATTATTTGGTGTGTTATCATGCCGCCATCTGGATGAGCTTGAGCTTGTCGAAGTGGAATCAGAAGAAGTGTCATCACATGGGGGGTCCGTCATACCACCTGATGGATACTAGTTTGCTGATCCATAACATTCTTCCCCCAAGTTGCCACTAACTGCCCTATTTCCCCAAGCTCCAGTATGCCCCGTGAACCATTCACTAATCAGCTGTTCCATTTTGACTGAAGCACATCTACACCATCCATCCTACCATTCTTGTTGCAGCATGTTATATTGCTGTTGCAATTTTCAGCGGAATTCTTTTTCCTCATTCAGTGTTTGTTCAATAGTTTGTAATCATGAAAGAACTTCCTTGATTCTATTCTGCAGGCGGGTTTGTTGTTGTCTTGCATTTTCCGCTTGCTGGTTGGCATTGTTTATTTGGTTAACAAGGAAAGATCATTCCCGCACTGATTCCTCATTGGCCCATCGAAGGGTATTAATGCAGTCTTGCAGGCCCGCATACTCACTTGTCTCACTGATAGGGAGAGGGGAGGCTCGTTGGTGTTCCTCCAGACTAACAACTTCAGTCGTGTAACTCAATGGATGAGTTGGAGATACTCAGTGGACATTAACCTAAGAATAAGCGAGTTATCAGATGTTCACTAATTACCATTTGAAATGGAGTTGATCTAATTCTATCAATAGAGAGCCGACTTGGGCCACCAATTGTAGTTCCATCAGGGTCATTCTTTCCTTGAGCTGAGCAATCATGGCTTCAAGAGCTTCTGCCCAATCAGCTAGCTCCATCATATAGCACTCAGTATTATTCCCCAAGGTTGTCACGTCCTGAATCCACTCCGCGGATAGGCCATGCTGTTCCAGTAGTTCTCTTATTAGTTGAGGTAATTCTGAGTTTAACTGTGGTACTAGAAGGTCCAATTGACGGCAAACATTCCTGACATGATGATCCATCTGTTAGCGCCCCTTGTATTTCCAAGAATGAATGATCAAGGTGGTCCAGTAGGAGGCGAGTATTGTGCCGTTGTGCTTGAGCAAACTGCAACACATCTCCAATTTCAATGTTATGGCAAGCCTGGACACGTAGTAGCTGGTGAATCAAAGGCTTCACATAAGTGACTAAGTATTCCTCAATCCCATGAGTACTGAGGTGGCGAGTTAACCCCGTAGTAGTGGCGTCTAAATAAGACATGTACAGCGCATATCAATTTATTTGATCACGTTGGTTATAAAACAAACTCATGGCATTTCCCCACTCTCATCCTCATATAGGCAATACCCTTGCAACAACCATTCCATAATAATTCTTAGTTGTTGTGGGGTCACATTTTTGGAGTGTCCATGTTGGTTAGTCGTCAGGTCCAGCCAATTCTCAAATTGCACAATAATCATAATTTCATTATCCCCTGGTTTGGTAACAGTAAACAATGTTGGTTCCGAGTTAGGTGTCCTCTGAACTTCTTCAGCATGTCGTGCTCAAAACCTGATCAGGTTAGGTCGGAATGAATGGGGATTTGTCATTGTATTTTCCCTGCTATAGTTGCAAGTGGCCCCCTGTAGTGAGCACCACTGTTAATTTCTCGGCGTCTAGGTCTGCTGTCACCAAGTTGGATTTGCACAGGGTATAACCACTGAGCAACCCAATCAAATGATATGAGGATCACCAATTATTATAATAAAACTAAATAAAAAATATATGGTGCTATTGCCCCTTATTTCTTTCTTTAATAAAGATGTCTCGCAGACCGTTCTGCACTTCTTCTTCCTCATAAAAGACTATCCCCTCTTTAATCTTCCATCGGGCTCTTTATACCTCAATCCCTAGCTAGATGCATCCTTGGCTTAGTATCTTCTATTCTTCTTCCTTATTTGAGTTGCTCTCGTTCATATCAAATCTCAGCATAATTCCTCTCTTGATTCTCTGAATGTTCCCATTTTGCTCAATTATAATTTGTATATCCCCTTTTTGTAAAGCTTGAGACTCATCTCAATTCCCCTATGATCCGCCAATATGGGTAGCATATCATCCAGTCATATCAACTTTTCAACACCCTTTTTGACGCCCCAAGTTCAAAATTTCCAGAGTTAAACGAGCAGGACCCAGGGCGGCGAGTCTATCCTTTTACATACTCATATTTGAAGTTGAAACTACATGAGCCCCAGTAGTTTCAAGCCTGCTAATGTGCCAACTTCTGTGGCTTACAAAAATAAGGATAACTTGGTGATACGTGCACATTGTTAACTCATTCTGAGAACCTTGGAAGAGATACGACAATAAATCAAGGCCAATGTGATGGCAACTCTTTATCATAGATGGCCCAAGTCTGCTCAGTGAAAGAGAGCTTGATGGAAAAATAGGTGATTGAATGTTTCAACCCATCATGCTCCTGAAGTAAGACCGCCCCTACTGCAATAGATGAGGCATCATATGCTACAACATAGGGATTGGAGGGGTCCACGTGTTTTGAGATGGGGTGATAAGAACCCATCTTTAATTTGACTTAAATGCGGCTGGCACTCAGGTGTCCAACGAAAGGGAACATTCAACCTGTGAGCGGATTTAGTGGAGCGGCTAACTGGGACAGTGCTGGGGAGAATTTTTTCATGAAGATTCTAGTGCCCAAAAAGCTTCTCAATTGCTTTTGGGTTATTGGAGTTGGCCATTCGTAGATGATGTCCAATTTGTTGGGGGTATGGCATACTCATCTTTTGATAACAGATTTTCCAAGAAGATAACCTCATCTGATAAAACACATATTTCTAAGGCTTGACGAACAGGCCCATCTTATGCAAGGCAGCCACTACCACATCCAAGTCCTTCATGTGTTGTTTGGAAGTTGGGGTGTACCAAGAGATTTTCAATGTATGCTACCACGCAGGTGAATTGGAGGTCACCTAGCACATTATCAATCATTCTTTGGAATGTGGCCGGTGCATTATTTTTTAAATAGCATTACTCAAAATTGGAAGATACTCCTTTTTATTCAGATAGCGGTAAGCCATTCTTGACCTTCCATCACCTGATCTGATTAAAGGCATTAACAAGATCAAGTTTAGAGAACACATGTGATTTGCTTCTCTTGGCCAATTGTCTGCTCCAATGGCAAAGGGTAGGGAACTTGGACTGTTATCTTACTTAGGTGACCATAATCTATGCATGGACAAAGGGAACCATTAACCTTCTTGGTAAAAACGATGGTGGAGGCAACTGGGGAAGTTTCTTTGAAGAGAAAACCATTCTGAAGCATGTCACCCAAGCATGCTTTTAGGGCAACCTCCTCTTCTGCTGTATGCGGGTACAGTGGGCAGTTTATGTTAACCACCTGTACTGTAGTGCAAAACCCCAAAACAAATTTTGCATGAGGAGGAAGTCAAGCAGCCTTAATAGAGTCAAAAATACTCTGATAGCCCATCAAATTAACAGGATAAATTGGGTGGAAGACCAATGGAGGACCAAGGTGGTAATCAAACTATGGCCACAAGCTTTAGTGAGGGTTTCCAACAATGGAAACTTTCCCTTTATTTGGCCATTAGATATTGACAACATATTAAATCAAGGTGAATTCTAAAAATGCTGCCAACGCCAATAACCTACCCCCAAAATCGTTGGAAACACCAAATTTGGCATTGCGGAGAATTGATCACAAAAGCTAAACTGGTGAACTGAGAAGGGTTTCAGACATCATACTTTGTACAAGGGTTGGAGGCCAATAAAGCAACCATCACTGTAGGACCAAAGTCTAGGTCAAGATCCAGCTGGTGAGCCAACTCTATTCTCATAAAATTATCCGCTGCACCAGTGCTAACCAAGGCCTCAAAAGACACCTGGTGTGAACCAATACTAATTTCATTAGTAATATAAAGTAGGCTGAATTCTCTTTATTGGCAGCTGTAGTTGAGTCCTTAGATAAGGAAGATTTTACAATAGGAGTGGGGGAAAACACAATGTTTGTGACAGGGGCAGGTACTCAATAAGTTAGAGTGCCAGATTATGCTGACGTGGGTGTAGGGGCCATGATAATTAATGGAATCAATCTAAATACTGATTTGGAGCGGGGATTTAAAACAAAATCAGCCTTGGTGGAGCCTAGCATGAAAACCCCATTCTGGAGGGAAGGCTGAGTGAATAGGGAATACACTGAGCTATTGTGTTCAAAGCAGAGGTTTTTCATAGCCTGATTCATTTGAAAGAAAATGTCCACTGCTGTGCCCATCTCAATAAGAAGGGCGGGAAATGGTTAAAAATAAGGGTCAGTTTATTATATCATGAAGACAGAATGGTAACCTTAGACTGGCCTGCTAATTTAAGTGCTGAAGTACCCAAATGACAAACCTAAATTCCAGTGGCATTGCTGCTTGCATGACTGTTATGAGTCTGGGAGGAGATTTCACACTAAGCTCCCATAAGCCATAGTTGTGTATAAGAACCTAGCGATGAACCAGAAAATATGGCCCCAGGGCCTTTGGGATGTTGAAATAGTTGAATCAGAAAAAGGAGGTTTGAATTTGGACAAAATATGAACTGGAATCAGGAAATGGGCTTTTTATTTGCAAAATTAAAGAAAGAAAATCAAACAACTATTTAATCAGTGCAATATGACTGATTAAATAGTTGTTGATTTGGTGAAACTTATCAAAGCACATAATTGGAACCCTCAAATTTCAACCTAACCTGGCGAATTTTTAGAGGGAGGGGGGAAATAAGATCAAACCTAATGTGAATTGACTTTATAAAGAGAAGGCAGTGGGCTGAGTCACTATTTATTTGGCCTTAGATGCCCATATTTGAATTTTGCATTTATTTTATGGTCAACGTGATGGCATCTCGCCCAATGGGCAATGGGAACCTCCCAAAGCCCCCCCATAGGGGCGGTCCCAAGAAGTTGGGAACGGGTTTGGGATACCCAACCTACCCACATCCAGTCACTTTTGCATCTGTTCAGCCAAGCGGGATTCCTTAAGCAATGATCCTACTATGAGAGGGGAGGGTTCAAAGATGTGAACAATTTTTAATGATGACCCAACGCCCTCATCAAATTTCACATCAGATCTGACATTGAGCATTCTTGACTTAATAGGTGTAAGCCCACAGGGCGTTGTCTCCAATGTTTTGGAGGCATATTTCAAATTAATTAAGTTTTTTCTCAGTGACTTAATGCCACTGATGATTGTGACTGAGTATTGACCCTTGATACTTTACTACCTGAATCTGCACGCCAGTTGGGTTTCAATGCCATGGGAGTAGGGATTCCAGATTTCAGCATAACTTTCTTCTATTCGCTGTACTAATTTGGCAGAAAAAATTGTGGGAACCAGTTATAAGAATTTTCAGAGGGATGGCTTTCATTCAACGCTCGTCTACACATGGGCAAAAGAGCACTGCATGACAAGGGGGACAGCTGCCCTATTAGGACCTTCTTGGTGGGGATAAGAATACTTCCCAATCTAGGAAGAGGAGCTGCTTTCCTGGACTTACACACCGCTTGAGCATCATTGGAGACTAGATGATATACTTGATGAGGGCTAGTTTTAATAGACCACGTATTGATTATTGAGGTTATGTTGCCTACATATTCATTTCATTCTTTTAAGATTTTTGCTTCCAACACAATATTATCTCACACCTCTAATGTACGTTCTCTTTTCATTCCTACTGAGAATTAGTTGGAGGAACTACATTGACATTGCGCTACTTAAAATTCAAAGAATAATTAACTTAATAATTGTAATTGTAGTAAACAATTTTACCATATTGTGCACGTCATACATGCACTTCATAAATCAATTGCTCATTTTTTTGTATAAAAATTATTGATATTTCATTTTTCATTTAGAAAAAGGAGTATATGATCTCAGGCTTGGCTCTGGCGTTAGCTGGTCCAAAATTTGAGAGCATCAGCATAAGTAATCAATCAAATTGGATGCTGTGAGTTTTGAAAATGTTAGGAGAAGGGTATTCATAAAGTTTCAGTAAGGTTGTAATTCATGTTGCAATGTAATTTTGTCATCAAATTAAGTCATGACCATGGCACCAATGAGAACCTGAGTTTCTTGATAAAAAATGCAAGTTTTGTGAATGTTTCATATTTATTAAACTAATAAATCATGAAATCAGCTTTTTAAGTATCTATATTTTCAGGATCTACATACTTAAAAAGAATGGTCACTTTGACCTCAGCATAATCAGGCTTGTCAACAAAATTTGGCATAAGAATTTAATGCTCCAGTCATCTAAACAATTGATAATTGTAGCAGCTTTATTACAATTTCTATTCTTGCACATGACCATCTTAAATCTATTAACAAAAATGGCTGTTTTTCATACTTGTCATTTGTAGGTAATTTCAAAGGCTTTTTATTTCTCTTTGTTCCTTTAGTTAGTTATGATTATATTAATCTTTTTGACATGTTTTTAGTGTCTCAGAATACTGAGGCACAGTGCTCTGGTTTAAAGCAACTTGATGGGTCATGACAACCATAAAAAGAGCATCTTTCAACGTGGCCTAGATTAAATTCTATATTGGCTTTGTCCTTATAATCATTTTGGAATAAAAATAGTATATCTATTCTTGTCACATTGGTATTGGCCATCATCCAAATTATTAGCTTTACAATAAATACTAAGTTCCCACTTCAAGCATCCTCAGTTTTTTATTTCATTTGTTAAATTTTCTCAATTTGTCTGGAAGTCTGCCATTAGAAATTGGCTATACCTTTGTCTTGTTTCTTTTTTTAGCACTAGTGGTGCCCAACCCAAAAGGGGGATCTGCCACGAATCTTTATTTTCAAATGGGCCAAACAAAAGGATTACCAGAAACAAAAAAATCCTAATATGGTACCTCAACTAACAGCCTAAGAAGCTAACCAGAAGGTAAGGATGCTTTGGGAAACTTTTGCCTGGCACCCACTTTAGCTGGCATACCATGGCGGACAACATCAGGTTAGAAGCGTCAGTGACATGAGGTATAAGTAGTATAATTGGGAGTTTTCTTCGTTGATGAGGCAGGCAGTGTCCATTGCCCCAACGTATTGAGTTAGCTGATGCTCAGAAAAAGTGATGAGGGTTGGCACATAAGTGAATGACTTGATGCGCCCGGAGGGTTTCAGGATATTTGAAGTTAAAAAAGAAGTTTTTTCTATATTGATTCAAGCATGGCTTGCACCAAAAGCAAGCTCCTCAATTTCATACTTCGCATCTTCCTTAAAGTCTGGTAAAAATTGGGGATAGGAATACCCTAAACAAGGGCTCCATCGCCCCATGAAGTTGATGGCAAAGTAGTGTGTTGGCAGGGCAGCTGCAGCCTCAACTGCCGTTTTATTAATATTTTTATAAATAGGAAACCTTTTTGAGGGCAAAAACGTGGGATAAAAATTGGGAGGGTCAATTAAAAACTCCTCCAAAGCAAAATCTGGTTTTACACGGTATGGCTGTTCGTCCTCATCAATCCATTTGAGAGCCTTAAATGGATTGGACTTGGCCAGCACCTGGCCAACCACTGAAATTGGGGCAGTGGCAGGAGCTGATTGGCCATGTGCTGTTGACCACAGCAGCTCAGCTGAAACTGGCTCAGCTATCAACTCAGAATAGATGTAATCTGGTTGAATTTTGATTCAAATTTTTAAAATTTTTGTTTTGATTGGCTGCACTTTTGGAGCAGTGTCAAATGGTCTAAGGTTGGGAGTGGGAGGATTGAACCCCTTTTGAAAAATTTGGGCAAAACAGCTGCAGGCCTGACGCCCAAGGAATGAGCAGTGTAAGCAGCAGAAGTGAAAGTTGTGGGGCACTTGTGCTTTGAATAGTCAAGCTTGAAGCACAAGGGGAAAATGGCATGGCTATTTTTGACATGCGCCCAGAATGAGTGATCAGGGGCAGATCTGATCATGGTGCAGGGGGAATTGTGAGATGGGTATCATGATTAAATGGGCAGATTGTCACAAAGGTGTGAGGCCTGGCCAGAAGTTTCTCCCCAATAGGAACCATGAACTGCAATTGGTATCTGAACCTTAAATGGCTAAACCCTCTGTGAGCTTCTGGCAGAAGCATTTGGGGGAGAGATGGGAGGGCAACCCAGAAAACTGGACCATCAAAGCGGCCTAATATGGGAGCCAGGTTCAGATGCTGGGAATAGGATTTTTAAAATGATTTGCAGCTTGGCTGCTGCTGCATCATATTCCAAATGGAAGCCAAGATCAAAATACCTCTTAAAGGGGCAGATGTCAATAAAGCCGGTGGGTTTAAAAACTGTTATGGCCATCTCAATGATGGCCATGCTCACATATGGGAAGAGATTCCCATATTTGAACCAGAGGCAGAATGCAGATTGCTCCATGGGAGCACCAAAGATCTCTGGAGCACCGCCTGGGAGCTTTTGAGGTGGTGGGCCAAGGCATGATGGGGGACATTATGCCCAGTAGCATTGGGAGGGCTAGTAGAGCCAGCCTGTGCATGCTTTGGCAGTGGCTGAAAGATGCCAAATGGCGGCACACCACCACCCAAGCCAGGGCAGCAGGTGTCAATTGCATCGACATTGGTATGTTTTGGCTTGATCAAGTGGTCATTATTTGTATTTTTTAAAAAAATCTAGATTTGACTTCAATTTAATTTATCAAAGCAAAAAAATAACTTTGCTTGTTTCCTAATTATATTTTTTTAAATTAGCAATCATTCCATATAGCCTATTATTTGACTTGACTAGAGATAAACGACTCTAATAAGCTCATTAATCTGATAACCCATTTTTTCTACTGTGCCTTATAAGTTCTAGTTTTTTAATTCTGAAAGTGATATGGATTTGGATTGCTTTTCTTCTTGATATTTTCACCGTCTGCCATTCCAGCCATTAGGCCATTCTTGAAGTCTTGCATCTTCAAGTGGCTTATTCTTTTCTTCTTAGAAATATTTTTAATTGTAGCTGTCTATTGTATGAAGACAATCATATGAAGGTGGTTCATTTCCATTTAAACTCTAAAATTTAAGGCATGAGGTTGTATTCTTATTGTCACTACAACTACTATGGTTAACTGCCTTAATATCTATTTGATCATAGTAGTATAATTTAAGATTTAATAACCAAAAAGTACTAGATGTTTAGTGTTTCAAATATAACTACTATTGTGATGAACTAAACTATAACTGTACCTCAATAAAACTGTCATTATAGAAGTGAGGCATAGTCAGGATGGGCGTCCCACTATCACCCCTCATGACATGGGTTCCAATCTCGTTGTGGCAGATATTGCATTTCTGTGCCAAGAGGATATTAATTCATGTGCATTTGCGACCCATGCCTCAGTCTGACTAAGCG
Source organism: Massospora cicadina (assembly GCA_022478985.1). Taxonomy (NCBI): domain Eukaryota; kingdom Fungi; phylum Entomophthoromycota; class Entomophthoromycetes; order Entomophthorales; family Entomophthoraceae; genus Massospora; species Massospora cicadina. The sequence goes on along the minus strand of JAKSZP010014445.1, from coordinate 523,662 downwards.
AATTAGTGAAGTTAGATCATGTAATCCAAACCTATCAGATCACATTTAGGAATTTTTTTTTACCCCCAATACTTAGGTTTTTTCCTCCACTCCTATATTTTTGCTCCCTACTCCCTAACCCCTCTATTGGTGCGGTATATCTGTCCCAAGGTTGGCCCACCTCAGAAAAAATTAAAATTGCCATTCTTCTGCCAAGTTCAATTTTTAATATGGGTTATTTCTGATGTAAACTGCACTTTTGCCCATTAATTTTTCTCCTTACATCACCACCTAGCCAATGGCTTTCAGGAAGGATTTCTATGACATCTCTCCACCCAAGAGGCTTCTTGCTGTACACCCAGCCTCAATTCTGTGGTTGAAACTTCTGTCATAAGGAATTTAATTCTAAGACAGAACCTCTTTTGGTTGCATATAAGGAAGGTTATGTATTAATTATCTGAATTACAGGGACATGGCTCACTATTATAGTAAACTACTAATTAGAAATTGGTTTTTAACCAAAATGACGCTAAGTACTAATTTTGATTTAACTCAAAAGGCCTCAATATAGGGACATTGAGTTGAATGTTTTTAAGCGGAAACAAAAAGCCAAAGCTCCCTAGCTTTTCTTGTAGTTATAATTTTTTTGTAAATTAATTAATTGGCCATATTATTTATATACCAGATTTAATAACTTAGGCGTGGATCCTAGATCTAATTTAATCTACTGGAATACTTTAAATGATAACTATTTTCTCCATAAAATTATAACAGTATTTTTAGCTTTTAGTATAATATACTGCAAGATGAGGTTTAATTTTGAGCAAAGCAGTAATTATAATAAAACAAACAAAATCAGCTGAAATCAAGTAAAGTAAAGGTCATACTACTATATTAAATTATAAAAAACTCAATATATATAGAATGGATCAGACCATTTCATGGAAGATTTATCAAAATTCCTTCAACTAATATCTTCCAAACTATTTGAAGTGATTGTCAAAGGGTATCATTGTTTTCTTATGGCAATGACCCCAAGGATGCTCCTATTGGAAAAGTTCATTTTGAGTTATAGGAATTCAAAAGGAAAGTTCAGAAAGCACCTAAATTGATTTAGCAGTAAGAGACAATTTATTTACAATTTTTTCTGTTTCTATCCATATAGGTTTACAATTGCAATAATGATCATTTGATGACTGACTTATTAATGCTCAACATAAAATAAAGATAGTTTAAACTGCTTGCCATCTTAAATTCTGGCATATAGTTTTCACTAAGTTTTTTCATATAGTATCATGTCTATTATCTGAGTGGTTTTGGAAGCTTGAGCCAAGTAAGATTGTGAGGCCTCAAAATTGTCTTTGTTTGGTCTCAGATAGACAGAAACAACAATTTATCTGGGGTCTAATATAGTATCCTGGCTCTACTATCAAACCAGACGTACCTAATTGACTTTTTTAGTGTTGTTTAACCCAATTGACTGATCTGGTAATCTTCACCTTGGGTTCTTCCTTCTTATTTTCCTTTACCTTGAGACAATTTCTTCAGAAGTGCCCTTCTTATTAATAGTTTTTACATTTAAATTAATAAATTTTTTGGTTATCTCATTTTACTGGTTGTTAAGCCTTCTCCTTAGGCTTATCACTATGGCTCTTAGCAACATTATCTGACTTTAATTCAAGAAGATTTTGCTGATGATTTTGATTTCTTGACTTATTATTTAATAAAGGTTTGATGTTAAGTAAGGTTTTTTAATGGACTTAAGAAAAAAACTGGAAGTTTCACAGTCAAGTTCATATGCATCATGAGTTTCAGGTATGATTTTGAGAAATTTAAGAAAAATGGTCTTTGAGGTGTCTAGATCCAAGTCCATCATCCAAAGCTGTTGGGGTTGAGGTAATACAAGTTTGCATAGCTACAAATGACTCTGTCTACCCCATATTTAATGATGAACTCTTGGTTCATGTTTTAACCATCCTGTGCACAATTGAACTTTACAATAGTAATTTCCTTGACTTTGTCCCAAGTTTGAGGGGGTCAAAAAGTGGCTTAAGGCACCTCCTGTGCTTCTCAACTCATGCACCCCTGAACATGGTGAGTTTTCTATTCTTACTGGCTCCATACATTATAATTTTGTATAACTACAGAATCCATCTATAGTTTCTTCATCAGGAGTGAACTTATTCTTGAAGTACAAGCAGAAGCTAGGATCTCTTCAGATTTAGTTTGCCAAATAGGTTGTAAAACCATTGATGGTATGTTGGTAGTGATAGCGCTTTCTTAAAGTAAGTTATAAGATATCAGGATATTGGACATTATGGGAAGAATATTGACCCCTAGACTCCCATGACAGAATTGATGCCTAGACCCAAGTAAGCTGTTAAAATTAAGGTGAAATTATATGGAAAATTAGATAATTAGTAAGGAATCAAATCAATAATAGGAAATTTTATTGGATCAAATTGAGCCTAAAATACCCTAGAGATAAAATTTTACCTAATCAAACTAAAGCATCATAAAAATGTCAAGCGGCCATTACATTAGAAGGCACATGAGGCATTTATTAAGATAAACCCAAAAAAGGGTAAGAACCAAGAATCTACCCAATGAATAACTTAAGTATTACTAAGTCTCATCTGACTTGGGTATTCAAATCACCATAATTGCCCTATCAAAAATATAATACAAAGGCTTTTACATCTGCTGGTATTTTTGCCCATATTTACAGCCAACTAGATTACCAGGGGTCACTAAGGGGATAATTCCTTATAACAAAGTGATTTAAATATTGGTTGACCCTGATTTTGGGGTAACAATGTTTGGGGGATTTTAGGTTATTCGCCTGGGTCAGATCCATTGGGGATCAATCTGGATGAATCCTTAAGATCTCCTCAGGCATAGTTGCCAACAAAATAGAGCATCTGATAGTTGATTGATGAAAAACTAGCAGGTGTACCAATTGGGATTGGTCAGGTTTCATCACTGACTGATTGGAAATTAAAGGATTAAGTTGCAAGGCAAGTGATGCCAACTGAAACTAGAAAATCGATCAGTTGGTTTGTGACCTGCCTTAATGGGTAACAAGTACCATTACCTAAGCAGTTCACTTGCCAAATATGGTTAATTCACTGGGATTGAGAGAAAATGTTAGGAAAATGTTTTCTGAAACTTCCGTTTTAGTGCTTGAGGATGTCCAATGACAGAATCCTATCCAGGATGTGGAAGACCATCGCTGATGTGACAAGAATGGGTAATTCAATGGCAATGGCTGCCAATTCATGAGGAGGTGCTAACTGAGGTTGGGCGCCAAATTCTCACTATAAATTCCCTTTAAGAATTCACTAATATAATATACTTTTTTAGTACTAAATGGTCCCAACCCTAATATAATATACTCATAATCACAATTATATCATATACCTTAAAGTGCTTTACTCTTTACCAGAAATTAGTATCATACCAGAATCCATTTCAAGCTCTACTCTTTCTCTAGGAATTTTTGCTGTGAGCTTTAATTGAGACTCTTTATGATAAAAATTAAGGATCTGAGCGTGGATCCAGAGAAGATAAGATGAACTGAATCAGGGATTGCTGCCAACTGTGTGTCACCAGAGATTAAACCATAAATGAGGATCTGAATGTGGATCTAGTTAGGTAGTATAAGGAAATGAATCTCCATTGAGAACATCCTGAGTAATTCAAGAGGAAATACTGGTCAAGCATTGGACACAATACTAGTACTTTATTCAACTATGGATAATAGTCACCATACTATTATCAAACGAATAGATCTCATTACCAAACAATGTGGAATATTGCATAATAACAAACCTTTGAAGTTAATTAATTTAGGGGGTTATCAGCTGAGAATAATCACAAACCCTATAAATTTTAACAATTGGTGCTCACTACAGGGGTGTAGTTGAGTAGAAGATACTGGGACGTGATGTCATATAAGGTTGAAATTAGAAAACTCTGGATGGAGGTGGCAACTATTAACCAGAACGCTCTGAACTTGGCGGATCAATGAGAATTTTCTGCCATGGAGGTTAAAGTTGCTAAGATCGAGGAAGGGGACAAAAATGTCTTGAGTTTCAGAAATGAGTTACTTGGAAATGTAATTTCATTAAAGAAAAAGAAGGAGACTTAGTTTGAACAGTCTTATTTCTAAAATGGAGCGTGAAACAGAGCACGTTAGTTTAAAAGCATACAGCGCAGATATAGAGCAGCTGGTTGAACAGGTCAAGGAGTTGAAGACTCACAAATGTGAATATGATCCATATGTGGCAACTGATGCCAAAGAAAGAACTCTCCGGACTCCAATTGGAAAGACAACTACCCCAAGAAACATGTCGCCCACTTTCACAGCTATTTTGGAGATGATGCCTGAAATCACTCCTCAAGTGAGCCACATAGCCAAACCAAGAGAGGTGGCCAGAGAAACCTCAGAGAAATTCAAAGAGACACTGAAATTGCCTACTTTCCATTGACATAATTCCTCTGCATTTTTCCATTTATATGATATGACTATTATAGATACAATGATCATCAAAAAGCATTGATTGTGATGAATTTCCTGGATAACAATTGTCAAAACCTAGTGTTTCCCCATCTAGAGGGGGACAGCTGGTCATATGCAGAGGCTTAGGCGGCCATTATGAAGAAATTTATAAGCCCCATGCGCATTTCAAAGCACAAACAAGAGTTTTTATGGGCATTCAATTCCATAAAGATGAATCCTTATCAAGCTTTGCAGATCATTTATACCAGGAATTGCAAATCTTGGTTGGAGCAATAGTGCTGGGTGATTTTGATGCCTGTATTGCTCTACAAGAGGCCCTTCAGCCCTACCTCAATTTGCATCAAGTGATGTCTTCCATGTTCATGATGAAGATTACCATTTCTCAGATGGTAGACAATTTGATAATATTAGGACTAACTTTGATACCCTGAATATAAGTTTCAAATTGAATCCTGTACATAATGTAAACCCCACAAAGGGGACCAAGGGCGCTAAGTAGATGAATAACTGAATTGCGTTGGGAAATAAGCCAGAAGACTTTAAACGGATCAATAAGAAGGAGAAATTCTATTACCAGTGTGGAGGAAAAGGCATTTTGCAGTGCACTGCAAGAAAGCAAAAGATCAGATTAACGTGGTCCAAGTGAAAGAGTCTTCACCTGAAAAGGAGTCAGGAAAAGAATCCATGGCCTAGATAGGGAACAGTCTAAAGCTGCTGAAGAACCTTTTCCTCCTGATATTATGCACAATGAAATTGACATCAGTGATTTGTTTGTGATGAAGACACACAGGATCAGCTGTATCAAGTAGTCAATTTGGATATGAACATGGTAACAAGATCTGGGGAGAAGAGAATTGACCCCAAGATAATTAAGGAATCTTCTCATCCATATGCCCAACAACTGGTGGGCAAGATTTGAGCTTCAGAAAATCAGAAGGAAAGACCAAAGTCAGATTAGATGAGGCAAACCTGTCAATCCCCCTTAGTGCGATAAAGTAATCATTCCCTGATTTATTGGTGCAAGTAATTCACACCCTTGATTCAGCTTATAATGCAACTATACAATTAGTAAATACTATTTTCCAATACTCCAAGTGTACATATATAGATATACTAGTGAAATGAGTAAGGGAGAGGGCAATTGTGGACAATGGAGCGCCCAATAATATTGTTTTGACCAAGTTGGTGAAGAGGATGAAGATATTGCCCAATCTGGAACACAAGAAAGAATATGGGACAGCCAGGCCATGTACCACCATCTCATGTGGAGCATATAATGATTTGTCACTTTGATTTGGATCCTTGGTGGTATCTACTCAACAATAGTTTTGGCCAACCAAAACTATGATATTCTTATTGGGACAAAATTCTATTAAAATACAGAGTTAAATGTAACTTCAAGGATAATACATTACCATATTGGGTCAGATGTTACCATTGGTTAATCAGAAGAATTGGGAAGCTCCACTGAGTAGGAGAAATAACTTCATCAAATTGATATACAATGATGGCATTGTTCAGATTTGATACCAACTAGTCGGCCAGAAGTGATAAGAAATGCTGACAGAAATCCTAGAAAATTGTGTAATTCTGCTGACGATCAATAATTCAAGAACCATACTGCTGGGATCACAAATAATAGTCAACAAGGGGTTAACATTAGAGATACCAGAGCTGCTGTAAGGTGAGGTCATAAGCCCCTGGTAGAAGTCCAGAGTAGAGCCTTGTGTGGCTCCTGGTATAAATATGCAGGTCCATGGAGAAATTTAAACAAAAAAAACTGATAAAGATTGAGAAGAATCAGATGTCACGTTTGTTCACCTAATCCTAACGCCTGAATTGGGGAATTTCCACGATTTTGGGACCCTAGATGAAGTGGGATTACAGGATGGGGTAACTAAGAGTATCAATCTATTTGTCAATTAATAGCAACTCGCTAATCTGATGGACAGACAGCAGGATGAGGTGCTCAAATTATTTGAAAAGTATTGGGAAGTATTCGCCCAGACAATCACAATTTGTGATGTGCAATAGATGTGCTTCATAAGGCTATTACTCAAAAATATTTGCGGATTAGGATGAGACCGATTTGATGGTCAATGGCAGCCAAAGAAGTATTATAGGAAGAATCAGCAAACTAGTGAAGCATGGGCTTCTAGTTTTTTGTTGAGTCCTTGGGCGAGCCCAAATCTTATCATGAATAAGAAAGATGGCTAAAATTGGGTGGTGATCAATTATTGGAAGCTGGATAAGATTATGAAGAAGGATTTGTAACCACTACAAAAAATTGATGATGCACTAGATCAATAAGAAGAAGTGAAGTATTTCTCTGCAATGGATCTAATATTGGTATATTGGAAACTTTATTTGCCATGAGAAGACCAAGAGAAATGCGTTATTATCACCGCGCAAGGGATCTATCAACTGAAGAGGATGCCTAGGTTCTATGCAATGCACCTGTGACATTCCAGAGGGCCATGGACGCCATACTGAATGACCTGAAGTTGTCATGAATCCTGGTATACTTGGACAATATAAATGTGTTCAGTAGGACGTTTACTGACCATATGCACAACTTAAAAGTGTATAAGAGACTATCCACGGCCAACCTGAAGATTAAGCTGAGGAATTTTTACTTTTTCGAAAAAGAGTTAAAATTTCTGGGATACATAATCAACTCTAGTGGACTGCAGCTGCAAGCCCATAAGATCAAAGCCAAAAAGAAAATGGCTTTGTCAAAAAGTGACCAAGGTATCTAAGTGTTTCTTGGAATGGTCAAATACTATAGAAGATTCATCCAGGTTTTTGTAAAGAATCTCTGAGACCCTCTTCCAAATGTTGAGGGTCCCTAAAAGGATTTGTTTGGAATGAAGAAGCCCAGAAATTCTCTGATGAGCTATGACAGTACTTGATAGATTCTCTGATTCCTGAAATAAATGAATTTTGATCAAAAGTTTTTAATACAATCAGATGCTTTGTTGACAGCATCAGCGCAATATTGAGTCAAGTAGATAACTTGGGGATGAACATCTAATGGCATATGTGAGCTGGCCACTCTCAGACGCTGAGAGGGTTACAGAGTAACTGAGCATAATTCCTTGCAGTCATTAATGCTTGTAAACAGTTTTGGGTGTATATCCATGGAATGCACTTCAAAGTGGAGAAGGACCACCCTCATTGCATTGATTGCACAATTTAAGAGAACCAGAAGGATGACTGGCCCAATGGGCACTAAAGCTACAGTCTAACAGTTATGACATAGTCTTTGAGATGGTGTTTTTCATCAAAATACAGATGCCTTGTCACAGTTACCAATGGTCCAGGTGTGTACCAGAAGGTGGATGAGCTATTCCAGAGAATGGTTTACAGAGAAATTGGAAACAAGCCCTGAGAAATCCAAGGTATGCTTCAAAAAGCGATGGAAAACGCTGAGACCATGGATAATAAGTTTTCAAGATGATCAATGAGAAGAGGTTGCTATTATTAAAGCTGTCAGAATGAGCGGCTATCATTTAAACTGCCTATAAGGTTGTCAGGCACAGAGGCCTGAGAAAAATGATTGATCATATTTTCCAGTACTACTGGGAGTCCATTAACTATGATGTCTCAAACTAACTGTCTGCAGTGTGGAGTGCCAGTTGCACAAGACACATAAAAATATGACTGGATACCAGCTGGTCTGCCCTGGATTTGCTTGGCATACAATGTCCATCGATGTGATGGGACTGCTGATGATGAGCACAGAGGGATTCAAGTACATCATAGTTGCGATTGACTATCTGATGAGCTGGGTGAGACAAAGGCCTGGCAAAAGTAGACACGACCAGCACTGCAAGTTCATCCTAGTTCAAGTAATATGATAAAATTGATGCCCGCAGGTCCTGCTGAGCAATAATGGAACAAATTTCACATCTCATGTGATCCTGCTTAATTGAAATAATGGGGATCTTAGGAGTCATCTCTGTACCCTACTTTCCAGAGACAAACAGACTGGTAGAAAAAGTAAATTGGATACTGGCCAAAATGTTGAGGAATCTGGTCACAGGAAGAGTTTCCTCATGGGGAGCATACCTTAGTTTGGTGATGTTCACCTACAATATCAGTCTTCATATGACAAAGGGAAAAACGCCATTTGAGTTGCTATATGGAATGAAGGCCGCGTTGCCACCAATTTCATATTCAGTGGTGAGCCAACATCAGAGATGAGTGCTGAGCAGTACCCAAACTGATTAAAGAAGTTTCTATTCAAAATGCAATTTCAAGAATATGGGATGACTTTAAAGAAAAGGATTTTAGCAAAACGATGGATGATATGAACCAACCGGCCTTATCAGAATACCAAATAGGTGAAAGATTTGACTATTGTGATATGCATGGTTTCAGGAGAAGAAACAAGTTGGATGCGTTGTGGTCAGGTCCATTCAAGATTATCAACAAGATTAAAAATGACGCCTACTCCGTTAAGAACCTGTTGGATGGAAGGATAGTAAATCAAGTCTATGCTAAATATTTAAAGCAATATATTGATGAAAAAATAATGAAAATAGAGTTCCAGAAGGACTGCTGAACCATTATGTTTGTTATGTCCTAATGATTTGTTTAAATACGATAAAAGGACAGCTAAACTAAACTAGATGGTTAAGTCATAAAAAAGTAAGACCTCTGAACCATAGAAAACTGGTAGGTTTAAGTATACCTAGGAACCAGTTTAGGGGATAAAATAAAAAGGTGGACCGCTGAACCAAAAAAGGTCAAGTCCCATGGGAAAAAAGAAGAAAAATATTAAAATTATAAAGTTATGGGAAAAATTTTCTATTAAAAAAGGCATAGAAAACATTATATTTTATACGATTTTATTTTTTATTGGCTATCATCAATTTGGGGACAATTTCGCCTATGTCACCTCTTGGGGGAAGGGGGATGGATCGCTTTAGGAGTAAATAAACTGTTAAAATCTATGTGAGATCAGATGCTAGTGAGGGTTAGACTTACTCAAAACCAAGTTCTTGAGCATATTAAGATCCCTGCAAGAAAGCAACTAGGGGAAGAGAAATAGAAATGTCAGAAGATGCCAAATGCAATACCATGGAGTGGGAGGGAAGCAACAGAATAATTAAGAGGCAGTCAGCAAATAACTCCAAGTAATCCCAATATGGCACCGTAGCTGAGATATTGGTCTTGAGCACTTGATGATGGGATTCATCAAGAACAATAGACATATGGGCTGACATTGAGAAAGGGATACTAGGTGGGGTTGCTGAGTTATGCCCCATATTATAGCCATCAGTGGAAGATATAGATGGGATGTGCCAGAAATGAGATAGTCAGCAGGGAGCAAATGGCATCCTACAGATGAGGACTACAAGTTTCTTGGAAGCTGAAGCAGCTTGAGCGATGGAATCCAGGTGAGGCTGGTAGCTTTATGGCCCAATTTCAAAGAACTTGGCTGGAAAAGCGAAGAGCATTGGCTGCAACATCTCGATCTAGGATGTGTTTGAGATTGGAAGAGTTCAGAGCTATGGATAGAACCTTAGTTACTTGGGCCCTCAATTTTTCATAGGGGAGTTCGAAATGTAAGCTGTTTCTGATTGCTAGTTCAGTGGCCAAAAATTTGTCTTGTAATTTTGGCCTAGTCAGAATAGGAACTCCAGAAGCAATACTTATCTGATGAGGAACAAACAATTTAGAGCAGATGGCATTGCTTCAGGAGATTTAATGATGATGGTAGGAGAATCTGTAAATGGATCTGAATCAAGGAATGTTTTGAATTCTAACTCAGGAATCGATGACAAAGGAAGTATTGGTTGCAAGTTGTTTGAGACCATCACTAATTGGTTTTGTTGGTGTTGGTTACCATTTCTGCTAATTCCACAGAAGGACTGGCTATGAGTACTTGACTGGGAGTATGAGTCCTGGAAGAATCATAGAAGAGGTTCCAGAACGAAGATCAACTCATTAGCTGGAAGAGCCAAAGGTTATAATCAAACATTCTATTAAACTGCTGTTAGTACCAAGATTCAGACTTCAACATATGAGCTGGATGAGAGGGGGATGTCGGACTTATATGATTGTCAACATTATGCACTCTGGAATCAATTAAGCTCTAATTTTGGAAAAATTAATCTCAAAATTAAAGGGATAAGCTCTCCAGAGAAGAATAATAATGATATGATGCAAGAGGTTATTATGAGAAAATAACAAGTATGAATATAAATGAGAACTCTTAATTGTGCTACAAAACAAAAATTGCTGGCAAGAATCTTCTGTCAAGGATGAGAAGAAATCAGTAAATTAAGAACGCTGGACAAAGAATCCTGAATATTACAGTGGGTCATATGCCCAGATGGGGTTCAACCAAATCCTGGGATTAATATCATCACAAGTAAATTGATCAGCCCAGCATGACAATAGGTCATGGGAATTGCGCTCTGAGAAGGCAGTAGCAATGAGGAAGAGGAAGAGAGTCACATGCTGAAGGTTTTCAAAGCAGCATTGAGTACTGATTGATTGTACTCCACATGAACAAATGAAGTATTTGACTGAGTGTCCAAAGTGGTGTTCTCCTGCCCCAATCCTTTTCTTGCTGTAAATCTATGCAAGAGGTCGGGATGTGCTAGGATTATTGTCCATATTCCCAGCTGGCTAGATTACCTTGGGTCAGTAGGGGTATATCCTTGATTCAAGGTGAATTGGAAATCAGTTGACCCTGATTTCAGGGTAACTATGTTTGGGGATTTTAGGTTATTTGCCTGGGTCAGATCCATTCAGGATCGATCCAGATGAATTCTCAAGATCTCATCAGGCAGAGTTGCTGATGAAATAGGGGCATCTGATAGTTAATTGATGTTTAATTATCAGTTGTACTGATTGGGATTGGAAAATTTCATCACTGACTGATTGGGAATTTAAAAATCATGTTGTGTGGCAAGTGATGCGGCCTGCAACTAGCAATTAATCAGTTGGTTCATGACCTGCCTTAATGCTTAACAAGTCCAATTACCTAAACAGTTCGCTTGCTAATATGGTTGGTTCTCTGGGATTGAGAGGAAAATGTTAGGGAAACGCTTTCCAACTCTTTCCATTTTAGGTCTCAAGGATGTCCAATGACAGAATCCTAGCCAGGATGAGGAAGACTATCGCTGGTTAGACAAGGATGGGTAATTAAATGCTAATGACTGCCATTTTATTGAGGAGGTGCTAACTGAGGTTGGGCGTCAAATTCTCACTATAAATTTCCCTAAGAATTCACTAATAAAATATACTCATACTACTATTATATAGATATATCTTAAAGTGCTTTACTCTTTACTAGTAATTAGTATCAAACCAGAATTCATTTCAAGTTCTACACTTTCTCAAGGAAATCATTGCTGTGAGCTTTAATTGAGACTCTTTAGGATAAAGATTAAGGATCTGAGCGTGGATCCAGAGAAGAGAAGCTGAACTGAATCAGGGATTGCTGCCAACTGTGTGTCACCAGAGAGAAACCATAAATGAGGATCTGAGTGTGGATTGTGTTAGGTAGTATAAGGGAATGATCCCTATTGAGGACATTCTGAATATTTGAGAGGAAATACTGGTCAAGCGTTGGACCCAATACTAGTACATTATCTAGCTATGGATAATAGTCTCCATACTATTTTCAAATGAATACATTTTACTATCAGACAATGTGGAGAATTGCACAATGAAAAACCTTTGCAGTTAATTAATTTAGGGGCTATCAGCCAAAAGTAATCACAAATCCCTTAAATTTTAAAACAATCCGGAGTGCATCACCTGATCAAGTGCCTCCCATCCAGATTTCTCCCTCTGCTAATCTAATGATATTTTGCCCTTTTGAGGCTTATAATGTTGTATGTGACATAAAAACCCTTAATCTATACTATAATAAAGTTACATCATCAATTTCATATCTCTTTTTGATACTTAAATTCACTAAGTGCAATTTCCATAATTACCATAAGATGTATACTTTAGATAAAGACATTTAATAGTGACTTGGCACCCTAAAAATAAAGGTATTTTTATTATGCGTCTTTAACAGCTTAAAGTAGCGACTGTCAGGCTTCTTGGGAATAACACCATTGAGCTTAAAAATCAAAGCCCAACCGTCAGGTTCTCACTTCATTGTGATAAGTCAATTATTAACAATGCATGCATCTAATTGATTGCACCGTGTAAGATAACCCGCTTGATAGAGTCACCAACTGGGTTCACAATGTAACGATGAAGAAGGTGGCTTAATGGGAAGTCCGCCCATTGTCAAATGTGATTTATTTAATAATACTTTATGAAGATTGCTGAATCTTGCCGTCTAACTGATTTTTTATGAAGGAGTTCAAGAAATACTTCGTGGAGTCATTAGCCTAGGAGAAAGAGCCAGCTGCAAAAGGGCGTCCACTGTGGATAGGACTCTTATGAAACTATATTAATAAAGCGCTCTCCCAGAGAGGTATAGATCAGGTGTAAATCTATATTGCTATATCATGTGATTTGTACACCCTTCTCTATACCATAAAATGCATCTAATAGGAGTCCATTTCGTGGAGTTCCACCACTATATTAATACCCAAGGGGCCTAACGAATAGCCTAAGATCAGGTATATAATTTAGCATCACAAAAATATATGAAGGTTCACCGTTTGATTTAAGCAAACCATTACTAAACCCTTCAGCTCCATAACCAAATATATTTTTAATTCTAGTGTTATCAAGTATCTGGAATAATCTATGAAGCTTCTTCAAACGTACATATCAGGTTCTAACAAAGAAACCAAAAGATTACTTGAGCCTTTTCTTAAGAGCTCTAAAAGATAAAATATCAGATCTAATGGCAAATGGCGCCCCAAGCTTTTACTAACCATCGTCAGAATTAAGAACAGATCACTTTTCTCTAGTCCCAACTAGAGAAATCCCTAAAGAAAATAAAAAATTTTGAGGTTTATTGAACCTCTGAGACTTCTTCAATAACACTATTATTTCTTCCCAAGCGCTCATGTTAAGCATGATCTGGTATCCAGTGCAACTAAGGTGTCTACTATACTCTTTACTTTACTAAATGACTCAACAAATTGGAGAGTGACATGAGTGGCAGATCACCTAGTGAAGATTTTAATTAAATCCATTGCCTCAATGAAGCCAAGCAACTCTGGAACACTCTTACAGAAGAGCTGAAATCCAAGACTAACCAGACTCCTCAGAGCACTGAATGCAAAGAGATGAAAGAGGACTTGAATCTGCTATGGTGCATTAAAGGGCAAAAGCAAGCTTTTGTGTACTTACTACTCATACTTTTTCCAACAAGTTAATAATCTGTTAATCCATTTTAGGAACTTGTATAATGATAAAGCTATTTCTAAAAATGCATTAATCTGCTGGATGTAACGTTAAGATGTACCCTGGAGTAAATAAACAATTTCTCAATCTTTTACAGAATAAAATACATTGGCACATGCATTAAGTTATATAGAGTGTCACTCATACCAAAACAAAAAATCTGAAGCTCCTGGAGTGCACATTTTTACATGATTAGAGGCCACTAACCAAAAACCTATCTTCAAGGAAAAGTTTACCTTGACAAAGGGAGTATCACATCTTTCCTTTATGTCTCTAATATTCAATGGATGGTGTGACTGATCAATAAAATATAAAACATACTTTATCTTGTTTAAAATATATAGTTAAAGAGGTTATGGTACCTCATTTGAAGTCCTTCATACCTGAGCTAGAATTGAAGGAAGCGCTCATAAAAGAATTTGGGTCCAAGAAAAGTCCAAGATTGAAGAAGCAGGCCTTCAAGAGAATCACTTTACACCAAAATGAAAAATGGTTGAAATTGTGAATTACTTTTATATTGGAGCATAAATGCTGTTGAATTTGAAGATTCTTACATTGGATAATGCCACACCTGTTGTTGTTGCTGGATTATGTAGTAATCCCAACTTATCCATTCATATCTTGTCTGTCAAATGAATTTTCAATTCCGGCTTATACATTATGAACTTTGCTCAATGTGGTTGTTATATACAAGCCAGAGACCTCAAAAAAGCCTCCACAAAATCCAGATTGTATACCGTGGAGAAAGAGAAGCCTAAAAAGAGGAGAAGCCAAGATACAAATATTGCAAGAACAACCATACTGATGTTATGCTTTAAGAATAATACTGACCTTGCTGAACTGTAAAATGTAAGGTTATATTAGGGTCAGGTACCTCTAAAGCCAATCAACACAAAGTACCTGAAAGAGAAATATAATCAATCACTCATATTACATGCATTAAAATTGATTCCAATGACAATCTTGAAAGGGGATATGTGGATACAGGTTATTATAATTTAGGTTCACCCACTAAGCTCACCATACCAGACTGCTTGAACGCTGAAAATATTGACACAGCCAAGGTTCCCAAAGTCACTTACTTGGTTAGGTTATTTGGCTAAAGAAATTTGATTTTCAAACAATGCTGATAATTACTATGCCCTGTTGATCCAACCCATCTTGAGCATGCACCGTGTGAACTTCTTGTTAATTTTAGAAGGCATGGGTTTTAAAGGCCATGTAATTATTTGTTTTTAGTAGCCCAGCATAAACACCTAATAGACTTTCACATCCCTAGGGCAATTTCTTGGCAGCTTAGCTGAACTGAGGCAAATATATGTTAAAATAATAAGGCAAAAAAAACTTTTATAACTAGGTTAAAAATTAAACAATCATGAAGATTTATTTACTTTTAGATATTGAGTTACTTATAGGATTTAGTTAAGGTTTGAGGTCTCAGAGAGTATGTAAATTTTGGAGTGGACCAGAGGAATGCAAAGGATTCATATATTCATTTTAATTATTAATTGGTTCAGTCAATTTATGCGCTCCCCAGGTGGCAAGACTTTTAATAAATGCTCAGTATATCTAGATGGAGCCTGACTTGACTGAAGCAATGGAGTATTTTGGGCCTCAAGGATAGATTACTCTGTAAAGCCATGACCTCAATTTATCAAGTTTATGCACCAGACCCGCTGGCTGGTGATTATAGAATAAGACCAGATCCATTAGTTGATACTCAGGTAGGATTGGCTTGGGCTCGTTGCTTTTATATGCGTCTTTTGACTGTAAGTCTTCTTTGACTTAGCAGCTAGAGCTTCTAGATGAAATAATTCTCTGCCAGCCTTTGCATCATAAACTCAGTGGTGTCCAGAATAGAGGTCTCCAGTAAGGGTTGAATGCTAGAAGATAAGATTAACTCTTTCTTGTATATAGCTTTAATATGGCAACATCTAAATAACATGATGGTAGCTCACATGGTATGCCAATAGAGACATTGGGAGGTATTCATACCACCAGCCTGGGTTGAGTGAGCCATTATGTCAAGGATGGTAGTGAGAGTTCCATTCACTTGTTCCACTGCTCCTTTAGTTTTGGGGCATTAGGAGCAGTGACTGAGGGGTATGTGCCCATCATGGTATTGAGGTCAGCGATTACTTGGTAGACAAAGTTGGTGCCATTGTCAGACAGTAGTAGCTTCAGGCTACCATGTCAGGTGAAGACATCTTTAATTTTAAAATAAATGTCACATTAGAAGTATATGGGGTAGCAGAGATTGTCTCAACCCATTTTATGAAGTGTTAAGAACCAGTATGGTATATTGATGGCCTTAAAACACTGTAGGTAGCTGACAAACAACGAAAATTCTGACTGTAGCAAATGGTGTGATGGAACTCATGACCTGAAGTTATTATGGTGGATTGTGAGGCTTCTGGATAAAGCATATGAGACAGTAGACAAGGATGTCTTAAATCGTCTCAATTATCCCCTCTCAGTAACAGCAGTCTCTTAATCATTGATTTGCTTTTATCTGATGGTGCCATAGCCTATCATCAAGTGGCCCTCCAAAGTGGTCTCCAACCAAGCCAATGGAAGACATAATGCAACCAATAGACGCTGCTCTATTTGCACAACATCCTACCCACAATTTGGGTCCTCTTGGCAATTTTTTTAACTGATGCTGAACTGTAGGAGTTTATTTATTAAACTCCTCAGGTTTCCTAATGAAGTCATAAAGCCAATCTTCATCAGATGGTTAAAGGTTCATTACAGGCAATTGATACAACTTTTCAGCATTTTGATGGACTGTTCAAGCGCAATGAACAATTGGAAAGGCATAGTTTTGTAGTTTGAGTTCACAGTGGGCCAGTCATCCATCTGGGTCCTTTATTTGTTGTAGCCACTGCAGGGAGGCGTGATCCATATTTCATGATGAATTGATTTCCATATAGTAAAAAGATGTAAATGCTTAATTGCTTGTAGTACAGTTAAGAACTTAAAACTTGATTACACTATAGTTCCTTTCTGTTTGAGATAAGGTTTTTCTAAAGTACGCTATAGGATGTATTAATTGTTTCACATTCTTATGCGCCAGGATAACTCCAACAGCCACATAACTAGAATCCTTAAACATAATGAACAGTTTGTAAAAACAGGATGGATTTATACATATGTGGTTTGTAAGAACTATCCTCAAAACATCAAAAGCTTGCTGTTTTGTCTCATCTCATTGTAATGGAACCTCTTTGTGAATCAGATAGATCAGGGGTTTGGTGAGCTCAGAAATTTGGGTGATGGACTGTTGTTAATAGTTGATCATCCTGAGAATCTCCTGTATATCATGTAGACTGAAGGGTCAAGCCATAATCTCAATAACAACACCTTGTCTGGTATTGGTGATATTCCTTCCAAGTTAACCTTATGGCTGAGGAATTCCGCATCCGTTTGGAAATTGGCATTTAGAAGGTCTCAACTTCAATGACACTGAGAAGACAAATTTAACCATTAACTTCAGATGAGCAAGGTGTTAGTCAAAGGTGCAGGGTAACACAGTCTCGTCATTAAGGTATGCTAACACATAATACCCTTAAGTACTATAAAAAGCCATCCATTGCCCTTTGAAACGTTGCCGTGGCGTTGCATAACCCTTAGGCATTCTTCTGGGTTTGAACATCCCTTTGCTGGCTATGAGGGCACATTTCTCCCAATCTTCTGGTGCAAGCTCAATCTGCCAATAGCCACTGGTAAGATCCATTGCGTAGAAGAAGTGGGAACTTGACAAAAATCACAATTAACCATCAATTTGGGGCAGCGGATAGCTGTCCTTCCATGTAAGGGCATTCAACTGGCAGTAGTCCATTACTAATCAGTGCTCCATCCTTCTTCCATATAAGCAGCAGGAGCGAGGCCCAGGGATTTTGAAAGCTTCATTAATTCCGTATCCAAAAGCTGTTTTAATTTCTTTGTCACTTGAGCTTATTCAATTATAGATTTCTGGTAGAGCCAAATACAGATTAGGGCAGAGTCCCCATCAACCTCTATGCTGCACCCCTTTCATCATTTCAAAATTATTGGAGTTTATAGAGAATATTCATCATAATTCTCAATCTGCACATCTGCATGCCACCGCTGCTCAGAGGTGAGGATGTCGCTTAACTTCACTTTGACATGGCTGATGGTAGTGTCCTTATCAATTCCTAGGTCGTTCAAATTCCTGTACCATAAACAGAATCAACTTGATCCACCAGTAGGGTTTGAATATAGATGACAGGTTGGCTTCAAATTAACTGCACTAGTTGATACATAAAATTGGTTATCAATACAGTTAAGTGCCCCTGATAAGCAGGATCCAACAATCATGGGCAGATAAGAGGCTCACATATGGACGGATTAAGTACCTACTAACCTCCACCAAATGATTAAGTGGAATTGTAACTTAAATTCCAGTTTCCACTAGTATTTGCAACTCTGGGGTATAACGACCCTGTTATTGGAATATACGGCCATCCCCTCCTGAGCATCAGCGCTGAAAGGAAGCAGTTTAGTTTTGGATTAATGTCTTGATATTCTAACCGATAAGTGAAGGTCAGAGTTCCAACAAACAACTTCTAGCATTCTATTTAATCTTTCAGTTTAGTAGCGTCCTTAATCACCAGAGTTATGTGGTATCCTAGGATAGAAATAAAAAAAATTTTATTACTAATTTTGGTATCAAATCAATAAGGAATTGGGTGCCAATGAGTGGGGTTGTGACTGTTATTCTCTAATAAAACCACTGGGTCCGTCGCCACTAGGGATCCAAACAGATTTTGCAGAGTAAAATAGCACCTATAAAGTGAGTCCATTGGCGCCCAGCCATTCATATTCCATAATGTAATTTTTGATTTGGTGCACCTTTTATCTTTTTCATCAGTCAAGAGAAGGTGACAGTAGTGGCGGCCCAGTATTGACTATAAGGGGTATTTTTATATTATGGACAACTACTCAACATGAGTAATCTCAGTGCCAAAGTGGAAGATTAAATATATATAATTCCCATGCAATAGTTCCAGAAGGGGCAACATATGAGGAATCTAGATTCTATTAGAAATTATTGAGTTGGCGACATCCTCCTTATCAGGTGGGAATAGGTACAGCACTCAGTAAGGTAAACAACAGCGGCCAGGACCTGGGGCATAGGATCATCAGTGAAGGGTGACTTGCGCCCTAAGCTAACTTCATTTTTCCCACCTCCTCAGCCATTTTCTTCCAACAAGTGGCTTTTTGATGCTTGAAGTATTTTCAATAGGAACTTGATTAATGATGGAATTTAGGTCTCTTTGGCTGTTCTATGTCATGAATGGGGGCCTGACTCCCCTTCTTAGGTGCTTGGATCATCTCTTGCTCATGAAACTCCATGATGGATTCCAGAATTTCAAAAATAAACTTGTATTTCTTTTGCATTTTTGAAATATAGCATGAGGTTCAGGCTATGCTGGAATGCAGAGAGGACATAGGCGATGGCGTCCTAGCTACCCTTTGAGATTTAAAATCCCATAAGGACTTCTAGTGCAGGCAATTTTTTAGGATTATGCCTGGGGTGCAGCCCCTCACCACTCTAGGTATGCGCGAATCTAAGCACCACCAAATGTGGGCCTGACCAAGATTTAGGTGTAGCTCACACTACCCCAAAACTAACAAATGCCCATCCTGCATAAGTACTAGGCAGACTGTCTACACCAGCCAAGACAGGCGATATGCCTCTCATTTCCCTTGCGGGAGACAAAAAGCAATGACCCCTAGGTTTAAGGCCCCTGAGGGGGAGAAGCCAAAGCCCTCCCTTTGTCACTTGCTTTTTTGATGGAGCTTTCTCTCTGATACCTTTTTGTCCAGGAAGCCTTTAGTCCTTTTAGATCATGTGTTATTTTCTTGTATGATCGCTTTTTCCACCAGCTGGCTCATGCTGAATTAACTGGAAGCTAGCATAGCTTTAGGCTAACTCAGCAAACCGTGGCATTTATTGTAGGCAAGTGCACTAAAATGCAGCCAACCAGGATTGCCCTTCCCTTGTCCTGAGGTCCACACCTGCGCAACCGCAGCTCAGGGGGAAGCCGTTTGACAGGCACTATGCCTGACTCATAATACCCGCTTCCTGCCCATATTCTCCCCTCAGGATGTGGTAAACACCCACAAGGACAGGTTGGCACAGTCATTGCTACCATCACACACTCATTTCAGGCCACTACAGGACTCAATCAATGTGACTCTCTAGGTTCTAGTGTTGGCTTTTCACCCATGTTTCATGGGCTTTCTCCAGTTGTGACATGAGAAGTCCCCATCTAACCTTATCTAGCTCCCAATTAGACAACATTCAGCTCATTGGCCCTTGTTCTCTTAATTTGGGAGGCCAACTTGCTGTGGAGGGGTTCTGCTCTACAATAATCAGAAACCAGGGGACCATCTGAAAGTGCTGGAAATTTTCCTAGAATATATTTTTTTCTGATGCTACCCAATGTAGCATCAATGTCTTATTGGAACTGTTCATTGCCTTGCTGGTAATACTCTTGATTACACTCTTTGACATAACTTCTGTATGTTAGACTTAAGGCTCAATAGAAGTCTTAACCAAACTCTCACTTGCCTTTATCAGCAAGTAAGTTATCCTTGAAACAAAAATTTTGTTCTTTAGTTTCAAACTGATTTCTGGCGATCTATTCACCTAACTCATTATAAGTAAAAAACAAAGGATAAACCTGAAATTTTTTGTTCTAAGGTTTTTCAGTTGTATAAAAGCAAAGTGTTTTTGTAATTCAGGCACTAAATCCAGACATCAATTAATGTGAATTAAAAAGTAAATTGGGATGAATTATGGCAATATTATAGGCTTTCCATTAACCCTTTTGAGTCTCTTAAAGATTTCAGCCTTGGTGGCGGCACCTATCAGACTTAATGCTGGTATATGCGAGCTAGATCTCAAAATGGACAACCCTGAACCAGGATGTTTGTTGCCCCCTTGCTCAATGCCACTACAGGGTCTGAGGATGCAATACCTCTTATGGTTATTGCTTCTTTTACCAATTTAGTAGTATTTTGATTACGTTAAGATTCATATTTTGGTGCTGCTCCAATGCACCTTGCTCCAGGGTTATGACCATCTTCTGATTTTAGTTAGTTACCTTTATTATATCAAATGAAATTAATAGCTTCCAATGGGGTAACTTGGTTTGGATGGTTGTTTAGTCATTCTTTATCATTGGATATATAAGTTGATTTTAATCTATCACCAGCCAATCATAAATACTCTGCATTCCCAAATTTTATATAATTGGGGTATATATATTATTGTTTATGGTTTAATCTTCAGAGATTGAATCACTTCATTTAGCATGTATCAAATTATTCTGAGTCTTCATCCTAACTGGCTAGTAAAGTATTATGGCATCATTAATTTTTAAAATAGGCTTATCTCCCTCTATTGATATTCTAACTTGTAATTGTAAACTGTTGATGGCTGTATAATGGAAAGGTTCCTTCTAGAGGGCGTGAAATTATTTCCTAGTATACTTGATTTAGCTTTACAACACTTCCCTTCACAAAGGCGAGACCATGAAAAGGATTTAAGGCGCTGTGTATGTAATATGTCAAAACTTATTTAAAGTCATCATCTTTTATGGAATATGCAGCTCCTATCTTGGCTAGGATAGTTGCTTAGCCAGTACATATGAATTTTAACTTCTTAGACTGTTTTCTATGTAAATGGTAGCATTGGACTTTTCTCATAAACTGAAATATGGTAATCTATTCCATCTCTGACTCTCATGCTACCACTTGGGCATAGTGAATTCATTTTCTCGGATGCTTCTAACTAAATATTAATTAACTCATTGGCTAACTCTTGCTAGTAGCTCCCAGGTGGTAAGTTCTTTCAATCTTCACAGACAACTGGTGCCAGCAGGGTAGATAGCACTGCTTCTTGCCCATAATAGGCCTTGAATGGAGACATGCCAATCACTTGGTTATGGCTAAATCAATATGCTTTCAGCGCAAATAGCATAAATTGGTACCAATTTAAATTTTAATAAGGGTCGTCATCTTCATTATAACCCTTAAGGTTCCATTCATGCATCTACACTTCAGTTGGAGGATGGACTGTATGGAGTGGTGAGTTTTTGTCTCACTCCAACTAAATCATAAGCTTGCTCATGACATTGGAGATATAGTTCTTGCCATTGTCTGATAGCAAAGCTTGAGGGAATCTGTGCTTTAAGATCTTTTCATAAAAGAATCTAGCAGTTGGTCCTGATGTGTATGCCTTGACTGCTGCTTCTTTGACCCATTGGTAAATGTTCAATAGCCATAATTAAATTTTGGATCTAGTTGAGGCGGTAGGCAATAGTCCTTTCACGCCAATGCATATGTTGTGGAATGGGGCGTAGTGATGTAATCAGCTGGAGCTTAAAGTACTTCTTTAAGAGTCTGAAGCTCATGAATGGTACACAAAGCTCCAGGTCTTGATCTACTTTGTTAAAATTAACTCTTAATTAAACTGATCTCTTAGGTAAACAATGATTTCTATAACCCACATGGCTAACATGCTTGTGAGCTTGCATTACAAGTTCTATTTCACATTGGGCAGATGTATGTATACCACTTATCCTTGATCTTCTTCTAAATATTCCCTTCAATATGCTGGGTATCTTTGGAGTATCTTTTTAGGACAATTTCACTTAATCGTTCTTATCTTACCAAAACTCCTCTGATAATTCAATCAGGTCATACATGCGATTGCTATCATGTGCTTAGAGGTAAAGTAAAAGCAATTGAGTAGTCTGCCAATTATAAGATTCTTGCTGCCTGTTCTCTGTATGATCTCAAAATAATATACTTTAAGTTGTACTGCCCATCAGGCAGTGAATCCATTTGGATACTTTATGTTGCGCAGCCAGCGGAGCTATACATGTTTCATCACCACATTGAAGTGTACACTATACAGGTAGGTTTAAAAGTGCTTCACTTCTCTTATAATCTCCATAAACGCTTTCAATAACAGTGTAGTCTTCTCAGCTTTTGTAAAAACCTTGGAGTGGTACTCAATGGGGCGTCTACCCTTTCTTATCCAGTTGGGTGAGTATCATTCTGAGTCCAATGTCACTATCATCAGTGTGCTGATAAAACGTCTTGTTGAAGCCTTGGTAGGCTAATATTAGTTCCTTTACCAAACTAGCTTTTGACTCTTTTTTTTTTAGTACTAGATGGTCCCAACTAGCTTTTGACTCTTCAATGGCCTTTTTACTACTAGCCCCATTCAAATATGGTTTTCTTGGTTAACAGGTAGGTGGGTGGCGCAGCAAAGTCTACAAAAGAGGAGATAATTGCCAATAATATTTCACCATCCAAAGGAATACTTGGATTATGAACATGCTTCAAGACTATCCCATAGCTAATAAAGCGTTGATCTTTCCTATCTGAAGCTTTATTTTTTGTGCTTATCTCAAGCCCTGGAATTTTCTGTCCCCTCAGGAAAGTACACTTGCTCTATTTTAGCTTTAAGTAAATTTCTCTAAGTCAGGTAAAAACTACTTGCAAGCATTGAAGGTTCTCTATGAAAATGTAATTAGATACTATTGTTTGATTCAGATAGATGAGCATATTAGATAGCTTGAGTTCTCAAAAACACAGTACATTGCTCTTTGGAAGGTTTCAGAGGTGTTGCACACCCTCTGTTGCATCCTCATTGGTTCAAACAATTTATGAACGTTGTTCAAGGTGAACTTCTCTTGATCTACAGGTGAGAGCTTCATATGTCAGTCCCTATATTGGCCATATCCAACGCTGAGAAGTACTTTGATCCTCTCAAGTGTTTCAAGGCATCAATTTTTAGTGAGTTTCAATCTTACTTAGTAACTTTAGAACACTGGTAATTCATAACACATGGTGTGTTTCATCCTTCTTAAATACCTGTAGCAGCAGCAAATGTGAAGAAAGTGTCTCTAACTCTCCAGAAAAATACCAACAATTTTAGTGAGGAGCATTCACCCAACTCTGTGCACACAACTTTAGATTATTTTATCACCCTATTATACTGTAATAACGAGGTATACCGCAAGGCTAGAAAAATGGCACATAAGGTAGATCAATAGTTAGATACATAAGAAAAGTCTTTTTATTGTAAATGAAATGACTAACAGAGGGGTCAGTTGGAGAAAAACTAACTTGAGGGAACATTGGGGATTTGGTCTCAATTGATCTGTTGGGCTTGGAAATGACTCTAGCTAATAGAAAAAGGCCCCCAATCATGGTAGTTTTATGTTTTTAGTAGGCACAAACTCGAGAATTTGAAAATAATTGAACACCCCAATTATATGTGACACTAAACATCATAAATTAATCAATCCACTTTTTTGAAATTAAACAATATGAATCATCCGCATCTAAAACATAATGGGTAATCTTTAACCCTCTTAATGTAACACCTAAGCCTTCATCATGCAATTCATAGGGATTAACTTAAGCCTGTTTACCTCAATCCAACGCTTATTTACAATGGAAAACTAATGTCAAGAAGGGCGTCCAACTTGACTCTTATAGCCTGGCCCATCTCCTCCTTGTCCTTGCTATCCACTCCCACATTTATACTATTTAACCATGAAATTACCTCCTCGTTCTTTGGGGGCGCACCCCTCCCCAAGGGGGTCAGGTAGTAAGAAGTTCTTGTGTCAGGGGTAGCTTCATGGATGCTTATTTAGATGTGGACTTGTGATCTGCAGCATAAGGAAACGCTTGTGGAAAGCGTTAATCAAGCCCTGAGAATGAGCATAATGAGATGGAACTCAGCTATTATCAGCACCAAACCCTTTCCAAGGTACAAGGTACTAAAGCATTCTTTTAACCAATTGAGAGGACACAATCCCCTCCACCTACCTCTCTGGTTCTCCATCCACCAAGTATGACTTTGGTGGCTCTAGAAGAGACCCTTAAACCTAGTCAACTTACTCTGATGAAAGTTCAAAAAATCTAGAGTTTCTTCATAATTCCAACTGGTATGAGGCATGGCTCACCTTCCATGTAAAAAGAATGTCTATAACTCTCCAGTTCCCAGTGGGGTGGTGCACGGTGCATAGACCCAACTTCAGGGAACTAGTCGTTAATAAAGATGTTAAAATCCTTATGCTTCACTTATTGATAGTTCCCAGGATTATTAACTGCACAGGTTCAATGTTGTGCAATCCTTCGCGTTGTCTGATAATATATATTCATTTGATTATAGTATAAAGATTATTAATTATAGCTGAATATATCACTAGCATTGGGTTCAACGCTTGACCAGTATTCCTCCTCAAGATACTAAAGAAGTCCTCAATAGGTATTCATTCCCTTATACTGCCTAACTTGATCCACGCTCAGATTCTCGTTTACAGCATCTCTGGTGACACAAAGTTGGAAGCAATTCCTATCTCAGATCTGCTTCTCTTCTCTGGATCCTTGATCTTTACTTTCTATCCTAAAGAGTCTCCAATTAAAGCACACAGCAATAATTTCCTAGAAGAAGAAATGAATTAGTAACTGATTTTAGTAATTAATTTTTATTAAGTATATTCTTAGTGGAATTTATAGTTGGAATTTGGCACCCAACTCTTGGTTGGCACCTCATTGATGAAACGGCAGCCATTGTCATTAGATTACTCATCTTCGTCTCATCAGTAATGGTTTCTCCATCCTGGCTAGGATTCCATCATCATACATCCTTGAGATCTAAAACAGAAAGAGTCAGAAAATGTGTCCCTAACGTTTTCCTCTCAATCTCAGCAAACCAGACATATTTGGCAAGTGACCTGTTTAGGTAATGGGACTTGTTGCCCATTAAGGCAGGTCATTAACCAACTGATTGATTTGCTAATTGCAGGTGGCATCACTCACCTTAAAACTTGATCCTTAAATTCCTAATCACTCAGTGATGAAAGCTGACTAATTCCAATCAGAACACCTAATATTTAGTCATTGATCAACTATCTGATGCCCCAATTTAATCAGCAACTCTTTCCGATGAGATCTTAAGCATTCACCTAGATCAATCCCCAATGAATCCAAACCAGGAAAATTGCCTAAAATCCCCAAAACATTCTTAACTCAAATCAGGGTCAACTGATATCCAATTCACTTTTCTATAGTAAATTATCACCTAGCAATCCCTGGTAATCTAGTCAGCTGTAAATATGAGAAAATTTCCACCGCTTCTCCCCTCTTGCCTAAATTTTCAGCGATAAAGGGATTAGCGCAGGAGATACCGCTTTGTACACTAGGTGAATGCTTCTTTAGTTCAAGTAGATTACAGTCAATTGGTACTCAACGCTGCTCTTGATGACCTTGGCATTTGGCTCTCTTCCTCTTCCTCCTTACTACCACCTACTCAGAGTGTGGTTCCCATGACCTTCTGTCATGCTGGGATGGCCGATTTACTCATGAAAAATTAATCCTGGGATCCAGTTTTCCCCCTGTCAGGTTATATGACCCACTTTCATACTCAGGATTTTTGGTCTGGCGTCCTCAATTTCCTGATTTTTCTCCTCATCCTTGGCAGGAGATTCTTGCCTTTAATGTTTGTCTTGTGGCACAATTAAGAATGCTCATTTATATTCATCCTTATTAATTCTCATAATAATCTCTTGGCTATCATTCATAATTCTTCTCTGAAGAGCTTATCCCATTAATTTTGAGATTAATTCTACCAAAATATAAGCTTAATTTATTTCAGAGTGCATAACGTTGACTATCATAAAAGTTCAACATTACCCTCTCACACATCTTATATGCTGAATTTGGAGTCTCAGAACCAACAACATCTTGATAGCATGTCTAATAAAGACCTTCAGCTTTTCCAGCTGATGAGTCAATCTGCACGCCAGAACTCTTCTATTGCCCTCCCAGGACTCAAACTCCCTTTCAAGTACCTGTGGCCAGTCCTTCCATGGAATTACTGGAAATGGTAACTAACCCTGACGAAACCAGGTTAGCAATTATCTTTAACTACTTGCAACCAATCATTCCTCTGTCATTAATTTCTGAGTTAGATTACAAACTCTCCTGGAGTCATCTTCATTCACAGATTATCCTATCACATCATTAAATCTCCTGAAGCAATGCCCTCCACTCTTGATCAATTGTTCCTTGCCAGATCAGACTTGCTTCTGGAGTTCCTTTTCCAACTTGGTCAGTATTACAAGCCAGCTGCTTTTCTAACTGAACTAGCCATCAGAAACAGCAAACATTTCGAACTCCCCTATGAAAAATTGAGGGCCCAAATAACTAAGGCTCTATCCATAGCTCTGAACTCTTCCAATCTCAAACACATCCTAGATTGAGACGTTGCAGCCAATGCTCTTCGCTTTGCCAGCCAAGTTCTTTGAAATTGGGCCATAGAGCTACCAGCCTCACCTGGATTCCATCGCTCAAGATGCTTCAGCTTCCAAGAAGCTTGTAATCCTCATCTGCAGGATTCCATTTGCTCCCTGCTGACTATCTCATTTCTGGCACGTCCCATCTATATCTTCCACTGATGGCTTTAATAGGGAGCATGATTCAGCAACCCCACTTAGTATCCCTTGCTCAATGCTGGTCCATATGTCCAATGTATTTGACAAAGCCCATCAGCAAGTGCTCAAGACCAATCTTCCAGCTCCAGTGCCATATCAGGATTACCCAGGGTTATTTGCTGACTACCTCTTCTTGTTCTGTTACTTCACTCCCCAATCTGGGGTATCATGTTTGAAATGTCCTGACATTTCTATCTCTTTCCTCCTAGTCACATTCTCACAGGGATCAGCATCCATTCATTGAACATGATTTTGAGTAGGTCTAGCCCTTGCTAGCATCTGATCTCATATGGATTTTGACGGTCTGTTTTTTTACTGTGATCCATTCTCCCTCCCCCAAGAGGTGACATAGGCGGTATCATCCTCAAGTCAAGGATAACCAATAAAAAAATTATAGAAGCATATCTTTTTTCTATGCATTAAAATAATTAATTAGTTTTTGCTATAATTTTATCAAACTTTTATTTCTCTTTTTTATATGAAATTTGACCTTTTCTTGGTTCAGCGGTCCATCTTTTTATTTTATATCCCTATACTGGTTTCTAGGTATACTTAGACCTACCAGTTTTCTATGGTTCAGAGGTCTTGTTTTTAAGAATTAACCATCTAGTTTGGTTCAGCAGTCCTTTTTTGAACTTAACCAAATCATCAGGACATAATCAACTATCAGTTCAGCAGTCCTTTGGGAACTACTTTTTCTTTATTTTTATCGATCCATTACTTTAAATACTTAGCTTGGATGTGATTTACTATCCTTCCATCCAAGAGGTTCTTGATGGAATATGCGTCCATCGCCATCTTAAAGATAACCTTGAATGGGCCCAACCACAACTTATCCAACTTGTTTCTTCTCCTGAAACCATGCATAACACAATTGTTAACTTTTTCACCTATTTGATATTCTAATATGGCCAGTTGGTTCTTATCATCCATCATTTTTGCTTGAATCATTTTCTTTAATGTTGTATCAAATGCTTGCAATTGCATTCAAGGAAAGATATTCTACAATTGGTTCAGGTACTGCTCAGCAATCTCTTTTCCTGTTGCATATGATGACTTATGTTGTAGGCGAATGTCACCAAACTAAAATACATTCCCCACATGGAAGTTATCCCTGCGACCAGCCTCCTCAGCGTCATGACCAGCGTCCCATTGTCCCATTCTACCAGTTTATTTGTCTCTGGCTGGTATGGTACAGACATGAAAACTCGCTCACCCAATATTTCATTTAATTGTTGGATCAAATGAGGCATGAAATTCGTTATATTGTCACTCAGCAGGCCTGCAGGCATCCATGTCAGCATACTATTTGATCTAGGATAAACTTCAAGGTGTTGGTAGCGTCCACTTTCACCAGGGCCTTTATATTGACCCATCTCATCATATTGTCTATCAAAACTATGTTGTATTTGATACCCATGGTACTCATGGTTAGTTGTCCCATCACATCAATGGATACCATATGCCAAGTAAATCCAGGGTGGACCAGTCAGTATCCAGTCATGTTCATGTTCAGCTTGTGCAACTGACACTCCACACAACAATCCAGATAGTCCACTACATCTTAGTTGATGGACTCCCAGTAGTAATACTGGTAAATATGATCTATCATTTTCTTCAGGCCTCTGTGCCCAACAACCTTATGAGTGGCTTGAACAATATAAACTCGTTTCAATGGCTTTGAGAATGATAATTTCTTCCCATCAATCGTCTTGAAAGCTTGTCCATCCATGATCTCAATGCTTTCCATTGCTTTTTAAGCGCACCTTGGATTTCTTGGGGCTCAATTTTAATTTCTCCTTTGACCATTCTCTTGAATATCTCATCCACTTGCTGGTATATCATCTGGACCATTGGTAACTATGATAAAGCATCTGTAACCTGATGAGAAGACCAGCTCAGTGGAATATCTCATAATTGTAATCCTGTAGCTTTAATGCCCATTGGGCCAGTCATCCTTCTGGTTCTCTTAAATTGTCTAGCATATGCATGGAGGAGTGGTCCATCACCACTTTGAAGTGCATTTCATGAATATACACCCAAAGCTTTTTACAGGTGTAAATGACTGCAAAGCATTCATGCTCACCATGGTGTAATTCCACTCAGCGGCATGATAGTGTCCAGTTTACATATATCACTGAATGTTCATTTCCTAGTTCATCTACTTGGCTCAATATGAATCTGATGCTGTTAACAAAGCATCCTTTTGTATTATAAATCCTAATCAAAATTCTTACTTTTCAGAATGGGGTAATCTATTAAAGACTGGTGCTGTTAAATATCAAGATACTAGACATCATGGGAAAATTATTAACTATTTGAATCCCTCAGCTGAATTAACATCTAAACTCAAGAAGGGGGTTAAAGTTATTACATAGATTAATTATTTAGAAATTGATAGTCAGCACAGCTCCAGTCAACTCTAAAACTCTGAAAAACCAATTTGAGCCTAAATTATCCCAAGATAGATTCCCAGACTCATCAATCTAATGGATCAACTGAAGATTAGGTGACAACTTCTCATAGTGACACCCAAGGCAATAAATTAAGCCAAACTTAAAAAAGGGTAGTAATCAATAAGCTGCCTTATGATTAACCTAAGTGACACACAGTCTCATCTGACTTGGGTTTCAACTATCCATTTTTTCCCTATTTGAATTAAAAGTAAAAGCCATTATACCATCCAGAATGTATCATCTGACCAAGAGCCTCCCTTCTAGATTTCCACCTCTATTATCTTTATTAATCCTTTTCCTTTTGAGGTTAATATTGTTAATTGTGGCATATAAAAACCCCTGATTTAAACTTTAATAAAGGTACAAATTATTTCTATATCTCACTTTGGTACTTGCCACAACAAATTTATTTCTGGTGATTACTATAGGACAGATACTCTATCTGACAGGACATAAGTGGTGACTTGGCACCCTTTTAAGTAAAAAATATACTTTTCATATGGCTTTGCGACCTCAAGTATTGACTATTAAGCTTCTCAGACATAGCACCATTGAGCTCAAAAATGGAAGCTCTACAGGCTAGTGCTCACTACAGGGGGCTCAGCTGAGCTTAAAGATACCTGAAACTAATTGATCGCACCTTGGAAGATAACCTGATTGATAATGTTACCCACTAGGTGCACAATGGAAATGGTGAAGATGATGATCAATTGGGAAATCCACCCCTTGTTGCATTTGAAGTTTAAGAAAATTCTATTGTGATTCTAAATTCTCGTCATCTTACTTGGATCTCTAATGAAGGAGTTGAAGCATTACTTCATGGAATCATTATCCTTGGAGAAAGAGGCAACTGCAATAGGGCATCAGCTGTGGACAGATCTCTCATGAACCTGTATGAAACTAGCTCTCTCCCAGAGGTTTAAGGATCAAGTGCAAATCTATCTCATTACATCATGCAATTTTTACAGCCTGCGCTCTATCATATTATGCAATTACTAGGAGTCCATAATAAGAAACTCCACTATCATATTAATACCAAAGGGGTCCTAAGGATGGCTTATGAGCAGGTATATAATTTAGCATCTCAAAGTATAGGAGACATATGCCATTTAATTGAAGCAAACCATTCCTACATCATTCAGCTCCTTAATCAAATATGGGACAATTGATTATGGTGTTATCAAGTATGTGGAGGAAGTTGTGATGCTTCTTAAAAAAGACATAATGGTGTCAAATAATATATTAAGCGATTTTCTTGATGCCTTCTCTGAAGAGCTCCATCACCAGGATTATGGAGCTCATGGTGAAATGGCAGCTCAATCTTTAACTAGCCGTTACCAGGAGAAAGAGCAAATCTCCATCCTTAAGGCACAGCTAGAGCAAGCCTTATGGCAAATTGATGAGCTTGGGGCCCATTGAACCTCTGAGCCTTCAATAATGTCACAAAATAGCGTTTTTTGTATCTCAGCTTGACAAGGAGCTATCAAACTGTGAAGCTCATAAATCTACACTGTCCATTACTGAGCGACACAAAAAAGTTAATGAGCGACTTGAGAGGCAAATCTCCCAGCTGGGAGGATATTACCAAATAGATCATCGCCTCAATGAAACAGAGCAACGTTAGTTTAATCTTTTAGAAGAGTTAAAAACCAAGACTGATAAGCCTACTCAAAGCACCAAATGCAAGGAGATGAAGGAGGACTTTTATCAGCGCATTGGAGTTTTAGAAGATGAAAACAAGCTTCTGTGAACATACCACTCATATGCTCATCAACAAATTCATGATATGGACATCCGCGTTAAGGAAAAGGAGAATGATAAAGTTATTCTTGAAAGAAGAATCAATCTTGTTGGATGATACGCCAAAACTTACTTTGGAGGAAATGGAGCAACATCTTAATCCTATACATGACCAAATACGACGACTGGAATGCCAAGTTGAACAGAAGGATGTAAGAACTGAGAATAATGAATCTGAAGCTCCCGGTGTACATGTTGTTGCTGAATTAGAAACCACATCCTTTAAGCCTACATTTAATGGTAAGTTTACACCTGGCAAAGGGAGTATTGCATCTTTCCTCTACATCTACAAAGCCACAATGTAAGGTGCAACTGAGCATCAAAAAGTTAAGCATATTATATCTTGTTTAAGCCATATGGCTCAAGAGGTTATGGTGCCTCATATGGATGACTTGATTACCTAGAGATAAGTGAAGGAAGCGCTCACTAGGGAATTTGGGTCAAAACAGAGTCTTTGTATGAAGAAACAGGGCTTTTTGAGAATTATATTGCGCCAATTAAAATCCTTGCTGAATTTGCTGATCGCTTTTATATAGAAGCCTAAACATTGTTAACCTCAAAGATGCTGACTCTGGATGATGCCATAGCTGCTGTCGTTGCTGGGTTACATAGTAACCCTGATCTAGCCATGTACATCACATCTGTTAAACGAAACTTCAATTCTGTGTTAGACATCACTTAAGCTTTACTTGATGTAGTTGAAATACACAAGCCAGAGCCCTCATAAAAGGCCGCCATGAAACCTAGAGTTTATACCGTGAAAGAAAAAAAGCCTAAGAAGGAGGAAAAGCCAAGATGCAACTATTGCATTATGAACAACCATACCAGGATGTGTATTTCAAGAAAACCCTGCCCTTGCAGTAGGGTAAAGGAAGGTTGGCTTATGGTCAGGTACCTCTAAAGCTGACCAACCCAAATTACCTGAAGTTGAAACATTGACAATCACTCACCTTGCTTGCACTGGAAATGAACCCAATAATGACTCTGAAGGGGGTCACGAAAATACAGATTATTACATTTTTAGGTTCACCCGCTAAACTTGCCATTCCAGACCGTTTGAATGCTGAAAAAATTGATGACACTCAGGTTCCTGAAGGCACCTACATCAGTCTGATTATAGGGTGCTCTCAAATAATTGATGCAGCCAGCAATGCTGATTATTACCTTGCCCAGTTGATCTAACCCATCTAAAGCGTCCACAGTCTAATGGAAAACAAGAAGAAGTATCCCAAAACTGCCCAAAAGCTCAATGCAACATTCCGCCTCAAGGAAGTTTAGCCCTTCCAACGAAGTTTGGGGGAACCATTATAAAAGTGGAAGTGGTAATTCAAAAATGACCAAGTTATAGCTATCTTGGATACAGGATCACATATCAACGTTGTGTCATCCCACTTCATCAAAAAAAATTAAGCTCACTCCAGACCTCGAATACACTCAAGAGTACATTACCACTGGTCCAAATAACACTATGGCGATAGATGCATACTCATATCTGCCAATATGAGTTGGAAAATTAGTTTTTTCAGCTTTCGCCACTGCCCTTGACAATAGTCAATATGATATTCTCATTGGGACGCAGTTTATGATTGAATATGAATTAGTTATCAATCTAAAAGAAGGATACTTATTACTCCTCAACTATAAAGTTTCCATTGTCTTGGATAATAAAGATTCCAGAAAGAAGGATTACTCTTGTCTGGTTGAGTACCCTTCTTCTGCTTTACCTTTGCACTATTCTACCTCTGGAAGAAACATAAAAAAGTTACCCAACTCAGTAGATGCAGCAGATGGCATTCCATTTTATGCCACCAAGGAGGTAAAAATTTAAACAGGAGAACAAAGAGTGGTATCTAACAACATAACCCAGCGTATACCCCTAAACTTCTTGCTACATATCACTAGTGACTAGGGAGTAAGTGGGTTTGAACCAAGAGTTTTGCTAGGGATTTTCAATCCAGCTTATCAGCGACCTATTGAGCTTTTACTTTAAAACTTAACCAACAATGATATCCTAGTCAAGAAGCATCAAGAAATTTGGAAAGGCCAATTAATTCCCATTGACAAGAATGATAAGGTACATTTCTTTGGTACTCACCTTGATTTTGGCCTACCTGCCAACATTTTTTGTGCAATTTCTCAAGTTCAAATATCTGGTAAGTTAAATCAGGAGGAACTTGATAAAGTGAATTAACTACTTGAAGATTATCATGATGTGTTCTCCACGTCAGATGTCAACTATGGTCACATGAAAAACTGGACACATAGTATTGACATAGGAGATTCAACCCCTATCAGATCAAATCCATATAGGAAGTCAAAGGTAGAGGAGCAAAACATGAAGAGTGAGCTCAAGCAATAATTGGATGCTGGCTTACTTAGGCCCTCCCAGAGTCCATGGGCATCCCTTGTTACCCATAAAAAACGGTGATCACTAAATAGTGATGGATTACCAGAAGCTAATTAGCCTCACTAAGAAGGAAAGCTATCCAATTCCAAGGATTGATGATGCCCTGGCCCAAATCTCTGGATCAAATTTTTCTCCAGGATGGACCTCATAAGCATTTATTGGCAAATGAAATTATCTCCATAAGACCAAGAGAAATGTGCTTTAATATGCACTGAGGTAAAATTTCAACCCATTTGGCTCACAGGGCTCATGCTACGCTCCTGCCTCATTCTAATGGACAATGTATCACATCATGCAAGATATTAAACTCATCTGTGTGATTATTTACTTAAATGTTATATATGTGTTTTCCAAAACCTTCACTGATCATCTAGACAACCTCAGGTCAGTGGCTAATGACTGAGAGAGAATCATATAAACTAAAACCTGCAAAATGTACTTTTTAGCAGGATTTGGAATTCCTGGGATGGGTCATATGCTATTACTTTCAAACGTGGAGATGAATACTTAATTAAGTCTTTGAAAACTGGAGTAATAATCAATTGCATTCAAACTCAATCTCGCATCACTATTTACCCAACAATATTCTTGAAGGTGGTGATTTCACATATCTGGATATCAGACATCATGGGAAAATATTGACTAATCAACTCCCTCAGCTGAATTGACATCTAGACCCAAGAAGGAAGTAAATCCATTACCTCTATTAATTATCTATAAATTGAGTCAGCAAGCTCCAGTCAGCTCTAGTAAAACCCTGACAAACCAATTTGAGCCTAAATTATCCCAAGATGAATTCCTGACTTATTGATCTGATGAATAAACTGAAGATCAGGTGAAAACTACTCATAGTGGCACTCAAAGCCATAAAATAAGTCAAATCCAAAAAAGGGTAGGAACCAATAAGCTGCCAAATGATCAACCCAGGTGACACACAGTCTCATCTGACTTGGGTTTCAACTCACCATTTTTGCCCAATAAAAATTATGGTACAAAAGCATTATACCAATCAGAATGTATCATCTGACCAAAAGCAACCCAACTGGATTTCCACCTTTATTATCTTTATTAATCATTTTTCTTTTGAGGGTTATATTGTTAATTGTGGCATATAAAAACCCCTGGTTTATACTTTAATAAAGTTGTGCATTATTTCTATATCTCACTTTAGTACTTGCCTTCAACAAGTTTATTTTGCCGTGCTTACTATAGGACAGATACTCTAGCTGACAGGACATAAGCGGTGACTTGGCACCCTTTTCAAATAAAGATATACCTGTCATGTGGTTTAATTGACCTCAAGTATTGACAGTGGGTTTCTTAGGCATAGCACCATTAAGCTCAAAAACAAAATATCTACAGGCGTAATTCATTATAAAACTCTGGGCCTCTTCACTCAAAAGAATTAATAAATTCTTCAGTAAATGAAAGAAGGCTTGGCGATTCTTGCAAAATCCCAAGTT
The DNA here is from genome assembly GCA_022478985.1 of Massospora cicadina. NCBI lineage: Eukaryota > Fungi > Entomophthoromycota > Entomophthoromycetes > Entomophthorales > Entomophthoraceae > Massospora > Massospora cicadina. The sequence goes on along the minus strand of JAKSZP010014445.1, from coordinate 488,146 downwards.
AATTTTCTATAGTATCTGACCATTCTAAGAAACACTTTGATATCTTAGACACTCTTTGGTATAGCCACTCACACTATGGCTTCAATATTCTGGGCTTGCAGCTGCAGTCCACTAGAGTTGATTATGAATCCCAGATATTCTAACTCTATCTTGGAGAGTGCCACTTCCTCAGCAAAATCTTCAGGTTGGCTGTGGATAGTCTCTTAAATAATTCCTCCAAGTTGTGCAAATGGTCAGTAAACGTCCTACTGTATAAATTTATATAGTTAAAATAACCAGGACGCATGACAACTTCAAGTCATTCAATATGGCTTCCATGGCACTCTAGAATGTCACAGGCACATTGCATAGACCCTGTGGCATCCTCGTCAGTTGATAAAGCCTCTGCGCAGTGATAATTGCACATTTCTCTTGGTCTTCTCTTGGCAAATCAATTTTCCATTATCCTGATGTTTGATCCATTGCAGAGATATACTTTGCTTCTCTCACTTGATCTAGCACATCATTGATTTTTATAATGGTTACAAATCCTTCTTCATAATCTTGTTCAGCTTCCAATAATTGATCACCACCCAATTAGAGCCATCTTATTTCTTCATGATAAGGATAGGGCTTGCCCAGGGACTAAATGATGGAACTAGAAGCCCATGCTTCACTAGCTTGCTGAATTCTTCCTCCGCTACGTTTTGGCCACCTTTGACCATCAAATCTATCTCATCCTTATTTGCAAATTTTCTCCATTATCAACCTTGTGGATTACATCTCTTATGCATCTCAAATTGTGGTCATCCTGGAAAATACTTCCCAATAATTATCAAATAATTCAAGCACCACCTCCTGCTGTCTGTCTGTCAGATCAGTGAGTTGCTCTTGATTGACCAATAAATAAATACTTTCCAGTCACCCTTTCCAGTAATCCCATTTCATCAAAGGGCCCAAAATCGTGGAATTTCCTCAATTCAGCTGTCAGGATTAGGTGAACAAATGTTACATAAGATTCTTCTCAATCTTCATCAGTTTTTCACTCAAATTCAGCAGGAGAACTTAAATTTCTCCCTGGCCCAGCATAATTATTCCAGGAGCCACCAAGGCTCTACTCTAGACTTCTTCCAGGGGCTTCTGACTTCCCCATACAGCATCTCAGGTATCTCCAATGCCAACACCGTGTCAACTATTATCTGTGATTCTGGCGGTATGGTTCTCACACTCTTAATCCTCAGCAAAATCACCTAATTTTCTAGGATTTCTGTCAGCATTTCCCATCTCATTGCAGGTCCAAAACCATGGACTAATAAAATCAATATTTAATATTTTGTATATTTTTTGTATTTTTAAATAGGAATTCTAACCTAAAATTAGTTTCATAGGTCCTTCTTTTTTCCTTCTTCCAAACTGGTTCCTAGGTATACTCTGACTACCAGTTTTTATGGTTCAAAATCTTATTCACTTTTAGATTTAACCATCTAATTTGGTTCAGTGGTCCTCTTTTAGGACTTGACCAAAATCTTAGGATATAACCATTTTAACAGTTCAGTGGTCCTCTGAAAACATTGTAATTGTTTTCTATTAGATCCAATACTTTTGGTATTTTGATATTGGCCTTCTTCACTATATGACCACTAGCTCTGTTTTATCACATAAAGGCAACAATTGCTGACTTTGGCAATACTAATTAATGTTTCCATTCATTAGGCCTTCAATACAAGCTTTTCATTCATCCAACAGGTCCTAATTTTCATTTCATATTATAACAATTGATACTTGAGACTTCTTATCTCCCACAATTGTGAGCTCCTCACTAATTGCAGTTCATTTAATTGCTCTTATCGTTTTTTTGAAAAGTTTTTTGACATTTGAAGCCATCCAAAACGTCTAAAATAAATCCACTAATGCCTCTGAAAATGACCTTTAATTATGTGGATTGATTAGTAACGTTAACTTCATCCAATTTCGTCTTGAATTGATGATCTTAATCTCCAGCAATTTCTGCTCATTTATTGAATAATATTGAGTCATACAATTCTCTCCACTATTTTGGATCAATTATTTGATGCTTCGACCTCATAATCTTCATTGGTATGGCAATCCAATACTCTTAATTAATTAATTTTACATGTCAACTCATCCCATGTCTCATCTAGTGTCTCATCTAACTCCTCACTCCTCAGGACTATTTAAATGAACCCAATTTCAACATGATTTGGCCCTGCTGATCCTCAAGACTATTTCAAGTGGACCCAATTTCAACCCAATTTAGATAAGCTGATCATCTTTATCTTAGGTAGATATCATGTGGAACATATTTCCTTGATGCAATAGACAGTTCCATATCTAGGCTGCAAATCCTTTTCCTGAATCTTGATTATTTTCTTTGATTTGTTTCCCTAGTAGCTTCACATCTGAGCTGGGTGGATGAAATTGAATGTGATCCACTTTACATTCAGTCTTCAATGTTGTTACTTTACCTAATAACTTATTGCCAAAATTGGAAACATCTTCATATGACATCATGTAATAGTATCTTAAACTCAACTATAACCCTGTGGTGAGCACCAATTGAGAAAATTTTCATGGTTCTTTATTATTCCATCTGATAACCTCTAAAAATTAGTTAACTGCACAGGATCATTGTCATGCAATTCTCCACTAGTTTGATAGTTTAATATATTCATTTGATAATCTTATAGAGTTATTATTCATAGTTGAATAAAGTACTAGAATTAGGCCATACACTGGGAAGTATTTCCTCTCAAAATACTTAAGAAGTCCTCAATAAGGAATCTTTCTCTTAAACTGCCTAACTTGATCCACGCTCAGATCCTCATTTACAGCTTCTCTCTGGTGACACGCAGTTGTCAGCAAAACCCATTACAGCTTTACTCCTTTTCTTTGGATCCTCAAATTCTTACTCTTTATCCTAAAGAGTCTCCAATTAAAGCACATAGCAATAATGTTCTTTAAATAATAATAGAACTAGTAACGAATTCTGGTAACTACTTTTTATTAAGTGAAAACTTAGGGAATTTTTAGTAGAAGTTTGGCGCCCAACTTCAGTTAACATCCACTCAATGAAATTGCAGCCATTGCCATTGAATTACTCATTGTCGTCTCATCAGTGATGGTTTTCACACCCTGGCTAGGATTCTGTCATTGAACATCCTCAAGACCTAAAAAGAAAAAGTTGGAAAACATGTCCCTAACATTCTCCTCTTAATTCAAGTGAACCAGCTATAATTGGCAAGTGACCTGCTTAGGTGATTGGTCTTGTTACCTATTAAGGCAGTTCATGAACTAACTGATTGATTTGCTAGTTGCAGGTGACATCACTCGCCTCACAACTTAATCCTTAAATTCTCAATAAGCCATTGATAAAACCTGACTGATTGCAATTGGTACACCTGATAGTTAATCATGAATCAACTATCAGATTCCCAATTCACTAGCAACTCTGCCTGACGGTATCTACATTCACCCAAATTGATAACCAACGGATCTGAACCAGTAAAATTACCAAAATCTCCAAAAAATGTTAGCCCAAAATTAGGGTCAACCGGTAATTAATTCGCTTAGCTATAGGGAATTATCCCCTGGAGACCTCTGATAATATAGTCAGCAGGGAATGTGGGAAAAATCCCAACATAAGGTGAGTAAAGCCCCGCAAAAGGTGCTTGAGCTGAAATACTTAGGGCGATGGTGGTTAAAAATATAAAAAGGTCACACCCAGACTAACACCAAGATCAAAGTGAATCCCAAAGTGGGGTCCATACCCAAGAGGTGCGCTGTGCAGGAGTGCAAAAGCGGCCTGGGCCGGTGGGAAGCAGAGTAGCCCAACGGTACACCTGAGTAGAGAGTTAGGGTTGTTAAAATAAATTAGTTAACGTTATATAAGACATCCTCAAAGAGGTCCAAGCACAAGTTCATTAAGTTAACATAAAGGAAAAGGTATACTTAATGAGGAGTTTTTATTAGGGAGAAAGTTGAACACTGAGAGAGATTTGGTCTAGAGTAGACAAATTTTAGAAAATCAAAGGAACAGTCAATAGAGGTGATTGGTACTAAGCTGAGGTACACCAATAAATGAACGTTTCCATTGGGCAATATACTATAGCTGGTAATTGACCAAACTTAGTTTATTAATTGTAAGTAAGGGGTGACCTGAGATGCAAGTTTTATAAATTGAGCAGGTTTCAAGATCCCGTTCACTGAGTAATTGAAGTGAACCATCACTACAATATGTAATTGGTTTGTTTTACCGCATCTGCTTTAGTACAGAACCGAACTTCTCTCACATCCCCAGGCCAACCGGGCATACCTAGCCTTAACCCAACATTGGTCCAAGGTATGTTTGAGGTCATAGAGGCCTACCAACTTCACCCTTTTGGCCTCCTGACATGCAGCTTTATCCTTGGCGTTTGTCCCCATTATTATATCATCCATAAGCCATACATTACCCTCTTGTTCTTTTGGGGCTCCACCCCCTCCAGGATTTTGCGCCAGGTAAAAGTCCTTATGGGCTGGGTCCAACTTCATAGTGGCGATGGTTTGCTTTGACTGAGATCTAGCAGCCTGAGGAAAACGACTGTAGAAAACATCAAATAGGTCTTGGGCTTATGTTCAGTTGTGCACTGGTACTCAATTTTTTTCTGTTGCATCAAATCCCTTCTAAGATATCAGGTACTCAAGTCTTCTTTTTACTTGGCAGGAGGCTACTATCTCCTCCACTTCCCACTCTGGCGCCCCATCCACGAGATAAGCCTTGGGAGTCTATGGCAAGGGCCCTCAAACAACATTAATAAGCTTTTGTGAAAGATTTTAAAAAATTTAAAATGAAGAAGGAAAATCTAACTGGTATGAGGTGTGGCCCACCTTTCTGAAAACTTGGTAAAGACCAATCATCTTTGGTCTCAGATTTTTGCATGGCTGCTTGATACAGATGTTTTGAGCATCAAGCAGCATGAGATCCTCTTCTGTGTACGCTGGACCCACTCATTTTTTTCCTTGGCATTTTCCCTATAAATTTTCATTGCTGCCTCTAAATTTGTGGAGACCCCCTGGTGTGCTTTTGTGATAGTCTTAGAAAAGTCCATCAGCGCTTCAACTTTTGATCCACAACAAGGCTCTATGTTGAAGACAGGGTTAAACCCATGGTTGGTGAAAAATGGGGAGCAAATGATAGACGCATGTAACGTGGTGTTATAGCTAAACTGGGCCATAGGAAAGTGAGAAACCCAATCTGAATGATCTGCAGCAGTGTAACACCGCAGAAACTGTTTCAATCACTAAATTAACTAGTTCATTCTGTCATCTGATTGGGGGTGATAGGCAGTTGAAGGAAGGGGTGAATCTGATGAGTTTTACACAACTTTTCCCAAAAGACAGAAGTAAACTGGGGCCCTAAATCACTAACAATTTCTTGGGGGACCCCATGAATTGCAAACATGTGAGTTATGAAGAGTCTAGCAATCTCAGCTGCAGTTACTATGGTTTGCAGGGAATAAAGTGGTCAAACTTTGTAAAATGGTCTACCACTACCATGATGGCATCATAACCATATGAAACAGGTAATTCCACAATGATTTCCACAATAGGGAAGACCAAGGCCATTAAGCCTTTTTAAACTGGTACTAACAACCTGTTAGTAGTTTTCAATTTGGTTTCATATAATTGCAGATCAGGAACTCCTTACAATACCTGCCCACCTGAGCGGGTAACCCCTTTCAATTGTAAGTACAGCAGATAAGCTTCAGAGTCTTTGCTTTCTCAGGATGATCAATGGTGATTCTTTCATGGTGGTCCTAGATGATTTTCAGGCATAGTGGTCCAGCGGGAACCCATAGAAGTCCCTGAAACCACAACATCTCATCATTTCTGTGATAATCTCTGGTGATATCCTCCTAATTTAATGCGCTCTTAGCAGGTATCATATTATAGTTAGCTGATAAAGGCTGAGAAAGGGCTACCTTTCTGAAAATAATGTGTACTTCCGCACATTCCAGAGGAGAGAGCGCTGGCCCCTAGGCCAAGGAAGAGGGAGTTTGAGTGACAATTTTATCTGGTGGAATCATCAATTGGGTATTATGCACCTCTACCTCCTTCAGGTCATGGGCTAATATAGGGTTGCAGCTCAAAACATATGCAAACCATTCTCCTTTCCATTAGTAAACTCACATGAGAATGCAAATTTTGCAAGGGTCTCATGCCAATGAGTTTGCCATGGGGTTAAGACATGAGGTGCGCAGTAGTACATATAGGCACGGTGATCTGTACATACTTGGAAGGGTTGGGATGAGCCATGCAAATGATGACACCAATAAGTTATTGCCTCAGTCAAGTCTAATAACTCTTTGTTGTAAACGGCGTAATTTTACTCAGTCAGAGACATCTTCCTAGAAAAATATCCCACTGGATGCTCTATATCATTTTCATCTACTTACAATAAGGCAGCTGCTATGGCAATGTTGGAGGCATCATTTGACACAATGAACTCCTTTTCAGGATCTACATGGCGAATAATGGATGTGGACAACAGGGTGCAATTCACTGCTTAGAAAGAATCCTCCAAAGCGGGGGACCACAGGAGCACCTTTTCCCACTCGCCTTATACAGGGGAGCTGCCACTTTAGAAAGATTTGATGATAACTTCTTGAGGAACGTACATGTCCTCAAAAAACTTTCTAATTCCTTGACTGAAGATGGGGTGAGCCACTCATAAATTACCTTCTCCTTGTCTGGAGTTATCATGTGTCCTTGATCAAACATGACGTTGCCCAGGAAGGTGACCTGGGACTCAAAAAATTCACAATTTCTGATTTTCAGCGTAGGGCTGGCTGCCTTTAACCTCTCCACCACTTTCCAAAGTTTTACTGTATGGAACTCATGATCAGGGGTAAAACAGCATAATATCATCCATGTAGGCAACCGCACATACCCCCAGAAGACCCCCCAAAGCTGTATCAATATAGCGTTGAAAGATAGCAGGGGCATTAAAAGGTTAGGCTTGACCCAAAATTGGAAAATCCCTTTTCTAATACAGAATGCGGTTAGCCACTACTGGCCCTTCTTAGTCCAGATTTGATTGAACGCATTTAGGCAATCCAGTTTGGAGAAGACATTTGCCTTCTCCACATAGCGTGCAATCTGTGAATCTAAGCGAATAGGATGTAAATCTGGTACAGTGACATTGTTTAGGTTCCCATAATCTACGCATGGGCATAATGTACCATCAGCTTTCTCCAAAAAGAGAAATGTGGAGAATATTGAGGAGGATTGCTGAAAGATAGTGCCTTTGTTTGACTTTTCCTTAGCCCACACATCTAATGGTTCTTCATTCCAGACAGTCAAGAGTAAATTGGTGAAGATATATGCACTAGATAAACAGTGAGCTTGAACTAGGAATCAAACTCAGAATGAGCAGATAGTATATTAGCTAAAGACGCATCAAAAAAAGATTCTAGACCAACCAAACAGGAAGGTAAAGGTACCTCCAGTGAGGGCCAAAACAATGGAGCGATACTGAGAGGGTTATTGGGCCAGTGGGGCAGATCACCCTGAAAACTAGCCTTAGACAAGGGAACAATTAATATATGCCCATTCTTTAATGTCTAGCACAGGGTATTGTCTTTTAAGTTGGTCCAGATGTCAAAATATTTGACATCACTCCACTCCCAAAGTAATGGGGTAAAAGAGGTTTTTGATTTCTTAGAAGCGGTCCATCAAAAGATACTTGCCCACTTAATAATCCATTATCCTTAGTACCTTCAGGGTGGGAATTGTCATGGAAGCGACTGATAAGAATTAGACTGGGCTCCCAGTCAGGGTGTATGAGCACCCAGTGGAAAGCCCAGAATGCCAAAGGCACAGCGGTCAATATGACTAGAAGAAGGGGAGATATATTGGGGACATGAGGAAAGTAAATGTTCATTAATGTACTGAAGGCCCCCAAGGCAAACCAGATGGTTGCAATGGGGCAACCACAAGTCTTGCGGGGGCAACCCCAAGGGTGGGAGAGGTGGAAAGGATGATGACACCTCCAGGGTTCGCAGTTGCTGGCCTTCAGGTTCAAGTAGGTGAGTCTGTGCGCCAGGGAGGGGCGGCACAGGGTCCACCGTGCGGACAGGGGTGCTGTTGGAGAGGAAAATGGGCCTGTGATGAGGGTTAGGGCTGAGCCCCCTTGAGTGGGGTGCTCCAGAGCCCTCAGGTGGGTGGGATTAGCAGCGGACGAGCTAGGCGTGGGGGCTGAACTTATGGCCATTGGGGCAGGGGTGCCCAGAGGCTGCTCCAATTGGGGAGCGGTCTCAGAAATCCCAGTGGCAAAGCGAACAGATGGGTTCGCATCAGACAGGTACATGAAAATGGGTGAAAAATCGCTCCATCATTGAGAGTGAGGCAGTTTGCAGTGGATATAATCCATTGTCGCATGGTGGGGTCAAGTGACTGGATGACCCATTCAGCAATCATTGGGATGATTACTTGAGTGGCAGCACGCTTTGCTGGATCAATCAACAGGATTTTGTAAAAAAGATGGGCAGAGTCCGCAGCAAGGCGTTTGGGGTATTTAGGCTTTATTTTTAGCGCAAAGTGCGGAAAGAATAGAGAATGAACTGACAACTGCCCCTTGGAAGGGCAGTTGCCTTAAGTATTAGGAGAATCACATAGTGGGGATGCTGAGGGATTGAATGGTTGGGGATTGGCGATGGGATTTAGTTGGTTGATGGGTGGGGGGTGGAGGGATGCCCAAAATCTTGGCAAAAATCAAAAAAACTTTTGCAGATTTTCCCAGATTTTTGGGGCCAGGCCAGGTTGATGGTACCAATCTGAGCCTTGACCATTTGAGTCAGGCTGTTCACATGATTTGAATTCCCCAGATTTGTCCTGGGGGGCTGTGGCCTTGGTGCTCAGTCAACTGCAACCTGGTTTAAACTCTCAATCTAATTGTTTATGCAATCCAAACTTCCCAGATCCATCCTGAGGGTAGGGGCAACTGGTCCAAGTCACTTTTAACCTGGTTCGAGACCCAAATTGAGTTCCAATCTGATTCTCAGACCCAGCCAGTCTGGGCCAGCTCTGTTAGCCTGAAATTTGCAGACTGGGCTCAATACTAGCACTGACTATTTCCTCAAAATTTTGGTATTTTTCCCTGGTGAGTGAGGGGTCCCAGGGGTCCGCCTATGGACCCTGGCCTGCATAATCTCCTGGCAGGTCCCCTCTATTAATATTACCAGTGTTGAGGAGGGGGGAGGGGAGAGATCTGATTATCTTTAGGAGGAAGGGAAGTTACCCAGCGCTCATCAACTATGTGCGCCAGGTTGCTCAACTGTGACAGGGGGTCCACTTGGGCCTTTGGCCCCCTTTTTGTCCAAAAGGGATGCTGCTCCCTATCCAGTTGTAGGGGCTGGTCCCCAGGACTTACGGGAATACCTTGAGAAGCCCCTTCCCCTAACCATACTACCTAACAAATAGCTAAGCTTAAGGTAGTTGGTTGGTCTTGGTCAATAAATTTTTCAGAGGCTTTAGTATCCACCAAAATAGTAGTGCTGATTTTAACTGAAGGGGATGAAAGGGTAGCAGTTAAAAAATATCCTGAATGATCTTTATTTATATCAGACAACGCCAACACTCCACCACAAAAATCTTTTTTGGGCTTAAACAAAACTCTAGGGTACGTTTCTGCATCAAAAAATGGAGAGGTGTAGTAGGACACTCTAATTAATGTGGTCACATATCCCACCGTATCTTTAGCAATTTCATAATCATTTTTTGTGTTTAAAAAGTAACTTCTTTTCTACCTACTGTGTTCTGCATATCATGGTTGTGGTCAAGCGTGGTTAATCTGGAGTGATTTGTTATACTGAATTGGGGTCCATATCTGAGTCATAAGAGAAATAAATATATGGCTCAGTTGTATATATGAGAACATCGTTATAAAACACGTTTTGGGCTATAAATGACACCATACCCATTTCAGAGATGGGTTGTGCACTGTTATCCAGGGTCATCACCACCAGGCTCTTCATCGATTATCCTGCCTGTACCACCCAAATGTGGTGCTAAAAATTAATTTTTTGTATTAATTTTGTGTTTTTAGTGGAAAAGTCAGGGAATCATGAATCTTGGATCGTGAAGCATCTGTTACCAGGTACAGGCAATGAGGGTGGGTACTTTCCAGTCAGAGATAGCACAAATAATGCCAAGGTGCTCTGACCTTTGGGAATAAGAGTAAATAGTGATGAGCCCCACCACAGCTGTGACCAACAGCTGGCACACCCCGTTTGCATTTAATGAAAGTCCCAAACAGAAAAGGTTTGTGCATTTAAAGTAAAGCGGTTGGTCAACTAGTATAAGGAGAGTGTCTATAGCTCTCCAGTTCCCAGCGGGATGGTGCTTGGTGCACAGAACTAACGCCAAGGAACTTATCATTAGTAATAAAGTTAGTAAAGACCTGCAAAAGGCGCTTAAGCTGAAGTAACTTAGGGTGAGCTTTGGGATTCTCCCTTTATTGGGGGAAACCCCAGCTAGGGGTTGCTACCCGCCTACAGGTGGATGCCAGATTGGGCTCCCATAAATTTAGGGTAAGCCTGATCTGAAGTATTGAGGATCTCCCATGTTAATTAAAATTATATTATTATTTATATATCTGACACCCTTGACTAAATGCCAAAGATATTAAAAAATCAATCAGGCTGTGAGGAATTACCATCCGATGCTGTCCCAACCAATTCACCATTTTGGTATCACTGGCAACTAATGCCAAGGATGATCCCACTCTACATTGTATTATTTAGTTATTTAATCTTGGTAATCAATTCTGAGAATGCCTATTTCAAATTCTCCCTTCCTGATCCATTGAGGTCCTATAAATACCTTGAGGAGCATTTTATTTTTGAACTGTCTCTTTTTCAATCTCATTTCATTTTTAGCCTACCTAAGGCTTTTAAAGCCTATTAACTCACTGAGTGAGGGCTTTGGGGCCCTGATTAGTTACGGGCATGTGTTGGAGTTGCTCCCCATGGCCTGACAGCGATGGTGGCTAATGATAAAAGAACAAAACTTAAACTAACACTAAGACAGGAGTGAACCCCAAAGTGAGGTCCATACCCAAGAGGTGCGCTGAGCTGGAGTGCAAAAGCGGTCTGGGCAGAAGGGAACCGGGGTGGCCCAGCGGTAGAACTGATTAGAGAGTTAGGATTGTTAAAATCAAACGGTTAATGTTGTATCAGACCTCCTCAAAGAGGTCCACGCACAGGTTCATCCAAGTTTACATAAAGGAAAAAGTACAGTTAATGAAGAGTTCTTATAGGGAGGAAGTTGAACACTGAGAGAGATTTGGTCTAGAGTAGACAAATTTTAGAAAATCAAAGGAACAATCAATAGAGGTGATTGGTACTAAGCTGAGGTACACCAATAAGTGCACGTTTCCATTGGGCAATATACTATAGCTGGTAATTGACCAAACTCAGTTTATTGATTGTAAGTAAGGAGTGACCTGATATGTAAATTTCATAAATTGAGCGGGTTTCAAGACCCCATTCACTGAGTAAAATAAAGTGAACCATCACTATTATGTAGTTGGTTTGTTTTACCGCATCTGCTTTAGCGCAGAACCAAACTTCTCTCACATCCCCAGGCCAACCTGGGCATACCTAGCCTTAACCCAGCATTGGTCCAAGGTATGTTTGAGGTCATGGAGGCTTACCAACTTCACCCTTTTGTCCTCCTGACATGCAGCTTTATCCTTGGAGTTTGTCCCCATTATTATGTCATCCTCAAGCCATGACATTTCAGACAATACAGTAAGGTCCTATCCTCTTTAGTTCCAGTTTCTTACATGGATGATTAATGGGAATATTCCTAGCGTCCAACATCATCAAATACCCTCTTTATACTTAGGATTTACCCTTCTATTCCCATCTGCATTTTCCTTAAAGGTCATTTGCTGCTTCCAAATTGGTGCTTACCTCCTCGTGTACTTTCTTGATGAACTTGGTTAAATCCACCACGCCTTCCACATTGGACCACCAGCTGGGCTTCATGCTAAAGGAAGTATTGTAACCATAATTGGCGAAGAATGGAGAACACCAAATTGAGGAGTGAAGGGCGTTGTTATAACTAAACTGTGCCAAAGGAATATGTAAGGCTCAGTCTGAGTGGTCAGCTGCCATATAGCGCCAAAAAGTTGCTTCAAACTTTAGTTTAATTCTGTCTGTACATCAAATTAAGGTGGAAGGCAGTAGAATAGCACAGGAAAGTTTAGAAAAGTCTTTCACAACAACTCGTAAAATACACATGTGTACTGTGGCTCGTGAATACAAATGATCTTCTAGGGAACCCCATGGAGGGAAAACAGATGTGAAACAAACAACATGTCCATCTGACCTGTTGACATTGTGGTGTGACATGAGGTAACGGGCAAATGTGAAAAACGGGTTCACCACCACATGATGAGTCATACCCATTAGAGATGGGTAGCTTTACAATAAGTTGACTGAGAGGGAAGTCAAAAGTTCTTCTGATTTCTGGACTGGTACCAACAACCCCACAAGTGGCTGAAAATTTGGTTTTATCATGTTTCAGAAAAGAAACTTCTTGGTATGCCTAGCAACCTGAGCAGAGATGCCCTTCCAGTTATACATATGGTGTATAAGCTCCAGGGTTTTCGCTTTCCTAAGGTTCACTACAGGTATCCCATTGAGATGTTCATTGATTATCTCTAGGTGAAGTAGCCCTGTGGGAACCCACAAGCGTCTTTGAAAGCAAATTATTTTGTCTTTTACATAATACCCCTTTGCTATCTTCTCCTGATTCAAAGTGCATTTTGAAAGAGTAAAAGTATATTTTGGTGATAAGGATTAGGAGAGGACGACCTTTTTGAACATATAATACTACTTTAACTTTCCTAGAGAAGCAAGCACCATAATGCATGAAGGGAAGGAGAGTTGCTTAGATACAATCTTCTCTGAGGGGAATCATCAAGAGGTAATTATGCAAATCCACTTCCTTGTAGTCAATGGCTAATGCAGGGTTGTGGCTTAGAGAATCAGCTAAACCATTCTCACTGCCCTTTGTGAACTCATAAGTGAAAATAAATTGGTCCAGGGTCTTATGATATTTTGCCATAGGGTCAGGATATGAGGAGCTTGGAAGTACAACAGAGCCTGATAGTCGTACAAATGTGGAATGACCAGGAAGAACCATGTAAATGATGGCTCCAGGGAGTCAGTGCCTCCACTACTGCCAATAGTTCCTTATCATAAACAGCATAGTTCTTCACAGGTAAGGAATTTTTCTGGGAAAGTTATCACCAAATGCTCAATTCCATCATAGCCCATTTGTAAGAGGGCGGCAGCTATTGCAATATTGGAAGCATCACTAGACATTCTAAACTCTTTATTAAGGTCCACATGGTGAAGAAAGTGATGTAGAAAGCAGAGTGTACTTCACCGCTTGTAAAGCATCCTCCATACAGAGGCCACTAAAGAACTTTGGCCCCACTAGACTTATGCAATGGAGCCACCACTTCAGAAAGACTTGGCGTGATTTTTTTGAAAGGTGAAAGTACCCAAAAAGTTTCTCAAATCTTTAACTGAGTTTGGTGTGAGCCAATTGCAAATTGCTTTCTCCTTGTCAGGAGTAATCATGTGACCTATGTCAAAAATGATTTTTCCAGGAAGGTGGTCTGGTTTTTAAAAATTCACACTTACTGAGCTTAAGCATCAGTTTGCCTATCTCAGATACTCAATCACTTGTTACAAATGGATCTTATGGGACACTTGATCTGGGAGGAAAACCAGAAAAGTTATCCATGTAATCTACAGTTCATATGCCCAACAACTCCCCTAAGGCTGCATCAATGCAGAGTTGTAATATTGAAGGCGCATTCCTGAGCCAAAAAGAACGACCTGGAATTAAAAAATTATCTTCTTGGTACATAACGTAATTAGCCATTCCTACCCTTTTTTGATGCAAATCTGGTTAAAGACGTTCAAGCAATCCAACATGAAAAAGACTGGCCTTCTCCACATAGAGGGAAATATTGACTCCATAGGAAAGTGATGTAAATTAGTATGATCACATTATTCAAGTTCTCAAAATCTATGCAAGGGCATGGTGAACCATCTGCTTTTTCCATAAAAGTTAGCTGTGAGCATATTATATTATACTAAAAATGACTCCCTTGGCGAGTTACATCATAAGCCAAGCATTTAATGTTGCCTCTTCACATAGAGTTAAAGGGTATATTAGATAAAATGTGAACAAGATCCACTGTAAGCTTAAAACACAATAAAACTCTGAGTGATCTGGTAAGGCATTTTCTGACGCCACATCAAATAAAATTTCTACCCTTTTAAACAGGTGGGCAGGGTGCTTTGAGAGTAAGTTTCACCTGAGGTGCAAGACTAAACTTATGTGCAATGGGCCATTGAGTCAAGTCACTTATGGTGCTACTATTCATCATGTGAATTATTAATACATGACTACTCCCCAAGGACAAAGTCAAGGTATTGAATTTAAATTGGCTTTTGCATCAAACTTACAACGCCAACCCACTCCCAAGATAATTGGGTACAGCATATTTTTGACTACCAAGAAGTGTCAGCGGTAGAACATACCAACTTGTTAATTAACCAGACCCTGGACCTTCAAGGTGGGAATACCTTTTGGCCCCTGCCCTAATCATTACAACAGGTAAGTAGTGCAACCTAAGGTAGTCAATTATGTTCAGATCAATAAAATGCTCTGAGGCCTCATTATCTACTAAAATCTATTTATAAAACTTCCCTGATGGGGAAGAAAGAGTATTTGAAATCAAAAAATATCCAGAACACTCATTATTAAATGCACTTAATACTGCCAAACCCAGGGTAGGATCAGCTTCAGGAAGAATAACCCCACCAGAATGTGTTTTCATATAAAAAAATGGGAGTGAAATATTTCTCAACTTTTATGACAGATGGGACATAAAAGCAACATTTTCTGCAACAGCACACCTATTGCAATATTATTATTAAAATGTTTTCCACGCCCTCTTAAGTGTGGCCAATCATGGGGTAGGCTGAGAATTCTCAAGGGCGATATGGTATACTGATATGGCTCATGACAGCCTCCACAAAAGATTACAAACAGCTCATTTGATTATATAAAATACTCATTAAAAAGTCTTTTTTTGGATGGAAGAGAAACCATTTCAAACAAAATATTTATTTAGGCATCATTATCCATTACCAAAACGGCGATAATCCTTTTCACTGAGTTTGCATTATTCTGAGAAGTGGAAATTTGAAATGGGGAATTCAAATGACGAAATTTGGTAAAAATGTCAGAAAGAACCCTTTCAAGACTTGGATTTTCACAAGAGTAATAGCGTGGCACTGAAAGGTGATGCTGTTTTCAAAAATCACTCATGCCTTTCAAGAGCGAAAATTATAGTGTTTGTTGCTGGTGAAACCTTTGTAGCCATATCTGAAACGTTAAATAATATATCTGCATCATGTCCCTGCTGATCCTTGTACTCTCTCAGAAAGGAAGCTACAAAAGCAACAAAGACTGTCAATTGTAAAGGGATTTAGGATTGTTTGGAGCAGTATTATAGGGGTAGCGACTGGTGAAACCTTTGCAGCAAAATGTCTGAAACATGTATTACAACTATCAGGATTAGGCCCCTGTTGACCCTCACAATCTCATAAAAAAGAAAGTTAACAGAGAAATAATTATTGTCAGTTGCAAAAAAAGATTGCTGTTACAAAAACTGTTTTTATAGAGGTCATTATCAGTGAAACACACACAGACAAATCAACAAACCTCTTTTAATTGAGACAGGGAATTAACAAACAAACCAATCTTGGAATGGGAAAAGTCATACGAAGCAGCCACCCCAAAGTAACCACTGACCAGCTGATTAAAGGTTTATTAAATAATGATACTTTGAAGACTTCAGGACACAGTAGTCCAATGACCCAACCAGATTCAATTAAATAGGGTCCCAAAAAGAGCCCAAAGCAACTGTGTGCACATGACACTTAGATATGAATGGCAGAGAATACGGGTCGCCCCACTTCCAGAAGGCTCTCCAAACCTTCTTTTTATTTTATTTAACCGAGGCAAGCTGACCAGGGGATGGGAATTACTGATGCATGTGTATAAATGGGAAGGGAGTGAAGAATAGCGATGATTAGAGAGGATCAGGCACCCTTTATTACATAGGTTACCCCTGTTGCCAGCTGGAACCGCCAGGTATGAGGGGGATTGGTGTGCTAATCTGAGAGGATTGCCCCTGCTATGGAGCAGGTGTGAAGGAAAGGGTCATGTGAAGGAACCAGAATGGGAACCATGACTTTATGAGTCTCTGCTACCTTGGCTTCATATACCCATAGAGCCAGGCTTGATAGTGCTCCAGTAAGTGGACGTGAAACCTATTGATTACCCCATGGATGGTAGGGAACGTGCCCTTGAACGCATCCAAGGCAATAGTGTGGATTGTCCACATTGCATTGGGTATCAATAGGGAGTGGAGGGTAGATGAGAGTGGGGACACAAGCCAGAGCACGTTGAGGCTCCTTAAGTTAAAGAAATCCTGGTCATCTTATTTCTTGAGCAGGCGCGCGACTTCTCACCATATGGCTCTGGATGGGGGAAGGTTTCTAAGCGGTGGCGTAGGGAGCCCTCTCCTCCACATACTGTGCAGGTTGTGTGGAGAAAGTGGGTGCGGTCCATCATTCTATAGGTCCTTCTCAGGCAGCGCCAGGCGTTGGCTCTTACCCTCAGCTGGAGAAGTGGATGATGCGTCATCCTCCATATTGCCTTCTGTGTGGCTAGGTCATAGGGCTTGTTTAAAGCGTCTAGGTAGTCAATTCTGGTAATGGTTGGGGTCATGGCAAGTATGTCTTTGTGGGGTGGTCTTCTGGCTTTCATATCATGAAGTGGGATCTTGGTCATCCTCATCCCTGCACAGTGCCAGTGGTAGCGATGGTCCATCCTATGTGTCAAATGGTTCAGAGGAGGCGTTTAAGTGAGGGGGGTTCCGTGCAGGCCCATTGCATTGGGGTAGTTAGCAAGGTGCATTAGTAAGCTGGAAGAGTGTTGTGGGTTAGGTATTTTGAGTGCCTGCGTGAAGTTGGCCCTTGCTGCCCTGGACCAGTGCTGTTGCAGCGGTCTGGGGTTAGCACTTTCTCTATCCAGATTCCTAGGATGCAGTTGGCATGGTTCTTGAAGTCTATTAGGCCCATGCCTCCATGGGAGCGTGGACCATATAGCGTTTCACCCGGATGGGTGGACAGGATCCAGGCCACAGCCAGCCCTTGATGAGTGCATGGATCGACATTATAAAGGTGGGTGAAAATGGGATTGCATGTGCAGGGGACCACAGCATTGGGAGGATGAGCAAGTTGGCAACTGCCACTTGCCCCATTAGCCCCAGGGATCTACTTTTGAATGAGGCGATTCAGTTGGATATCTGTTGTAGTAGGTTATTTTCAAACATCTCATTTGCATACCACCCTGTTTCCAGCCATATCCCAAGGTGGCGGATAGGGGTGGTGGTAGGGGTAATGCAAAGGGTAGGATGAGTGAGCTTTTGCGTCTTGGATTGTGTGTATTGGGGGATGTGGTCCAATTGGTGATGTATTTGACAAGGAGGATTATTTTGATTTTCCATTTATTAAGCAATGCATAGCTCACAATGGAGTATTCCTCTAGGGTGCGTTCCAACTGTCAGGCCTTGCTGCTGTTAGCTATACCTCTCACGCAGTCATCTGCAAAGGCTAGTATCTTGAATGGGGGCTGGCCTTGTGCAGTTATGCCCATGAGGCGTGAGTTGGCAACATGGAGGAGTGGATCAAAGCTGAAGTTGTAGAGTAGTGGGCTGAGGTGTCCCCTTGATTGAGTCCTCTGCGTGGGGTGATCCTGTCAGTCAGGAAGCCAGGGCCACATACATCCATAGAGGCGGATTCTGTGAGGAATCGACCAATTGATGAACCTGGGTGGGAGGTTGAAGGCGCATAGGCACTCTTTCAAGTATGGGTAGCTAACGCGGTCATATGCCTTCTCCTGGTTGAGGAATACCAGGGCTCCCGTCACTTTGGATTAGCACACATTGGAAATGGTGTGTATGTTAGACCAGATGGAGCGCCATGGTGTAAAACCAGATTGATTGGGTGATAGGGCTTTAGAGACTAGTGCGCCCAGTCTGGTAGCTAGAATTTTGTAAGTAGTTTTGTGTCAGCGTTTGAGAGTTCTAACGGGTGCCAGTTGGCCAGGTCCAGTCTGTTGCCCTTTTTAAATAGGGTAATGACAAGGAGTCCTGGCCTCCAGGCAGAAGATGGGTCTCCAGCAAGCACTGGTTCATAGACACTAGGAGGAGGGGGCGATTTGTTTAAAGTATGTTTTATAAAATTTGTAGGGTATCCCATCAGGGCCTGGTTATTTCCTATGCGGTGCACCGCAGACTGTATTCCAGAGCTCCTCCTGCATTATCAGGTTTAGGAGACTATAGTCTGGCGGTGCACTCTGTATTCTGGCAGTGTGTAAATTTTTTTATTTTTTGGGGGCCAGATTGGGTGTTGCGGTAAAGTTCAGTGTAATAGCAGTGTATTTCCAGCTTGACCTCTGTTGGTTCAGTTGCCACAATTCCGTCAGCTTTGCAGACCCATGTGCACTGTGGCAGATTGCCTTGGGAGTGGTATTGGCAGAAGAAAAACGCTGAACAGGTTTTGCCTTCATTTATGTGCTTACCTTTCCATGATACTTTATTTCTGTGTTGTGTTTGTGGATGAGGGCGTTTAGGTGGGCAAAAATTTCCATCCATTTGCGCCACCAGTTTAGGCTGTATCCAGACTTTGGGGTGTTGAGTTCTAGGTTGTCTAGTTCCGCCAGGGTGCGCCTGATCATGGCAGTATCCGTGGTGTATTTTCATGATGCAAGATGGTGAGTTTTGTTTATTAGTTAGGATTTGAATTTTTTTCCAATTTTCAATGGGATCCAATGTGAACGGGGTTGTGAATTTTGGGTATAAAGATTTGTGTTCAACCCAATTGGAAATTTTGTGTAGTTTTATATTCTCTGGGTATAGATTCCTCCAGGGTTACATCTGCATTTGAGTTCTTGTTGGTGTGAGCTGCACCAAAACTAGACGGCGGTCATAGAAATTGTTTTTCTAGTAGCAAAGTTAGTAAAAAAACGAGTGGCAGGGTTTTGGTGCAAGGATGTGGTCTATGCAGCTCATTGAAATGAGCATTCCCCCACTTATGCTGTGGTGGGTCATGTTGGGAAGGAGTGTAGACCTGGGGAAAGGGTGTCATACAGGCTAAGGGATGCCTTCATTGCACAGAACTTGACATGCCCCAATGGGTATCCCCTGGGATTGGGACTTTGGTCTGTGGTGGGGTTGTCCCAACAGTTAAAATCGCCCATCAGGATGGTATCTGGTGGGAGGTTGAGCATTAGGATAAATTCAAGGAATTGTTTTTTCTCAGATGTGGTGATTGGTGCTTAGATACAGGCTATCAAGATTGTGGCCTCTTGGTTTATGATCGTTGCAGTTAGGATGTGACCATGCAAATGTGAGGAGGATTCAACAATTTTTAAATTTTTGTTATTATTATGGACGACCACCCCACAGTGGGATGACCATATCAACTGGGAAGGTGAGACCCTGGCCGCCCAGGTTCCCTCTTCCCCCTGTAGACAGCAGGTTTCTTGGATGGCCAAGATGTCTACAGGGGGTTTGTGCAGGAAGTCCAGATTTTCAGCTTGGGATGCCTGAGCCCTGGCTCCTGCAATTTTTCTGTCCCTATTGACACTGAGGTGCCTGTGGCGCCTCAGGAGCGGTTGGGTGGGCCTTTCAGCCCTAGTCCCCCGCTCATTGCCTTGAACTTTCTCCGTGTTATAAAGCCAGTACACTCTGAGGTGTTTCCCAGCTCCTTATCTTGTGTTGATTTTGTGCAGATTTGTTGGATTTGGAAATTGTATTAAGCTTTTCCGCACATGATTTTGTTTGACTTGAATTTGGTGTGCTGATTGGTTTCTGATGTTTCAGGGTTTGATTTTGGCGCTCTGGGCCCTGTTGGTGCATCCATAGTGGATTCATAATGTCCCAGTTGGTTTATTTGATTGAGATCATGTGGTGATTCTGTCAGCTTGTTGAGAAAATTTTCTTCTTGGGTTGTCCAATCCAACTGTCTGGCTTGGTTAATATACTCTATGGCTCCTCTGGCTTAGGCATTCTGTTCTGATTGGCTGGTTCAGCCGATTTCCTCTCTGTCCATCTGGATTTGGTCAGGGTCAATGGAGGAGGTCATGAGTGATGCAGCCTTGGCCACTGCCCGCTTGTGGGCCTTCTGCACCTGTTTATATAATTTAGGTGAGATTGGGTCTATGAGGATGTAGTTCCCGTCCTCTCCCCAAAGGAAAGCGTGGTTGGCATCAACCATTTTTCTGAAGGTCTCTTTGTCTTCATCCATAGCATCATTGCAAAAATCCAAGGCCAAGATGCCCTCCTTCATGGAGCATGCATATTCCTTGTGCCCAGTGTGGTGCAATGGTTTCAGATGGGCAGTGCACGTTCCAGTGTGACGAGTGAAGGTTTTGACACTCCCCCATCTGGGAGGTGAAACACCATGGTGCATGGGATTTTGGTTAGGTCCACAGCACCATTTGGGACCAGATTGATCACAGAAATTGCCTTTCCTGTGAACAGGTTTGGCATCAGGTGGATTTGCTACAATTCTATTTGTTTTATTTCTCCGTAGCTCTGAAGGCCAATTTGGAGTTCCTACCTGATTAGTTTATGGGGGAGGTTAGTGGGAAGTGAGTCAAATGAGATGAACAAAGTGTTTGCTTTGTTCCATCTGGTGCGCGCGGTGTGCACAATTCATTTGCCCTTGGGGAGGGCAATTTTGAAACAGACTTTTGCTGTGGCATCTGCATCTTCTTCAGTTTTGAAACCCATATCAATCCAGCCATGGTGGATGGTGTGGGTGGTAATGTATACCACATGGGGAAAGAGGGAGGCCTGTGACTCGCCTACCTTTTCCCACAGGGTTAGGGATTCTACCCCTAAGAAAAGTCAGAGCCCATGTTCCATTTTTTGATAGGGGCTGTGTGTACTGTATTTCCATATATTGGTTCTGTTTTTTGTTTTATTCCACAAACTCAGGCAGTGCTTAGGTTTGGGGTTTTTTGGCGGCATTGGCTTCCAGATCCCCCTCCAGGGCGTTTTTGCGCCCTTAGGTGCACCGTTTTGGCCATTTCCTGATATGACTTTCACCCAGTTTAGTTGGGTTTTGTTTAATTTGCTCATCTCATCAGTGTGATTATAAAAATTATCTGTTCAAATCAAATCTTAGTAACTGTTGCTATTGTTATGGGAAAGAAAAGCAATTTTTATTCTCCAAACCTTCTTTAGGACTTCCATTTTTAAACTTGATGGTGCTATGCCTAAGAAGCCCTACAGTCAATACTTGAGGCTGACTAAGTCGCTAACAAACTAAATTCTTATTTAAATGGGTGTCAAGTCACCACTTATATCCCATCAGATATAGCATATGTCATATGGTTTGTATGGCAAAATGGACTTATTG
Source organism: Massospora cicadina (assembly GCA_022478985.1). NCBI lineage: Eukaryota > Fungi > Entomophthoromycota > Entomophthoromycetes > Entomophthorales > Entomophthoraceae > Massospora > Massospora cicadina. Next base: position 466,577 of record JAKSZP010014445.1, on the reverse strand, counting down.
AAGTCAAATACTAGAATAATATAGAAATAAAGACATAACTTTAGTATAGTATAAATCAGGGGTTTTATATGCCGCAAAAAAACAATATAAACCCCAAAATTGTAAAAGGATTGATAAAAATAATATAGAGGAATTCTTGAATGTAGTCTCTTAGTCTGATTATATATTCCAGGTGATAAAATGCCTTTATATCATAATTTTGTTAGAGAAAATGGTGGATATAACACTCAATTATAGTAGGACTGTGTGTCACATAGGTTGATTATTTGGCAGATTCTTGGTCACTATTCTTTTTTAGGTTCATCTTATTTTTCTACCTTTAGTGCCACTACAAGTAATATCCACCTGACCACAAGATGATCCATCATTTTAATAAGGCAGGAATTCATCTCCAGCATCTTAAGCTCAACTTGGTTTGTCAGAGTTTTACTAAAGTTGTCTAGAAATGTGATGACTATAAATTTCTCCAGGTAATTTATTAAGGTAATGGATTAAACCCCTTATTGGGTCTAGATGCTAATTTAGTTGAGGAAGTCAAATGTCAATATTCTTCCTATTATTTCTGATTTCAGGATATCTGACATCACCCCATCTAAAGAAATTAATAGGTGAGTACAAATGCAATAATACGCTATGAATGCAGTTGATCATTACTCCAGTTTCTAAAGACTTGATTAACTGCCTTGCCATTTGTAAGTGATGGCGTATGGCCCCTCCCAGATGACATCTAGTTTTTCTCTTTGGAGTACTATTTAATAGTAGTAATATAAACCTAAGTCTAAAACTCAAATTTGGGTAAAAGTTGGTGAGTTGCGTTTGCTGCTTGACCTTCCCTTAAAACCATCTTGGTCATATTTACCATTGCCTCCAAATGAAGTTCTTTTATCTTCTGGAAAATCTATTTTAGCGCTTTCTCAAGCTTTTTGGTATTATCAATGGTAAATTCACAAGCTAATAAAAATGGGATTCTAGGTAATCTTTCATATAAGGCTTTGAAGGAAGACATTTTGATAATTTGATGAAAAACTTATCCTATAAGCCATCTGTTAAAATTTATAGGGTTCTTGGTTATTCTTGGCTGATAACCCCTAAATTAATTAACTTCACAGGTTTGTTATTGTGCAATTCTCCACATTGTCTGAGAATAAGATGTATTAGTTTGATAAAAGCATGGAGACTATTATCTGTAGTTGAATAAAATACTAGTACTGGGTCCAACGCTTGACCAGAATTTCCTCCCAAAAATATCAGGATGTCATCAATAGGGTTCATTCCCTTATACTGCCTAACTCAATCCACAATCAGATCCTCATTTATAGTTTTTCTCTGTGACACACAGTTGGCAGCAATCCTTAATTCAATTTAGCTTCTCTTATTAGGATCCACGCTCAGATCCTTACTCTTTATCCTAAAGAGTCTCTCAATCAAAGCACATAGCAATAATTTCCTTGAGAAATAATAGAACTCAAAATAAATTTTGGTATTTGTATATGTAATTGTGTGTGTTTTTTATTAGTGATTTTTTTGTTAAATTTATAGTGGGAATTTGGTGCCAAACCCTCAGTTGGCACATCCTATATGAAATGGCGGCCATTGCCATTATATTACCCATCCTCGTCTTATCAGCAATGGTCTTCCCCACCCTGGCTAGGATTCTATTATTGGACATCCTCAAGACTTAAAATGGAGAGTCAAAAAACATTTACCTAACACTTTCCTCTCAATTCCACCAAACTAACCATATTTAACAAGCGACCTGCTTAGTTAATGGGACTTGTTACCCATTAACGCAGGTCATGAACCAATTAATTGATTTATTAGTTGCAGGTGGCATCACTTGCCCTGCAACTTAATCCTTAAACTCCCAATTGGTTAGTGATGAAACACAACCAATCTCAATTGGTACACCTGATAATTAAACATCAATTAACTATCAGATGCCCCTATTTCATCAGCAACTCTGACTGATGAGATCTTAAGCATTCATCTGGATTGATCCTGAATGGATCTGACCCAGGCAAATAACCTAAAATCCCCAAACATAGTTACCCTGAAATCAGGGTCAACTGATTTCCAATTCACCTTGAATCAAGGATATACCCCTACTGACCCATGGTAATCTAGCCAGCTGGGAATATGGACAATAGTCCCAGCACATCCCGACCTCTTGCATAGATTTACAGCAAGAAAAGGATTGGGGCAGGAGAACACCACTTTGGACACTCAGTCAAATACTTCATTTTTTTTTATGTGGATTACAATCAACTAGTACTTAATGCTGCTTGGGACAACCTTCAGCATGCAGCTCTCTTCCTCTTCCTCCTTGCTACCATCTATTCAGAGTGCAGTTCCCATGACCTTCTGTCATGCCAGTCTGATTGATTTACTTGTGATTATATTAATCCTGAGATCTGGTTTTCCACTATCAGTTTCTGACCCACTGTCATATTTAGGATTTTTGGTCTGCATTCTTTATTTTCTGTTTTTCTCCTCATTCTTTAATTTAATTTAATCTATTGCGGGGAAGGCTGACCATGGGATGGACACTTCCGAATATGACTCAGATGAGACAAAACTTAGTACCAGGTGAGGCACCCCAGAGAAGTGATGCTATCTCTTGTTGCCAGCGGGAACGCCACTTATGGGAAGGGGAGGGAACGTGTGTAGGGGGCGTAGCCACTATTGAGCACGTGTGGAGGAAGGAGTCTGATTTGATGAACCAGACTGGGAACCAGGAGGAGACCAGCTGCTGGCGACGTGGTGGGAGATATCCAAACACCCACGCTTGAAAGTGATCCACCAAATGAGACCAGAATCTGTGGACAGCTTCAGGGAGGGTGGGGATGGATCCGGCGATGGCATCCAAGACAATCGTGTGGATAGTCCACATGGCAATTGCAACCACCAGAGCACGAAGGGAGGGTGGGAGGGGGAGGCCATTGATGAAGCAAACATATCTCTTGACAGAATGAAGGGATGTGTTTGATCCTGGCCTAGCAGACGTTGGACTTCGCGCCATATTACTTTAGAGGTGGGGCACTTCTTCAGGCGGTGAAACAGCGTTCCATACTGGCCACACACGACACAGGATGAGTGTAAAGCATTAGAGCGCTCAGCTGTATGATACACCCACCTCAGGCAGCGCCACACATGGGAGCGGACTTGAGGCTGCAACAGAGGATGGTGTGCGTATTTCCAGATAGTCTTTTGGGTCTCAGTGGAATAAGGGATGTCCATCATGTCCAGGTAGTCCACCCTGGATAAGACTTGGGGTCGAATGGGGATCACGCCATCATGGATGGGTAGCCCCTGTACCTCTTGTGTGAACTGAGGAGAGGGGCGTCCTCTTTGGGTTGTATGTCCACTAATACAAATTCTCCACTCTGCGCTTCGCATGGAGAGTAGGATTCGTTTGTAGTGGGTTTTGGTCCCGTGAGGACCTGTGGCTGATGTGTGTGATGCGAGGTATTTCATCAGGGAGTGGGGTTTGATGGATTGTTGAGGCCCAAGGCTCGGGAGAAGTTGGAGCAGGCCGCGTGGGACCAGTGTTGGGATGGGAGTGTAGGAGCAGTGACGGCCGCAATCCAGGTGCCTAGGATCTTGGCGGCATGGGCTTTGAAGTCAATTAGGCCCATGCCACCATGATGATGAGGGCCAAACATGACCTCTAGCCGTACTGGTGGAGGGCGGCCTGACCAAAGCCAACCTTGTAGCAAAGCATACAGGGATTTAAAGAAGATTGGGGAGAAGGGGATGGCGTGGGCTCCAAACCAGACTTTGGATAGGAGCATAGCATTGGCAAGAACAACCCTGCCAGTGAGGGTAGTAGGGTGGGCTCTGAGAGAGGCGATTCGCTTCGTCACGTTGTCCAGTATATGGCCCTCCATTACTGCTGACGCGTATCCTCCTGCCTCCAACCACACGCCCAGATGGCGTACTGGTCCTATGGTAGGTCGCGGCACAAAGGGGAGCACCAGTAAAGCGGTGTGTTTTGAGTTAGTAAGGCGTGGACTTGGGCGAGCAGCTGGGCTGGGTTGGGAACTACTTGCTGGGGCCCAGCAGTTCTGAAACTGACCAAGGAGGATGATTTCAGTTTTGGAGGTGTTCAGTGCCGCATTGCTTACCTGGGAATATTCCTGGATGAGGGCTTCAAGCGCGCGTGCATCTTTATTATTAGACACCCCCACCACGCAATCATCTGCAAATGCCATCATCTTGACTGGGGTTTGGCCTGGCACATGGACCCCAGTGAGTTGGGCATTCACATTTCGCAGTAGTGGGTCAAGGCTGAAGTTGTATAAGAGTGGCTCAGGGGTCCCCTTGTCGCAGGCCCCTTTGAGGATGGACTACTTCCGTTAGGAAACCTGGGCCACGCACAGCCATTGTTGCAGATTCCGTGAGCAGCATCACCCAGTTAATGAAGCGGGGAGGTAGGCGGAATTGTTGGAGGCAAGCCCTAAGGTATTCCCAGTTTACTCTATCATAGGCCTTTTGTTGGTCCAAGAATACAAGTGCCCCAGAGGCTGTGGACTGACACACATTAGCCACAGAGTGCACGTTATCCCAAATCAACCTTCTGGGGATGAAACTGAATTGTTCTAGAGAGATGGTGGCAGATGCTACAGTCCCTAAACGGTTAGCCATGATTTTTGTTAAAATTTTGGTGTCTGTGTTTGTTAGAGAAATGGGGCGCCAGTTGTCTAAGTCTAGCCTATCCCTTTCTTGAAGAGTGTGACTGTAAAAGCCTCATGTCCTCCTGGTAGGAGGTGCATTTTCAACAGGCTTTGGTTGAGTGAGGCTAGCAGCAATGGGGATATATATTTAAAATATTTTTTGTAGAACTCATATGGAATGCCATCTGGGCCTGGGCATTTTCAGTTTGGCGCACTGCAAATGGTAGTCCATAATTCATTCAGAGTAATTAAATTCATTATTTCTGGGTATCAGAAAATGGTGCAGATATGAGCTCTGTCAAGAAATTCCGCCATTTCAGCCAGCTGAATTGGTTCGGCTCGGTATAACTTGGAGTAATATCTTTGCGTTTTGATTGCCACTTCAGTCGGTGTGTCCACAATAGAATTATCCGATCTTCGCACCTGTGTGCAGGCCACGCTCTGGCGTGGTGCAAAAATTTTTTGAAGAAGTATGCGGTGCACTTGTCACCTTTAGTGATGCGTGTGGCCCTGTGTTTTTCTCCTCATTCTAAACAGGAAATTCTTGCCATTGATGTTTGTTTTGTGATACAATTAAGAATGCTATTTATATTCACCCCTGTTATTTACTCATTATAACCTCTTGCCTAATATCATTCTTAATTATTCTCTGGTGAGCTTATCCCATTAATTTTGAGAAAAAATTCTATAAAATAAGGGCTTAATTGATCTCATAGTACATAATGTCAACTATCATATATAAGTCCAACATCCCCCTTATGTCCAGCTCATATGTTAAATTCTGAGTCTCAGTAACAACAGCTGCTTATTAGCATGTCTGAAAAACCCTTTGACTCTTCCAGCTGATGAGTCATTCTGCAAACCGGAACCTCTTCTAGGGTCCTTCCCTTTCCAACCCAGGGTATCACATTTTGCATCTCCTGACATTTCTATTTCTCTTCCCCTAGTCACTTTCTTGAAGGAAACTACATCCGCTCAATGAACTTGGTTTTAAGTAGGTCAAGCCCTCACTAGCATCCTTATCACATAGATTCTGATGGAAAATTTACTTTTACTGTAATCCATTCTCCCTCCCCAAGAGGTGACATAGGCAGAATCATCCCAGAATTGAGGGTATCCAGTAAAAAAATTCAAAAAATATATCATTTTCTATGCGTTTTGTTAATATTTCTCCCTATATTTTTATCAATCTTTTATTTTTTCTCTTTTTTATATGGGACTTGACCTTTTTTGGTTCAGCGGCCATATTTTTATTTTATTCCCCCAAACTGGTTACTAGGTATACTTAGACCTACCAGCTTTTTATGGTCCCAGGTTCTTACTTTTTTTTAGACTTAACCATCTAGTTTGGTTCAGAAGTCTTTTTTGACTTACCCAAATATTTAGGACATAGCCAACTTAATGGTTCAGTGGTCCTTTGGGAACTCTTTTTTCTTTATTTTTCTTCATTAATATATTTTTTTAGATACTTAGCATGGACTTAATACTATCCTTCCATCCAAGAAGTTCTTGATAAAGTGGCCATCTATCGCCATCTAAATGATAATCTCAAACAGACATGACCACAATGCATCTAACTTGTTTTGCCTCCTGAAACCAAGCATATTACAATAGGCAACTCTTTCACCTTTTAGTATAATGCTAAGGCTGGTCAGTTCTTATTATCTATTGCTTTCACTTGTTTCCTTTTCTTTAAAATCATATCAAATTTTAGCAACTGCATTTTAATAAAGATATTTTTCAATCAGTTCAGATACTGCTCAGCACTCATTTCCAATGTTGGTTCCACCACCAAATATAAAATTGGCGGCAACATGGCTTTTTTTCATATAGCAACTCAAATGGCCTTTTTCCTGTCGCCATATGATGACTAATATTGTAGGCAAATGTCACCAAACTCTGGTATGTGCCCCACGTGGAAATTCTTCTTGTGACCAGCTTCCTCAGCGACATTTCCAGCACCCCATTGACACGTTCTACCAGTCCGTTCTACTCCAGATGGTAGGGTACAGACACAACTTCTCAGATCCCAATTATTTTATTTTATCATGAGATTACGTGATTTGTGAAATTTGTCACATTGTCACTCAGCAGGACCTGCAGGCATCCATGTCAATATAATACTTGATCTAGGGTGAACTTTGCAGTGCTGTTAGCATCTACTCTTTCCAGGACCTTCATCTTGACCCATCTTGTCAGATTATTAATTGCAACTATTATGTACATGACTCTCCCTGTGCTCATTGTCAGCGGTCCCATCACATCAATGGACACCTTATGACAAGCTAATCCAGGGAAGACCAGTCAGTATCCATCATAATTCTATGTGGCTTGTGCAACTGGCAATCCACATAGCAAGCCAGATAGTCTGCGACATCATAGTTGATGGACTCACACTAGTAGTACTGGCAAATATGGTCTGTTATTTTTCTCAGGACTCCATGTCTGACAGCCTTATGAGCAGCTTGAACAATAGCCGACCATTCTGACATCTTTTAGAATAGTAATCACTTCCAATTGATCATCTTGAAAACTTATCCATCCATAGTCTCAGTGTTTTCCATCATTTTTCGAAATGCACCTTGGAAACTTGGGGCTCATTATCAATTTCTCTGTTGACCATTCTCTGGAATAGCTCATCTGCCTGCTGGTATACCATCTGGATTATTAGTAACCACAATAATCCATTCACATTCTGATAAGAAGCCCCCACTCAGTGGACTATCTCATGGTTATAAGTCTGTAGCTTTAGTGCCCATTGGGACAGTCATCCTTCTGGTTCTCATAAATTGTGCAGCCAATGCAACAAGTAGTGGTCTATCTACACTTTAAAGTGTTCCATGGATGAGCACAGAAAACTGTTTACAGTTGTAAATAATTGCAAGACATTCATGCTCAGTTACTGTGTAATTCCACTCATCAGCTGAGAGTGCCTGGCTCACATATGCCACCGTATGTTAGTCCAGAGTTTCATCTACTTTGATCAATGCAGCGACTATTGCCATTAATGAAGCATCACTTTGTATTTATTAATATCAGATCAAAATTTGGATATCTTAAAATCGGAGAACCCATTAAGTACTGGCATAACTCATTGAAGGATTTCTAAGATTCTTCCACTTAAACAAATCCATTCTTTGGATCCTTCAACTAAAATGAAGAGAGTCACAATTATTCTTGCAAAATCCTGAATGAATCTTATATAGTATCTTTACATTCCAAGGAGCACTTGGATATCTTGGACACTCATTGGCACAGCCATTTGCTCTACAGCTTCAATCTTCTGAGCTCGTGGCTTCAGTCCACTAGAGTTGAGTATGAATCCCAGATATTCTAAATCTTTCTTGAGGAAGTGACAATTTCTCAGCTTAGTCTTCAGGTTGGCCGTGGATAGTCTCTTATACACTTCCTCCAAGTTGTGCAAATGGTCAGTAAACGTCCTACTGTATAAATTTATAGAATCCAAATAGCCAGGGCGCATGACAACTTCTAGTCACTTAGTATGTCAAATATGGCTCTCTGGAATGTTGCAGGCGCATTGCACAGACCCTGTGGCATCCTTATCAGTTTTTAAAGCCTCTATGTGATTTAAATCGCACATTTCCCTTGGTTTTCTCTTGGCACATCAATTTGCCAATATCTCAATTTTTGTTCCATTACAGAGAAATACTTTGCTTCTCCCACTTGATCAAGCACACCATTGATTCTTAGTAGTGGATACAAATCCTTCTTCATAATCCTTTTCAGCTTCTGATAATCGATCACCACCACGTTAGAGCCATTCTTCTTCATCTTAAGAATTGGACTCGCCCAAAAACTTGACAATAGAATAGAAGCCCATGCTTCACTAGTTTTCTGATTTCTTCCTCTACTACCGCTTCAGCCACTTTCAACCATCAAATTGGTCTCATCCTGATTGGTAAATTTTCCCCATTATTGACCTTGGTGATCACATTTATTGCACATCCCAAATTGTGGTTGTCCTGAGCGAAAACTTCCCAATACTTGACAAACAATTCAAGCATCTCATCCTGCTGTCTGTCCTTCAGATAAGCACGTTGCTCTTGATCAACCAATAGATTGATACTCTAAGTTATACTGGCTGGTAATCCCATTCAATTAAGGGTCTCAAAATTGTTGAACTTCCTCATTTAATCCGTTGGGATTAGATGAACAAACGTGACGTCTGATTTTTCTTAATCTTTATTAGTTTTTCACTCAAATTCGCCAGAAGAGCTCAATTTTTCCATGCCATGGAATAATTATCCAGGAGCCACCCAAGGCTCTACTCTAATCTTCTTCCAGGGGCTTCTGACTTCCCATACAGCGACTCTGGTATCTCTAATGTTAACCTCTTATTGACTATTATTTGAGATCCCAGCGGTATGGTTCTTGCATTCTTGATCATCAGCAGAATTCCCCAATTTTCTAGGATTTCCGTCGGCATTTCTTATCACTTCTGGCCAACTAGTTGGTATCAAATCTGGACAATGCCATCATTGTGTATCAGGTTGATGAAGTTATTTCTTCTAATCATTGGAGCTTCCCCATAATTTTGATAAATCATTGGTAACGCCTGGCTCAATATGGACAATATATTATCCTCAAAGTTAAATTTAACTCCATATTTTTATAGAAATTCTGTCCCAATCAGAACATTGTAGGTTTGGTTGGCCAAAAATATTTTTGGAGCAGATACCAACAAGGATCCAAATCAAAGTGATAGAGCGCTATACGTCCCACAGTAGATGGTGGTATTCAGCTCAGCTGTCCCATATTCTTTCTTGTGCTCCAAATTAAGCTAGATCTTCATCCATTTACCAGCTTGATCAAAACAATATTAATGGGCGCTCCACTGTCAACAATCACCCTCACCTGTGCTCAATTCACTAGTATATCTATATAAATACACTTATAGTATATTAAATAGTATTTACTGAGGGTATAGCGGCATTATCAGCCAAATCAAGGGTGTGAATTATTTGCGCCAAAAAAAGGGAATGATTTCTGATTGCGCTAAAGGGGATTGACAGGTTTGCCTCATCTAGTCTGACTTTGGTCATTTCTTCTGGTTTATCTGCAGCTCAAATCTTGTCTGCCAGTTGTCAGGCATATGGCTGAGCAACTTCCTTAATTATCTCAGGGTTAATCCCTTTGCTTCAAATCTTGTTACCATATTTAAATCCAAATTAACTACTTAATACAGCTTATCCTGCGCATCTTCATCCATGAACAGATCACTAATATTAATTTCATTGTGCATAACATTGGGAGGAACAGGCTTTTCTGCAGATCTAGACTGTTCCCTGTCTAGGCCATGGGCACAATTCCTGACTTCTTTGTGGGTGCAGATTCTTTCACTTGGACCACGTTAATCTGTTTTTGGGTTTATTTCAATGCACAGCAAAATTTTCTTTTCCTCCGCCCTGGTAACAGACTTTCTCATTGATATTAATCCTTTTGGAGTATTTGGGATTATTTTCTGGCACAGTTCAGTTATTCATCTCCTTATCCCCCTTTCTCCCCTTCATAAAATTAAAATTTTGTACTGGATTCATTTGAAAATTCTATTAAGGGCATGGAAGGTAGCTCCCAATATTTTTAAATTGTCCACCATATGAGAGGTGGTAATCTCTGTCACAAACATGGAAGACATCATTTGATGCAAATCACAGTAGGGACAGAGGGCTGCTTTTAGTGCAATTTTGGGCATCAAAATCATCTGCACTTTTGATTGAGCTATGATTTGCAATTCCTGTTAAAAATGATAAGTGAGGCTTGATGAGGATTCATCTTTATTGAATTGAATGGCCATAAATTCTGGTTTGCGCTTTGACATACATGTGGGGCTTCCAAAATTCTTCATAATGGCCGCCTTGACATCTGCATATGACCAGCTGTTCCCCTCTAGAAGGAGCAAAACTAGGTTTTGAAAATCAATATTCAGACAATTCTTTACCGTCAATGCTTTTTGATCATCACCATATCTGTGCATCGTCATACCAAATGTTCATAAAAATGCAGGGGCGTTATCATGATGAAAAGTAGGCAATTTTGGTATCACTTTGAATTCCTCCAAAGTCTCTCTAGCCACCGTTCTTGATTTGGCTACTTGGATCACTTGGTGAGTAATTTCAGGCATCATCTCCAAAATAGCTGTGAAAGTGGGTGGAATGTTTCTTGGGGTAGTCATCGTTCAAACTGGAGTCTGGGGTGTTCTTTCTTTGGCGTCAGTTGCCACATATGGCTTACATTTGCATTTGTGAGTCTTCAACTCCTTGATCTGCTTAATCATCCACTCTATATCTGTGCTGAATGCTCTTAAACAAATGCAATCCGCTTCACACTCTGTTTTTAGAAATAAGGCTTCTTGAACTAGGTCCCCTTCTTTTTTATTCAAAGACGTTACTTTTCCAAGTAACTCAAATCAAAACTGATGATATTCTTGACCCCTTCCTCAATCTTATTGACTTTCTCCTCCAAGGCAGTGAATTCTTAATGATCTGCTGAGTTAAGGGTGTTCTGGTTAATGGTTGCCAACTCCACCCAGAGCTTTCTTATTTTGTTCTTATATGACATCACGTCCTAGTATCTTCTACTAGACTACAACCCTGTAGTGAGCACCAATTTGTTATAATTTATAGGTTATGATTATTTACAGCTGATAACCCCTGAATTAATTAACTGCAAAGGTTTCTCATTGTGCAATTCTCCACATTGTCTTATAGTAAGATGTATTCGTTTGATAATAGTATGGAGACTATTATCCATAGTTGAATAAAATACTAGTATTGGGTACAATGCTTGACCAGTATTTCCTCTTGAAATACTCAGGATGTTTTCAATGGAATTCATTCCCTTATACCACCTAAATTAATCTCACTCAGATCCTCATATATGGTGTCTCTCTGGTGATACACAGTTGGAAGCAATCCCCAATTCTGTTGTGCTTCTCTAATCTAGATCCACACTCAGATCCTTACTCTTCATCCTAAAAAGTCTCTTAATTAAAGCACACAGCAATAGCTTCCTTGAGAAAGAATAGAGCTCAAAATGGATTCAGGTATAAGTATCTGTATATGTATGTGTGTGTGTATTTTTTATTTATGAATTCTTAGGGGAATTTATAGTGGGAAAATGGTTCCCAACCCTCGGTTGGCACCTCCTATATGAAATGGCGGCCATTGCCATTATATTACCCATCCTCGTCTTATCAGCAATAGTCTTCCCCACCCTGGCTAGGATTCTATTATTGGACATCCTCAAGACTTAAAATGGAGAGTCAAAAACATTTACCTGACATTTTCCTCTCAATCCCACCAAACTAACCATATTTAACAAGCGACCTGCTTAGTTAATGGGACTTGTTACCCATTAATGCAGGTCATGAACCAATTAATTGATTTATTAGTTGCAGGTGGCATCACTTGCCCTGCAACTTAATCCTTAAATTCCCAATAGGTTAGTGATGAAACACAACAAATCTCAATTGGTACACCTGATAGTTAATCATTGGTCAACTATCTGATGCCCCTGTTACATCAGCAACTCTGCCCGATGAGATCTTAAGAATTCATCTGGATTGATTCCCCAATGGATCTGATCCAGGAAAAAAAACCTATAATCCCCAGAACTTTGTTACCCCGAAATCAGGGTCAACTGATATCTAATTCACTTCACTATAGGGAATTATCCCCTAGTGACCCTTGGTAATCTAGTTGGCTGGGAATATGGGCAAAAATCCAGCACCATCAATGCACTTGGTAGATATTGATCCCAATTTAATGGATCAGTAGTGACCATCTTGCATAGTATTGGTATCAATGTCCCATTTTCTCTTTCTACATTCCGTTTAGTTGATTTGTAAGGCGCAGAGATAATTGTTGAGTTCCCATGCTTTGGCTAAGATCCTCACAGCTATTTAAGTAAAATTTTCAAATTTTTCTTAGTAGAACCTGTGGGCAGCCATGCTTATAAATTTGTTTTGATATAAAGAGTTAGCAGTAGCTTTAGAAGTCTGTGAAGAAATGGCAAATTTCTCAGTCCACTTTGTAAAATGATCAATCTCTACTAGTAAGTATCAATTTCATGCTACTGATTCAGGTAGTGGACCTATGACATCTAAACTGATGGTATGAAACGGCTCTGAGGGGTCATAGGCTGATACCTGTACTTGTCTTTATGCAGCTTCTGCTTTTGAAAGTGATGCAAGCATCTAAGACTTCCAGTATAGAGTTCAGTATTCCTTCTCAATAGTAGCAATCCTTGATCCATTTTTAAGCTTTCCTGGCTCCTCCATGGCCTAAAGTATTATAAGCTTCCATTATAACTGGTACCCATTCAGAAGGTCGCACTTAAGGTAGCCATTAAATTCTTAATTTCATGTAAAGTAATCTATCAAGAACCTTTGTATTTTGAGCATGTTGTCTAATCATCTTATGAACTGGTTTATTCTTGTCCTCCAAAAAATCTAGCTTCATGAGTAGTTCCTGTAACCATTCAGCTTCGCTATTGTCAAGTTATATTAGGGAAGTTGAATCATTCCATTTACAGTCATGTGATTTATTTGTGCTCAGTGGACGATATTCATGTCTTGCTGAAGCTTGAGACCCCTTCTGGATAGTCTACCTGTCAGAACTTCTATGTTTTGCAGCCACTTTAGAGACGCTTGGTATGTCACAAATGTGATGTTTGTACCATACAGGAAATCTGGAAAGGTTTCACCGTCAGAAGAACAGCTAAGCACTCTTCCTCTGTGAAGCTATAATTTTGCTCTGCTTTTGAATGCGTTTTCTATATTATGACACCAGGTGGTCATTGCCATTCTCATCTAGTTGAGAAAGAATGGCGCCTATGGTTAAGTCAGAGGCTTTGGTGAACATGATAGGTGGCTTCCCATAGTATTGATGTCATAGGATAAGTTGTCTATTCAATAAACTCTTCATTGAGTCAGAAATCAGTACGTTTCATTACTACCCATAAAAAAGGTGTTTTTTGGCAAGCAATTAAATAGAGGTATGGAGAGCTGAGCAAAGCTAGTGATAAAATTGATGGTAATATCCTATCATTCCAAAGGATACCTGTATGTCATAGGCTCTTTGGCTTGGGCATCTTGGATATTGCTTCAACCTTATCATACAAGGGTTAAATTCCTTTATGTGGTATGGCATGTTCTGAAATTTCAGGTCCTGTTAGAAAATGTACACTTCACAAGTTTTAATTTGATATGATTCTCTCTTAGATGTTAAAACATAAACTTGAGGTGGTCTAGATTATTGTTGAAGGTTTTGGAAACACCACTATGTCATCTAGGTAAATATTTGTGTAGCTGAGTTTAAAATCTTTCATGATGTGATACATTGGTAATCAGAATGAGTCAGGAGCATTGCATAATCTATGTGGGAACCAGATAGGTTAGAATAACCCTTTCATGCATATCAACGCACATTTTTCTTGGTCTTCTGGTGATAGATCCATCTGCCAATAACCGCTGAAAAGGTCCATTGCTGTCAGGAGAGTTTCTATAACTCTCCCATTTCCAGCAAGGTGTGCACATTGCACAGCCACACAGTCCAGGAACTAGTCATAAGTAATTTTGTAAGAATAGTCCCTCAGAGGGTGCTGGAACTAAAGTAACACTAGGAAAGGGTGTACAACATGGTATATTTATAGATAGTAAACAAACAACAATACTTGGGTGGACCCCAAAGGGGTTTATATCCAAGTAATGATCTGCGTTAGATTGCTTGGGTATCTCGGTCTGGAGGGGACCAGGGCGGCCCAGCGGTGCACCAGATGTGGTAGATAATTTTGTGCAAATATAATGGCTGCCGTTGTTAGAGACCTCTCAAAGAGGTCCATGCACAGTTTCACCTAAGTTAACATAATAATAATGTAAACTAATAGGATTTTATTGATAAGGAAGATGACCAACGAGGAAAGTTGGTATTAAGAACCAAAAACCAGGGGAGGCAAATTGTCAATTGGGAAATGGTACCAAGCCTAGATAAAACAATTTGGTACAGCCTACCATCAGCCTGGGTACTGTAGCTTGAGATCAAATGAACTTGAGTTATGAATTTCAGGCTGAGCCAACTCAATTTTAAATATTAAAATTGAATGGGTTTTGATCCCCCATTCTCTGATCAACCGCTCTGACCTATTACCGTTAAGAAGATAAGAGTATATAACGTCCTTGCTGTAACACAGGGCTGGGCATCACGCACCACATCTGGACCAACCTGGGCATATCTGGCAGTCACCCAGCGTTAGTCCAAAATGTGCTTTAAATCAAGGAGGTCCTCCAAAGACTTTTTGGGCTTCTGAGGTCCAGCTTTATCCTGGCAGTTGGTTCTCTCAATGAAGTCATGTAAACATGACATTACCCTCTCCTCTTTTTGGGGTCCACCCTCCTCCAGGGGAATTTTCCAAGGAAAGTTCTTATGGGCAGGATAACTTCATGGCAGCGATGGCTTGTTTGGACCTGGATCCAGAAGCATCAGGAAAACGCTTGTAAATTACTTAAAATAGATCTTGGGCATGAGTGCAGTCACGCTCTGGGACTCAACTGTTCTCCACAGCATCAAATCCCGTCTAGGACACAAGGTACCCAAGTCTTTTCTTACCCAAAGTAAGGCTACTATACCCTCCATTTCCCAATCTGGCACTCCATCAATGAGACAAGCCTCAGGAGTCTCTGGTGGGTGCCATCAAATAACAAAAGTTTAGTTTTATGAAATGCTAAAAGATTTAAAATGAGAGTGAAATTTAACTGGTATAAGGCGTGGCCCACCTTTCTGACAATGCGGTAAGGCCCATTCCTCTTTGGTTCTCGTTTTTTGCATGGTTGCTTGATTGAGATGTTTTTAGCATCCAGCATCATATCATCCTTCCTTTTAAGCTGGATTAACTCATCTCTTGCCATCCACGTTCTTCTTGTAAGCCTGTATGTCTGCATCCAGACTGTTGTTCACCCTTTAGTGTACTTTCTTAATTGTTTTTGCAAAAGCAATCACAGCTTTCTCTTTGAAACCACAAATGACACCATGTTGAAGGCGGGTTGAAGCCATAGTTGGTGTTAAAATCTATAGGGTTCTTGATTATTCTCGGCTGATAACCCCTAAATTAATTAAAAGCTCTTTTTCATCATTGTGTAAATCTCCATGTTGTTTGATAGTGAAATATATTCGTTTGATAATAGTAAGACTATTATCCATAGTTGAATAAAGTACTAGAATTAGGTCCAACGCTTGGCCAGTATTTCCTATCAAAATACTTAGGATGCCTTAATATGGATTCATTTCCTTATACTGCCTAACTCGATCCATGCTTAGATCCTCATTTACAGTTTCTCTCTCTGACACACAGTTGGCAGCAAACCCCAATACTGTTGTGCTTCTCTAATCTGGATCCACGCTCAGATCCTTACTCTTCATCCTAAAAAGTCTCCTAATTAAATCACACAGCAATAGCTTCCTTGAGAAATAATAAAACTCAAAATGGATTCTGGTATAAGTATCTGTATATGTATGTATGTATGTGTGTGTTTTTTATTTTGTTAATTCTTAGGGGAATTTATAGTGAGTTTTTGGCTCCCAACTCTCAGTTGACACCTTTTTGATGAAATGGAAGCCATTTCCATTAAATCACCCATCTGCGTCTCATCAGCAATGGTCTTCCCTATCCTGGCTAGGATTCCGTTGTTGGGCATCCTCAAGACCTAAAATGAAAAGAGTTGGAAAACGTGTCTCTAACATTTTCCTCTTGATCCCAGCAAACCAACCATATTTGGCAAGTGACCTACTTAGGTATTGGGACTTGTTACCCATTAAGGCAGATCACAAACTAACTGATTAATTTTCTAGTTTCAGGCAGCATCACTCATCTTACAGCTTAATCCTTAAATCAACAATCAGTCAGTAATCTAACCTGATTGATTGCAATTAGTACACCTGATAGTTAATCATTAATCAACCATCAGATGTCCCTATTTCATTGGCAACTCTGCCTGAAAAGATTTTAAGCATTCATCTAGATCAATCCACAATGGATCTGAAATGGGCAAATAACCTAAATTTCCCCCAAACATTGTTACCCTGATATCAGGTTCAATCAATATCCAATTCACTTTGTTATAGGGAATTATCTCCTAGCGACCCATTGTATTCTAGTCAGCTGGGAATGTGAGCAAATTTACAACGCTTCTCCCCTCTTGCCTAGATTTCTAGCGAGAAAAGGATCAGGGCAGGAGAACACCACTTTGGACACTTTTTTGAATACTTCATTTGTTCAAGCGGAGTATGATCAATCAGTATTCAATGATGCTTGGACTGATCTTTGGCATGAACTCTCTTCTTCTTCCTCCTTTTTACCACCTACTCAGAGCTTCACATGACCTTCTTTCATGTCAGGCTGATCAATTTACTCATGACAATATTAATCCCAGGATACGGGTTTCCCCCTGTCAGGGCATATGACCTGCTGTCAATTTCAAGACTCTTGGTCCAGCATCCTTGTTTTCTGATTTTCTTATCATCCTTGAGAGGAGATTCTTGCCATTGATGTTCATTTACAGCGCAATTAAAAATTCTCATTTATGTTTGCCATTGTTATTTTCTCATATAAAAACTCTTGGCTCATATCATTCTTAATTCTTCTCTGGAGAGCTTATACCACTAATTTTGGGATTACTTTCTCCAAAATTGAGCTTAATTGATTTCAGAGGACATAATGTCAACTATCATATAAGTCTGACATATCAACTCGTCCAGCTCATATGTTAAGTTCTGAGCCTTGAAACTAACAGCTGCTTAATACCATGTCTGATAAAGACCTTCAGCTCTTCCAAATGATGAGTCAATCTGTGCGCTGGAACCTCTTCCTGGCCCTTCCAGGACTCATACTCCCAGTCAAGTACTCATAGCCAGTCCTTCCATGGAATTACTGGAAACGGAAACCAACCCCAATAAAAACAGGTTTGTGATTCTGTTATAGGACTTGCGACTAATACTTTCTCTGTCATCAGTTCCTGAGTTAGATTTTGAAACTCTCCTGGATTTAGCTCTATTCACAGACCTTCATACCATCATTGTCAAACCTCCTAAAGCAATGCCCTTTGCTCTCAATCATCCATTTCTCGCCAGATCAGACTAGCTTCTAGATTCCTCTTCTGACTCAGTCAATATTATAAGTCAGCTGTTTTGGCCACCAAACTAGCTATCAGAAACAGCGTATTTTTTGAACTCCTTTATGCAGAATTAGGGCCTAAATAACTGAGTCTTTGTCCATAGCTCTGAACTCTTCCAATCTTAATAACATCCTAGATTGAAATGTTGCAGCCTAGGCACTTCACTTTGTTGGCCAAGTTCTTCAAAGTTGGGCCACAAAGCAACCAGCCTCTCCTGGCTTCCATTGCTCATTCTGCTTCAGCTTCTGAGAAGCTAATAGTCATCGCCTGCAAGATCCCATTTTGCTCCTTGCATGATTATCTCATTTCTGTTATGTCCCATTGGTATCTTCCATTGATGGCTTTAATAGGGGGCATAATTTGGCAACCCCCACCTAGTATTCCTTGCTCAATGCTGGCCCATATGTCCATCTCCTTGACAAAGCCCATTTTCATGCGCTCAAGACCAATCCTCTGGCTCTGGTGCCATATCAGGATTACTTGGGGTTATTTACAAATTGCCTCTTCTTGTTCTGTTGCAGCCCTCCCAACACCAAGGTATTGCGTTTAGCAACTTTTGACATTTTTATTTCTCTTCCCCTAGCTGCTTTCTTGCAGAGATCCATGTCTGCTCAATGAACTTTGTTTTGATTAGGTCTAACCCTCGCTAGCATCCAATCTCACATAAAATTTGGTGGGTTATTACTCCTACTATTTACCATCCTCCCTCCCCCAAGAGGTGACAAAGGTAGAATCATCCCTGAATTGAGGATAACCAATAAAAATAAATATTATAAAAAATTACTGCTTTTTATGCAATTTTAGTTATAATTTTCATATTTTTATCAATCTTATTTTTTTTCTTTTCTTCTTTTTTTCCATGAGACTTGACCTTTTTTGGTTCAGTGGTCCATCTTTTTACTTTATTCCCCCAAACTGGTTTCTGGTATACTTTAGACCTACCAGTTTTCTATGTTTCAGATGTCTTACATTTTTAAGACTTAACATATAGTTTGGTTCAACAGTCCTTTTTTATACTCAATCAAATATTTAGGACATAACTAACTTAATGGTTCAGTGGTCCTTTGGGAACTCTTTTTTCATTATTTTTCTTCATTGATACATTTCTTTAGATACTTAGAATGGACTCAAAGCTATCCTTCCATCCAAGAAGTTCTTGATGAAGCAGGCGTCCATCACCATCTTTGTGACAATTTCAAACGGACCTGGCCACAATGCATCCAACTTGTTTCTTCTCCAAAATCCATGCATATCATAATAGGCAACTCTTTCACCTATTTAATATTCTGCTAAGGCTGGTCAGTTCTTATCATCCATCTCTTTCATTGAACTCTTTTCTTTAAAGTCACAAAAATGCTTTCAATTGCATTTTAATAAAAATATTCGTCAATCAGTTCAGATACTGAGCAACACTAATCCCCAATGTTGGTTCCACAACTGGATATAAAATCAGCGGCAACGCAGTCTTCCTTTTATATAGCAACTCAAATAGCATTATTCCTGTCACCACAGGATGACTGATATTGTAGGCAAATGTCACCAAACTCTGGTATGTGCCCCACGTGGAAATTTTTCTTGTGACCAGCTTCCTCAGCGTCATTTCCAGCACCCCATTGACTCGTTCTACCAGTCTGTTCTACTCTAGATGGTAGGGTACAGACACAACTCCTCAGATCCCAATTATTTTATTTTATCATGAGATTACATGATTTGTGAAATCTGTCACATTGTCACTCAGCAGGACAAGCAGGCATCCATGTCAGTATAGTACTTGATCTAGGATGAACTTTGCAGTGCTGTCAGCATCAACTTTTGCCAGTACCTTCATCTTGACCCATATTGTCAGATGATTAATTGCAACTATTATGTACTTGGCTCTCCCTGTGCTCATTGTCAGCGGTCCCATCACATCAATGGATACCATATGCCAGCAAATCTAGGGCATACCAGTCAGTATCCATCATATTCTTATGAAGCTTGTGCAACTAGCACTCCATACAGCAAGACAGATAGTCCACAACATTATAGTTGATGGCCTCCCACTAGTAGTACTGGTGGATATGGTCAGTCGTTTTTCTCAGACATTCATGCCTGACAACCTTATTAGCAGCTTGAATGATAGCCGCTCATTCTGACAGCTTTGGGAATAGTAATCACTTCCCATTGATTCCTTGAAAACTTATCCATCCATGGTCTTGGTGTTTTTCATTGCTTTTTGAGTGCACCTTGGATTTATTGGGGCTCATTCCCAATTTCTCCGTTGACCATTCTCTGGAATAGCTCATCTGCCTGCTGGTATACCATCTGGATCATTGGTAACCACAATAAGCCATCCACATTCTGATGAGAAACCCCTCTCAGTGGAATATCTCATGGTTATAAGTCTGTAGCTTTAGTGCTCATTGGGCCAGTCATCCTTCTGGTTCTCATAAATTGTGCAGCTAATGTAACAAAGAGTATTCCATCTCCACTTTGAAGTGTGTTCCATGAAAGTACACCAGAAACTATTTACAGGTGTAAATGACTGCAAGGCACAAATGCTCAGTTATGTTGTAATTCCTCTCAGCAGCTGAAAGTGTCCAGCTCACATATGCCACTGGATGTTCATCCTTAAGTTCATCTACTTGGCTTAATACAGCGCCGATTGCCATCAATGAAGCATCAGTTTGTATTATAAATTCCAGATCAAAATTTGGATATCTTAAAATTGGAGAATTCATTAAGTATTGGCATAACTCATGAAAGAATTTCTGGGCTTCTTCATTTTAAAAAACCCTTTCTTTAGATCCTTTAACAGATGGAATAGGGGCTCTGCAATTTTTCTAGAATCCTGAATAAATCTTCTATATTATCTGATTATTCCAAAGAACACTTTGATATCTTGGACAATCTTTGGCACAGCCATTTGCTCTACAGCTTCAATCTTCTGAGCTTGCAGCTGCAGTCCACTAGAGTTGATTATGAATTCTAGCTATTCTAACTTTTCTTGAAGAAGTGACACTTCCTCAGCTTAATCTTCAAATTTGGCCGCTGATAGTCTCTTAAACACTTCCTCCATGTGGTTCAAATGGTTATTAAACGTCCTACTGAACACATTTATATTATCCAAGTACACTATGATGCATGATAACTTCAGGTCATTCAGTATGGAGTCCATGGCCCTCTGGAATGTCACAGGCGTATTTCATAGACCCTGTGGCATCCTCGTCAGTTGATAAAGCCTCTGCGCAATTAAGGTCGCATATTTTACATGGTTTTCTATTGGCAAATCAATTTTCCAATATCCCAATATTAGATCCATTGTGGAGAAATACTTCACTTCTCCCAGTTGATCTAGTGCATCATCAATTCTTGGTATTGGGTATAAATCTTTCTTCATAATCTTGTTCAGCTTTTGGTAACTGATCACCACCTGATTAGCACCATCCTTCTTCTTCACAATAAAAGTCAAACTCGCCTGGGGACTTGTCAATGGAACTAGAAGCCCATGCTTCAATAGTAAGCTGGTTTCTTCCTCCACTACTGCTCTAGCCACCTTTGACCATCAAATCAGTCGTATCTAATTGGCAAATTTTCCCCAGTATCAACATTGTGGATCATATCTCTCACGCATCCCAAATTGTGGTTGTCCTGGGTAAATACTTCCCAATACTTGTTAAACAATTTAAGCACCTCCTCTTGATGTCTGTCCATCAGATCAGCTAAATGCTCTTGATTTTTCAATAGATTGATACTCACAGTTACCCCATCCAGTATTCTCATTTCATTGAGGGTCCCAATATCATGGAAATTTCCTCAGTTCAACTGTCTGTATTAGGTGAACAAACGTGACAATCTGATTCTTCTTAATCTTTTTGGTTTTTAGCTTAAATTTACCAGGAGAACTCTAGTTTCTCCATGGCCCAGAAATCTTATCTTATTGTGGGTCCAAAAATCATGAACCATTAAAATCAATTTTTATATTTTATATATTTTATCTATTTTTCATATTTTTATTTTGCAGCGGGACTTTTAATCTAAATTAGCTTCTGAAATCCTTAATTTCCCTTCATCCAAACTGGTTCCTAGGTATACTCTGACCTACCAGTTATCATGGTTAAAAATCTTATTCTCTTAAAATTAAACAATCTATTTGGTTCAGTGGTCCTCGTTTAACCTTGACCAAAATTATAGGACATGACCATTCTGATGGTTCAGCGGTCCTCTGGGAACATTGCAATTATTTTCTCTTGGGTTCAATACTTCCAATTTTTAACTTTAACCTTCTTCACTGTATGACCAGCAGCGCTGTTTCCTCACGTCTAGGCAACACTTTTCCAACTTTGGCTATGCTCTTAATTGTTTTCATTCATTAGGCCTTCAATCCCAACTTTAAACTCATCTAACAGGTCATAATTTCATGTCATATTTTGGCAACTGATGCTTGAGACTCCATATCTCTCAAAAATTGTTAATTTCTCATTAGTTAACAGTTCTGTTTAATTGTTATGATCGTTTTTCCTCTAAAAACGTTTTTTGGCATTTGTTGCCATCCAAAACATTGGAAATAAATCCACAGGTGGATTCGAAAAAAGATACATTAATCACATAGATTGATCTTGCCTCGTTAGCTTCATCCAATTTCATATTGAATTGATGATGAACTCATCTCCAGCAATTTTTGCTCATTGATTGAATGTTATTGAGTCAGACGATTCTCTCCACTATCTTGGATCAATTGTTTCATTTTTTGACCTCATAATCTTCATTGATATGGCAATCCAATACTCTAAATTGATTAATTTTCCATATCAATTCATCCAATGTCTCATATAGTATCTCATCTAACTCCTCACTCCTCAGGACTATTTAGGTGAACCCAATTACAACTCAAGTTGGCCCTTCTAATCCTCAGGTCTATGCCAAGTGGACCCAATTTCAACTCAAGTCAGCCCTGCTGATCATCTTCATCTTAAGTAGATATCAGGTAAAACAGATTTTCTTGGAGCGCTATAAAGTTCAAAATATAGGCTGCAAATCCTTTTCCTGAATCTTGATTATTTTCTTTGATTTGTTTCCCTATTAGCTTCACATCTGAGCTGGTTGAATGCAATTGAATGTGATCCACTTCATGTTCAGTCTTCAATGATTTTAATTTCCCTAGTAACTTATTGCCAAAATTGGAAACATCTTCATATGAAATCATGTCATAGTATCTTCTACTCAACTACACCCCTGTGGTGAGCACCAATTGAGAAAATTTTTATGGCTCC
Organism: Massospora cicadina; assembly: GCA_022478985.1. Lineage (NCBI taxonomy): Eukaryota > Fungi > Entomophthoromycota > Entomophthoromycetes > Entomophthorales > Entomophthoraceae > Massospora > Massospora cicadina. The sequence continues at coordinate 443,466 of JAKSZP010014445.1, read as the reverse complement.
TGATTATTCTTATCTGATAACCCCTAAATTAATTAACTGCACAGGATCATTGTCATGCAATTCTCCACTAGCTTGATAGTGAAATATATTTATTTGATAATAATATAGAAACTATTATCCATAGTTGAATAAAGTACTAGAATTAGTCCCAATGCTTGAATAATATTTCTCTCAAAATAATTAGGATGTCCTTAATAAGGATTCATTCCCTGGTACTACCTAACTCAATCCATGAAGATCCTTGTTTACAGTTTCTCTCTCTGACACAGTTGTCAGCAATCACCAATTCAGTTCAGCTTCTCTTCTCTGAATCCACGCTCAGATCCTTACTCTTCATCCCAAAGAGTTTCCTAATCAAAGCACATAGCAATAATTTCCTTGAGAAAGAATAAAACTCAAAATGTATTCTTGTATAAGTATCTGTATCTGTATATGTGTGTGGTTTTGTATTAGTAAATCTTAGGGGAATTTATAGTGGAAATTTGGCGCCCAACCCTCGGTTGGCACCTCAAAAAAGTGGCATCCAATGCCATTAAATTACCCATTCTCATCTCATCAGCAATGGTATCCCCCATTATGGCTAGGATTCTGTCATTGAACATCCTCAAGACCTAAAAGGAAAAAGTTGGAAAACACGTCCCTAACATTTGCTCTTAATTCAAGTGAACCAGCTATAATTGGCAAGTGACCTGCTTAGATGAATGGTCTTGTTACCTATTAAGGCAGTTCATGAACTAACTGATTGATTTGCTAGTTGCAGGTGACATCACTCGCCTCACAACTTAATCCTTAAATTCCCAATAAGCCAGTGATAAAACCCAACTGATTGCAATTGGTACACCTGATAGTTAATCATCAGTCAACTATCAGATGTCCCTATTTTGTTGGCAACTCTACCTGACAAGATCTTAAGCATTCATCCAGATTAATCACAACGGATCCAACCCAGGCAAATAACCTAAAATCCCCTGAACATTGTTACCCCAAAATCATGGTCAACCAACATCCAATTCACTTCACTATAGGGAATTATCCATTATTAACCCCTGGTAATTTAGTTGGATGGGAATATGGGCAAAAATCCCAACAGTTGGTGAAAAGGGGGAACAATTGATTGATGCATGCTGTGAATTATTATAGCTGAAATGGGCCATGGGAAGGTGAAAACCCCAATCTGAATGATCCACGGCGGTGTAGCACTGCAAAAGCTGTTCCAAACACTGGTTCACTCGTTCAGTCTACCCATATGATTTGAGGTAATTGGCAGTTGAATGGCAGGGGTGAATCTGAAGAGTCTTACACAAATCTTCCCAAAAGTCAGAGGTAAACTGGGGCCCCCAATTACTAATTATTTCTTTGGGTGACCCCATGAAGAGAAAATTGTGTGACCAGAAGAGCCTGGCCATCTCTGCCATAGTTACTGTGATTCTACAAGGGATAAAGTTGGCGAACTTTGAAAAAGGTCCGCTACTATGATGGTGGCATAGCCTTCAGAAGCAGGCAACTCCACAATAAAATCCATCAATATGGAAGTCCAAGGCCCTTTGGCCTTTTTAAATGGCACCAACTACCCTGTGAGGGGCTGGAAATTTGATTTCATTTGGCTGCAGTCCAGGTAACCTTTACAATTCTTGGCAACCTGCGTGGCAATCCCTTCCAATTGTACATGCAGTGGATAGGTTTGAGAGACTTTGCTTTTTAGGGTGGCCAACGGTGATCCAATAATGATGATCCTGGATAATTACAGTTGAATAGGTCCTGTGGGAACCCAGAGACGTCCATGAAACCACACCATCTCTTCCTTAACATGGTATCCCCTGGTAATTTCTTCTTGATTCAACTTTCTTATGGCGAGGAACATAGTATGCTCAGCTGATAATGATTGTGAAAGGACTACCTTTCTGATAATACCATATTCCTCCGCATTTTCCAGAGGAGCAAGCGCTGACCAGTGGGGCAAGGATGAGGGAAGTTGATCCACAATCTTAACCAGCGGAATCACCAAGTGGGTTTTTGTACCTCTACATCCTTAGGATTGAGAGCTATTGCAGGGTTTTGGCTCTTTGCTCCTCAAAATTTTCTCCTTGATTTTTGTAAACTCATAAGAAAATAAAAATTGGGCTAGGTTCACATGCCAGTGTGTCTGCCTTGGGGTCAACAATGAGGTGCGTGGTATTGCAACAAACATGGTGATCAGTACATATGAAGAAGGGTTTGGATGTGCCCTGAAAGTGATGATGCTCAATAAGTCATCGCCTAAACCACTGCTAATAATTCTTTATATTATACAGCATAGTTTAACTCAGGCGGAGACATCTTCCTGGAAAAATATCCAACCAGATTCTCTATTCCATCCTCGCCTTCCTTCAATAAGGTAGCCACTAAGACAAGTTGGTGGCATCAGTAGATACAATAAACTATTTCTGGATCTACATGGAAAAGAATGGACGTGGAAAATTAGGTGCACTTTACTGCTTGGAAGGCATCCTGCAAAATGAGGACCACTGGAGCACTATAGCTCCACTCGCCTTATGCAGGGGCGCCACCCACCTCAGAAAGATTTGGCATGAATTTCTTAAGAAACATAACGTCATCAAAAACCTCCTCAATTTATTGGCTGAAGTTGGGGTGAGCCAATCATAAATCGCTTTCTCCTTGTCTGGAGTAATCATATGGCTTTGGTCAAACATGATGTTGCCAAGAAGGTGACCTGAAACTTAAAGAACTCACACTTACTGATTTTACAGCGTAAGATTGTCTGCCTTTAACTTCTCCACCACTTGCCAAAGATGTACTGCATGGGACTCATGATCAGGGGAAACACCAGAAATAATCCATGTAGGTCACTGCGCATACACCCATCAGATCAACCAAGGTTGCATCTATACGACGTTGGAAGATAGCAGGTGCATTTTTAAGCCCAAAAGGCATAATCTGAAACTGTAAAATTCCTTTTGAGGTTCAGAATGCAGTGAGCCCCTTCTGGCCCTTCTTAATCTGGGTCTGATTTAACATGTTTAGGCAATCAGTTTAAAGAAGTTTTGAACATTCTCCACATAGTGAGAAATCCAAGAGTCCAATGGGATGAAATGTAAATTTGGTACAGTGACGTTGTTTAGGTTCCCATAGTCTATGCATTGGCGTAAATTGGCATTTGCTTTCTCCACAAAAGAAGTATGGAGCATACTGAGGAACGCTAGAAAATCGCGCCTTTGGCAAACTACTCCTTAACCCACACAACTAATGCGCTTCCTCTATTACAGTCAAAGGTTAAATCAGAGAAGATATACACACCAGATCATAAGTGAGCTTGAACTTGTAAACAAACTCTGAATGAGCTGGTAGTACATTGGCTATAGCTTCATCAAACGAAAAATCCAGCCCCTCCAAACAGGAAAGTAAGAGTACCTTCAAAGAGGGCTTCAGCAACGGAACAAGACTGAGTGTGAGAATATATCCAGTGAGGCAGATCGCCCTGATAATTGGCCTCAGACAAAGGGACAACTAATATATGACCACTATTCTAAGTTAAGGACAAGGTGTTGTCTTCAAGTTTGTTCTAATGTCAACCTTTCGCCACCACTTTACCCCCAAATAATGGGGTACAGAAGGTTTTGATTCTTGAGAATGGTCTGCCAAATGATACTTGCAACTTGATAATCCACTAACCCTTGAACCTTCAGCGTGGGAATACCTTGGGAAGCCCCTCCTCTAACTATACCACCAGGCAAGTAGCTCAACTTAAGATAGTCAGCTAGATCTTAGTCAATAAATTTCTTAGAAGCTCTGGTATCCACAAAAATTGTTATGCTGATTTTATCTAAAGGGGATAAAAGGGTAGCAGTCAACAAAAAATATTCCAGATGGTATTTATCTAGAGCAGAAATCTCCAACATCTCATCAGAAACACTTCATCAGGCATAAGCATGCCTCCAGGGTATGTTTTTGCATCATTGAATGGAGAGGGATGATTATTCACTATTACTACTGAGTCCACATATCCCACCATATCTTCAGCAGGCGCATAAACATTTTTGTATTGCAAAAATAACCACTTTTCCACCTCCTGTGTTTTGCAGATCATGTTAGGGGCCAAGCGCAGGTTTTCTGGAGTGATTTGGTATACTGAAATGGGTTGCATATCAGAGCCACAAGATAAGATATTTTTCTCTTTATTATATAAGGAAACAGCATTATAAAACGCTTTTTAGCCGTTAATTACCACATGTCCATTTTGACAAAATGTAGTGCATCGTTATCCAAGGCCATCACCACCAGGACCTTCATCAATTATCCTGCTTGCGCCATCTGAATCTGGTGCTGAGTAAAAAAAATTTAATTATACCCTTTTTGTTAATTTTGGTAGAAAGTTTGGGATTCACGACTCCTGGATTGCAAAGCGTCTGCATCCACCCTGTATGAGAAAGAAGGGTGGGCAACTCCCAGTTGGTGGTAGTGATATTAATTCCAAGACTCCCCAACCATCAGCCAAATGAGTAAACGATGGTGAGCCCCATCAAGGCCATGACATATGGCAGGCGCACATAATTCCCATTCAGCAAAAGCACCACATGGATAATTCTAGAGCATGTAAATAAAAGAGTATGGCCATCTAATTCCAGGAAGTGTCTATAACTCTCCTATTCCCAGAAAGTTGGCGTTCAGTGTACAGCCTCACCACTAGGGAACTAGTTGTAAGTAATATGATGGTCATAGCTCCGTAGAGAGTGCTGGAGCTAAATTAACACTGGGAAAGGGTGTACAACACGGTATATCAAGCTAGCAAACAAACAACAAGACTTGGGTAGACCCTGAAGGGTGTCCATATCCAAGTGGTGATCTGGGCTGGAGTGCTTGGGTGCCTTGTTCATGAGGGGACGTGGGTGGCCCAACGGTATATCAGATGCAGTAGTTAATTTTGTGCAAATAAAATGGCTGACGTTGTTAAGACCTCCCCAAAAGATATGCGCACAAGTTTGCCCAAGTTAACATATTAAAGATGTAAACTGACAGGTTTTTTGATAAGGAAGGCAACCAATGAGGAAAGTAGGTCTGGAGATCCATCCTTTAAATGAGGGGTGGCGAGTCATCAATTAAAGAAAATGGTACCAAGCCTAGATGAACCAATTGGCGCACTGTACCATTGGCCAAGGGTACTGTAGCTTGAGATTAAATGAACTTGATTTATTATTTTGTAAGCTAATTTGACATGATTTGGAAATATTAGAAATTAAACTGGTTTCAAACTCCCATTATCTGAGCAACCAAATGGCCCATCACTGTAAAGAAGATAAAAAGTATGTTTTAACGCCCCTGTTGCAACGCAGGGCTGGGCATCACACACTTCCCCTACACCAACTTGGGCATATCTGGCCTGCACCCGCGTTGGTCCAAAGTGTGCTTTAAGTCAGGGAGGTCCTACAGTTTGGCTTTATGGACTTTTAACGTAAAGTCTTGCATTGGTAGTTGATTCCTTCAATGATGTTATGTAAACATGACAATTGTAGAGAAGAAATCTGAGCCAGAGAGTTAGACCTGGGCATCGTCAATCCATAGATTTGAATAGCTGTCCTTATTAGTTAGGCTGCTTAGCTTCCAGTAATCCATCACTATTCTGTGACCACCATTCTTCTTTTTTATGAGTAATATCTGGGATGACTATGGACTCTGGGAGAGCACAAGTAAGCTGAAATCCTATAATTGCTTAAGCTCAGTATTCATGTATTGCTCCTCTGCCTTTGACTTTCTATATAGATTTGATCTGATAGTTGTAGAATCTCCCTTGTCAATACTATGTGTCTAGTTTAAATGTGACCATAGTTGACATCTGATGTAAAGAGCACATTTGATAATCTTTAAGTAGTTGATGCACTTTATCAAGTTCCTACTGATTTAACTTATCAAATTTTAGACTTGAGGGATAACGCAAGTTAAATTGTATGTAAATAGGCTAAAATCAAGGTGAGTACCAATAAAATATACATCTTTATTTCATTAATGGGAAGTAATTAGACTTAACTGATTTCTTGATGATAATTAACTAGAATATCATTTTTGGTTAAGTTTTTAAGTAATAGCTCAATAGGCCTCTGATAAGATAAATGAGATTTCCTGAAAAACTCTTGGTTCAATCTTACTTACTCCATCACCACTTATGATATGTAGCAAGCAGTTTGGGTGTATAACCAGGGTTAAGTTGATAGCAACCACTCTTTGTTCTCCTGCTTAAATTTTAACTCCTTGGTGGCAAAAAAAGATATGCTTTTTCTGCATTTATGGAGTTAAGTACCTTTTTTATGTTTCTTCCAGAGGCAAAATATTGCAAAGGTAAAGCATAAACAAGCTCCTAAACCAGACAAGCGTATACTTATTGCTGAACTCTCTATTTATAAAGACAAGGGAAACTATATAATTGAGGAGTGATAAGTATCCTTCTTTTAAATTGATAACTTCTTCATATTTTATCATAAATAGCGTCCTGATGAGAATATTATAGTTACTGTTACCAAGGGCAAAGACAGGAGCTAAAAATACTTAATTACCAACTCAAATTAGCAGAGATGAGTATGCATCTATTGCCTTAATGTCATTTGGACTGCCGGTACTGTACACTTGAGTGTATTCAAGGTCTGAAGAGATATTTATTTTCTTGATGAAGCGGGATGGCAAAATCTTAGATAGGTGATCCATATCCAAGATGATAGTAACTTGGACCTTTTTGATTACCACTTCCACTTTGGTGCTGGTTCTTCCAAACTTTAGTGGAAGGGCTAACACCTCCATGAGGCAAAACATTGCATTATGCTTTTGGCTGTCTCAGGAAACACTTTCTTGATTTCCATCAGAGTGTTGATGCTTGAGATGGGCCAGATCAACAGGGTAAGGTACTGCTCAGCATTGCTGGCTGTATCAATAATTTGGGTGCTCTATAACCTGACTGTGGTAAATGCATTCAGTAACCTGAGCGTTGTCAATATTTTAGCATTTAAACGGACTAAAATGGTGAGCTCAGTGGCTAAACCTAAAATAAAATAACCTGTGTCGTTTGGCCCCCTTCAGTGTCATCATTGGTTTCATATTTAATGCAAGAGAGGTGAGCAATCAGCAATGTTTCTCTTTTAGGTACTTTGGGTTGGTCAGCTTTATAGGTACCTGACCATAAGCCAACCTTCCTTTTCTTTGCTCAGTAATGCCAAATTTTTTGAAACACATGTTCTTGTTAGTGTTGTTCTTCTTTCAGTAGTTACATCTTAGCTTTTCCTCCTTATTAGGCTTTGCTTCTTCCATGGTATAAACTTTAGGTTTTGTGGTTGCCTTTAATGAGGGTTCTAACTTGTATATGTCAGCTACAATAACTAAAGCTTCTTTAATGTCCAACATAGAATTGAAGCTTCATTTAACAGATGTACGTTCATGGCTAGGTTAATATTATATGTAAACAGCAACAACAGCAGCTACAGCATCATTCAGAGTCAGCATCTTCAATGTTACCAGCATTTAAGCTTCTATATAAAATAAGTCACTAAATTTGGAAAGAGTTTCATTTCAGTAAAGTGAAATTCTCTGAAATCCTGTTTCTTAATACTCAGGCTCTTCTTTGACCAAAAACCTTAATGAGCGCTTCCTTCACTTCTCACCAGTTATTCAAGTCATCCATATGAGGTAACATAACCTCTTGAGCCATACAGCTTAAACAAGGTAAAATATGCTTAACCTTTTGATGATCATTTGCATCTTCTATTATAGCTTCACAAATGTAGATGAAAGATGTGATAATCCCTTTGATGGATGTAAGCTTCCTTGAATGTAAGCTTAAAGGTAGTGGCCTTTAATCCAGTTATAAAATGAACTCTGGGGGCTTCAGATTTAGGTATCTCAGTTCTTTTTCAGTCTGTTCAACTTGACGTTCCAGTTGACATATCTGTCATGTAGAGAATTGACATGCTGCACAATTTTCTCCAGTGTAAGTCTTGGCGTGACAACAGAAGATTAATTCTTTTTTCAATACTTTGCTTCATCATTCTCCAAGTTCTTAATGAGGATGTCCATATTCTGAATTTTTGGCAAGTAGATGAGCGGTATGTTCACAAAAGCTTTTATCACATCCTCCAAGATTCCAATGCACTGATTCAATTTCTCCTTCATTTCCTTGCATTAGTTGCTGTGAGGAGGCTTGTCAGTCTTTGTTTTTAACTCTTCTAAGAGATTAAACCAGCGTTTCTCAGCTTCATTGAGATAATGATAGACTTAGTTATGCCTTTCCAGCTGATAGATTCAACTCTCAAGTTGATCTCCAACTTTTTGATTCTCACAGTATTGGACAGAGTAAATGCCTGAGTTGCACAGTTTGCTAGCTCCTGTTCAACCTGAGATACTCAAGAAATGATATTTTGTGACACTAATGAAGTTGCAGAGGTTCGATGGACCTTCAGTTCATTAATTTGTTGTAGGGCAAGCTCTAGTTTTGACTTAAGGATATAGGTTTGCTCTTTCTTTTGGTAACGTCTAGTAATAGCTTGGGCTGAAATTTCGCCATGAGCTACACTAACCTGTCAACGGAGCTCTTCATCAAAGGCGTCAAGTAATTACTTATTTTTTCATTTGATTCCATGATGTCTTTTTGAAGAAGATTCACAACCTCCTCAACAAACTTGATAATATAAGAATCAATTGTCCTCATTTAATTATGGAGCTGAATAATGTAGGAATGGTTCACTCTAATTAAACAGCGAATAGTCTCCTATACTTTGAGATGCTAAATTACATACCTGCTCATAGCCATCTGTAGGGCCCTTGGGAAAAGATATGATGTTAAAGTTCCTCAATATGGACTCCTAGTAAATGCATGATATGATAGAGTGCAGGATGTATGATTTGCATGATGTAGTAAGATATATTTTTACTTGATACATTAATCTCTGGGTGAAAACTGGATTCATACAGGTTCATGAGATATCTGTCCATGGCAGATGCCCTTTTGCTGGTGCCTCTTCTCATGGGTTATAGATTCCACAAAGTAAGGCTTTAACTCCTACACTAGAAATCTAAGTAATATGATGAGATTTAAGAATCTTTAAAGGACTTTTTTGACTTCTTTAAGTGTGAAGAGGAGTGGCCTTCCCATCTGAGCATCTTCTTCATCATTTCCTTTGTGCACCTAGTAGGTGATGCTATTAATTGGGTTACCTTACATGGCGTGATAAATTAGTTGCAGGTATCTTAAAGCATCAGCTGAGCCCCTGTAGTTAGCACTAGCCTTTAAGGATTCTGTTTTTTAAGCTCAATGGCAATGCTCAAGAAGCCAAACAGTCAATACTTAAGGCTGAATAAGTCACATGACAAGTATATTTTTAATTTATAAAGTGTCAAGTCGCTGTTTTTATCCCATCAGCTAGAGTACCCATCCTATGGTAAGTATGGCAAACTGGACTTATTAAAGTCAAGTACCAAAACGAGATATAAAAATTATGACATAACTTTATTATAGTATAAATTAGGGTTTTTTATGTTGCAACTAACAATATAAACCTTAGAAGGAAAAGTATTAATAAAAATAAAAGTGGGTGAATCTGAGAAGGAGGCTCATGGTCAGGTGATGCATTCTGGATGGTCTAATTTCTTTGTATCACAAATTTGAAGGGAAACTGGTGAATAGATTACCCAAGTCAGATGAGACTTTATGTCACTTAGGTTGATCCTTTGGCAGCTTTATTGGTTCCTACCCTTTTTCAGGTTCATCTTAATTTTGTGCCTTGAGTGCCACTACAAGTGGTCTTCACCTGACCTTCAGATAAACCATCATTTTAATGAGGCATGGATTCGTCTCCAGTATCTTTGGCTCGTCTTGGTTTTTCAGAGTTTTACTGAAGTTGACTGGAGCTGTACTGACTTTCAATTTATCAAGGTGTTTTATTGACATAATGGATTTTAACCCCTTCTTGGGTTTAAATGTTGATCCAAATGAGGGAGCCAAATGGTCAGTTTTCTTCCCATCATTTATGATATCAAGATATATTTTACCTTCCATTGCCTTATCACCATAAACATATTTTCCAAAACTATAAAATTAGGCAGGAGTTCATGAAGAATCTGACGCAGCCACTCAATGCCAGGAGAAGGTAAGAGAGTGCTGTGAAGTCACAAAAGATAGAAGCTTGGAAAAATTAAAAATCTGAGCACCAGGGCCTCAAATGCTCCAAAACCACCATGCACTTGCAGGAAGGGTGAGAGTCACACCACAGGAAGTAAAATTAAAGGCTGCACTGACTCGCTGCCAAAATAAACAGTAACTCTGTGACCAAAAACATCAGAGCCACAGTGCACAGCCAATGCAGTCCATCACCACTAAAAGAAAATACCACAAAAAATAAATTATAATGAGAAATTTAGAAGGGTTGGTCATTTGATGAGAAGAGAGAGTCTCTAACTCTCCAGAAAAAGACCATCAATTAAAGTAAGGCGTATGCACCCAACACAGTGCATACACCTTTAGGGCTTATTAATCAAGTCAAAACATAAAGTTATAAGGAGGTATACATAGAGGCTAGCCAAAGGGCACATAACGTGATCAATAAATTGATGTACAAAAAAGTCATTTTATAAAGGAGATAACCTTCAAGGTATTGTTGAGCAAGAAATAACCTGAGGGAAATTTAAGGATTTAACCTCAATTTATCTATTGGACATGGAAACATCTTTAGCCAATAAAACAAAGCCCCCACTAAAAGTAGTTTTATCTTTCAAGTAAGCACAAACTTGAGAATTCAAAAATAACTGAATCCCCCCATTATTTGTAACCCTAAATTTTAAAAGTGAATTCAATCCACTGTTGAAATTATATGTATTATCCATTCTCATTTAAACTTTAATGGGTAATCACTAACCCTATCAATGTAACACCTAGGCCCCCATCATGCAAATCATTGGGATGAACTTGTGCCCGTTTAGCATCAGCCCAGCGCTTATTTACATTAAATTAAAGTTCAGGGAGGGTGGCCAAATTGACTCATCTGTCCTGGCCCATCTCCTTCTTGACCTTATGATCCAGTCTCACAATTATATCAAATAACCATGACAGAAAAGCCCAAGGGTTCTTTTTAAGTCTGCATAAGACAGCTTCAGATAGCTAATTTAACTATTTGGCGATAACTTTGTCTTAAGCTTTTTGCAAGTGGTACAGTTTAGACTATATTGGATGTCAGATATGGTTTCCATCTTTGAGCCTCTCCTTTTCAAAATACATAGCTGTTTGGTTCAATTCTGAAGATGACATTGAGCTCAACGAGAGTTCATCCAACCCTTCTTCTCCCTGTCAGTCACCTCACCAAATCCTAGCTCAATGAAAAAAAACAAAAGTACTGAATCAATGCCATTTCAAATGGTCAATTTGACATGGGTGATGACTTGTCTTTTTTTACATGGGCAAGTTGGGTAGTGATTTTCCCCAATATTACATTCACTCTTTGGTGTATTTGATATCAAAAAACCTGAGTAAAATTATGGCAAATGCTCTATGATACTATTATGACTGAAAACTTGTAGTATTGAATCTTATGTATCTCAAATCGATTAAGAGTAAAATCCATTGTTCACCAGGCCTGATCTCCATGGCTTCACTAGCTCTCAGTGGTATGCCTTCTTCTGCGCTAGCTATGACAGGCACTTGTATAATGTCTTTATCCTTAAGGGTATATGGAACAGGTAAATTGGCTAATTGGTTTCCACCAAGCATGTCCTCTTCTTTTGTTACTTGGCATCTTCATCCTTAACACAAGTGACATTTGGTTATTGATTCTGCTCACAGTGCTAGCGTTGAAGTAAACCTTAGGACCCAATTCAAATAGAAACTGAGTTTTAATTAAGAAATTGAAGCAGTCTTTATCTAGAACTACTGCTGGAGCTGTAAAAACCATGCACCATAAACATAGCAGAACAGTGAATATGTTTTTAAGGCGCGCATGACATCTGGCCTAGCTGTCCATAATTTGATATTGTGATTTATGTCTGGAATAACCTTGAGCTTCTCACCAACTTGGAGGAAATAACATTAACAGGATGTGTACTGTACAGCTAAGACGCAAGCCCTTTAAACATCACTTTGACCTTTATAGTGCTCTTCTTAAATAGGTTCCCATCATTTAAGACATCAGTAGCTGACTTTAAACAAATTTAGCGCTTCTGAGTTTGTTTAACTTTAATGATACTTTAGTATCTGGTTCTATGCACTTTTTTGCAATTAAATTGAAATTAGGAAAGATAGGAACATGTCATTTGTACTACAATAAGCACAACTGTTTTAAGACACCATAAACAAAATAATAGCAAATCTTGATAAAGATATAAGCCTTTATTAATAATTAATAGTATACCCATGCTTTGCTATAGTGCTTATAACTTGCAGATGATTCTAAATGGTTTTAATTTTAATATTGTTAGATAGCCAACAATAAGTTCAGAAACTAAAAAACCTATTAAATATTCCAGCCTCCAACCACTTAGCCAAAACTAATTAAGCCTTCCAAATTAACTAAACTATCAATTAATTACCTGAAACTATTGAGACCATCAAATCAACCAAAAAATGAACCGCCACTCAGCAAAACCAATTGTTGAACTTATAAAACAGCTAAAAACTACCTACAATTTATCAAAACCTATGAAGCTATCACATAAAATGTTAATGAAATTCTCAGCCAAATTGTAATGCTTTTACTATTAAAAAACATGTATGTTTTAGATCTTATATGGACCTATTATTAAATTTAAATGATTTTATAAAAAAAGCATATTGCCATTCCCAAACTTTATAATAAAAGTAATTGTAAAATATCTTAGGGATTTTTGGTTTATTTGTTCATGTGATGTTATATTTTATAAATTAAATAAACAGAAAGTTAATTTTGTAAAAAAAACTTTAGGCTAATTCCTTAAATATTCAGTTTAACACAGATTTGTTAGTGGGTTTAAAATTTACCAGATGATACTAATCAATTTTTTATTGGTAGATGGCTATCAATAAAAAATTAAGAAATCAAATTCTATTGAAGTTAATAATAAAATTTACCATCCACTCATATAAACCTATTGAACCTATTGAATTAACTGAAACATTAACCGTTTACCAGAAACAATTGAGTCCATCAAATCAACCAAAATCTACCAACTGACACCCAGCCAAAACCAACTGTTGAGATTTAAAATTAACTAAAAACTACCAATTGCTTATCAGAACCTCTGAACCTATTGAATTAAACTGATTAACACCAAAATGCTCAGCTGAAAAGATATCATTGCCATTAGAATCTTATAACTTTTCCCTATCCTATATACAACTTCTATTTTAATTATTGTATTTTTAATGAATAGCTTATGACAGTTCCCCAAATTTATAGAGTACTTGTATTAATTTGGTGATTTCTGGTTCATTTATCTAAGATTAGTATGTTCTCCATATATATATAAATACACACAATGATTTATATATATTAAGATTAAGATAAACCACTAAACCACTTAGCTAAGACCATTAGATACCATAATATTCAATCACCAACCGCTTTGTAAACTAAACCTAAATTTATCAAAACAACCAAAATTACCAACCACTTACTAAAGCCAATTAGCTTATTGAATCAACTAATCACTACCTGCTTGCTAAAACCATTAAGCTTATTAACAAACCCAAAACCACCAACTGCATGGCAAAACCTTTTAGACTATTGAATCAACTGATTATCAAACTTCTCAGTCATAACAATATACTTATTTCCATTAAGACATATAAAATTTTCACCTCTTACATATAAAACTTTTTATTAAGAAGATAAAAATCCAGTTTGAGGTGCACATGGACCCTCTTGTCCACCTATATTATTAAATTTTAAAAGCTCTACATGTTGTAGTTTTGGCTGGGCATTGTGCACACGCATGCACACACACATACACACTTGCTTTTATTAATTACAAAATAAACTCCCCAAATCTGCCATAGTCTTAGTAGGTACTTCCAGATTGGAGATCTGTCGTTGATGGTAAATACCAGAATAGGTGTTACCATGTAAATCCCTTTCAATGCAAGTCCAACCCAATTATACTCTGACCTCTAGTAATTCAGCTTTCTTTACAGCTTCCAAATCTTCTATCTTTTTAATTTATTGTCTGCTAACAGGCAGTGGATAGGCACATCTCTTCCCTGATACTCATCTATTTAACGTTGAGTATGTCTTTATCACTTCTGTCAAACATTAAAGCACCTTGAGAGTATTTGTTTAATGGGGATGCTTGAGAAAAGAAAATTCCTAAGTGATTCTAGTAATCTTTAATCATTGGTAACGGAACTGGTTGAGGAACTGAGAATTCAAATAAGAGTGGTTGAGATTTGATCTGCAGTAATAATGATTATGTGAATTAATTAATTATGAAAAGCTTACTTCAGGTCAGAATTTCTAGCAACATCTCTGATGTCATATCAATTAGAAAAAATCTACTAAAGGATAAAGATAGTGGGACAAGGGTAACATCAAAGTCTAGAGGGTATTAGGGGTAATAGGGCTGGTAGCAGTATCCTATGGTTGGTCAAACCCAAATCTCAACAAACTCCCCCCACTTGACCAAATTTAGGGGATCAAAAAATTGCCTGTGGCTGGTAGTAGGATTATTGTTTGAATGGGGATAGCATTTCTGCGCCCTGCTGGAAAAGCTGTAGGGACTTGACATGTATTCATTGATAACATGTCCTTTGATGGGGCCTTTTAGTGTATATGTGTTGGTCAAGTTTTCTCTATGATCTGAAACAGCACCTTCCAGGTTTGTTTAAAAAACTCGTCCTACCAATCCCATAGTTATCATAGTAGATCACTTGCTCCCCTACGCTAAGACATGGCAAGGGATGACAATTATGATCATTGCACTCCATATATCTAATTTTTCAGGCCATCACAGTAGAGTAATCCTTAATTAGAATCTGATTCAGCGTTTGAGCAATATTCTCCAAGTATTGACTGTAAGTCATTTTTCTCTTCACACTCACAGGAGTGCAGGATTGGAAGCAGAATGGGTTGTTGTTCATACAGGAGTTGAAACGGTGACCTTCCTGTGGACGAACGGAATGCAATATTGTATGCAAAAATGATAGAAGATAGGAGGAGGCTCCAACTTGTCAGTTTGTCTGACGCCAATTTTTGTAGGATGCCATCTAATGTATTTTTGACCCATTTCACTGTACCATTGGTTTCAGAGTGATATGGCTTCAACAGGACCCTGTAGAACCCCATCAAACTGTTAAGCATGACAATCACCTGGGAAGTAAAGTTAGTACTATTGTTTATTATAAGATTTTTGGTCATCTATGTCTATAGATAGTGTTATATAGAATAAATTTTGGCACTAATTGTGGCTTTAAGTCTCTGATTGGTTTGGATCAACCCATTTCATAAGGTGATCTATTGTTATTACATTATTTAACTCCTCCATTGGCTGTTAGCAGCCCATAATGTGATTGACATGGTCTGAAAAGCAACTTTTGGCTTTACCAGTTTATATAAAGTGCTATTACAAAATTGCACTTACATTTGGCGCTCCCTGAAGCAGCTGAGGGCTTTGTGGGCGTTAAAGTAAATTGATTCCCAGTAGTAGTGCTATTTAAATTGTTGTATGTATTATTCAATCCTCCATGGCTCATGGCTTTGTGGGCTTCAATGATGAGATCAACATTCTTGGTTAGTTGTGATATAATATATTTGAATTCTTCTATTGGTGTAAAGAGTTTTATGTCCCTGAGGCAGTGTTCTTAATCAGTTGGTCAAAAGCTCGTTGCTCTTCTTCTGGTTTGTTACTGTATTTCTTTCTTAACATTTTGTCATAAAGGCCATCTGCCAATGCAGCGTTCAATGCAATGGTAGGTGGCCCAGACAGTCCACTAGTGTTTTAGATGCTTCTCATTAGGTTGATGTTGAATCTCAAAGATGTAAATCTGCAGCTTCAGTTCCCATCGAGTTAGGCGTCCCTCCTGATCCTTGAGGTTCTATTGCCATCTAATGGAGATATGGCCAGTTACCACCTAGAAGTTCATGCCATGAATGTAGACCCTAGATTGCTTTCACGCGTAATCACTGCCAAAAATACTTATTTGGTAAATATATAATGCTACTAATGTATGCCTAACATCTTACTTCATCATGTTATGTACTGCTCTTCCCTTTGTTGTCAATCAGGGACAATATAGCTCCTACAGCGGTGAGTAGGAATATGTCTGAATTATGAACAGTTTATCGATATTTGAGTACATGAGTACTGGCACCAAATTGCAAAGTCAGCCAAAAGCCAGGTGATATTTGGTGTCCATTCATATGGGTTTCCATTCTTCAATAGGTGGAATAGTGGCTCACCTATTTTGCTTAAATTTTTCTTTGAACTGCAAGTAGTAGCTGACCATCCCTAAGAAGCCCTGGGTGTCCCATTTGTTGGTCGGCATCCTTACTTCCTTGGTGGCCTCTATTTTAACTTAATGAGGCCAAATGCCTCCTTATCAATAATGAAGCCTAGATACTTAAGGTGTTCTCAGAAGAAGGTAGATGTATTGAGCTTAACTTTCAGATTAGCAGCAGCAAGATGGAGGATTACTTTCTTCAGGTGCCATAAGTGTTTGTGAACATCCTTAAGAAAACGTTTATGTCATCCAAGTGGATTAAAAATCATAAAATCTTAAAATCCCCCAGTATAATACCCATGACTCTGTTGTAACTTAGCAGGGGCATTGCATGACCCCCACATCTTATGCTTTGGTTGGAAAAAGTCCTTGGGTCAATATAATAGCACCTTTCTTATTCTTTTGAAGGCATCTCTAGCTTCCAGTAACTGGAAATTAGATCTTTGGGAGTTAAGTACTTTGATCATCTGAGTCACTCAAGTGCATCATCAATTCTCATAAAGGTGTAGGAGCCCTTTTTTTTTTGTTGTTGTGCCACTAGTAATCTTTTACCAATTATTTAGATGCATCCTTTTTTCTAAGACTGGCAATGTCCATAGGCTTATTTGATGGTATCAACAATCCCTTTTTAGCACTAGTGGTGCCCAACCCAAAAGGGGGCTCAACAACCCCTTTTAAACCAGCTTATATATTTCTTTTTTGATGACCTCATCCGCTGCCTTAGACTGATGGATGGGATGGAGGTATATCAGCAGATGGCTCATAGTGTCAATATGATTTAGTACGTTCTCAGAAGATCCCAAATAAAAGTTTTCTGTCACAAATTTGCTTATATTTTTTGAATAGGGCCATTGCCTGATCTTTCTTATCTTCCATCATAGTGAACAGAGATCTGTGAGGTCTAACTGAATGGAAAGCCTTGCAACTTTCTTCCTCCAAAAGAAAGCCACTAGTGTTCCAAACCCATGTACACCTCACAATTTTTCTAATGGTAATAAGTGGTGGACTTTAATGGTTTGGTTCCATTTCTCCCAGATTGGTTATAGGTAGAGGTTAGCTAGTAATAAATTGAGCTCTCCATGTTCTGGGAGAATGAGACCTGGAGCAACAGTGTCATGTTCATATAACTAGATTGAAGGGGTCGATGGTCAGTTTAAGGTTAAGCGCCAAGAGTCCAAGAAGGTTAAGCTACAGGACCTTCTGGACTTGAGGCACACATTGGATCAACGCTGGGTAAAGGCTAGGTTTGCCCAGGTTGGTTCAGAGGAAGTGCAACCTGCGCATCCACATATAACGGCCATAGCATAAAAATGGATGAGCTACCTACTAAAATACAACGGTTTGACTCAAGTAATCAGCAAATAGGTGTTTGAAACCCATTCAATATATTAAATTTCTAACTTGGGGGCAGGTACAACTTCAATCAGTCAATCATGTTTGGTCAATTTTGAAGTACGTTACCCAGTCAGATGGAAGCAAGCGCTTATTGGTGCACCAGGGCTTATTACTATTTTCTCCAATTGATAGTCCCCTTAATTAGCTTAAATGTTTTTGCTCAAGACCAACCTTTCTTATTTGTTGTCTTCCCTATATTAAAATACCCATTCAGTTACATTTTTTATATTTTATTTGGATTTGGGAAAATCTGTGCGTGGACCTCTTTGAAATATCAAGACATGTTAGCCATTTTATTTACTTTGATAATAAAACAGCATCAATTAAACTGCTGGGCAGCTCAGTTCCCTCAATACTAAGTCACCTGTGCATTCTAGCCCTATTCAAAACTTGGATTTTACTCCCCTTTGGGACACAGCCAAATTTTGCTAATTCTATGATCTTTATTAATGTTCACTATGGTAACCACCCTCACTCTACGCCACTTTAGCCTAAGCACCCTCTGTGGGGCTAGGCTTCTTGCAATACTGATGATGGTTTCGCTTTCATTGGATCTGTGCACTGTGCACCACCACGCTGGGAACTTGAGAGTTATAGATAATCTCTTGACATTAGAAGACCAACTCCTTAACTTTAGATGTATGAACTTTTCCGTGTGGTACTTTTAGGAAGTACAAATGGTGTGTGCCAGCTGTTGGCCACAGCTGCAGTGGGGCTCACCATTGTTTTCACATTTTTCTGATGGCGGGAGCTTCTTGGCGTTATTCTTGCTACTTCCAACTGGAATGTACCCATCCTTCTTACCTGTATCTGGTAGATATGGACACTTCACGATCTGAGACTTATGATCTCCCAAATTTCCACCAAAATCAATAAAGTCAATAAATATTGTTTTAAGCACCACATTCAGATGATGCAGGTGGGATTATTGACGAAGGGCCTGGTGGTAGAGGCCTCGATAGATGTCACGCAACCTGCTGCCAAAATGGGTATGGTGTCATTTATGGCCCAAAATACATTTTATAACAATTTTATATACATACAAACCAAGCCATATATCTTCTTTTATGACTTTAAGAAGGACCCTTTTTAATGTATCAAATAAGTCCAGATTACAAACGCTTGACCACAACCATGATCCTCAGAACACAGAAGGTTGAAAAGGAGTTACTTTCTTAAATACAAAAAATGTTTATGCAGTTGCTGAAGATATAGTGGGATATGTGCCCTCAGTAGTAAGAGTGGCCAACTATCCCTCTCAATTCTATGATGCAGAAACGTACCCTGGAGGTATGTTTACACCTGAGGAAGATTTTTGTGATGAAGTGTTGGCGTTGTCTGCTATAGATAAAACTTCATCTGGATACTTTTTGTTGACTGCTACCCTTTCTTCCCCTTCAGGTTAAATGAGCACTACTATTTTGGTGGATAGTGGAGCCTTTGAGAATTTTATTGACTAAGACCAGCCGACTACCTTGAGGTAAGTTACTTGCCAGGTGGTATGGTTAGGTGAGGGGATTCTCAAGGTATAGCCACTCTGAAGGTTCTAGGGTTAGTGGATTATCAGTTGGGCAAGATCTTTTGATTGACCGCTTTCAAGCAATCAAAACCTTTTATACCCCATTATTTTTGGAGTAGAGGAGACAAATGCTTGACATCAAGACCAACTTAAAAGAAAATACCCTGTTCTTAGTATTAAAGAATGTCTTATATTATTTGTTACATTGTCTGAGGCTGATTTTCACTAAGATCTGCCCCACTGGCCCAATACCCACACTCTCAGTCTCACTCCATTGTTTTGGCCCTCACTGGAGGTACCTTTACCTTCCTGTTTGGAGGGTCTGAAATCTTCATTTGATGTGACTTCAGCCAATTTTTTACCTGCTCATTCAGAGTATGATTGCAAGCTCAAGCTCACTGTTGATCTGATGCATATATCTTCCCCAATTTACCCTTTGACTGTAGGGAGGAAGCAGTATTAGTAGTGTGGGTTAAGGATCAGTTAGCCAGAGGCGCGATTTTTCAGCGTATGTCCCTATATGCTCCCACACTATTCTTCATGGAGAAAACTGATGGTACTTTATGCCCATGCGTGTAACGCACTGGCTCCTTCCAATGAGCCACAAATGAGTTGTGCAACAGGATCCATGTTAAAGACCATAAGGCTGACAGGATTCCTGATACCACTCTCCTGGTGCGCGCGCTACAAGATTGGACAAGCACCCCTGGAAGACAGTTGCAAGTATACTCAACCCCAGCAACATGCCTTGACTCCAAGACAAGGTATAGAGGAGGCAATAGCCCTCCTAAGCTGATTCTCAAAGTCCAATTCTTGTTGATTTAAGCCAAACATGGCTGCAGTTAGGCAATATCTTTTAAATAAATCCAAATTATAAATATATGAATTTTAGGTTCTTTTACATAATATTTAGCCAAGTTGATAGAAAACATAACTGAGGAGCCTCCAGCTCCCAGTTCCTTCCCTATATACACAGGCTAAAAGCTAAAATAATTTATAATATAAGCTTATGGTGCCAACTTGAATGATGCTTGGTGTAAACTTTACAGCAGGATCGCAGAATCTTTACTCAATGATTCCGTGCCAGTTTCAATCCTCAATGGTTCCGCGTCAGTTCCATTTCAAATCACAATCGAACCGCGAAACTCCCAAGCACCCATTTTATTCCATTCTTGATTCAAATCCATATTGAATCTCGAAACTACCCATTTTTCTCGTTTTCCATTTAGTTCTGACTTGGACGCCCATCTTGCTCCTTAGCCTACTCCAAGCTCCGGCCCCTTAGGCGTCCTTGCCAGAACCAACGCCCCCTCCTCCTCCATACCTACAGACACAGCCTGCCCTGTCTTACCAAAGATCAGGGCAATGTGATGCTGAGGATAGACCTCAACTGTCACAATGCGTAGAATATGGGAACCTAAACAATGTCACAGTACCAGATTAACATTCCATCCCTTTGGATTCACAGATAGTACGCTATGTGAAGAAGGCAAATGTCTTCTCCAAACTGGATTGCCTAAACGTGTTCAATCAGACCCAGATTAAGAAGGGCCAGGAGTGGCTAAACGCATTCTGTAACATAAAAGGGATTTTCCAAATTTGGGTCAAGCCTAAACTTTTGAATGCCCCTGCTATCTTTCAAAACCATATTGATGCAGCTTTGGGGACCTGCTAGGTGTGTGCGCAGCAATTTACATGGATTATATTTTGGTGTTTTCTCCTGATCATGAGTCCCATGCAGTACATCTTTGGCAAGTGGAGGAGAGGTTAATAGCAGCCAATCTTAAGCTGTATATAAAGTAAATGTGAATTCTTCAAGTCCCAGGATACCTTCCCAGCTAACGTCATATTTAATCAAGGGAACATGATAATTCCAGACAAGGAGAAGGCGATTCAAGAGTGGGCCACCCCAACTTCAGTCAAGGAATTAGGTAGTTTTTTGGGGACGTTTACGTTCCTCAAGAAGTGCATCAATCCAAATCTTTCTGAAGTGGGCGCACCCTTATATAAGGTGAGTGGGGCAAAAGTGCCCCAGTGGTCCCCCGTTTTGGAGGATGCTTTCCAAGCAGTAAAGTGCACCCTATTGTCCAAGAACGTCCTACGCCATGTGGATTCTGAAAAGTAGTTCATTGTGTCTACTGATGCCACCAACTTCACCATAGTGGCTGCCATATTACAAGTAAGTGGAGATAAAATAGAGCATCCGTTGGGATACTTTATTAGAAGATGTTTCTTCCTAAGTTATACTACATAATTTACAACAAAAAGAATTATTAGCAGTGGTGGAGACGCTGACTTATTGGCGTAATCACCTGCATGACTCTTCCCAACCTTTCTACATATGTACAGAACACCATGCCTTATTAGATTACTGCGCACCTCATGTTTTGAACCCACGGCAAACTCACTGGCATGAGATCCTGTCTTAATTTGCATTATTGTATGATTTTACTAAGAGCAAGAAGAATGGTTTGGCAGATTCTTTGAGCGACAACCCTGCATTAGCTCCCAATCAAATGGAGGTAGAGGTGCAATATACCCAGTTGATGGTTCCACCTGGTAAGATTGTGTCTCAACCTCCCTATTCCTTGGCCAATGGGCCAGCGCTTGCTTCTCTGGGAAATGTGGAGGATATGATATGTTCATAAAGGTATTCATTTCACAGTCACTATTGGCTGAATATACTAGGGTCCTTGCTAAGAGCGCACTGAATCAGGAGGATATAATCAAGGGGTTATCACATGGAGGATGAGATGGTGTGGTTTCAGGGGCGCCTATGGGTTCCCTTTGGACCACTTCACCTGGAAATCATCTAGGACCATCATAATGGAATCAACGTTTGTCATCCTGAGAAGCCAAAGACTGGAGCTAATTCGCTTCATATACAATTGGAAGGGCTTACCCACTCAGGTGGGCGGGTGTTGTAAAGAATGCCTGCTCTACAACTAAATGAAGCCAAATTGAAGCCACTATAAGGGTTGTTGGTACCAGTTCAAAAGGATGAAGGGCCTTGGACTTCCCTATTGATGGATTTCATTATGGAATTACCTGTTTCTGATGGTTATGATGCCATCATGGTAGTGGTGGACCGTTTTACAAAGTTCACCTACTCTATTCCTTGTGGAACCACAGTAACCGTGGGTGAGATGGCTAGGCTCTTCATCACTCATGTGTTTGCGCTTCACATGGTCCCTGAGATTATTAGTGATTTGAGGTTCCAGTTTACCTTTATCTTTTGGGAAGAGTTGTGTAAGAAACTTTAGATTTGCCCCTACCATTCAGCTGCCTATCACCCTCAATCAGATGGGCAGACTGAACGAGTGAACCAGTGCTTAGAACATTTTCTGCGGTGTTACACTGCTGCAGATCATTCAGATTGGGTTTCTCACTTTCCTATAGCCCAGTTTAGCTATAACAACGCGTTACATGTGTCTATCAGTTGTTCCCCATTTTTCACCAACCATGGGTTTAACCACATCTTCAACATGGAGCCTAGTTGTGGATCAAAAGTTGAAGCGGTGGTGGACTTTTCTAAGACTATCAAGAAAGTAAACCAGGGTTTTCCACAAGTTTAGAGGTGGCAATGCAAGTATATAAGCAGAATACCAATGGAAAAGATGAGTGGGTCCAGCGTACAAAGAAGGGGATCTTGTGATGCTTGATGCTCAAAACATCCCTATCAAGCACCCATGCAAAAATCTGGGACCAAAGAGGACTGACCCTTATTGCATTGTAAGTAAGGTGGGCCACGCCTATACCAATTGGATATTCACCCTTTGTTTTATATCTTTTCAGTCTTTCATGAAAGCAAGCTGACGTTTTTGAGGGCCCCCCACCAGAGACTCCTAAGGCTTATATTGTGGTTGGGATGCCAGAATGGGAAGTGGAGGAAGTAGCCTCCTGTCAAGTAAAAAGAAGGCTTGAGCACCTGTTATCCTGGAAGGGATTTGATACAGCAGAAAACAGTTGGGTACCAGTGTGCAGCTGCGCACATGCCCAAGGCCTGATTGCCATTTTCTACAAACGTTTTTCCCAGGCCACCAGATCACAATCAAAGAAAATGGTTGTCGCTATGAAGTTGTCCCCAGCTTACAAAAACTTTTCTTGGAAAGTGCCAGGAAAGGGTATGAGCTTATTAGACGGGAGAGGGTAATGCCATGTTCACATGACTTGATTGAAGGGGTCAATGGCCAGGACAAGGCTTGGCACCAAGAGTCCAAGAAGGTAAGCTTCATGACTTTCCAGACTTGAGGCACACACTGTACCAAAGCTGGTACTGGCTAGGTTTGCCCAGGTTGAATCAGAGGAAGTGCAACCTGCTCAGCCACATATAACGGCCATAGCATTAAAATGGACGAGCTACTTTCTAAAATACAACAGTTTTACTCAAGTAATCAGCGAATGGGTGTTTGAAACCCATTCGATTTATCAAATTTCTAACTCAGGTTAGGTACAACTTCTATCAATCACTTGTGTTTGGTAAATTTTGAAGTACGTTACCTGGTTGGATGTAACGTGCACTTATTGGTGCACCAGGGCTTAGTACCATTTTCTCCAATTGATAGTCCCCTTATTTAGCTTAAATGTGTTTGCTCAAAACCAACCTTTCTTGTTTGTCATCTTCCCTATACTAAAATACCCCATTTATATACAGTTTTTGTAAAATTTTATGCGGACTTGGGAAAACCTGTGTGTGGACCTCTTTGAGGAGGTCTCATGACATGTTAGCCATTTTATTTAGTTTAATATTACAACAGTATCAGTTATACTGCTGGGCAGCTCAGTTCCCTCCATAATAAGTCACCTGTGCACTCTAGCCCAATTCAAAACTTGGATTTTACTCCCCTTTGAGACACAGCCAAGTTTTACTAATTTTATGATCCTTATCAATGTTCACCCTGGTAACCATTCTCACTCTATTCCACTTTAGCTTAAGCACCCTCTGTGGGGCTATGCTTCTTGCAATACTGATGATGGGTTCCTTTACATTGGATCTGTGAATTGTGCACCACCACGCTGGAAACTGGAGAGCTATAGATAATCTCTTAACATACAGTCAGGTATTAGTGTAAGCAGCTGAAGGGTGTGACCGCTTTTGCCATATATCATGATGGCATTTTCAGATTGATCCATGTTCACTATGACCTGGTGACTAAGCAGAATGGTCAAATGGCAGTCGCCCTCAGTATAATGCCTTCTGATTTGAAAATTAATGCTGTAAGTATTGCGTGGTTGTATTTTTCCAATAGCTGATAGGCATAATTCCATTTTTAGGCTATATTTATGAGCTGTGGAGTTCATTTCATCATCTGCTGGTCTCCGTTCCTGTAGTGCATTTTTAAAAAAGTTAGGTGGAGGATTGCCAGATTACTTTGCTCAAGATTTACTTTGACGCCATAATCCTATTAAGGAGGTTCCATTGAGAATGTCATTTTAAATTTTTGATAGTATAATCATTGGAGCTGACATAACGAGTGAATCAAACCTTATTAGCAGTACACTGTAGGCCCCTAGCAAAGCAGTTGAGTTGGGTCCTGATGTTCAGTACTCCTTGGAGTGGTCTATATCAGGTAATAATCCCAGTTTCTTGACTAATTTGGTCCATACAATATTAATAAAGGCCCACTATCTACTATAGCCCTGACCTGAACCATGCTAGACTAATATCAACATATGTACACTCAGAATAAAGAGAATGATTTATTCACTAAGTATAAACCAAGCTTGTCGGCCTGACACATATAGGACTGTATTTCAAAGAAGAGTAGGGATTGGTCTTTTTTTAATTCTAAAACGGGGTATACACGTTAACCCCTTCTTACTTTGCATATCACAAGAAGTAATTGACAAGTTATACCGCTCCAGTTGCTTTACTTGAGTCTTTGATACAACTTCAGCGGCCTGGACTATAGTGTCCCCTCAACATGAGTGGGTTGTGACCACAAGTACATTGTTAGTGATGACAGATTGAGGGGGCGAGGATGTCCAGGCGTCACAATTGAAACTAGGACTACGTTTGGATCTGAAAGTAGTAAAATATCTTGTTTCTACTCCGCCCACTCTTTTCCATGCTCCATAATATTATTTCTCCCATGTGATTTACCTTGGTTTTAGAGTCCTTGGAGTTGCACTGGTTAGTGTAACGCAACTTTATCCCATATTAGCACATGATATGGTGGATGTTGGGTCTTCTGGGCCTGGTGGTAGTAAAGTGGCTCTCTTTGGCAACCTGTTGAAGAGTTATTTTCCCAGATCTCTTACTTATTGTTGTATCCATTATTTAGTGCATAAAAGGTTTCAGAACAGCGGCAAAGATAGTTTACCATGCAGTACATTATAATATTGTTTAACATTGGAAGCATGACTTGGTACAGCTCTTTTTAGGGTTTGCAAGCATTCTGTAAGTCAACCTGTGAATCATGGTTGTTCAATACCATCACGCCATATAGCAATTGAGCCTTAAGATAGAAGTGATCAGCAGACTTTAGGAATTGTACTTTAGTCTTGAAGGAATATTGAGGAAAGCAGACTTCCTGATTGGCATCATCTCCGCACTCCACCAAACTTCTTTACAATAATTTTCTTCAAATTCTGGTAATACAGCCTAGTCTCACTGATCTTGAGCATCACTGACTCCTAACTTTACAGATCCAATGAGTTTATTAGTGTCACCAGTTTAGCCTTGTCACTTTCGCCACTCATGCCAATCTCAAATATTGACAAGAAGTTCTATACATTTCCTTTTCTTGTCACACTTCTGTGAGTTGATGGGGTTAACCCTGAAACTGCTAGCATCCTAAGATGATCAGCTGAGGCTTTGTGGCATGTGTGATAAGCCAGCACTGCTGAGTCTTGAGCTAAAGTTTAAGCGGGTCATGTTGGAAGTACTAACAAAGGTGTATGGCAAACTGGTATTTTTCGTTGTTGTCTAGAAAGTTGAGGTGGTGTGAGTGGGAGTTAATGGAATAGTGGTTTAAGTTGATCTTTCAGAATGGCTTGGAAGTCAGAACTGCTGGTATATTTTGCTCCAATAAACCCCAAGATATCAGATTATGTTCTGTCAGGCTAGACTCATGCACATATGTAAAGTCTCCAACAATTTCTGGCGGCAGGGCTCCAATGAAATTTGCAAATTTCATCTCTATTATTGTCCCAGAACTGGTCTAATCTGTCATAAAGGTATTGTCACTGTGCTGCAAGTATTTTTCCAATGAAAATTTTAGTTCTTTCATAGTAATTTAGGCTTTCAAAGAAACGTTTACCTTGATGAGGTGTGTGATTATCAAGCCCTGAGCCTTGGACACGTAGTTCACCAATCTGAATTTCTATACAGGCGGTTGGAAGATATTATGCATAATTCAGAATCTCATTAAGGCCTCAGAGTCTGATCTGAACAGAGTGGTGCTTTTCTTTAGGGCTTATTTATTGTAGTGATTGATCACCGCTCCTAAAAGGCAGACAAGCTGCTGTACCAGCTCCTCTACTAACTTCCAGATAGTGCAACCATTCTGAGCATGAGACTCTCTATTGGCAGCCTTTGCCACGGCGTGCAGCTCCATCTCTATTTTCATGTATTCCCTGACTGGCTAGGATGATGGATTTCGTTGCTACTACTGAGATGATGTCCCATAATACTCTAATACCTCACTTATGATGCAGGCTAAATTGGCATTCAGTTGATTGAAAATTTTGTCTACTTAGCGATGGGATTTTCCAGTCTGTTGTTAGTTGTGTAATGATGACTGAATGAACCTCTCAAAAGGTTCCATCCAAATGATTTTTCAGTAACTGGTTATCCTAGTGTAAGCTTCTATACCCTTGACTATTCTGATAATCTTGATGTTTTGTAGGGTGAGGATCTGCATGGTTTGTCAAAGTGAAAATATATACTGGGCATCATTTTAATTATTTGTGTCTGAGTAGCGAGCTTCTTGGTCACAGTGGACATTGACATCTTCCTAATTAATGGATAGTCTACATATATATTTTTGGTTTCTGTAGCTTCTGAACATTTCCAAGTTTTCTTCATTGATAGCTTTTGCGTTGAAATGTCATTCATGGAGAGCCATTCAATGACCTCCTCAACATGCAGGTCTGCTGGCCATCTAATCTACCAACTGTGAGGCCGTTAGTCCTAAGTGGATAAGCTCCATAGATGGAAGCATCAGTTTTTTTGAGGTCTAAACTGCTGAGGTAGAATTGATTGAGGAGGGCTCCCCAGTGTTATGGGATGAAGGGGATACTCATCCCAAAGCTGATAGAAAATTGATTGAGATCTTGGCAAATGGTAGTTGATTCCTTGGGTTTTTCTATGGTTTTATCAAAAGTGCCCCCTGTAGTGAGCACCAGAATGTTGCAAAAAGAACTGAAACTGAGCAAGATAGACATTTATATGTTTGCTCAAGCTAAGTATGACTGTTTAAATACAAAGTACCTTAATAAACGTAAAGCTTGATGGAAATATGAAACTTTATTAGAAGTAGATTCTCCGAATCTGTCATAGTTTTGCAGGTACTTCCAGCTTGGAGATCCGTTGTCAGAGGTATCTACCAGAATGTGTGTCACCGCGTATATCCTTTTTAATGCAATGCAAACCTAATTTATATCCTAACCTCAAGTAATTCAGATTTTTAGCTCCTGAATCATTCTAGTTTCCCTATTAATTGTCTGATAATAGATAGTGGATAAGTGCGTCTGTGCCTGACGGTCATATGTCCAATGTCAACTATGTTCTATTCTCTTCTTCCCAACGTTATATCATCTTGATTTTGACAATTAATTGGGGATGGGTGATACAATTCTGAATAAATGGTTCTAGAATATCTAATCAGTGAGAATGGAACTGGTATAAGGAACTGGCATTCAGTTATTAATGGGAAAAATGTTTTCTCTGCCAAAAATCAGGATCATACAGATTAGTTGATTAATAAAGCTAAGAATTTAGTTAAGAAATTGCTAGTGGCATATATGACATCTATTTTTATTAGTATCAGTCTTCCAAAGGATACAGATAGCAGGACAAGGGTAAAGGCGAGGTCTTTAGGATTTTAGGGGTGATAGTACGATGGCAATATTCTATATTTGGTCAAACCCAAATCTTAACAACTTGAAGGCAGACATTACAATCTGCTCTTTCTTTAGGTTCAATTTCCTGGTAGGCTGGTGGCTTGTGCCAATTAAGTATTGTTCAACAAATTATCTCAATTCTCAAACACTTTATTGAGCAGGTACAGCCACAGCACTTGGTGTCCATAGCACGTGGTATTCTGCACTGACTGCATCCTTTTCTTTATAGTCGCTTTCACTTTGGTCTATGGATCCATCCAGTTCACTGTAATAATGGCATCTTCATTAGGGGGTTCATTTTTCTCTCAGTGGCGTTCATTAGACAAGAGCACCAAAAGTAAACGTTTATGACACTGTTTCAAGTAAGTTTTCTCCAAGGTTGTCATTATACTGGTTTTGGAGTCTTATCTCTGTATCTCTAATTCTTGTCATAAGTGAAAAAACAGTCTTAGAAGTTCTCTAAAGAGGTTTTCATAATGCCTTCTTTCTTTATTAGAAGTTCCTTGAACATTGAGTAAGGTCTCCATGATGGCCTTAAACAACATTGCAACCTTGATGGCTAAGATCATGTGCATCTTCAAAGTGGGATGAATCTTGAGGGAACTCAGTAGCATCATTTTTAGTCATTAGTTCTAAGGCTCCTATTATCCATAGTTTCTGAGCCTAAAGGTTGTAACAGGTGGCATAGTGACTGACTTTCTCTCCCACATCTTCATGTGCAGTAAGTCTTGTTTCATGTTCTAGTTTCTGATCACTTTCAAACTCTGACAAAAAATATTCTTTATTTCAGTCCATGTTAATCCAGGGCGTAAAATTTCACTAAGAATCTCTTGAGTCTCATGACTCATGTAGCTTTGTACATAGCAAGCCTTCTAATAATTTTTTATCAATACATAGTGTTTTCATACATCTGTAGGAAACCTGCAATGGTTCCCTCGCCAGGTATATACATGGTCTTGAAGTAGGGCTTAAAGTCTAGGTCCTTTTATAGGTTTGGTGTGCACCATGTACATTGGCGCAGCAGTCAATTGAGTATCCAAGGTTAGTATCTCTAACTGGGTATCTTTTCAAAAAAAGGTAGGGTTTGGTTGTGGTATAACCATAGTTGAGCTACTAACTCAAACAAACTCTTGTCAAAAATGTATATCATGGATCATTTTAGGATAAATGATCTCCATAATCATTCAAGGTATGGATGTTCATCCCATTATCTTTTCAATAAATAAGATTCTGTCTTCAATCTCTTCAGTGGTGGTTTCAATATTCTTTTCAGCTATAAGACCACTCACAATTGGTATAGCAGAAATAGAGCTCTTCTAGCAGTCTCCATTAAACACTTTAGTTGAATTTGCAAATCTGATACTTCTAGTGCCAATTTTTGGAGCCTTGAGTGGATAATTTCCTCCTTTCTTGCCAGAAGTTCAGAAAAATCTTGAACATGATAGGCCTCCATATCTTTAACGTCAATTTGTTCTCAAGAAGCCTCATGCTCTACACTCTGTTATAATGATGTCACCTCTATAATGAACACTTCTTTTAGCTCACCAGCCCTTGCTTGCTTAACTTGGGTTGGCATGCTGTAGATGTTCTGTTTTGCACAAAGTAATCTCCAGATGACCTTCTGAAGGTAAATGATAACCCTAACTGAGAATATCTTCTAATGCTGCACAATTTAACATTATTACTGGTTGGAACTGTTCATTGCCTTTCTGGAGTTACTCTCATTGAAACTCTTTGACATAACTTCAGATCATCGGCCTTACACAAGACTCAATAAAAACCTTAACCAACCTCTCCCTTGCCTTTATCAGCAACCAAAGTATCCTTCAAAACAAGAGTTATTTTTTATATCACAGATTGGTTACTGGTAATCTCTTCAACTAACCCAATATAAGTGGAAAATAAAGTATAAACTTGAGATTATGTGGTATAAGGCTTTTTTATCAGAATAAAAAATGAAATTTTTTTGTAATACTGGCATATAATCAAAATATGAAATAAATGTAAGCTAATAAAAATTGAAAAGAGGTATGGCAATAATATAGGAGATTCCATGAACCACTGGTCAGTCTTTTATTGATCTCCACCTTGGTGCAACCATCCACCTGGCTTAATGCTTTTATTCAAGAGCTCCATCATGTGGTGGAAAGATTTGAACCAGGATGTTCAATAGCCCCTTGTACAATACCCAGTTTTGGATCTGGCGCTGCAATACCTTTACTGGTTATTTTTCTTCTTCAGATTTATTAATATGCTGATCATGTCAATATTCATCTAATGATGGTGCTGCTCTGATGCACCTCACTTCAGGGTTTCAACCATCATTCTTATTAGAAATTATTTTTCCAGATAGTATTTAATTGGAAGGTTCATTTCTTTTTGTTGTGGATTAAGATGAAAATGGATCAGTGAATCATTCCTTGACTAGTGGAATGAGTAGGCTTCACTACCAAACCAGAGGAGGTTCAGATGATTAATATCCAGCAGATGTAGATTAACTAGTCCTTTTTTAAATTCAAGCAAGCACAATATTTTTTGTTAATATTAGGGCGAGTTCATTCTATAACAATTTTGCATTGATGCTTCAGACAAATCACTTAATGTGGATGATGTCACCAAAAATCTATATTATAATTAAACCCATCTATACTTTGTAAAGCCAAAATAATTTACAATCCACCAATGATATGATGAAGACTTGACTGAATTACCCTGATGGGAACAACTAAAGCGCCAGAGTGTATTATTTAAATCTGGAAACTAACCAATTTAGAGAGTCACATAAAAACACAATTTAAGGAGCATCATAGGAGTTTTATAACAATAACCTGAAATTGACCAGCATATTACCATATTTGTTATTAAATCCATATTAGAAGAAGATACTGCCCAAAACTCAGAAGCTGAGAGAAATGATAGTGACCCTGGATATCCAGGTAAAGAAATAACCATCATAAACATGAGCTCACAGGAAACTCTCTCTGCTTGGCGTAACTTTCCAAGCAAATTAATTTTGGTAAATTAAAAGCAAACACTTAATTGTACACCAAAGTCTTGCTCTGATGTTGTCAGATCCCCCGCTGACTGTCCCAGCATGGGGCAGCTGCAAAACTCTCCCCTCCATTTTCTATCTGACAGGAAAATGCGCTTGGACTGGCTCACCCAGTCAATCCAAACCCTTGGGACAATTCATTCCTCCCAAAAATCTTGATGCCCATCTCACCCAAACCTAAGTGGTGCCCCGCTGCCCCCTGGTGCTCCCCTGGAGCAACATGCATTTTGGCCTTAGGGTCAAATATGGGAAATTCTTCCCCTACAATGACTAAGCCATTATCAAAATGGCTCAGGCGGTGATGACACCAGCCTGTTTTATTGACTTCCTCCCCTATAAGGGGTACTTTGATCTTGGCTTCCCCTGTGAAGCCAACGCAGCCACTGCGGCAATGGTGCCATTAATTTTCAACAATATTCCCCTCCCAACAACTTGGACCTGGCTCCCATTGGACACCACCTTGGTGGTCCAGTTCGCTGGTTTGCCCCCCCCCACCTCCCCCCAAAGTGCTCCACCAGGAGCTGATGGAAGGTTTGGCAGCCTATGGCTCCAACCTCATCTTACAATTTGTGGTCCCAAATGGGGCCACACGCCTCGCTGGTCCTTGGGTGTATGCCACAATCAGCCCTGAATTTACAAGTATTTCTTTGTCTATTCCCCCTCATGCCACCATCCCATCTGCCCCCAACCATCCATTCTGGGCCCACATTGAAGGTGGACGGACAATTTGTCCATCCTGTTTCAAGTTAGACCACTCAAAACATAAATGCCCATACTCAGAAACTTCTGCTGATGCTAAAAGTTTGCCTGACGCCCACCAATCTGCCGCCCACCCCATGCTAACTCTGACATGGGGTACAATCCTACCTTCCCCTCCTCCAATGCCTGATGCTG
The DNA here is from genome assembly GCA_022478985.1 of Massospora cicadina. Classification (NCBI taxonomy): domain Eukaryota; kingdom Fungi; phylum Entomophthoromycota; class Entomophthoromycetes; order Entomophthorales; family Entomophthoraceae; genus Massospora; species Massospora cicadina. Next base: position 411,114 of record JAKSZP010014445.1, on the reverse strand, counting down.
CAGCTGCACCTACAGCCACCAATCAGCACCCACCCTGCCCCAATGCCACAAATAATTCATCCAACTAAACATTGGATTGGATCCCAGTTTGATCCCATGCATCTGCAAATGAATTAAACAAACCTCAACCATACGCTGATTCCCCAATCCAATTCAACAAAATCCATGGGAATTATTGGATGAAATTGACGAATCAGGTAACATCATTGAAGAACCAATGCTGCATCTCAAGCGTCTCTTTTAAAGCATAATGGGATACAAAATTCCTGCCTCAGAAATATGTCCCACAACCTAACACCAAACCATTTTACAGCAACCACCAGCTTGCAGTAGAAGCAGCCGCCACACTAGATTGCCATCCACTTTGCAAAGCTGCCGCCAAATATGTGGCTGTGCTCACAAGAGGAAGTCCACCTCCCGTCATCCCCATAAATTGTACTTCACAAAGTAAGATCAACATGAAAACTTTACACAAAAACGTCACTGAAGCCATCAGAACGTGGTAACAGTAGCACGGAATCCAAAAGCAAAAATAACCTGAACCAACATTGCCACATTCATTAAATTCCCAGACGCCCACCTCAAAGCTGAAGATGCTTTGGGCAAATACATCGTTGGTATAATAATGGCTGGCAACTATTTGGAAGTTCCAGTCATCAAGGATATTGAACCCCATGCCGCCAATGCCCCCACACCCTTACTATCTGCCTTAACACGCACCCTACTATGGATTGAGATGGATGTGGTTGAAGACAAGCCCCCCAATCCCCCCTCCCCATCCACCATGAAGGGATAGCATTTTTGCTGCTCGCCTGGTTGGATATTTTGTTAGATACAATTCATTCAATCCATCCATTTTGGCATTTTGTTTGAATCATTATTTTTTATTATGATTTTAGTTTTAGTTTGGTAATGTCCTTCCCCTGGTCAGCTTACCTCAGTTAAATAAAACATGAGATCACAGCTACAAAATTTAGCACAAATAGATGAAGCTGCAAAAGTAGCAGCCAGACAACATCTAACTAGGGGATCCTGGAATCTCCATATTAACACCCATATTCTTAAATTTAATTCATAATTTTATTCATTTTATATCTTTATTTTCACTTGAAGTATGATGTACTTCACTTTTTACATTAATAGAAAATTTCTTCACAGAATCTCATTTTTATCATTTTTTCGCTTATAGTTGTTTAAGTGAACTAATTGCCAAAAGCAAGTCTGTGATTAGCTGATGGGAGAAAATATAGTAAATAATCATAAGTTCTCCTATGTTTAAAAAAAGGACACTTTCTATCATAAATACCTTTCTGTTGAGCTTACAAGATAGAGATTTATTTGCTCCCATTAAGTCCTGAGGGTCACCATGTAACAGATATTTCTAAGAGTGTCAACAAGAGATTTTCCATTGGCATGAACATTTTACCAAAAAACTCAATGCTATAAAGGGTAACATCAGAGAAGTTTTTTCTGCAGGGATAATTTAAAGTTCTGATTTTATTTGAAATGGTCCAGCCTGGGGATGATCCCGCACTGATTAAGGAAAATGAAGAAATGGGAAAGGAGGATAAAACCTGGAAAACCTCCACATGTGGTTTATGATAGGCCAGGAACTCCATGGACTGCCTTGCTAATTGCTATCTCAGTTCAGGGTATTGGTGCACAATTCCAACAAATTTATAATCGTCCCCTACCCAAAGTTCATCTATTGGGATCAAACTCAGGGAGGCATTTATGAGTATAATTGTGATCAAAGAAAAGATTACTGGTGCCTGATCTTTGCTTAGTATACCCGATGAGTGATAGTCAGCCTCACATGTTAAGCAAGCCAAGGTTGGTAAGCTGACTTTGATACTCATTAATGGGGTGGCATCATCAGAACCTAGTGGAAATCATGATAGTTCTCATGATCAGTTTGACAATGAAGAAGATATGAAAATATTACAGAGAGGATTCCTCTGAGCTCCTGGTAAGTAAAAGCATACAATCCATCAATACTCTCTGGCCTGGAATTAGAAGTGAATGATCTAAGCAACAACCTTAAGCGTGTCAGAGAGACTGCCAGAAGAGAAAAAATTGCCTCACTACCTATTATGAGAGGGCCATCAACTATTATGAAATTGGTACTACTCACAAGAATCTAGAGGAGAAATTTTATTCCTCAAAAAGAGATCAGCAAAACCATCACCGCTTTGAATAATTCTGTAGAGTGCTTTGACATCATGACAAAGTTCTATATGCTATGGACAAGGATTTAGACACTTTGAAAGAACAAATTTATACTATACCAGAATCTACCTCTACTTGACCATTAACTTGATTAAAAACCTATATGGTTCACTCAACAAAATGTACCACAACCACTAAGAACTGCTACCAAACCAAAAAACATGAGCACGCTGACACTGTTTTTAGAAGATATTAACTTCAAACCGTACTTTATACCTATTTCACACCTGGAAATGGTCTTATTGCTGGTACCCTCCAGATTTATGAGAAAAGCATAATAGCTCTAATGATTGTCAAAAGACTTACCATGTGCAAGAGTTTATGAGCCACAAGACTTAGAAGATCCTTAGCGTGAGCCTATGACCTGGACTATCTTGGACAGAAGTGAGAAGTATTCTACTTTCAGAGTTCAGTAGTGAACGAGAAGTCCAAAATATAAAACAAGGGTTTCTCTTGATGAAGATAAGTATGAATAAATCAGTAGCAACATATGCTTCTTGCTACTATATCAAGCCATAACATTTATTGACTAAATGAACTATGGATTTTCCTACCATGAAAACTGTTCTGCTGAGTTCATTGGAGATGCATCCTAACTTTAAAATGCATATGACTCTAGAGGTTAGGAGAATGACGTCCCTCAAGGTGCTTAAGGAAGCATCATTTGATGTACAAGGAATGTATAGAATGGAATATGAAGTCATGGGAACACCACCCCATGACAAGTTAGCAAGGTCATCAATGTCACAAATGATAAGGGCAACAAATCAAAGGTTAATTGCTCCAAACCCTTCTAGTGGTTGCCTCATCAAGAGCTAGCCTGTAATATGTGTTATTACCCTGGGCTTTTTTTATCTTTTCCATAACTTTCCACAGAAAAGCAAAAAGCAACCCCTAAATATGTTATTATCAACTTTGTAAACTGAGTTTGATCTCCACATTGAGAGCGAAGATATTCATGAGGATGAAGATTTGGCTATTGCAGGATACCACATGTTAGGAGCACCTTATGCAATGGCTGTGCCTGCTAGTTTGAGTCCATGGCACAGGAAGATCTAAATTGAGTGATACCTACCTGGCCCAAGTGAATCAGCCTACATGGGCCATCAATTCAGTTGAGGAAGGAGAGCAGATAGTTTATTTTTAAGAACTTGGCACTAGATGGCGTGGATACTGTTGAAGCTACTATTGGAATAACAGTTCTCTTGACTAATGCCAAAGTAAAAAAATGGGCACAAAGCTGCAAATTAATGGAGAGGTCACGAAAAAAAATGTGGCAATTATGGACACTACTTTATGAGTTAGAAAGCGTCAATATATATAGGGAGTGAGGGGAATGTTGCCTCAAGAATCTTTGCAGCCCTGTACAAGCAGGATCTTTCACTGTCTTCTGGATCAACTTCCTGGCCAGCACCCTTATTTCTTGGCATCGTCCTCATGACTACAGCGGTGAGGGCCGCGTCTCTCAAGATTTAGGAAGTGGGGATGGAATTCTGGAAGGAGTTTCATCAATTATCATGCATGTGACGCTTCCTGATTGAATCTTGTATTGATTCCTTCAGTATAAGGTTCCATTCATGATGGTTTGAGAGTTGATCTATTGGGGCTTGATTATGAGTAAAGTTTTCAACTTGTTCAACACCTCAAATCCTGACAATGCCTCCCTCAAGATCCTGTTGGAGGGTGGTATAGGGCAAAGGAATCAGCCATGTGCTTAGTTCACCACTGTCCCCTGATTGATGTTGGCAATGAAGTACTCTATGTTCACCTTATAATGAACTATAAGGTCTGGACCAAAGAATGTAAGCTTATTTTTTTAACTCCAGGTCAATGGCGATAAATGAGAATGAGGTCACAAAAATTGAAAAAATGGTAAGGAGGGACAGCCAAAATTATTGTTAGATGTCTCCCTTTCTGTGGTGGGACAATGCCTTTCATGGCTATAACTTGAAGCCGGAAATCTCATTGTCCAAGGCCATCATAGTTAAATCTTAGTTCTAAGGAGAAGTGGTATTGAGCAATGGCTGAAAGCTACTTGATAACTTGGGAGCACTCCCATATAAAGCCTCAAAGGGGACAATTTGATGATTAATGGTAGATTATTCTGTAAGAAAGAAAAGCGCTGAGAAAATATTGATTAAGTGAGCAGTATTGGAGGCGGCCATCTTCAACAAAAAAGAGACAAGGGTTCCATTAGCACGTTCCACTGCCGTAATGGTCAATGAGTTGTAAGGGGAAGTGAAACTCTGGTTAGTACCAAAAAGTTAAGTAAGTTCTTGGAAATGTGTGAGGTGAAATTTAGCCATTGTCTGAAATTAATGTTTTTGGGCATCTGTGCTGGGTGAAAATGGATCAAACAATAAGAGAGCCATGGCTTTCACAATGATAATGGGTAGTAATCGCTTTGATCCATTTGGTTAAATGGTCTAAGATTAGGGGGAAGTATTTATGACCATGCATTCTGAAAGGAAGAGTTCTACTACATCGATGCTAATGACATTGAAGGGAACCATCATGACAACAACTGAGTGCTGATAATGGGACTGGCTCAATCATGGGATTGCCAAATCATATAAGCTTCCAGGAACACTTAGATGGTTTCTAACATTCAGTTCCCAGTAACATCATATTTTTAGCCACTCATGTGTCTTCTTTACTGTCTCAAGTCCCACATTCACATGCCCTTAAAAGATAGCATCATTTTTTGAAGAGGGGAGGTTGTAAGGGAGACATCTCTTATTGACACTTTTATATATCATTTCATCCTTGATCTAAATTGTCTCAGGTCATCTTCTGGAGCTCAGCTAAAATCTTGGAAGTCCCCAGCTCCCAGAGTTCTGGTCATCTGATTAGTTTTTTTACAGTCAGTCTTCCTTGAGGGTCAAGGCAGCTAGTACCATCATTCTAGAGAGACCATCAGAACTCTGGTGGATTGCTCCTGCATGATAAAAAATAGTGAAAATAGAGCTCTGCAACCTTAAGGCCCATTTGGTTAAACGGCCATCTGGGTCCTTCATATACTGAAGCCATCAGGGCGAGGAATGATTAGTGATGATGATGAAGTTAGTGCACATAGAGATAGGGCCAAAAGTGTTTGATTGCTAGAAAGACAGCCAAGAATTCCTGTTCAGTGATGCTATAGCTCTTTCACCCTTTTCAAGGTCTTTCTGAAATAAGTTACTTGTTTTATTGACCTTATTATCATGTGCTGTGCTAGGATAGCCTCAAAGGCAACATCACTTGCAACTATGAATTGCAAGAGAGGTTGATCTGAATGTAATTGGACTAAGTTGGGTTTTTGTAAAATGTGGTTTTCAACGCATTAAAACCTGTACTAGTTCTAGCCGCCACTCAAAGTCACGTTCTTCTGCAGGAGATAAAAAAGAGAATCAGCCAGGTCAGCAACCTGAGTGATGAACTGATGATATCAGCCCACCTTGGCAAGGAATATGTAAGGAGAGTGTCTATAACTCTCCAATTCCCAGTGTGGCTGTGCTCGGTGCACAGGACCAACACCAGGGAACTAGCCATTAGTGCCAGAGGGATTAGAGCCCAGCAGAGGGTGTTGGAGCAACAACCGCTGAGGAATAATATTGTAAATTTTATGATAAAATCCCATAGAAGATTGACGCGGTGCACATATCAGATGGGTTTAGGCAGCTCAGGTTGGAGGGATCCTAAGTGGAAAAATGGTGCACAAGGGGAGAGCGTAATGGTACTTGTAATAGCAAGTGGAATGGAATGCTAGACCTCCTCAAAGAGGTTTGCGCACAGGAGCATTCAGTTGATCAGAAAATAAAAATGACTTAAAACAGTGGATAGGTTTATTTAGGAAGTCGACCAACAAGAAATGTTGGTCAGGGGAAAATTTATTTAAGCTCAGATGGGGAAATTGGGGTTATGCCGCAGTGGACCTAAGCAGCGACTCGCCAATAGGGCGATACTTCCATCCAAGTTAGTACAATAGACTGAAACCAACTTCACTTAAGTTATTGACTGAAGTTGAATTTGACCCAAGCGCATTATCTCATAGCAGGAATGGGTTTTGAACCCTTGTTCCAAAACTAAGTGAGCTGAACCATCTGCCTTAATTTGGTAGAAAGTTTGTTTTAACGCTTGGGCTGCCATCAGGGGCTGGGCGTTTGGCGCACCACTGGTCCCAACCTGGGCATATTTTGCCCGGACCCAGCGTTGGTCCAGGGTGTTCTTCAGGTCAGGAAGGGTCTGCAACCTCACCTTCTGGGCCTCCAGACGCCCAGCCTTGTCTTTGGGGTTAACCCCCACTATTCTGTCATGTTCACATGTCAGAATATCTAAAAATTCCCAGGCTCTGGGGGCGTGACATCTTTTCAATGGTGTCTACTTTGTCCAAAATAGGCTGGATGCCATCTTTTGTGGCATTGTGTCTAAGAAACTTCATCTCAGTTTGTAAGAAAGAGCACTTTAAGTGTTTGAGTTTTATTAAATCCTTCCTAAGATGATTAAATACAACTCATAGGTGCTTCACGTGATCATTGAAATTTTGTGAGAAGATGTGATATCATCACAGAATATGAGGATGCATGACAACTTCAAGTCCTTGAGGATCTCGCCCATGGCGCGTTGGAAGGTGGCCAGAACACTAAAAAATTTTTGGGGCATCATGGCATTTTGAATAGCCCTTTGTTGGATATGATCACATATTTGGCATAGTCTTTAGGGACGAGCCACTTACCTATATCTGCTAGCAAGATCCATTGCAGAAAAGTATTGCAACTCAGCGAGCAAGCAGAGGGAGTCATCAATTTTTAGCAAAGGATAACTGACTTCCTGTTGTGGAGTTGAGCCAGAAGTAGTCCATCACCACCTGATGACTGCATCCTTCTTTTAAACCAATAGGAGGGGTGAGGCCCAAGGGCTGCGCAAAGCCACCATTAATCCATCTTCAAGTAATTATTTGAGTTCTACTGCCACCTGGGCTTCTTCAATCTTACTTTTTTGGTAAAGTCAGGACTGAAAGGGGAGCGTCCCCAGCCTCCACATGAGATAGAACACCACTAATTAGCCTTAAATTGTAGGTTGAGGCCAAAAAAGGTTAGAGTGCCCATCTAATAATTTTTGAATTTGGCGCTTTTGTTCCCCAGTGGGCTCCTTTCAAATACATGTTTCGAATTAAAGCCACTTTTGTGGAGTCTCCTAACCAAACTCCCTTGGACTTTCAAAGCTGCAGATATCATTGACAACCTCCTTTGGTAGAAGGCAAACATATGCAGCAAGGCTATTAAGGCCCACAACCCTAGTCTTATCAGTAATGTTATCCAACAACACTGATATGGATCTGGTATAGGTAGGATCTAGAATTCATGGACAGGTCAAGATCTCTTTGGTAGATTAGTTATCCAGACCTTGGATCTTAAGCAGGTATGCAGTGTAAATGTTAACAATGACCCAGGTTTCAACAATAACTTAGGACTTTGGAGCTATAGTGGTTTGATCAGGTAGATAGATTAGCATGCCTATGTGGCCATCAACAGAAGGTTGGGCAACTTTACTTGAGAGCCCCTCACATGATACTCAAGTTGATTGATCTGACTCTCAATCTCTAATTAAAAAGCCTGAGCCTTGACCTCTGCTTTATAGTTGTATGAGGTTTTGAAGGTTATGGAAACCCAATGTCCCAACAGGGATAGAAATTATTCATCATAATGTACTACTGTGGAGTATTCCCAGAGAAACTGAGTCCTGAGAAGTTCATGGCTTGGGTTAAGTTCAATTATGGGGGTATTTACAGAAAGCTTCCAAAATAGGATAGGTAGAAAGAAATAGGCCCTATGAATCATTTACACTTAGGTCCAGCCAAGCCATATTCCATGTAATGTAGCAAATCTGGAGCAATATTGATACATTTTATCAGTTTAGAAAAATGACATTCATGGGATAACGGCTGTCAACAATTGTGAGAAAAAAATTTATAAGCTTGAACAGCAATGTGGGTAAGCAAATTTCTGAACTGTGGAGATAGCATGAGAAATATGGGAGATTTATCATAAGAAGTGTAATCAGTATCAAGTTCTTTTTTATCAACTGTGTTTAAAAACTTCTTAAGGTACAATAGCTCCAGTTCATTAAAGTCATGGATGATCCTTGAGGCGTAGATGGGATGTCAGCATAGAGTGCCTCGTCCTTCATGCTTACAGCCCTTTTCCTGCCTCCTCTGAAAGTCGTTTTCATCATGTCTTGCATTTTTATAAAAGCCATTTCAGTAAATTCATCAGGGTTGATAATTCTTCTGGTTTTTAACAACATGTACCTAAGGACAGGTGGAGGAGACAGAGGCGGTAGCCTTAGGGTGCAGGGTTGACACAGGGATCTCTTTTAGCATTTCCTAGTTTTCCCAAATGCAAGTAGAACCATTATTTTATACAATCATGCGCATCTGAACCTCAGGATAAGACCCCAACGCAGAGATGACAGCAGTTATGAAATCGTCTAAGGTAATTTGATTTGTGTTTACTGAGATCTGTGCTTGGGCGTAGAAACAACTGGTAAACACCATAGGGCTCTCTCCTTTGTTCAGGCGGATACCCATTATGCTTGTTTTTGATTGGCCAGGATCTGGTTGCTGCCAAACCCTTGGACTAAAGAAGTCTAGACCTGTTCCCAGGTGTGGCATATTTTTAGATGGGAATTCATAATCTCCTGAGTAGTGCTGTTAAGGAAGGAGTGGATATAAAATACTTTTATCCAGTTGGTTGCCTCTTCCATGGAACTTTCATAGGCATATATTAAAAAGGTGATGCTTTTCTGGAAGAGGGGAACTTCTTTTTAAATCTAGGTTTAAAATGAGTTATAAGAGGATATGTAGGGTTTTAACACTAGGAATAGTGCAGGCTCAGAAATTTGGTTTCTGTAAAGTTGCAGGGAGCCAGCGGATCCAAACATCATCTTATGCCCCAAAAGTCTTCTTGGATTTCATCCCACTTTTCAGTTAAGAGAGGAGATGTAGGCATTGTTTACAATCTGCTTATATAATTCTTGGGTGCAGGCGCGCTGAAGAAGAATCTGACTTTTTTAGTTCAGGTAGGTGTTGAACTCTCAGCTGGCTGGCTCAAGTTAGGAAATGTGACTATCAGCAAGCTTTATGAAGGCTCTAAGATTATGTATTTCATCCAAGAGGGCCTCAATTGAGACCCTAAGGTCGAGGGGGACTCTAACTACTGGAGTTTCCATCCTTGGGCTACATTACATATTTGATTCCATAAGAAAGCTAGGACAGCTAAAACTTTCTTTCTCCAGGGATCATCAGGGTCACCAGAAATATGCTCTGTGGGACCAGAGGGACCTTCAGGCCCACAGGGACATTTAGGACCTTTTGGTCCCTTAGGACTTTCAGGCCCTTCACTCATAAAGGCAAAATTGCGAGAGAATATGAGGCTTCTGAAGAGTCCATACTAGGCCTTCAACTTGAAAGAGGTGTTGGTTCCAAGAAGCCTCAAGGAGTTGTCAATTCCAATGAAGTTGGTCTTTGAGGTAGCCAAAACCACTATTCAACGCCTTGAGCTATTTGCAGGCTTCATTATTTATTTTTAATCTATTGACAATGGCTTCTCAATTGTTATGAATGAAGGAGGAGGCCGCGTTATAAAAACTAATAACATGGGACTGTAAGGTTTGTTAGCCCTAGTTTCTTGGATATTCCATGATGGTGCAACCTGACTAACTGTAGGAGGTGATGAATGGCAGTATAGGCGAAATCTCAAAGATAGCGCTTGGTCCCAAAGTCAGTTCTCCCAATAGTAGTTGGTCTGAGTTATATAGATCTGACATGTAAAGACACCAAAAAGCATGGGAGCAACTTGAGTAGCCTCCCACTGAATAGACACCATTTAGTAACCGTTGGATAATTTTTAAGGTTTGTGTATCGAAGATGGTACTGATCACCATCAACAGAAGTTAAAGTGAACTAGAGCGTGGCTCAAAAGTTTAAGCTTTTAGGATGCATGGGTGGCACTTCATATTTTGAGGTCCTAATCCATCAAGTGACGCTTCTTGACCAATTAGAAGGTTGGATTTCATGACTGCTATTAATCTCAATTGTTCGTAATAGACGTTTTCATATGGACATCTTGGAGCCCTCCTGTAGTGAGCACCACTCTTCTCAGCGTAACAGTTCTGTTGACTGGCGTTAAATCTCAAAAATGGGCACAAAGCTGCAAAAGCGGAGAAGTTAATAATTTAAAAGATGAGGCTAATATAAACTACTTTATTAAGTTAAAACGCATCATAATTTATAGCGCTTGGTGGGACATGATGCCTCAAGGACCTTTGCAGCCCCATGAATTTAGGAACTTTCATTGCCTTCCAGATTAATTGCCTGGCCAGCACCCTCATTGTTCTGCATCATCCTCATGACTATAGTGGTGGGTCCGCTCCTCTAAAGATTCAGGAAGCAAAGATGGGATTCCAAAAGGCGTTTCCATCAATTCTCATGCACGTTATGCTTCCTAATTGAATCTAGTATTTGTGCCTTCAGTGTAAGGTTCCATTCATGCTTGTTTGAGTGTTGATCTCTTGGGGCTTGATTAGGAGCAAATATTTCAACTTGTTCATCATCTCAAATCCCAACAGCTACAACAAGCACTGCTGCTTTTAGACAATTTAAAGAATCTTCTACTAATGTATTGACCACTGGAAACCCTTTCCAGAAAAAGTGTAACAAAAGTTGAAGTGTTCATCCAAAGGTGCATGTCTTGGCTGTACTAGACACTGGGGCTCCAGTCAATATCATCTCATCTAAGCTCATTAAAAGTTGAAGTTAAATCCTGATACTAAATATAATGTGAAGTACCACACCGTTGGACCAGGTGTTACCCGCGCTCTGGAAGCCTATTCAGCATTACCCTTATGCTTTGGGCATATGATCCTAACAGCACTGACAGTGGTTTTAGACAATGACCATTATGACTTCTTGATTAGGACACAGTTTCTCTTGTAGTTTGAAGCAAAAAATAACTTCATCTCCAGCACTGTGAGCACCTTGAATTACCAACTTCTTCTGATATTTAAGGATGAAGATGTCAAACCTCAGAAACAATGATTTTGCTTGGTAAAACAGACCAATTTATACCCATCCACTAAATCCTGGCGGAGAATAGTGTGAATCAATTACTGCCTACTGTTAGTGTGAAAGAAGTTCCACTTAGCGCTAACAAAACTATAGAGATTTGACCAGGGGATCAGTGCTTGATGACCCTGTCAATTTAGTTTTGAGTCCACCTCATACCACCTGGAAGTATACAGCCATGATGCAATCTGCAAGCAAGTACCTAGAGTACTACCAGAATTCTATAACACAAACTATTTTAAAGAATTTAACATTATATTGATAAACATCACTACACAATCTATCAGAGTTAAGTAAGGAAAAGTTGCTGCATTGGCCTGATTGTCCTGTTGCCAAGATATATAATCTGTGCATACATTAGGGGATTTCAATGAGCTTGGTTTTGGGTATGTTAACCCTAGACAGCAGAAGGAGCTTAATGTGATGTTGGACGCGTTCAGTCACAATTTCAGTACTGGATCTAACAACTATGTCCTATTATGGGCGAGGTCTACAAAATAGAAACTGGTTCTGCTATGCCATTCAAATTTAAGCCCTACCACCGCTTGAAGTCAAATGATACAGTTATCATGCAAGAGCTGAACCAACTAGCCAAAGCAGGGCTAATCAGACAATTGGAGAGTCCTTTGGAATCTCCTTTGTTGCTTTTACACAACTAGGATGGAACCCATAGAGTAGTCATGGACTACCACCGCTTGAACAAGATAACTAAGAAGGACAAAACCTGCGCTCTTATATTGATGCTCTGTAATTTCAGGGTGGCTCAAAGAATTTTTCAGCAATATTTTTGGCCAGAAGCTACAGAAGATGATGCTCTCTCTAGAAGATCAGAAGAAATGCACTCTGATCAGTAGCCAGGGGTTGTTTGAACCCACAAGGATGCCACAGGGACTCTGCAACGACCTTTCCCCCTTCCAGCATGTGATGGATCACATTTTCAGTGATCTCATGTTATTAATCATACTCATATATCTTGATGTCACCACTGTATCTTAAGTCCCAGGGAACGTCCCCTGTATGTCAATTGGGCCCTTTTCCCATTTCTGAGTAAAAAGGCTCTAAAGAGGGTGGCTGTACCCCTCGTTACCCAGGGTGACCTCGCCCACATGGTAGACAAGCGCTGGGTAACAGCTCTCCTTCTTTGAATCCCTCCCCTGGTGCCCACGCTCACCTTGCTGAACTTGTATGTCTGATCAGGGAAATCTGTGCTAAGATCGCTGAACTGAAGTTGATTGGTTTGAAAATGATTGGAAACAATCCCAATGATCAAAATCCACATAGTCAAAAAGAGTTGAAGATTGATTCATCAGCTGGAATCACTGATGGTTTTGATTTGGCCAACAGTGCGATCATCAAAATTAACCCCCTCTCAAAATCATCTGGATGATCCCTGACGTTCAGGTAGTAGCATCAGACACCATCAATGATAGTTTGAAGCTCCCTTCCAGAAAATCAGAGTTGCAGCTGATGCAACGCTTTTGAATGAACAAACAGCCCGTTGACTGGGCATAGGCAGATTGAGCATCCCAAACCCATTCCCAACCAATTGGGACTGCCCCTACATGGGGTGGCCCTGGGGGATTTTCACTTCTTGTCAGGCCAGACGCTGTCATGTCAACCATTGGAAATGCAGTTGAGCCTTGGTTCAGGTATTCAAGGTTAAACTGACAGTAACTCAGCCTGGACCAAATTCTTTGATGATAGTTCCCATTGAGCTTATCTACCCCCATCCCTGAATAATTTGCCAGTTAGGTCAAAATTGAGGGACCCAATCCCTGCTTGTTCCCACATCAATCAACCACTATTTAATCAGTTGCATCACAATGAGAAAATTTTGTGGTCGATTTTTTTTTTTTTTTAAATAAAATTTGCCACTAAAAACCATCAATTTTTGATTTTATTGATACCCATCTGGCCGCATTACCAAAGGCTTTACTATGGTGGCCTTTCAGTCCCTATACCGGATGGGCTTTACCAGTACTGATGGTCACTATGGCCCCTACCATCATCAACTGGATTCAGCAAGCTAGATACTTCTGGCAATTCAATCCCATTATTTCAAATATCTGCCAACAATATATTGGGATTTTGTGGCCTTACATCCACCATTTCCAAGCAAGGATCTGCCCCCTTGTCTCCTCAGTTGAATTGAACCCACCCATTGGTGACCTTGTAGAAACTATACCCGTGGTACCATCCCCTGCAGCAAGACCCCCATTGTCTGAGGTTGTTTCCATTTGGCTCATTCTTGGGTTACTGTTTACTATTGCCATAAACCAATGATTTATTGTTTCCCAATTCATGGCTTCATACAACGTCATATGTGCGGCAATGCCTCTAGCATTCTGGCTTGCTTTTTGGGTGCTTGTGCATCCTGACTTGCAGGTCAGTCTAAACTTCTTCTGCCGTTTTCATGACAGTATCCAGCTAAACATTTCAAAAGCATCTACAACACTTGAGAGGTCTTTACATGGTTGCATTCCTCCAATCTGAAATTGAAATAGAGCAATTGCACCTTTCTCAAGAGGCAGTTAGAGTTCCTTGGTCAAAAGATCAGCCCTTGTGGAATCAGGCCTCAATATGGAAAGGTAAAATTCATTGTGAGGATGGATCCAACAATGAGCATAAAAGATATCGAAGTGATCATAGAATGGTGGAATACTAATGACAGTTCATCCTTCATTTTGCGTACTTAATGGAGCCCCTCACATACCTACTTACTAAGGAAACAAAGTTCAATTGGAGCCTGCAACATATGTAGGCCTTTGTGGGGTATAAGGCAAGATTAATAGAGGCGAAATATTATCTTTCATGACTTCAACAAACCATTCTACTTTCATACTGAAGCCAGTGATGTAGGACTTGGCGTGATTCTAGCACAATTGTATTAAGATGAGGTGGATCACCCAATCAAGTACTCAAAAGTGTGCATAAAAGAAGAGAATAGTTACATGGGCACTGAGAATAAGTTCTTGGCAGTGATTAGAGCAGTCAAACAATTTAGACCTTATTTGTATGTGGGTACATTTTAAGGTAGTAATGGATCATTCATCGCTTCACTAATTATGGACATGAAGGATACCAATGGACGCCTTGCCCACTGGGCTGTACTCTTTAAGTTCAGGGGAATGTCCCCTTTGCATTGATCAAACGATTTTACCATTTCCAAATAAGAAGGGTCCAAAGAGGGTGGCTGTACCACTTGTCACTTAGGGTGACCTCGCCCACATGGTAGATGAGCACTGGGTAACAGTGCTCCCTCTAAAGATTCCTCCACCAGTACCCACGCTCACCTCTTCTTAAATTGTCCGCTGAATTGAGGAAATTTGCACTGAGATTACCAAATCAAAGATGAAAGGTCTGAAACCAACGGGAATAAAGCCCAACAGTCAGAAAACTAATAGTTGAGAAGGGTTAAGTGTTGAATTATTAGCTGGAATTACTGATGGTTTCAAGTCATTTAGCAGTATGATCACTGATGCTAAATACCCCTTAAAATTGCCAGGATGATTCCTGATGAGCAGATGGTACCTTTAGGGACTATCACAGATAATTTGAAGCCCCTATCTTATGAATCTGGATTTGCCCTGACATAACTCATTTGGTTGAACAAACGCCACAGCAATGGGCATAGGTGGGTGGGCATCCCAAACCCATTTCCAACCAATTGGGACCTCCCCTATGTGGGGTGGCCCTGGGGGATTCCTGTTGCTCGTTAACTAGATGCCATTGTGCCAACAAATGAAAATGCAGTTGAGCCTCAGTCCAGGCGTTTGCAGCCAAACTGATAGTGATTCAGCCTGCCACTAAATCCTTTGATGTCAGTTTTAACTAAGATTGTTTTCCCCTCTCCCCCAAAAATTTTTCAATTTAGGTCAAATTTGATGGCCCCAATCCCTGCTTGGACATGATACCAAATTGAACACCATTTAATCAATTGCATTGCACTGAGGAAATTGTTTGTTGATTCTCTTTATTTTCCTTTCCAATAAAATTCCCACTAGTATCCAAATTTTTATTTATTTTAATTCTTCTTGCTGAAGTCCTGATGGCACTAACCTGGTGTCAAGTCAGTCCCTACACTAGATGGCTTTATCAGTTTTGGAGATTACCATCACTCCAACCATAATCAACTGGATCCAAAGTGCAAGAACTTCTGGGAGTTTAACCGCATTATTGAAGCTATCCGCTATCAAGATATCAGAATTCTGTGTCCTTATATATCTCCCTTTCAAGCAAAGATCAGCCCCCTTGTCTCTACAATAGTTATGAACGCTTCCACCAGTGACCCTAAAGTTGTAAACCCAGTAGTACAATCCCCTGCAGCAAGACCCGCGTTATCTGGGGTTGTTTCTGTTTGGTTCATTTATTTGGTTCCTTTTCACGCTCATCCTACATCAACAAGTCATTGTTACCCTATTTGCAGCTCCATACAACGTTGTATGAGCGGCATTGCCACTGGCATTCTGGCTTTCTTTTTGGGTGCTCACGCATCCTGACTGGCAGGCCAGTCTAAACTTCTTCTGCCATATTCTGACATAATCGACCAACCATTGTTTCCTGCTATTTCCGCCCTTCTCTTTGAGTTGGGCGCCACAGTGGTTACATTTTACCAAATGAACATGCAGTAAGTGGTTTGCTTTCTGTTGTTTGTTTGGTCATTTTCCAATTTTTGGATAGTGTTTGAAATACCTTGGAGAAACTCCTTTAGGGCAGCAGAGCCCCGTAGATAACTACTCTTCCCTCAAAATTTTAAGAAGGAAACTCAAGTGTTCTCTCCTGAGATATTGTTAATCAAATTTTTGATGCCCTTGCTGAGGTGCAAATGCATTCTGCTATTGCCCTTAATAATGCCGCTGCACTATCTAATGCCCAATAAGGGGTCACCCTTTTGGATGCAGTAGATGAGGATTCTCATAAGTGGGTATGAGGACTTCTACATTATACTTCACATGCGGGAGATTCTTCCTCGTTAGTTGCAGTAGTATTGGTGGTGCTGAAACCCCCTGTGTCATGTGCAGACCATTTATTACAATTGCTTTCACCCATGGCCAAAGCTCCCAGCTTGGCTTCTTTAATCACAACCTTCCTTGAACAGGCTCCCACGCTCGATTTTTCTAATGATATGCTCCAAGAAATCTTTAGATCAGTGCTGAATTCTGCCATTGCCCATCACAAAGTTTGGTCCACCCCTATGGGGACAGTGAATCAAATATGCAAAGCTGTGACCACCCTCAACGCCTCCCTCTTCATGCTCCCCGCTTTCAAGGGGAAAATTGTATAATTGGACTACTCAACAATGACTCATATTCAGTCCTTATTGTTGAACCAGTTTTGGTCCTGGCCTCAGAATCTGTCAATACCCCTGTGCCCAAATTGAGCTATCCTGGTTCAACTATCAATGAATCAGTAAAAGCCCAGATTGAAGTAGCTGGTTCCTAAGCCCTTACTCTTTTTAACTTTGCACCTGAAAAGGCCCTCAACCTTCCCCCTGATTTACTGGCCATCTCTTCAGTTTCAGTGGAGACAACTGAATCTACCAATAAAAAAAACTTCACCGACTTTTTATTACCTATGAAGATTAGTATTGGGTCTCACTACATCTCCTTTGAGGCTTTGGTGGATACCGGAGCCACGGGTAATTTTATGAGCATTGAACTAGCCCAACAACTGGAGCCTGATCTGGACGTAGGTCCTTTAGTGATGGTTTCTTCATCAGCCTCACAGACCTCATATCTAGTCCAACAGCCTGTACCTTTTTAAGTACATCAGTTTAGATTTTATGATCAGCTTTCAGCAATGCCAAACTTGAAGTTTCCTGTAATCTTAGTGGTTGGATGATGGCGCTAACAACATGTTCAAATTCACCTGGAGCCAGATATGTTGTCATTTGTTGATGATCAAATGGAGGGAGAATTTCCTTTAGTTGATACCTTAAGAAAACTCAAGGCTGCAGCTCCATCACTTCCCTCATTTCCCCTGAGGGCCTTACATCCAATTTTCCTGAAGAATTAATGTGCTATTGAAGTATCTTTGACTCTGATAAGGAAGACCATCCTCCCTCACACACTAAGTTTGACTTAGGATTCTGAACCATGGTACAGTTACTAAATATCAACTGTCCCTTATATCCACACACAGCGGAGGAGGTGGTGGTGCTCAATTTCTGGTTAGACAAGATGCTTAAGAATGGGTGGTTTATAGAGAGACATCACCCATTGCATCTTCCCTTGTTTTTGCTAAGAAGGCCAATGGTTCCCTCCATCTGTGCATGGATTATGGTCTTCTAAACAAAATTGCAGTAAACAATCCCTACCATTTGCCCCTGGAGCAGAATATCAGTCAAGCGATTGCTAAGTCTTATATGTTCTCCAAGCTTGATCTCATTAATGCCTTTAACCAAATATGGGCGATGGAAGGTCAAGAATGGCTTACCACAATCTGAACAAAATGAAGTACTTTTCAATTCCGTGTAATTCTCTTTGGGTTGAAGAATGCGCCAGCCAAATTCTAAGGAATGATTGATAGTGCTCTGGGTGCCCTCCAATTCACTTTCACGGTCACATATATTGATGACATTTTGGTTCACTTCCCAACTCCCAAACAACATGCAAAAGACTTGGAAATGGTAGTGGCTGATTTTCATAAGGTGGGCTATTTGTTAAGCCTGTGAAATGCAAGTTTTATAAGGAGGAAGTTGCCTTTCTTGGGAACCTTGTTGTTGAGATTTTTGCCCATATTCCCAGCCTGCTAGATTACCTGGTATTACTAGGGGAAAATTCCCTAAGGCGAAGTGAATCATAAATTGGGTGGCCCGAGTTTTGGAGGAACTATGTTTGGGGTATTATGGGATATTCGCCTGGTTGTATCCATTGAGATTGATTCAGATGAATACCTAAGATTTTATCGGGCTGAGTTGCCAACAAAATAGGGGCATCTGATAGTGATTAACTATCAGGTGTACCAATTGGTATTGGTCAGGTTTCATCACCAATTGATTGGGAATGAATAGTGAATTGCAAGACAAGTGATGCTACCTGCAACTAATGATTTGATCAGTTAGTGAAGTGACCTGCCATAATGGGTAATAAGTTCCATTACCTAAGCAGGTTGCTAGCCAATTATGGTTGGTTCACTTGTATTGAGAGGAAAACTTTAAGACACGTTTTCCAACTCTTTCCATTTGAGGTCTCAAGGATGTCCAATGACGAAATCCTATCCAGGATGGGGAAGACCATTACTGCTGAGATGAGGAAGGGTAATTCAATGGCAATGGCTGCCATTTTATCAAAGAGGTGTCAACTGAGGGTTAGACAGCCAAATCCCCTACTATATAATTCCCTAGGATTTATTATAATAAAAACCCAGTATTTTGGAATAGATATTTGATCAGCTCGACTTTCCATTTAGTTTCACCCATCCTGGAGTTGATACAGGTGATAAGGATTTAATCAGTCAGGAGGACCAAGATCCTTGTATGGCAGGAAGCCAGAAGATAAAGAAAAACATTATCTAAAAAACTCTAGTATTAAGGATAACAAGTACTTTACAGTAATATTATCTATTTGGTGTATAGTTAGACTATCAGCTTCTATTGTGTCGTTCTATCTCAAGGATATTATTGCAGAAGGCAATAATTGGAAGACTCTCAGAGAGAAGGGTAAAGATCTGAGCGTGGATCTAGAGATGAAGGAACCACAATCAGGTATAGCTGCTGACTGTGTGTTGGGACAAGAGAGACTGTCACTGGGGTATCTTAACAAAGATCAGGTGGACAAGAGTATAGGGAACAAATCCCTATGAGTACGACTTACAGAGTATTTAATTGGAAATACTGGCTGAGCGTTGGGCTGAATAATAGTTCAATCTCAACTACAGATAATAGTATCCATACTATTATCTATTAATACATTCTACACAACGCGATGAAGTGCATGAGGAGATCAAACCTGTGCAGTAAAAAGGTTGTTGAGTTGATGGCCAATAATCAAACCTAGAGTAAATTTTTACACTAGCCTTAAAAGATGGTTATGTGATACCCCCCAACAAGTTGGACGCCATCTGCAAAATGATCAACTCCAACAACCCAAAAACAATTACAAAGTTTCTTGGGCACCATTATTTTCCTAAAGAAATTTTCCCTGTCCCTTTCCCAGTTAGCTGCTCCACTTCACCCCTTCACAAGTAAGAATGTACCTTATTGTTGGAAACCCAAGTGCCAGCTAGCGTTCAAGTCAATTAAAGAGGTGTTCTGATCTCCCTTCATCCTAAAGCATGTGGACCCATCCAAACCATATATTGGTGCATGCAATTCTTCATCAGTAGCAGTGGGGCAGTTCTGCTCCAGGAGCATGATGGTTTAGAACATCCAGTTGTCTACTTTTCCTGGAAATTCTCCTCTACTGAAAATCATGGGCCATCTACAATAAGGAGCTGGCAGCCCTAGAATGGGCTTTGACTCATTGGCGGTATCTTTTACAGGGTGCCCAGCATGATTTAACAGTGCATACAGTTCACCAAGCTCTTCTGTATTTCTACAGGCCACAGAAATTGGCACATAGGCAAGCTTGTACCTATTAAGGTTTGTGCAATTTAAATTTTAAATTTGGATTTGTGAAAGGCGTTAGATGTGCTCCCCAATTTTCTAAGCCAAAACCTGGTCCACTGCCCCTTGGACTTAGATAAAGTGGACCTGGTCACCATTATTCCCTCAACTCAAATTTTATCTATTGTCCCCCTGTGGTCTCGTCAGTTGACTTTTCTCCTTATGCTCCTCTCTTTTCACAGGTTTTAGCAGCTCAAATGACCTGCCCCAAAGGAGTGGAGTTATTTGATCAATTTTCCCTCCAAACTCACAAGCATTCCCTATATTCCTTGGTAAGAGTCTCATTTATTTTTGGTCACAAGTTTGAATCTCTCCTCTCTTTAGAGATGAGTTGTTTTGAGCGCATCACAATCCTCTCAAAATTGTCCATCTGGGCAATAAGAAATGTATTGATTTTATCAAGTGGACTTATAATTGGGCAGGTTTATCAAAAGAAGTCCCAGCCTGGATTGCTGATTGCATTACCTGCGCATGGTCCAAGTTAATTCAATAAGGAAGAAATGGCCTCCTTCATCCCTTACAACTGGCTGAGATCCATGGACGTCAGTGTCAGTGGATTTTATTGTTGAACTTCCCTGTTGTAATGTGTTTATGGCGGTGATGGTGGTGGTCAATCGTTTTACCAAATTCTCCCTATTTATTCCATGTTCTTCTGCAATTACATCAGAAGAAACTGCTCGTCTCTTTGTGCGCCATGTGCTCTCTATGCTTGGTCTTCCACAGGAGATCATCAGTGATCATGGTTCACAGTTTATAGCGTAATTTTATAATGAAATCTTATCCATTTTAAAAATTTCCCCTGCCATTCCACAGCATATCATCCTCAGTCTGATGGACAAAATAAGCTGTTAACCAAATCTTAGAACAGTACTTGCGCTGCTATGCTGCGGCCACACAGAATACCTGTGCTAATGACCTTCCCCTTGCTCAATTTGCCTACAACAGAATTCACACTTCTACAGGAGTCTCTCCCTATGAAGCGACGTTAGGATATAAACCCTCACTTTTGGTCAGTCCCTTCTTGCGTCCCAAGGTTCCAGCTGCTGCAGATCATGTTGAGCACATTTGATCTACTCAGTCCTTAGTGCGGGAGCATCTCACTAAAGCTATCAATGATTACAAGCAGTTTGCGGATCAAAAATGGCTTATTGGCCATGACATAGTGGTGGGTTCATATGTTATGCTCGATATGCACCATTTGCAGATGCAGGTACCTTCCTGGAAGTTTGCAAGTAAGCGTTCAGGTCCCCACTTGGTGGAGGAAGATTTGAGCAATGGTGCTTTTCAGTTAAAGCTGCCTGCTCACTGAAAAAAGTACCCTGTCTTCCACGTTTCTCAGTTGTCCCCATTTAAGGGGACTGTTCTTGAGGATCCAGATCTAATTGTAATCAAGGATGCAGAGGAGGCTGAGGTTGAAAACATATTGGCGTCCCACAAATTGTGAAGGTCAGTTCAGTATCTCATCGCCTGGAAGGGCTATCCAGCCTATGAGAACAGTTGGGTTAAGGCCCATAACTGCGCTAACTGCATGAAAGTGGTTGAGGCGTTTTATGAGTCTCATCCCATTACTCCCTGTCCCCCCCAAAAAAGTTGTGACTTTAATGGCAATCAAGTTGCCCAAGGATCACAAAGATGTAGCCCTCATGCAGTTTCCTGGTGGTGGCGCCCCTCCTTTGAAAAAAGGAAATGGTAATGTAAGTCTGGGGAAATGTCCCCTTTGCATGGATTGGGCGATTTCCCATTTTCAAATAGTAAGGGTCCAAAGAGGGAGGCTGTACCCCTCATCACCCAGGGTGACCTCGCCCACATGGTAGATGAGCGTTGGGTAACAGTGCTCCCTCTAAAGATTTCTCCCCAGTACCTGGACACACCTCTGCTTAACTTTTCCACCGATTTGAGTAAGTCTGTGCTGAGATTACCAAATCAAAGACAAAAGGTCCAAACCAATGAGAATAAATCCCAACGGTTGGAAAATTAATAGTCAAGAAGGGACAAGTATTGAACTATCAGCCAGAATCACCAACAGTTTTGAGTCAGCTAGCAGTAAGATCGCAGATGCTAAATACCCCTCAAAATTGTCAGGGATGATCTCTGATGAGCAGATAGTACCTTCTAGGATTATTGCAGATAATTCAAACCCCTATCTAATGAATCAGGATTTGCCATAATGTAACTCATTTGGTCAAAGAAATGCCCCAGCGACTGGGCACAGGTGGGTTGGGCATCCTGAACCCATTTCCAACCAATTAGGACTTCCCCTATGTGGGGTGGCCCTGGGCAATTCCTGTTGCTCGTTGGGCTAGATGCCATTGTGCCAACAAATGAAAATGCAGTCAAGCCTCAGTCCAGGCGTTTGCAGCCAAACTGACAGTGACTCAGCCTGCCACTAAATCCTTTGATGTCAGTTCTAACTAAAATTATTTTCCCCTCTCCCCCAAAAATTCGCTGGTTTAGGTCAAATTTGAGGGCCCCAATCCCTGATTGGACCTACTACCAAATTGAACACTATTTAATCAGTTGTATTGCACTGAGAAAATTGTTATTTGATTCTCTTTATTTTCCTTTCCAATAAATTTCCGCTAGTATCTAAATTTTTATTTATTTTAATCCTTCTTGCTGAAGTCCTGATGGCACTAACCTAGTGGCAAGTCAGTCCCTACATTGGATGGGCTTTACCAGTTTTAATGATTACCATCACTCCAGCCATAATCAACTGGATCCAAAGCGCAAGAACTTTGGGAGTATAAGACCATATTAAAAGCTATCCTCTATTAAGATATTGGAATTCTGTGGCCTTATATATCTCACTTTCAAGCAAGGATCTTCCCCTTGTCTCAACGATAGTGATGAGACCTTTCACCAGTGACCCTGAAGTAGTAAACCCAGTAGCACAATCCCCTGCAGCAAGACCCACAGTGTCTGGGGTTGTTTTTGTTTGGTTCAATATTGGGTTCTTTTCATGCTCATCCTACATCAACGAGTCCTCGTTACCCAATTTGCAGCTCCATACAACGTCATACAAGTGACAATGCCACTGGCATTCTGGCTTGCTTTTTTGGATGCTCACGCATCACAACTGGCAGGCAGGTATAAAATTCTTCTGGAGTTTTCCTGACATACTCCCTCAAGGCTATAATTTAATATTATATACTAAGCAGGAAACAAACACCTAAATGCAGACAGCCTACCATTGTTACCCATGGTTCATTTGCAAGCACCAGAGAGCAATTGACTTTACAACTTAATTGAGCTGCCAGAAGAGGCCTGGAAGAATGAAACATAGAAATCTAAGAGCATCATGAGGAGATGTTCCAAAGACACTCAGCGTTTAAATGTAAATCTACAAATGGAAGATACAAAACAATGATAACACTATATTTGCCCAGTGACTTCATGGAATTGGTAATAGTGGCCTATAATCATGTGGGCCTTGGAAGATTTCAAAAATGATGGCATGCCTGAAAGAGAGATTTTCCAGGGTGTGTATGTCTGATGAAGTGCAGTAAGCTTTAGAATTGTGCATACCTTGTGCAAGTTTCCACCCACTAAAGGATCAATTTGAGTTTACGCTGATCCCCTACAGCACCCTTCAACAGTGTCTTGATTGAAATGTTAGGGCCTTGTTAAAATCTTGAATTTGTGTAATTTTTCAGGATTACAAATCCCTAGTTTTCTAAACAGGTCCTTTAATTGTGCAATCAATAGTTTTTGATAAATAATCTACTAAAATATTTTTTGTAATTAATACTATTATGAAGACTAAATCCATATGCAATTTTCACAACCCAAATAACACTCCTGCTTGGGGTCTCATATTGGAACAGGCACTAACAAAATCCTTTAATCCACTGGTGAATATACTACTAGACTTTTTTGATAACAATGGAAATGCTAACCCTTCAGTCCTCCTCTGGAGTTGGCAACTTATGAATGACAGTAAAACTTAATCTACTGGCAGTAGATTCAGAAGTTCTTAAGGAAAAGTCTTTTCTTGGATTTGACTATTAATTACATCTTAGAGGTCCTCTTCTTGGACTTAACCAGCAATCATAGTTCAGTGGGTTTCTTGAAACTTCTATCTCTTCCTCTCTTGATGCAGGAGCTGCAGAGAATTTGATAACAATATCTAGCCAAAGGAGATCTGATCCCTTAACTATAATCTCAGGTTAAAAAAATACACCAAATGTATGGTAGACTAAATATCTGAGAATTTAAGTGTCTGCTTTATTAGAAAGAATAAGGAAAAATAAAAAATATATGCCGCAAAACTCTTCTGTTGTCATCCCAAATGGAAATGTCAGCCATCGCCACAGTATTAACTCTTTTCAGGTTGCTTTACCAATAAATGAGGCTTCCGCTTATCCATACTTCAAGTCAAAATCTGAAGCCAACTAAACAACAATGTACTATGATTTATGTTTAGAGATAGCGTGTCCCAACACTCTCATTCAACCCCAGGGGAGTAATCCCATTAAGCTAGCAACCTTCTTAGGTAATGGGACCCTTTACCCATTATCAGAAGGTCACATTGCCTAAAAGATTAAACCGCCATTTGCTGACACAAAAAGCGTTGTCAACGCCCAGCAATTACTTAATATACTCTTAGTTGATCAGCAACAAAACCTGATTAACTTCTACAATTTAATTCAATTATCTATATTAAAATTGTCAACTTAATCTCTTGTTTATTGTTAGGGATCATCCCTGACAAAAAATTAAAAATCTGGCAGAACAAAACCCTGGTGATTTACTTAATGTTTTTAAGGCTAACTTGCTAAATTATAGTTATCATATGTAATGGAGATTCCTACATCAACTGGCAGAATTTTCCATTAGCGGATAAGCAGATATACTATAATTGGATTGGGTGGGATAATATGGTCATATTAAATTTTAACGTATCCCCCAGCTTGAACAGATTATCCAGTGGAAGTCAGAATCTTTGGGGATGGGTACCACCTTAGGCCATGATCATAACTTTGCCATTATACTTCAAATATGACTTCAGCAGAGCGTGGTCTCCCTAAACTAGACGTATATCATGCCATGCCTAACAATGCAGTTGCTCCTCTTCTTTTTCTCCTCTCTGATATCTCCTCAGAGCGCAGTTCCCACAGCTTAATGCCATGCCACACTATTTTGGTTGTTCTTGCTAATAATATATTCTGAAAAGCCTGTATCACCCCAGCTTGGCCATAAACGACCTTTTGTCATCTAAAGGATATCCTTTGGCAGCTTCTATAATTCATTTGTCACTGTATTCCCCCAGGCTGGGCTTCATTTCCTAGGGCCTCTTTATAGAGGATCCAGTTTCAACCCATCCTGAAACTGCCAACATGCTTGCTCATTCCACCGCCTTGAGACTACTCACAACAGACCCAGTTTCAACGTGAACTGGTCCCACTGACAATAAGGGTCTTCTTTTGTCAAAATTCACCCTCATCCTCATCACTTAACATGTGGAAATACCACTGATTCTTTTGAGCTTTTCAATATTTTAATCATTAAGATATATCTATACTTTTATATTTTTAAGCATATATTTCTTTTGCAATGAGACGTGACCTATTAGTAGGTTCAAAGGCTCATCTATTAATTCTCCCTACTCTGGTTTAAATGTTTTTTGAACCAAACCAGCTAAAATGGCTCAGAAGTCTGTTTATAAGATTTAACTAAATTATGGTTTATGGTCCCCTCTTGGGACTTGATCAACATACCAGGACTTAAACATTATGGTTCAGCGGTCCCTTAGGAACATTGTAGTTATTATCTTCTAGAACCAATAATTTAGATATTTTACATGGACCCAGCTCACTATATGACCATCTGTGATGTTTCTCAGGTATAGGCATCTCTTGCCTACTTGCCAATAATTAAAAATGGTCCCTTTCATTAGCCTTCAATCCCAACTTGTCATTGATTTTGACAGGTCCTAATTTGATTTCATTTTTTAAAATGGGCACTTGTGTCATCAGATCTCATAAAATGCAAATTTGTTGCCAAACACCAATTCTTTTGTAAGGTTTTAGTCATTTTTTAAATTTTAATTGTCAGCATTATCTCCATCCATAACATTTCATTTGATTCTGCTGGCAGATTAGGAAACAATATCCTACTTGCATAGATTGTTCTGGTAACATTAACTTTATCCAATTTTGACTGAAATGAAATCTTTATCCTTGCATTTCTTACCTTATTCATTCATTGACTAATATAAAGTTAAGCAGCTTCCTCCAAACTCTCTGGATTAATTGCTTTCATTTTTGGCCTCTTTCTCCTAGTAGCATTCATCTTTGGTTTTGTTTCCCAACATAACGTTCCTCTCTTAGGTCCTTAACAAATAATTCTGCAGCATCTACTTTGTATGACCAGATTTTGAGTAAAAAGTTCCCTTATAATGCTAAATTGGTACACGTCAAGATTGAAAAACCTTTTATCAGAACCTTGAGCGCCTTCATCCTCCTCTTAAGCATCCTAAGAAACATATTTTTCTTCAACTTTTTCACCCGCCTTTGGGCAGTAAGAAATTATATTATTCTACCTTTCCAAAAGTGTTTTTATTTGACACCCCATTTTGAAAAAGTAGTTTATTCCCCAATAACTCTTTATTATCTGATCATTTACTTTTCTCCATAATGTCATCTTTAAATTATGCTGTGGTTTGGTACTCATCAGCAAAAATTGTTTCATCAAATTGATTAGGCGCATTAAATGGTAAGACTAATATACACATAAATCCCACCATCTGCAAAGTGGAAGTCATATTTGTCAACGACAAAACAATGGCCCAGTGTAGAGGCCATAGAAATGAATTACCAACTGCATCACTATAAGTGCATCAAATTCTGATATTGCTTTTGCCCCAGGAAGATATGTTTTTTGGTAAAAAAAGATCAGCAAAAGCAACCAAAGCCTCATCCCTTCTGAAATGAATACCCATAAACTCCTATTTATGGTTTGCCATTTATGTAGAGTTACCAAACTCAAGCATGACTGCTTCCTTGGCGTCACTGTAGGTCCAGTTGTCTCCATTTAGATTAGGAAACACCAGTTCTGGTAATCAATGTCCAGGATGTTCATTCCAGTTACTGCCTTTTGTCAGCCACTAAATATTAACATCATCATTTCAAATAGTTAAAAAACGCAGATGCGTTATCCCAATGAAATTTGGGCAATTTTGACATATTTCAAAAATATTTCTGATGTTCCACTGTTAGGGATTACTGCCCAACAACTCAGCTAACAATTGGAGTTTCTTTGGGAGTTATTTCAAAAATTACAGTGAAAAGTCTGGATACACTTCTTGATGATTGTGCCTTCATGCTTGAATTTTAGGCATATATCTTCAGCTTTGTTTGCCTCTAAATGAGTGCAAACACATTTGTGATTCTCTAGTCCTCCATGCGCTTTAAAATATTTGCTAAATCTCTTTGGATTCAGTGAACGCTTTCTCTGTCCACTTCACAATCAGTTTTCAGAAAAAATACTTGATAAGTTCAATATTCTTTCTTAATCAAAAAGGTGACCTTATTGAAATAATTATTGGCTTTTTCAACTTATTAAATCACTTCTTAGGCTTTTGTCTCCCATTACTCTAATATATCAAGGTTGGCCTGTGATTCCAATTTTAAACAATTTTACTGATGCTTTATAGTTCCATCCAAAGCTTCCAAAGTTTATATTTGTAAGCCATTTTTGATAACTTATTAGCTTTAGTCTGAAACCTCAACTATCCCTGTAGTGAACACCAATGTTAATACCTTGGAGCTGTGTACTTTTTCAGGGTTTAGCTCCCTAAACTATTGAACTGATTCTTTATATGTGCAATCAATAGTTTTTGATTTTCTGATAAAATATGTGGGTGAATGATACAAGTATGAAGACTAGTATTTAGCTGAGATTTCTAAAATTAAATAATTCTTCTTCTCAGGACTTTCTTTAGAAAAGGCACTGACAATCTTTTTTCTTCTCACTGGTGAATATACTACTAAACTCTCCAGATATCAAGTGAATTTCTAACTCTAACTCCTCCTATTGAATTGGCAACTTCTGAATGACAACAGAACTTAACCTACTGGCAATAGGTTCAGCGGTTCTTAAGGAAACTTCTACGCTTGAGACTTGACTACTAGTTCCAGCTTAGAGATCCTCTCCTTGGACTTATCCAGCAATTATAGTTAGTAGCCTTCTTGATGGGAATTTTATCCCTTCATTTTTTGATGCAGGAGCCATGGTGACTTAATAAAAATACCTAGCCAATTGATATCTGATACCTCAACTCAAATCTCAAGAGTAATAAAAATAAACCAAATGTATAAAATACTAAATATTAGAGTACCTAAGTGTCTGCTTTATTAAAATAGTTAACAAGGAAATATATAGGGGATTCTCTCAACTCTTCTGTTGGCACCTCAATTATAAATGTCAGCCATCACTGCTGCTATAATCATTCACAAATTGCTTCAAAAATAAATGAGGCTTCCGATCATTCATACATCTAGTTGAGATCCATAGACAACTAAATAAAGAGCTGCTATGGGTTGGATTTAGAGGTAGTTTGTCCCTACGCCCTCATCCAATCTCATCTGAGTAATTCCTAATAACCTAGCAACCTGCTTAGGTAATGGGACCCTTTACCCAGTATCAGCAGGTCACATTGCCTAAAAGGTTAAACCGCTATTTGCTGACACCAAAAGCGTTGTCAACCCCAACAACTACTAAATATAATTTTAGATAATAGGCAAAAACCTGATCAACTTCTACAAGTTCATTATATTATCATACTGTTTTGATAATGTAACTACTTTTTTATTGTCAGGGATCATCCCAAAGAAATATTAGCAATCTGGCAGATCAAACTCTGGAGGATATCTAAATTATTTTTATGGATAATTTGCTGAGCAATAGTTAACATATGAAAGGATAACTTCCACACCCAATAGTGGGATTAATCCCCTAGAGGCTAAGCATTTATACTATAATTGGATCAGGTGGGACAATATGGTCATATTAAAAATCCAGATAAGCTTCTACTAACTGCCTCCAACAGATCCAAGTTTATCTTTTTGTTGACCATTTCACTATTTGAGTTGAGGCCTCCATAGTCTGTAACAAATGGATTGATCCATTTGTTGCATTTTGACTCAGGTTCAAATTTTCTGAATTCTGAGTCAGATTATTTGAAAAGATTTTTAGTTAATCAGGTTTGGGCACAGTGCTGTTCCTTGACTGTGCCATTCTTTAGGCTAGCAAGAGCTTAAAGAATGGTGCAGGAGAGGCTCTCTGTGAAGGGTGACCTTAAAGGTCAAGCTAACGCAATTCCAAACCTCATTTGGAATTTTCTCTTCTGGAGTTTCTGCCCCAAGCTGGGCTACCCCTGTGGCTCTAAAGCCACACTTGCCTTGTCTTATGGCGGGTTGTGACTGATCAAGTTTTAGTTGCATGAACAATATCTTGTAGTTTTAGGACTTGATCTCCCCCAATTATCCTGTCTTTTACTTGGTGTGCTTGTGGCGCTTAATTATTGAAATCTGCTCTATGGTGGGTTTTATTTTATAATAAACAAATAAGGTTAATTCTGAGGCTTGGTACCTTTCTTAGACTTTCTTGTCTTTTTCCTTGCTTTGAGCTTCCCTAAATCTGAGGTTCAATTGGTTAGTTGTAGGAGGCACTAACACTTACCTTGAGAGTCTAACCTCACGTTAAATATTTGTTTGACACTAAAGATTGGCTTAAAACCAAAGATAAGATGGCAATCAGAAACTGGGGTTTTCCAACTGTTACATAGTCAAGACATATATCACAAAAACCCGCCACTCGCTTCCTTTACAATTAAGTCATCACAAGGCATGGTTACCTTCAATTTTATTTTTAGACAATTATAAAAACTTCATCTCAGACGTGGTAAGAAAGTTGATGGACTTAGTGGGATTGAAGCAGCTTCACTGTCCCTACATTCCACATTCAAATTGAAGTGTTAAGCAAGTCAATGGAATTTTGGTAGAAATTTTAAAGAGTATGATCCTCAATTACAAGTCAAAATGGGATCAATTGCTGCCCTAAACGTTGTTGGCTTACCTCTGAGCACCACTGAGTGATTGAAATGTCCCCTTATAAAGCTCTGTATGGGTTTGAGGCAGCTCTGCCAACCTTCCTGTCATCAATCATCACAGCAGATCATAAAGACCATCTCATTTGGAAGCTATCAGCAGAATCTAGCTGACAAACTCATAATTTTTAATTAGAAGCTTCAAACAATATTGAGGTAACTATCACTCAAGTCAATAGAAGAGTCAAAGACAAACTATGCTATCAGAGTTTAGCCTAGGAGACAAGTTTTTGTTATTTAATTTGTGAGGAATACAGCCAGAGAAGTTACAGGCCATTTGGACTGGGCCTGCTGCTGTCTATGTCAAGAGAGGAAATGAATACTCCACCTAGGACAATAATACTAAAAATAATGTTTAATAGAATACACTCCCAGAACCTGTTGTCATTCCCCTGGTATATCTTTTAAGGGAAATGCCATGGAAGAGGCTGTAAATGAATCAGCAAATCATTCCTCAACCAGTGAATTTAGTTGGGTTCACCCTCCCCCCAAACCAGTGGGGGTGCAGGCAACTAACCCACTTCAGATGGGGATAGACAAGCCTTTTTAAAGATTTAGGTTAGCTAAGGAGTTTTCATCAAAATCAGAGTGACGTCATGCAAAATAAATTTCACCCTGCCACTTAAATGAATTACTTAATGAAGATGCAACTTTGACAAAATCCATTTTGATATTTTGAGCCCATTTTATACCTCAAGGGCTAAAATAATTTGCAAACCACCAATGATGAGATGATGACTTGACTAATTACCCCAACGGGAATAATTGAAGCACAAGAGTGAATATTATTAATTCAGGAAACCAATCAATTTTTAGAGTCACTTAAAAACAGATGCAAGGTGCATTATAGGAGCTACATCACTCAAATCTGAAGTCAACCAGCAAATTACCATTTTGTTAATAAATCACTATGAGAAGAAAATACTAACACTTAAAACACAGAAGTGGGGACTAATGAAAGGGCCCCTGGATATTCTGTTAAAGGGATAACCACCATGAGAAGGAGCTCACAGCTATAATAATTAACCCAATTGGACAAAGGCACAAAAGCAGAAGTTAGATGCCATCTAACTAGGGGATCCTGAAAATCCATTATATTGATACCCATATTCCCAAACTTATTTCTCAAAATGTATTCCCCTTATATCTTGACATTCATTGAAGTATAAGATACTTCACTCTTACATTAATAAAAAAAACCTTTGTAAAGAATTTTAATTTTATCCTTCTTTTCACTTATAGTTGTTAAGTGAACTAATCGTCAGTAGCCAGTCTGAGATTAACCATTTCTAACAGAATACAGTACCAGGTTGAGATCAGCTCTGTTTGAACAAGGAAACTCTCTATCATAGATAACTTGGAGCTGAGCTGCCAAAGGAGAGGTTGGATTGGAACATGTTGCATCCAGAGGGCCAACATATAATGAACATATTTTAGAGTGCCAACAAGAGATTTTCCATGGGTGCAAACAGTTTACCAAAGAGATTGATGCTAAAAAGGGTATCCTCAGAAGAGAATTTGCTCTATAAAATGAATGTGATCTAAGTAAATGTCCTCTTGTGCCTAATCTGCATGAAATATACCCCCTGGCAGTATGTTGGCCTCACATGGTAAGTGAACTGAGGACAGCAAGATGACTGATTCCATTAAGGTAACTTAGTTCTTATAGTTTTTGGTCATTTCTTCATCATTTGGCCATTTTGGTTGGCATTACTCCGTAGTTAGTTTCAAATTATCTTGCAATTACAAAGGTATAATATGGGGTCAGATTTTATAGTTTCTGGTGGTGACATCTTCAAATACTGGATTGCTTTGTTCATCAGGTTTCTTTTTATTTTGGTGATTTTGCTTTGAATTGCAGGTAAATTCCTTAAGCCATCATTGTTTATAAAAGGGGTTCATCTCCCTTATCCAATCTTTAAACTTGTAATTTTAGATACCTTGGTAGCTGTATACTGATGAGGTTCCTTCCAGGGGGTTAAGAATTATTTCTTAGTATAATTGTGATAGCTTCCATGGCAACAAGCAATTTTTTTAACCAAGGCAAGCTGATCAGGGGACAGGCATTACCAAAAGAAAGAAATGACATGAAACCTGAACAGGGCCAACTCTGTCAAAGAAAGTTTTTCCACCTCTGGATTGGGACTCAAATTTTTCTGGTTACGTCATGGGTAAGGTTTTCGTGTTATTAGACCTACTAACTGCCAATAGCTTCCTTTGGCTGGCACCCCAATTGATGTGCAAAGGGCAGGAATCAAACCCGCAACCTTCAGGTTGGTAGCTGTATGCCCTTACCAACTCGCCTTCCACCCTGACAACAAGCAATTTTAAAATTACTTTTTATAATTTTATCCCTAGAATTTTATTAAATGTTAAGGTCACATCCAGAAATTTTGATTGGTAGTGTTATTTTTAAATAAAATTTATAGATTTATATGGAGGGTTAAAGTATTAATTGAACAAGTAGATGATCTTGTAGTAAGCAAACTAGGTCAGCATTAAAGCACTAAACTTAGATCAAGGTAGTGGTAACTTGGTGAAATTTGCATTATATACTTAGAGTTGTGTTTTACACTAACTATCCTAATATAGGTATCTTTTTGTATTACTAGCACTTTTTCCAAGGGTTGGGCCTCTTATTTAATAATGTGGAAGAGCAGCATTATAGAATATGTTATGATACAAAGTAAATAAACTTTATAAAGGGGCTTCCAATAATCTTGTTAACAAATGGCTTGTTCATACATAAATTAAATATTGTCAGAATATATGGATCTAATTGCATCAATGGTCACAAGTCAAATTTTATATTTGTCAGAATTTTGGAATAATTTTATAGATATATAAAGTTTTGGATTTTGGTTTATCAGCTCCTGGATAACCTCTGAGATAGTGGTAAATCAGATAGGCTCATACACCTAGATTATCAGATTGATTACTTAAACTCTTCAAGATGCTTTATAATGTTAGGCTGAGAATTAATCAAGCCAAGTTAGAATTCTCATGATTATTCACACCCAAACTCTAATAAACTGATAAATTAACTTTTTTCTTAATTTGGGTGTTTAATTTTAAGTTTGTAACTGTAAGGGGTATTAGCTGAGAAGGAACACATTCAACACTGTTGCAGTAACTACAGAAAAAGTGGCACAACCTTAACAAGCTCTAAGGTGGCAGGGGCTGTTTTAGTCATGCAGTGGCCCTGCGCCTTGACCTTATTTTAACTGGACACCAGTTAAAGTGCTATTAGAAGCATATTACCAGTAAGAGCAATCTTGTTGGTTTAAACTGGTGATAGAGGCTAGTTAGAGCCTAATGATGTATTAAAACTTGGCCTAAGTTGGGTTTAGTATATTATTTTTACTAAGAAAAGTCTTATAATTTCACTACCAGATGTCCAGAGGCTGAGCTTGGCTGAGGTGGCTTCCTTGCACCTCAACCTGGTGGATTTCAACTGCATTCAAGAGGATTTTACATAGATAATATTGGAACTTGCCTATTTTGCCAATATTGAGTGTCTCTCTTTTGGCGTTGGTAAGTGTTTTCCAATAATGCTTTAGGATTGCAAAACCCCAACCATTATAATAAAGATGAGCCTCACCATCATATAGTAATTACTCCTAGTATATTTTATTTTATTTATTTGAGGCAAGCCAACCAGGGGATGGACATTACCGAAATAGAGAAAGAAAGTATTGACATGAAACCTGAGCAGGGTCAACTCTGTCATAGAAAGTTTTCACCTCTGGATTGGGACTCAGATTTTTCTGGTTACGTCATGGGTAAGGTTTTCGTGTTATTATACCTACTAACCGCCAATAGCTTCCTTTGGCTGGCACCCCAATCGATGTGCGAAGGGCGGGAATCGAACCCGCAACCTTCAGGTTGGTAGCCATACGCCCTACCAACTCGCCTTCCACTCCCTACTCCTAGTATATTATAGATCATACAAGATTCCAGTCTCAATGGATTTACATTATACTCTATATGAGACAACTTTATATTTTATACTAAAATTTTTACCTTAATTTAAAAATGTAAAAATGCATATATAAAACTCTATAGTTTTTTTATGAGCATATTGTAATTATAATTCATTAAAACTCTTTAAATTTATAATAGGATCTAATGAATTAAGTGATGATAAAGGATAAAGTGGTGATACATACTTATAATGTAGTTTGTTGGATAGATAGAGTATACTATAGAATTGGTTGTCAGAACTTTCTGTTATAAAAATACCATTGCAGACCCTGCCTCCTGAAAAGAAAGTGTCTGTAACTCTCCTGTTCCCAGAGAGGTGGTGCAGGATACACCGCCACACCGCCAGAAAACTAGTCTTATCAAGATGGTAAACAGGGCACAGCTGAGGATGCCAGAACAAAAGGGACGCAGGGCAAGGACGTACAATGCAGTAAATAGTAGTAGAAAACTAATAAATAACAAGACTTGGTTGGACCTCAAAAAAAGACCATAACCTAATGGATATTAAAAAAGAGTGCTTGGGTGCCTCAATCTTGTGGGGACAAGGGCTGCACAATGGTGCACCAGATTTGGTAGATATTTTTGTAAAATTAAAATGACCAACGTTTGAGACCTCCTTGAAAAGCTCCATGAAAAGGTTTGTACAAGGAACCATTTTAAAAAATGTAAAGATATTGGTCAAATTTTATTAGGAAGTAGACCAATGACAAAAGTTGGTCTTATAGAAACATACTTAAACTATGGAGGTGAATTGTCAATTTGAGGGAAATGGTGCTAAGCCTAAGATACCAAAAAGTGCACCCTACCATTGGCCAGGGTACTATAGCATAAGATTGACTTATTTTGAGTTATTGATTTCAGGCAGAGTCAACCTGATTTTTCAATTTTAAAAAATGAACAGGTTTTGAAATCCCATTCACCAATCAACCAAATTGAGCTGTCATTATTTGTTTAGCTGGTGCATTTTAACACACTGTGTAACACAAGGCTGAGAATCATGCAAATCCCCAGAACCAACCTAGAAATGTCTCACCTGAACCCAGCGTTGGTCCAGGGTATGTTTGAGGTCAGGATGGCCTTCCAATTTAACCATTTTGGCCTCCTGACGATCAGCTTTATCTTTAAAGTTGGCTCCCTCATTTATGTCATTAAGCCATGACATTACACTCTCGCTCTTTTGGGGCTCCATCTCCCCTCCAAGGGCTTTCACAAGGGAAAGGTTCTTGTTAGCTGGGGCCAACTTTATAGTGACAATGGTTTGCTTAGCTGAGGTCCAGCATCCTAGAAAAAACGCTTGTGGAAAGCTTTAATCAGGTCTTGAACATGGACACAGTTGCATGCTGTACCCAACTGTTCTCTGCTGCACCAAATCCCTTCCAGGATATAAGGTGCTCAAGCCTTCTCCAACTTGGCATGAGGCTACAATTTCATCCACTTCCCACTCTGGCGCACCATCCATGAGATAAGCCTCCAGAGTCTCTGGTGGGGGCCCTCAAACAATGTAAGCTTACTTTTGTGAAAGGCTGAAAATATTGGAATGAGGGGGGAGATCCAACTGTTATGAGGTGTGGCCCACCTTTCTGAAAACGCAGTAAGGCCCAATCCTCTTTGGTCACAGTCTTTTGCATGGTTGCTCAATTAGGATGTTTTAGCATCTAGCATCACGAGATCTTGTTCCTTGTATGCTGGATAAACTCATCTCTTACCATCAGCGTTCTCCTTGTAAAATTGCATGGCTGCATCCAAATTAGTGTTCGCCCCTTGGTGTATTTTCTTGATTGTACTCAAAAAGTCCACCACAGCTTCCACCTTGGATCCACAACTAGGCTCTATGTTGAAGGCAGAGTTGAAGCCATAGTTAGCAAAAAAGGGGAAACAACTAATAGATGCATGATGGGCGTTGTTATAGCTGAATTGGGCCATGTGGAGATGGTAAACCCAATGCTGAATGACCTGTGGAAGTGTAACACTGTAGAAACTGTTCTAGGCACTGGTTCACTCATTCAGTTTTCCCATATGATTGGGGTAATAGGAATTTGAATGGCAGGGGCAAATCTGAAGAATCTTACACAACTCTTCACAAAGACAGAGGTAACTGGGGCCCACAATCACTAATTATTTCTTGAGTAACCCCATGAAGAGAAAACACATGAGAGACAAAGAGTATAACCAGCTTAGCCATGGTTACTGTGGTTTTAAAAGGAATAAGGTGAGCGAACTTTTTAAACCAGGCCACCACTACCATGATGGCATTGTAGCCATTAGATGCAGGTAATTACTCAATAAAATCCACCAATAAAGAAGTCTAAGGCCCTTTGGCATTTTGACCTGGTACCAACAACCCTGCTAGTGGCTGAAAATTTGGCTTCAATGGGTTGCAGAGCAAGCACTCTTTACAATACCTGTCCACCTGTTCAGTTACCATCTTTGTTGGGATTTGACCCATTTTTAGAAGGCAGGCCTTTGGAGTTCACATAGTAAGCCAGTATATAAAAATTATTAAAGGTGGGTCAACCTTAGGACAAATATACCACACCAAGGATTTTTCTAGCCAGTACAGGTTTCAAAATCAAAACCTGCGCTTGGGGTGGAAGCAGTTTTACCTGCTCATCTAACCACCCTTAGTAAGCCAATATATAGAATATATTTAATAGATATATGATTGAAGTTAAAAATCACTCTCCTTTATTAGAATATTTTGGGACCCTTTTATAGGGTCAATAGTAATTGTATAAATAAAGTTGATATCCTATATCTAATAAGAGTAAATCAGATTAATCATAATACTAAATAAAGGAATACATAATAAGGTTGCTACAAAGCACCTGATAGATTCAGAGAGGAATGACTTCATCCCAATTTGGATAGGACATCATCCTATGAAAATCCATACTCTTGAGACTTGATCTTAGGGGAAGTGTCAAGGTTTACCCCAGGATAAGGCTTAATCTTAAAAGGGTAAAATCCTGAAAGAGTCCCCTTTAAGCCATGTCCTAGGGGGGAACCCTTTCAACCAGTGTTGAAAAGATGAGGAATACCAAAGGCATCTGAAACTGGTGGAGTTTTCCAATGTTAAACGGTTTCCTTATCCGTTAAAGTCATTTATCACCAGGAGAAGATAGCATTGGGTGTTTTGCTTAAAATGTGTATCTAAAAATAGTTAAATTAGGTTGTCTCAACAAATAATTTGATTGGATAGCAGCTTCAGTTGATTTTTCAGCAAATGTGGTTTGATGGGAGAATTTTTGAACAGTAATTAAATTAGTGTTGTTATAATCAAGTCAGTACAATGTGTGGCTTTATAACATTTTAAATAGCTAGAGTTTAAGATAGACATCTTTGAAAATGGACAATTATGCTTTAGAAAAATGAAAAATGGGCTGATCTTGCATATGGGTAAGATGAAAGTAATAATGCTATAAAGTTAGCAATTTTAATAAGAGATCAAATAAGATCAGATTTTTCTAAAGTTAGAGATGCTCAATTACTAAATATATTGGCATGCTCATTATAGTTGCAAATAGTTGAGAAACCAGTTAACACTGTTGATTGTATTAGTCTTGAGGGTATAAATGCTACATCCTTGATTTGAGGAACATTAAGGGTTGGATTAGGCAGATTGGGTATTAAATAATTTGATTATAAGTGTGAATTAGGTGGATTGGCTTTCATATAAAGATTCTTAGTTATACTCTCAAGTTTTTGATTTATATTGGCCCAGATATAATTGGAATTTTTGGAGTTAAATAATTGATTGCATGATTTGGCCCCTAAATCGATTTTTGGGCAATAATCCTCGTTCTGAAGGTTACTGTTTAGCTTTATTGGATCCAACATCTCTCCAGGTGGAGTTTTTCTATAAATTAGGTTTAGCTGAGTAACCACAAA
The DNA here is from genome assembly GCA_022478985.1 of Massospora cicadina. Classification (NCBI taxonomy): domain Eukaryota; kingdom Fungi; phylum Entomophthoromycota; class Entomophthoromycetes; order Entomophthorales; family Entomophthoraceae; genus Massospora; species Massospora cicadina. The sequence goes on along the minus strand of JAKSZP010014445.1, from coordinate 373,197 downwards.
TTTAGCTGATTGTGGGGAATTATCAAATTGGAAAATTGGGCAGAATTAGAATTATTATCATTCCTAATGGTTAGATCAGGCGATTTGGATTTTAAAATAAAATGAATGGCCAGATTCATGGGTTATACTAATGGTAGGGCCTAAACAGGGTGATTTCATCTCTTCAGCCACAAAGAGATTACCTAAATTGTTAGTATGAAATAAATAATTATTATATTTTTGGGGATTAAGAGAATTAATAGGAAATAGATTTTGATTTTGTATCCTTGAACAGATTATTAGTCTCATCCAAGGCCAGATTTTCAAGTAAGGTTGATTTTTTCATCATGGGAGTTAATTCCTCCTCATTGATTTCATTTTTGGACAGATTATTAGTTTCGTCCAAGGCCATATTTTCAAGCAAAGTTGATTTATCCATCGTGGGGGTTAATTCCTCATTATTAAATCTATTTTTGGACTGGTCATCAGTCTCATCCAATGTTAGAATTTCAATTGAGGTTGATTCATCCATCTTAGGGTTCATTTTCTAATTATTGATTTGATTGTTGGATAGATTATTAGTCTCATCCAGAACTTGATCCTTAGTTGAGGGGGATATATTCATCTTAAATGGTTTACTTAACTTTTTGGAATCTTGGCAAGCTTGATTGGCAGAATTGGCAATAACATTGTTGTTTTATGCCTTTCAAATTATACTTAATTTCCATTTACAATTATCAGCATACCTGGTGATAACTCTTAATATATCAAGTCTTTGTTAATACTGTCTATCATCAGTCTTCCAATGAGGAATTTTTAAGAGTTGGATAATTGCTACATAAATAAGCTCCTCCATTTGGTTCTCAGTAGACAGATAAGTATGTGCCCATTTGATGGGACTTAAATAAAGAGGCACGAGGTTTTTCAAGTCTTCTGTGATCTTGGCAAGTTGGTTGTGAAGTTGATTGGGCACTTCTCAGATTCTCAAGTTTAATTTAATTTGGTTGACCACAGTTGAGGTTTTGTCTTTGTGATGCAACTCAGAAGAGGCCTGTCAGGGAGCATCAGTGTTGGGATTTGACCCATTTCAAAAGGCAGGCCATTGGAATTTGTATTGTAGGCCAACATATAGGATGAATTAAAACTAGATATAAGATAGAAGTTAAAAATCATCCTCCTTTAATAGAATATTTTTGGACCCTTTCATAGGATCAATAATAATTAATATAAATAAAAGTTGACATCCTGATATATAATAAGAGAGATATTAGATCAATCATAATACTAAATAAAGGAATATTAAATTAATGTTGCTAAAAAGCACCTGATAGATTCATATAGGAATGACTTCATCCCAATTTGGATAGGATATCATCCTATGAGAATCTATACCCTTGAGACTTGGTCATAAGGGAAGTGTCAAGGTTTACCCCAGGATAAGGCTTAACATTAAAAGGGTAAAATCCCAATACTTTTTCTAATTGTAAGTACAGCAAATTAGCTCCAGAGTCTTTGCCTTCCCAGGATGGCCAATGGTGATTCTGTCAGGATGGTCCCAGATGATTTACAGGTTAAGTGGTCTGGCAACAATCCATAGGCACTCTGGAACCACACCATCTCATACTTCACATGGTAACCTCTGTTAGCTTTCTCCTGATTTACTTGCGCTTGTCAAGGAACATATTATACTTAGCTGACAAAGACTGTGAAAGGTCTACCTTTCTAAAAATCCCATATTCCTCCACATTTTTCAGAGGAGCAAGTGGTGATCCATGGGCCAAGGGAGAAAGATGTTGGAATACAACCTTACATAGTGAAATCATCAAGTGGGTGTTATATACTCTACCTCCTTAGAATTGGGAGCTAGTGCAGAGTTTTGGCTCAATGCTTCCACCAAACCATTCTCCTTGCCCTTTGTAAAATTATAAGAAAAAGAAAATTGAGCCAGAGTCTCCTGCCTGTAAGGAGAGTGTCTAAACTTTCCTGTTCCCAGCGTGGTAGTGCACGGTTCACAAAGCCAACGCCAGAACTAGCCATTAGTACAAAAGTTATTAGAGCCCAGCAGAGGGTGCTGGAGCAATAACAACTTGGGCATAAAAGTGGAGTTTTATAATAAATGAACCACCAAAAGTGATGCAGTGCACAAAGAGGAAGGGGGTAAGTGACCCAGGTTGGAGGGAACCTGGGAGAACCAATGGTGCACTAAAGATAGCTTGAGTAGATTTAAAATGGCAAGGTTAATGGAGCATGAGACCTCCTTAAAGAGGTTTGTGCACAGGAGCGTTCAAAATATCATAAAATAAATTGTAAAATAGGAAAATGTTTATTTGGAAGCCAACCAACAAGGAGTGTTGGTCAAGGGAAACATAATTAAACTATGTTAGGGAAATATGGGGTTTTCTGAAGTGGGCCCAAGCACCAACCCATCAATAGGCAAACACTACCATCCAAATTGGGTGAATATGCTGAAACTGACTTCACTCAAGTAATTTATTGAAGTTGGATTCAACCCAAAATCATTGTTTTATAAATGGAATGGGTTTCAAAACTCCATTCCTTGACTAACTGAATGGAACCATCTGCCTTCATTATGTAAACCATCCATTTTAACGCCTGGGCTGACATAAGGGTCTGGGCATTTGGCACCTCACTAGTACCAACCTGGGTATATTTAGCTTGTACCCAGCGTTGGTCCATTGTATGCCTGAGGTCAGGGAGGGCCTGTAGCTTCATCTTCTGGGCCTCCTGGCGCCCAGCCTTATCCTTAGGGCTGGTCTCCACTATGATGTCATTTAACCATGACACTGCCAGTGGGTCTACCATGGGGTCAAGGCATGAGGTGTACAGTAGTATAACAAGGCACAGTGATCTGTATATATGCATAAGGGTTGGGATGAGCCATGCAAATGATGATGCCAATAAGTCAGCATTTCAAACATTGCTAATAACTCTTTGTTATATATGGCGTAGTTTAGCTTAGGCAAAGACATCTTCCTGGAAAAATATCCCACCAGATGCTCTATTCCATCTTTGCCTACTTTTAATAGGGCCGCCAATATGGCAAAGTTGGAGGCATCAGAAGCACAATAAACTCATTTTTGGGGTCTACATGGCAAAGGATGGATGTGGTTAAGAGGGTGCACTTTACCGCTTGTAAGGCATCCTGCAAAGTTATGGACCACTAAAAACTTTTGCCTCACTTGCCTTATACAAGGGCGCCACCACTTCAGGAAGATTGGTGTGATTTTGTTTACAGGACGTACACGTCCTAAAAAACTCCTCAATTCCTTGACCAAAGTTGGGGTGAGCAACTCAAAAATTGCCTTCTCCTTGTCTGGAGTTACCTTATGGCCTTGATCAAACATGACGTTGCCCAGGAAGGTGACTTGGGACTTAAAGAACTCACACTGATTCTTAGTGTAAGTTTGGCTGCCCTTAAAATCTCCACCACTTACCAAAAGTTTATAGCATAGGACTCTTGATTGAGGGAAAACCTCAGATATCATCCATGTAAACAGCTATACATGCACCCAGCAGGTCCCCCAAAGTCGCATATATATGGCGTTGAAAGATAGCTGGGGCACTCTTAAGCCCAAATGGCATAACTCAAACCTAGGAATGCCTTTTAGGGTGTGGAATGTGGTTAGCCACTCCAGGCCCTTCTTAATCTGGATCTGATTAAGTGCATTTAAGAAGTCCAGTTTGGAGAAGACTTTGCCTTCTCCACATAGCAAGCAATCTGATAATCCAACGGGATGGTATGCAAGTCTGGTACTGTTGTGTTGTTGAGATTGCATAGTCTAAACCTGAGCGTAAGGTACTATCTGACTTTCCCACAAAAAAGTGGAGAGCACACTGGGAGGTATGGTGAAGTATCACACCTTTAGCTAACTTCTCCATAACCCTTACATCTAATGCCACTTTCTCCCTTACAGTCAAAGGGTAAAAGGGAGAAGATATATGCACCAGAACAATTTTGAGCTCAAACTTGCAATCAAAATCTAAATGAGCTGGTAGTACATTGGCTGAGGCTGCATCAAACGAAGATTTTATCCCCTCTAAACAGGGAGGTAAGGGTACCTCCAGAGAGAGTTTTACCAATAATGCAAGGCTGAGAGTGTAATGATATGCCAGTGGGGCAGAGTCATGGCTTGAGGATAACATAATTATGGTAACCAACAGCAAGGACAAAGCTGCACGTCAGGAGGCCAAAAAGATGAAGTTGGCAGGCCTCCTTGACCTTAAGCATATTCTGGAACAACTCTGGGTACTGGCCAAATATGTCCAGGGCAGTCCTGAGAATGTGCGTGAGGCAAATCCTGGCATTACAGCCTGGGCGTTAAAATGCACAAGCTATGTTCCAAATTATAATTGTTCAATATGGCTGATTGGAAAATGGGGTTTTGAAACCTGTTTAATTTCTAAAAATTTTCAGCTTGGGTCAGCCTTGCCTTCAATTGATAACATGAGTTTGATCAATTACTATCTATAGTACCATGCTGGATGGAAGTGTGTGCTTATTGGTGCACCTAGGCTTTGCACCACTTCCATCAACCAATAATGCCCCCAAAATTACTTAAATATGTTTCCTCAATACCAACCTTTCTCATTTGGCAACTTACTCCTTAATAAAAACCCTTTGTTAATCTATGATTCTTTTATGTTAACTTGGTCAAATCTGAGTGCAAACCCTTCAAGGAGGTCACTTGCAACAATAGCCATTTTATTTGCACAAAAGTAACTATAACATCTGGTGCACCGCTGGGCCTCCCAGGTCCCCTCCAGACTGAGGCACCCTTGCACTCCAGCTCAGATCACCACTTGGTTATGGACTCCACTTTGGAGTCCACCTAAGTCTTGTTTTTTGTTCAATTCCTATTAATCTATACAACGTTAAACAACCTGACATCATGTTACTTAGCTCCAGCATCTTCTGCAGGGCTATGCTCATCATAGTACTGAAGAATTTTTATCTGGCGTTGGGCTGTGCATTGTGCACCACTGCGCTGGTAACTGGAGAGTTATTGACACTCCCCTTACATTTATTGATCAACCACTTACTTTTATTGAATGAACATTATCCATGTAGGACTTTTGCAAAGTGGGGATTTGGTGCACCAGCTGTTGGTCATGGCTTCAGTAGGTCTCACCACCGTTTTCTTATTTTGCCAATGGTTGGAGCATCTTGGTGTTATTATTGCTACCTCTGACTGATAAGTACCCACCCTTCTTTCTTGTACCTGGTGGATATGGACACTGTGATCCAAGAGGCAAGATATTATAACTTTACACTAAAATTAAGATCAATATAATAAAAATGTTTTTTCCTTAGCATCACATTTGGATGATGCAGGTGGGATCGTTGACAAAGGTCCTAGTGGTGATGGCCTTGGATACCAGTGCTCAACCCATAACAAAAATGGTTATAGGTCATTTTTGGCCTAAAACGCGTTTTATAACGCTGATTCCTATTATAAAAACAAGCCAAATATCATCTCTTATGGCTCCAAAATGAAAACCCAGTTCAATATAGCAAATCACCCCAGAGAACCCACTTTTACCACTACCATGATCCGCAGAACCCAGGAGATGGAGAAGGAGTTACTTTTACAATATAAAGACGTTTATGCAACTGCTGAAGATATGGTGGGATATATGACCTCTATAGTATGAGTGGCCAGATATCTCTCACCATTTTTGATACCAAAACGTACCCTAGGGGCATGCTTATGCCTGAAGATAATTTTCATGGTGAAGTATTGGTGGCGTCCGCTATTAATAAAGATCATTCAAGATATTTTTTGTTGACTACTACCTTTTCATCTGTTTAGGAAATTCAGCACAACTATTTTGGTGAATACAGGAGCCTCTGAGAATTTTATTGACCAAGACCTAGCTGACTATTTTGAGTTGAGTTACTTGCCAGGTGGTATGTTTAGGGGAGGGGCTTCTCAAGGTATTCCCACACTGAATGTTTTAGGGTATGTGGATTGTCAAATGGGCAAGTATCATTTGTTGAACCAATTACAAGCTATCAAAACTTTCTGTGCCCATATATTGGGAGTAGAGTGGTGGCAAAAGTTTGATGTCAGAATTAGCTTGAAAGACATCACCTTGTCCTTAACATCAAAGAATGACCATATATTTGTTGTCCCTTTGTCTGAGGCTAATTTCAGTGTGATCTGCCCCAATGGCCCAATATCCACACTCTCAGTCTCACTCCATTGTTAAATCCCTTACTGGAGTTAACTTTTTTAGTACTAGATGGCTTACTGGAGTTAACTTTAACTTTCTGTTTGGAGGTTCTTGAATCTTCGTTTGAGGTGACTTCAGCCAATGAACTATCTGCTCATTTAGAGTTTGATTGCAAGTTCAAGATCACCATTTATCTGGTGCATATATATTCCTTAATTTTACCCTTTGACCATACAGTTTGAAGCAACATTAGATGAGTGTGTTAAGGAGCAGTTAGCTAAAGGCGTGATTTTTCATCATACCTTCCCAGTATGATCCCCAATTCTCTTTGTGAAGAAAGCCAATGGTACTTTATGCCCATGCGTAGATTATGGGAACCTAAACAATGTCACTGTACCAGATTTACATCCCACCCCCTGGACACACAGATGGGCGCTTTGTGGAGAAGATAAAAATCTTCTTTAAACTGGATTCCAAAAACGCATTCAATCATATCAGGTTTAAGAAGTGCCAGGAGTGTATAACCGCATTTTGTGCCAGAAAAGGAATTTTCAGATTTTGGTTTATGCCTTTTGGTCTTAAGAGATGCACCTGATATCTTTAAACACCGTATGGATGCAGCCTTGGGGGGACAGGGGTGGGTATGCGCGGTTGCCAACATGATGAAATTCTGTTGTTTTCTCCTGATCATGAGTTCCATGCAGCACACCTTTGGCAAGTAGTGGAGAGATTAAAGGCATCCAACCTTATGCTGAAGGTCAGTAAATGTGAATTCTTCAAGTCCCAGGTTACCTTATTGCAAAGTTGTGTTTGACCAATGACAATGATAACTCCAGACAAGGAGAAGGTGATTCATGAGTGGCCCACCCTAACTTTTGTCAAGAAATTGAGGAGTTTTTTGGGGATATATACATTCCTTAAGAATTTTCGCTCAGTACTTCTGAGGTGGCAGTGCTATGTATATGCAGAAGGGGATAAAGCCCTTAATGATCCCCCATTTTACATGATGCTTTACAAGAATTAAAGTGCACCCTGTTGTCCAAGTCCATCCTTCTCCATGTAGATCCCAAAAAATAGATCATTGTGTCTACTGATACCTCCAACTTCGCCATACCGGCTGTTTAGTTACAAGTAGGTGAAGATAGGATAGAGCATCCAGTGGGATATTTTTTCAGGAATATATCTTTGTCAGAGTTAAATTACGCCATATATGATAAAGAGTTATTAGCAGAGGTTGAGGCACTAACTTATTGGCGCCATCACTTGAATGGCTCATCCTAACCTTTCCATGTATGTACAGATCACCGTGCCTTACTGTACTACTGCGCACCTCATGTCTTGACCACATGGCAAAACTACTGGCATGAGACCTTATCCTAATTTGTGTTTTCCTATGAATTTACTAACAGCAAGGAGAATGGTTTGGCGGATGCTTTGAGCTGAAACCCTTAACTAGCTCCAGATCCTAAGGAGGTAGAGGTGCATATTACCCACTTGATTATTCTACTGGGTAAGCTTGTATCTCAGCTTCCCTTCCCCTTAGCCAAAGGGCTAGAACTCACTTCTCTGGAAAATGAGGAGAATATAGTATGTTCAGAATTGTAGCCCTTTCACAGCCTTTGTCAATCAAGTATACTATGGTCCTTGCTAAGAGTGTTTGAATCAGGAGGACATTACTAGGAGTTATTACGTGAAGGATGAGATGGTGAGGTTCCAAGGGAGCCTATGGGTTCATGCCAGAAAAATTCTCCTGAAAATCATCCAGGACCATCATGACGGAATCACTGTTGGTCATCCTAGGAAGGCAAAGACTCTGCAGCTAATTGCAGCATTTACAATTGGAAGGGGTCAGCTTCTCAGGTGGGAAGGTATTGTAAAGAATGCCTGATATGCAACTAAATGAAACCAAATTGAAAGCCACTAGTGGAGTTGTTGGTACCAGTTCAAAAGGATGAAGGCCCTAGACTTCTTTATTGGTGATCTCAATGTGGAATCGCCTTTATCTGATGGCTACAATGCCATCATGGTAGTGGTGGCCTGGTTTACAAAGTTCGCCTTCTTTGTTCCTTTCAGAACCACAGTAACCGCGCTTGAGATGGCTAGGCTCTTTGTCACTCTTGTGTCTGATCTTGATGGGGTCCCTCAATAGATATTAGTAATTGTGGACCCAGTTACCTCTTCTTTTGGAAAGAGTTATGTAAGCTCTTCATATTCACCCCTGCCATTCAAATGCTTATTATCCACAATCAGGTGGGAAGACAAAACGAGTGAACCAGGGTTTGGAACAGTTCTTGTGATGTTACACTGCTGAAGATCATTCAGATTGGGTTTCTCACCTTCCTATGGCCCAGTTTAGCTACAACAACGATCTACATGCATCTATTGGTTGTTCCCCATCTTTCACAAACTATGGGTTTAACCCCACCTTCAATACGGATCCTAGTTGCGGATCAAAAGTTTAAGTGGTGGTGGACTTTTCTAAAGCCATCAAGAAAGCACACCAGAGGGTCTCCACAAGTTTGAAGGCAGCAATGCAAGTTTATAAGGAGAAAAATGATGGAAAAAGATGGGTGGGTCAAGCATAAAAAAAGGGATCTTGTGATGCTTGATGCTCAAAACATCCTATCAAGCAGCCATGTAAAAAACTGGGACCAAAGATGATTGGCCCTTACCGCGTTGTCAGAAAGGTGGTCCACACCTCATACCAGTTGGACCTTCTCCATTAGTTTTAATCTTTTTTAGTCTTTCATGAAAGCAAGCTAACATTGTTTGAGGGCCCCCCACCAGAGACCCTGGATGCTTATCTCATGGATGGGGCGCCAGAGTGGGAAGTGGAGGAGATACTAGCCTCCCACTGAGTAAAAAGAAGGCTTAAGTACCTGGTATCCTGAAAGGGATTTGATGCAGCGGAAGACAGTTGGGTACCAGTGCACAACTGCGCACATGCCCAAGACCTGATTGAAGTTTCCCACAAGCGTTTTCCACAGGCCGCTAAACCTCAGTCAAAGCATACTGTTGCCACTATGAAGTTGGCCCCAGCCCACAAGAACTTTCCCTGGATCAAGCCCCTGGATGGGGGTGGAGCATAAAAATAATGAGAGGGTAATCTTATGGCTTGAGGATGACATAATTATGGGAACCAACAGCAAGGACAAAGCTGTACGTCAGGAGGCAAAAAGGTGAAGTTGGCAGGCCTCTCTGACCTTAAGCATACCCTGGATCAACGATGGGTACTGGCCAAATATGCCCAGGTTGGTCCTGGGAATGTGCGTGAGGCATGTCTTGGCATTACAGCCTGGGCGTTAAAATGCACAAGCTATGTTCTAAATTATAATTGTTCAATATGGTTGATTGGCAAACAGAGTTTCAAAACCCATTTAAGTTTCAAAATTTCCAGCTTGGGTCAGCCTTGTCTTCAATTTGATAACATGAGTTTGATCAATTACTAGCTATAGTACCATGCTGGATGGAAGTGTGTGCTTATTGTAAAAACCGCGGAGTTTCTACTGGTGCACAGGTTCACTTAACTACTGACATCTGGAGTAAACATAAATTTGCTAATTGTATGAAGACAATTAGCCTAGTCAAGTTCAGATAAATGGGTAGCTTCATCCCTACTCTGGCAATATAAAGGTTCAAATGACTTTAGCCTCACTCTGGCGTTGACACTTATACAAGAAGTACTTCTTCACAACTTCACTTTGAAGTAAACAATTAATAATTGAAAATAATAAAGTATTCACAGTTATAAGGTGTTTTTTATTAGTAAAATGAGGGAATATTTATAGGGTAAAATGGTGAAGGACATGTGTTAGGGGTATTGTGGTAACCACAATATTCTCAGCACACCTAGCCAATGAAAAGGGATATCCATGATGGTCTTGGCATGCCTAGCTGATGAAAAAAGAGATATTGGTTCAATTTTGGGATATATTCCAGCTGATATTCATGAGGAATAGTGTAATTAAATCACCATTCATATCAGCCCACATGTCAGCTTCCAAACCTGACGATTTCCCATGAGTAATTACCCATTTTGAGTAAATTAACTCATATTCACGTTGTTGGAAACAATCTCTGACAAAATAGGAATTATAAATTCTCATCAGATTTGATCCTCTGTGAATTACAATTAACCATTTAATTGGTGATTATCACCAAAGAGACAGCATAATTGATTAACATCTCAAAGCTTAATCAATAATCTAAATTAAAATATGTGGACCATTAATTAAAATAAATCAAAGCTTAATTAATCCCAAGCTGGATAATGTGGTCATATGAAAATTCCCACACATCCCCCCGCTTAACCAGGTTATCAGCTAAAATTGTCCTCTTCCAATACTTCATACTATGAGCAAATCCTGGCCAATCTATCTGAAATGGATGCCATCTTTTTTGAGCGACATCACACATTGCCCAAAGAGGTATCCTTTCCCTTCCTGCCAGGTCTAATGCCCTAAGTCAACTTGATTCAGTTATCTCATCTGCTCTCCCTGCAACGGTACCTATTTTTGAAGAATAAATAGGGTTGGCCATTTCCTCAATAAATTCTCAGCCTTTAATTTCAATTTCCCCTTTCAGTTTCAGGAGGCCGCAGCTGCCGCCTTCAAGATGCTGTTTGCTGCCTGCACAATCACTTTGCATCTGGGACTATCCAGCAATATCTTCCATTAAAGGCATCAAAGAAGAGCTTGCAATTTTCAATCTGAGGTTTTAAAAAATAAAAAATATATTTTAATTAACTTCTTCTTTTTTATTTTTTTCTTTTTTAGCACTAGGTGGTCCCAAAAAATATTTGAGGTTGGTTGACCTTGGGACAAATATACCACACTGAGAATTTTTCTAGCCAGTAAAGGTTTTAAACTCAAAACCTGCATTAGAATGGAAGCAGCTTTACCTGCTAGGCTAACCACCTTTTTAAAAAAATCCATAGTTTTTATTAAAATAAATTTTAAGGGAAAGTAAGAGGGGAGGACGGAATACAGGCGATTTGGCCAAGGGTAAAAGAACCAGGGATTTAGGCCACTAAAGTTCTAACACCTCTGACCATTGCTGATTGGCGATCACCATCACTAGCCATGGTTCTAGCATCAGCGGGCTTACAGGCCATTTGATTTTCAGTCAATTAGTTGCCTCATCACATAAGATGAGCGATCCAGTGGGGAAAGCCAAACATGTGGCTTTATAACACCCAGGGATTAGGTGCAAAAATATTGAGATCTGACAGAGCTGATTGGAAATAATCCAAATGGTCTTCAATACCAAACCTTTGTGGTGGGGGTGCTCATTGCTCAAAACCTTGGCGACGAGCACACAGTGAATTACCCATACACAATAATGGTAAATGAAGGCTTGTAGTTGGATCATAGCCATTTTTAGGGTTTTTGTGAAGAAAAGATCCTGCAATGGATGTATTCCCAGTAGTGGTGATTGTTTGCCTGATAGAATGTAATGCATCATGGTCCAGTATTTTTTGAACACGATGCATTCATATTAATGGTGGGCTATGTCTGCTTCCAGTTCAGCACATATGGGGCATTCTTTATGCTGGTAGTCCATCCCTCTGTGCTTGCCCAATTTTGAATGCCCAATTTAGGATCTGCTAGGTTACCAAATGCTGTTTGCTCATTACCAAGCGGGAGTTCAGGCCCAAAATCAACTCCTTTGTCTGGTAATTGGTGTCATGGCTTTTGGTAGTCCAGTTGTTTAGAATTCATGGATGGGTGGGTGGATTGCGCCCCAGTTTTGGGAGTGGATCCCCATATTCTATCAGCATCAATTTGTACCTTATTTCAATTGACTTGGTTGCATATTCATCAGCAATTTGGTTACACTCCTCCCAGCTTGTTGTGGAAATCATTACAGAATTACATGCTTTGACGTCCCTTTGAATTTGGTCAGCTTCTTGGTCTGATCACTCAAATGACCATCCGCCCTGGCGCACGGCCCAATTGCATAGTCACCAGTAGTGTGGAGTACCTTTTTGGGAGGTTATCTGCGGGTGTTGCATCATCCATTCATGTATTGAGCAGGGAGAGACCAGCTCTTGGAGGACTTGGGCTCTTGCCCAGTTCACGCTCCACGCTAGGGTCAGGCAGCGCATGTGCATTTGTGTTAGCTTCAGGAACAACTTCCCCCATATACACTGGGTGTGAGATTTGAAGTCCAGGAGGCCCATGCCTCCTTTGTTCTTTGGTTTTAAAAGGGCTTCCAGTGGTATTGGCGCTGCCTTTGCCTTGAACCACAGGAAGGTTTGGAGCATTTTCCTGATTTTCTTCTCTAAGTTCAGGCTCATTGGCAGCACATGAGCAACATACCACAACTTTGAGAAGATGAAGACATTTATTGCCTGCACTTTCTCCTTGAGGCATAGTCTGGCGCTTTTCCAGCATGCCATTCAGATCAATAAGCTTGACAATACTTCCTGTTCGGTCTCCAGTACCACTGGTCCCTTTTTTTGAAGAGTATCCCAAGGTATCAGACTGTCTGGGAGTGCATGATTGATGTTGTGTCAGTTGGCGGGCTGAAGCTTGGGTTGCCAACCCTCATCACTGAGGTTTTTGCCAAGTTGATTTTTGCATTTGATGCTAGCTGATAGAGGTTTAATAGTTCCTTGGTGCCCTGAGGTTGGTCGGTGAGCTTATGCCTACTACTGTATCATCAGCAAATGCTAGCATCTTCAGTGGCATTTAGTTAGGGTGGACTAGACCCTGGAGCTTTGCGTCCACTGCTGCCAGTAGAATGTTGGCTGCAAAATTGAAGAGTATCAGTGATATAGGGTCGCCTTGTTGGAGACCTTGCCTGACAGGGATTTTATTGGTTATGCCATATGTGACAATCACCTTTTTTACCAGGCCTGAATACAGCGTCATTATCCATGCTCAAAAAGTGTTGGGGATACCGACTGCTTTTAGTGCCTCATGAAGGAATGATCACACTACTTGGTCATATGCTTTTTCCATGTCAAGGAACATAAGGTACCCCTGTTCAATACCCCTCAAATCCTGGAGTATGCTCTGGACTGAACTGATGCTGTCCCATATACTATGGCCTTTTCCAAAGCCATTCTGGGCATTATGGAGCATGTGCGGTTCTGTTGCCATCTCTTGACCTCCTGGAATTTTCTGGCCATTTTGCAAACAGTGGTTAAAGAGGGCTTTGAGCTCCAGTGAAATGCAGTCTTGGAATATGCTGTATATTTCTGTCAAGAGAGTGTCTGTAACTCTCTCATTCCCAGCAAGGTGATGTGGGATGCAAACCCACATTGCTAGGGAGCTAGCCATTAAAAGAATGGGTAGGAAGGCACCTTGAGCGGTGCCAGTGCAAAGGGTACCCCAGGCAAGTGTGTAAAGAGCAACATAAAGTACCAGGTAAGTAAGGAACATCACCGCTTGAGTGGACCCCAGAGGGGCGTCCGTAATCAAGTGTGGCTTGATGTCAGGGGCTTTGGGTGCCTTGATCTGAAGGGGACCTGGGTGGCCCACAGGTGCCCCTAGGATTTTGGTAAATTGTGAGATAAGGTAGTGGCCCACCTGGTTGGAGACCTCCCCAAAGAGGTCCACCACCAAGTTTGCCCAATGAACCATTGGTAAAACGTAAAATAACAGGTGTTATTATTAGGAAAGTCAATCAACAAGGAGTGTTGATTGCAAGAACATATTTAAAATGAACCAGGGAAATTTGGGTTCTGCGGAAATGCACCAAAGCCTTAATGCTCCAATAAACAGACGCTTCCATCCGTTTTGGTAATATACCAAAAGTGCCTTCGCTCAAGTATTTTATTGAAGCCTTATTTTACCTGAAGTCAAAATTTCATAGCTGGAGTGGGACTCGAACCCTTGCTCTCCAACCAAGCGAATTGAACTTTATCATTTAAAACGTAAATCATCCATTTTAGGGCCTGAGCCAAGATAAGAGGCTGGGCGTTTTGCACCCCATTAGTATCAACCTGGGCATGCTTGGCTTGCACCCAGCGTTGATCTAAGGTGTGCTTTAGGTCAGGAAGAGCCTGAAGCTTCATCTTTTGGGCCTCCTGTCACCCAGCCTTATCCCTAGCATCAGTGCCTAATATTATGTCATCCAACCATGACATTACCCTCTCCTCCTTCTTGGGCTCCACCCCCCTCCAGGGGCATTTTCTAAGGAGAAGTTCTTATATGCTGGTGGCAACTTCATAGCAGCAACGGCTGGCTTTGGCTGAGATCCTGCAGCCTCAGGGAAACAATTATGAAATGATTCAATCAGGTCTTGGGCATGTACACAATCCCGTGCTGGCACCCAACTGTTCTCTGCTGCATCAAACCCTTTCCAAGATACCAAGTACTCAAGGCGTCACTTAACCCGGCGGGAGGCTACTATCTCCTCCACTTCCCATTCTGGTGCCCCATCCACAAGATAAGCCTCAGGGGTCACAGGAGGAGGGCCCTCAAACAAGGTCAACTTGCTTTCATGAAAGATGGAGAAGATCCAAAACGCTGAGGGAAGATCCAACTGGTATGAGGCATGTCCCACCTTTCTAACTACCTGGTAAGGACCAATCCTCTTTGGACCCAATTTTTTGCATGGCTGCTTGATAGGGATGTTGTGAGCATTGAGCATCACGAGATCCTCTTCCTTGTATGCTGGACCCACTTGGTGCTTTCCATTGGCATTATCCTTATAAACCAGCATAGCCGCCTCCAAACTTGTGGACACCCCTTGATGGACCTTCTTGAGAGTCTTAGCAAAGTCCAGCACCGCTTCCACTTTGGAACCACAGCTGGGCTCTATGTTAAACGCAGGGTTAAAGCCGTGGTTAGCAAAAAAAGGTGAACAACCAATTGATGAATGCAAAGTGTTGTTGTAAATAAACTGGGCCATGGGAAGGTGAGGAACCCAATCTGAATGGTCTGCGGTGGTGTAACAACGCAGAAATTGTTCCAAGAACTGATTCACTCGCTCAGTCTGCCCATCTGATTGGGGGTGATAAGCAGTTGAATGGCAGGGGCGGATCTGAAGAGTCTTACACAACTCTTCCCAAAAGATGGAGGTGAACTGGGGTCCCCAGTCACTAATGATTTCTTGAGGAACCCCATGAAGTGCAAATACATGAGCGACAAAGAGCCTGGCCATTTCAGCGGCAGTTATAGTTGTTCTGCAAGGAATAAAGTGGGCGAACTTTGTAAAGCGGTCCACCACCACCATGATTGCATCATACCCATCTGAAATGGGTAACTCCACAATGAAATCCACTGATAAGGAAGTCCAGGGCCCTTCAGCCTTTTGGACTGGTACCAGCAACCCTGCTAAAGGTTGCCGATTGGGTTTCATCTGATTGCAGATCAGGCACTCTTTGCAGTACCGCCCTACCTGAACAGGCAAGCCCTTCCAATTGTAAGTGTGTCATATCAACTCCAAGGTTTTTGCTTTTTCAGGATGACCAACGGTGATTCCGTCATGATGGTCCTGGATGATCTCCAGGCGCAGTGGTCCAGCAGGAACCCATAGGCGTCCCTGAAACCACACCATCTCATCCTTCACATGATAACCCCTGGATAAGTCCTCCTGATTCAGAGCACTCTTAGCGAGAACAACAGCATATTTGGCTGATAACAGCTGAGAAAGAACTACCTTCCTAAACATGCTATATTCTGCTGCATTTTCCAAAGGCATGAGCGCTGGCGTATGTACTGTGGACTTAGGAAGTTGAGGCAGAATCATACTTGGGGAATCATCAACTGAGTGTTGTGAATCTCTACCTCCTTTGGATTGGGAGCCAAAGCAGGGTTGCAGCTCAAAGCATCCGCCAAACCATTCTCCTTGCCCTTGGTGAACTCATAGGAAAATGTAAATAGGGCAAGGGTCTCATGCCAATGGGTCTGACGTGGTGTTAAAACATGTGGAGCATGGTAGTACAACAGGGCTCGGTGGTCAGTGCATACCTGGAATGGTTGGGAAGAGCCATGTAAGTGGTGACGCCAATAAATCAGCGCCTCCACCACTGCTAATAACTCCTTGTCATAAACGGCGTAGTTTAACTCATGCAGAGACATTTTCCTAGAAAAATATCCCATGGGATGCTCAGACCCATCTTCACCCACCTGTAACAGGGCAGCCACAATGGCAAAGTTGGAAGCATCTGAGGACACAATGAACTCCTTTGCAGGATCAACATGGCGAAGGATGGATGTGGATAACAAGGTGCACTTCACCGCTTGGAAAGCATCCTCCAAAATGGGGGACCACTGAAGCACCTTGGCCCCGCTAGCCTTATATAAGGGAGGCTGCCACCTCAGAGAGACTGGGTGTGAACTTCTTGAGGAACATACACGTCCCCAAAAAGCTCCTCAATTCCTTGACAGAGGTGGGGGTAGGCCACTCACGAATAGCCTTCTCCTTGTCTGGAGTTATCATATGGCCCTGGTCAAAAATGACGTTGCCCAGAAAAGTAACCTGGGACTTGAAGAATTTGCATTTGCTAAACTTGAGGGTAAGGCAAGCGGCCCTCAATCTCTCCACTACTTGTCAAAGGTGAACTGCATGTGACTCATGATTGGGGGAAAACACCAGAATGTCATCCATGTAGGCAACTGCACATACCCCCAACAAGTCTCCCAACGCAGCATCAATGTGGCGTTGAAAGATGACAGGGGTATACTAAGCCCAAAGGGCATAACCTGGAACTGGAAAATTCCTTTTCTGGTGCAGAATGCGGTTAACCATTCCTGGCCCTTCTTTATCCAGATTTGATTGAACGCATTGAGGCAATCCAACTTGGAGAAGACCTTTTCCTTCTCCACATAGCGCGCAATCTGGGAATCTAAAGGGTTGGGATGGAGGTTGGGTACAGTCACATTGTTTAAATTTCCATAATTGACATATGGACGTAAAGTTCCATCAGCCTTCTCCACAAAGAGCAGTGGGGAGCAAACAGGGGAGGTACGCTGAAAGATGGCACCTTTGGCCAACTGCTCCTTCACCCATACATCTAAAACCTCTTCCTCCCAGACAGTCAATGGGTATATGGGAGAAGAAATATGCACCAGATCCATAGTAAATTTAAATTCACAATCAAACTCGGAATGTTCTGGTAGCATACTAGCTGAAGCTGCATCAAAAGAAGATGCCAACTCCTCCAAACAGGAAGGTAAGGAAAGTACCACAGTGGGCTTCAACAAAGGGGCAAGATATGGACTGGGAACCTTGGGCCAATGAGGTAATTTGCCTGGGGCATTATCCTCTGACAGAGGAACAATCAACTGGTGACCGTTTGTTAATGACAAGGATAAAGTGTTTTCTTTTAAATTTGTTCTGACGTCAAACTTCCGCCACCACTCAACACCCAAAATGATGAGAAACAAGAGGTTTCTGATAGCTTGAAACTGATCAGACAATAGATAAGAACCTATCTGGAAATTGACTGACTCCATGATGTTTAGTGTAGGGATACCTTGAGAAGCCCCACCTCTAACCATACCACCTGGTGAGTAACTCAACTCAAGGTAGTCAGCAAGATTTTGGTCAATAAAATTATTTGAGGCACCAGTATCCACCAAAATAGTTGTGCTGAACTTTCCATAAGAGGATGTAAGGGTAGCAGACAACAAGAAGTATCCAGAATGGGATTTATTCAACGCAGAAAATGCCATCAACTCACCACCAAATTCTTCCTCTGGCTTGAACAAGCCATCAGGGTATGTTTTGGAATCATAGAAGGGGAAAGGATAATGGCCACTCTTACTACTGAGGCCACATATCCTACCACACCTTCTGCAGGTGCATATACATCTTTAAATTTGTGATGAAGTTCCTTCTCCACTTCCTGAGAACCCCTAATCATGGTAGGGGTCAAACGAGGGTTCTCAGGAGTAATCTGGTAGACTGAAATGGAGTCCTCATCCAGACCATATGAGCAAATAAAAGGTTCGTTTTTGGATAAATCGCTCATATTATAAAACGCATTTTTTCGTTCAAATGAACCCTCACTTGTTCCAAGGGTTTGGTGTGCATCGCTATCCAGGGCCATCACCCCCAAGCCCTGAGCCGATGCCTCAGCATGCACCTCAGAAACGTGTTGGGGAGAAAAAAATTATAACGGAATTGGTTTTGTTAAGTTTGGGTTTGGACCCTTTGATGTTCCCAATTTCCGCCAAGATGGGGAGGAAATCAGTGAGAAGCATCTCACGTTTCAAGGAAAAATCACTAGTCGAGGAAGCGCTATTTATAGGGATGGCCATGGGTGACATCATCGCGGCAGAACCATCTGAAACCTTTACCTCATTCTCAGGTCTAGACCCCTGTATATTTTCAAATTTGGAAGAAGTAGAAGGATTAGAAGGATAAGATTCCTTTATTTCCAGAGGTGCGCGCAGCTTTTTGGCTCCCATATTTATATGATTTGATCTAATGACGGCCAAATTACCTGGCCCCTTCCAGGTTGGGGTGGAGAAACTACCCCAAAGGGTTTTGACAAGATGATTGAATTTGGAAGGAGGCGACTGCCAAATTGAGGAGTTTTGCATTGAGATGTCCAAGGTCAAATGGAGAAATGACATTTTAACTTCATCAGTTAAAGGCAAAGCCTGGGCTTTTTCACAGAATTCACTCAAGTATACTTTCATTGGATGACCCACTTGATGCAGAGAAAAGAACTCAAAGAAGGAATGGAAGGAGGCGTCATCAGGTTGATTCTGCTCCAAGACCTGTTCCAAACCCCCTATTGCTTGCCACAAAAGTGGCTGTGTGCGGAGTACTGCAAAAACCCAATCACCCGCCTCAGGAGACAACTGAGACAATAGATCCACTCCTCACAAAAGTGGACAGGAACCTGACGAATTGTTTTTTCCTAATGAGGGTTTTGGTTCCAGGGAAGCTAAGGCCTGATGAATTTCTGAGTAAATCTCAAGAGAAAGGCGGAGAATCACAATCTTAGTATCACAAAAAGTCTGAGACCACCAGGTACAAGCGGGAAGGGTGGGCACTTCCCAATTAGTAGTTGCAAGAATAACGCCGAGATGCACAAATACAAAACCAAATGAGAACACTGTGGTGAGCACCATCGTGGCAGTGACAAATGGCCAGCGCACCCAATTTACTAATAAAGAAAGTCCCACACAGATAATTCTTATGCACATATAATAAAAAGGTTGATCAACTAATGTCAAGAGAGTGTCTGTAACTCTCTCATTCCCAGCAAGGTGATGTGGGATGCAAACCCACATTGCTAGGGAACTAGCCATTAAAAGAATGGGTAGGAAGGCACCTTGAGCGGTGCCAGTGCAAAGAGTACCCCAGGCAAGTGTGTAAAGAGCAACATAAAATACCAGGTAAGTAAGGAACATCACCGCTTGAGTGGACCCCAGAGGGGCGTCCATAATCAAGTGTGGCTTGACGTCAGGGGCTTTGGGTGCCTCGATCTGGAGGGGACTTGGGTGGCCCACAGGTGCCCCTGGGATTTTGGTAAATTGTGAGATAAGGTAGTGGCCCACCTGGTTGGAGACCTCCCCAAAGAGGTCCACCACCAAGTTTGCCCAAGGAACCATTGGAAAAACGTAAATTAACAGGTGTTTTTATTAGGAAAGTCAATCAACAAGGAGTGTTGATTGCAAAAACATATTTAAAATGAACCAGGGAAATTTGGGTTCTGCGGAAATGTGCCCAAGCCTTGATGCTCCAATAAACAGATGCTTCCATCCGTTTTGGTAAAATACACCAAAAGTGCCTTCGCTCAAGTATTTTATTGAAGCCTTATTTTACCTGAAGTCAAAATTTCATAGCTGGAGTGGGACTTGAACCCTTGCTCTCCAACCAAGCAAATTAAACCGTTATCATTTAAAATGTAAATCGTCCATTTTAGGGCCTGAGCCAAGATAAGAGGCTGGGCATTTTGCACCCCATTAGTATCAACCTGGGCATGCTTGGCTTGCACCCAGCGTTGATCTAAGGTGTGCTTTAGGTCAGGAAGAGCCTGAAGCTTCATCTTCTGGGCCTCCTGTCACCCAGACTTATCCCTAGCATCAGTGCCTACTATTATGTCATCCAACCATGACAATTTCTGCAGACATATTGTTGGGGCCTGGTGCTTTCATTCTTAGCAACTCCTTTAGCACCCTCTTAACTTCATTGATAGAGATTTTAGTGAATAGATTGGTGACATCTTCTGGCATACAGCCCCCCAGTGCCAGCTTGGCCATGTCAATAAGGGTTTTTGTCACCAATTTGCTCATTTCTTGCTTATCAAAAAAGATCCTCATAAAAAAGCTTGACCTCACACTTGATCATTTTGGGGTATGTTAATACTTCCCCTTCTGCTGTCTACACTTCCCATACCCTAGCCTTGGTTCAAATTTCCTTGAGGTGTTTCAGGCCCTCTTTGGTCATCATCCCCACTAGGCTCTGATATCAGTAAGTCACATTGGTCCATCTCTCTGAGCCTTGCTTCATCATTATGGCCCAATACTTTTTGTGCGTTGTTCAGTACTCGTTCCACCAGTCCTCACTTGCCAGGCTAACCACACTTCCTTTTTTTATAAAAATAAAATAAAACTTTCTTAACACATATATTTATTAACCTTACTTTTAATTAATATCTTTTTAACATATATATTTAATAACCTTATTTTTAATTATTATTATTGTTAAATTTTTTAGCTTATTATTTTTTCTTTCTCTTTTTTAGCATAATATATTATTATTATTATTATTATTATTATTATTATTATTATTATTATTATTATTATTATTATTATTATTATTGCTTTTCTTTCTCCTAAGCGTCACTTTTATAGAGTGAAGGAAGATTCAAGTTGAACTCAAACATTCAATAATCGGTACAGAAGGAAAAGCTGCACAACTACAATCAGAAGTCCTGGGAAAACATCACAAAGGGTGTTAATTTACACCAGCATGTCATTCCCCAAGGGCATCAAACGCTCCCACAAGGAGCTCCTGGTTAGCCACGTGAACCAGACCAAATGACAGATGCAAGTCCCTACCAAAGGGTACTCAAAAATGCTGCACCAGCATATGCTTTATATTAATATCTGACATTCACTCCCCTCTTCCCCTGTTAAGCATGGGGTTTATAGTGAACTTTGGGGTCGAGCACCCAGAGATCTTGTTGGCAATCACAGAAAAAATGAAAAATTTATTTTGAAAATACTGTTTTTATTAAGCAAGAATTCTGTCAATGATTTGTAGATATTGGTTTTGCCATGGTGGAGCAGGCAGATGCCGCAGCAAAGGTCATCATCAAGGTAACCATCAAAAATGTGCCCCACCATATCAAGGTACACCATACCCGCTGGAATAAGGAGAATGATTTTTTTCATTTCCTTCAAAGATCTCCCAACTGATCTCCCCCATGACTTTGCTGAAGTGGAGCTAATCAAAGGCCTTGAGGAGTATGGAAGAGTGAAGAAGTTTGAGCTGCAGCGCTTCCACCTCATGCCAGAACTCTGCAGCAGAAAGGCAATTGCAGTTATTGACCCCAAGCTGGAAGTAGAAGCTGATCCCAACCTGATCCCACGTGTTGCACAGTTCATCTTGCTGGAGGGGCAAGCATCTGACCCCTTTAAAGTCACCCCAGAGAAGGCTTTCCCATCTGCCAGCACTGCCAGGCGCTTGGGCATTGGGCCCATGCATGCCCTACTGTAGGCAAGCAGCAGGAGGAGGAGGACCCTGAGGAAATGGACAAAAATAACAAAAATTTTGGTAAACTTCAGGTGGCAACAACCCCATTCAACTGGGGAGGAACATGGCGAGTATCAGATTGTCAAACCAGTCACTGCTAAACAACGCAAAGCAGAGGAGAAAGTGAAGTGACAAGCAGATGCCAGAGTGAGGGCTGAGGAAGCTAAAAAAGTGAATCAGATCCCAGAAACCAATAATGTTGGAAATGCAAACTGATTTGAGATCCTGAGAGAGACCCCCAAGGAGCCAATGGAGGGGACAGCAGACCAGCAGATTCAGGAGGCAACACAGGGACAGATGCAGCCCACAGGAGTGGAAAATGAACTGGTGCTGGTTCAGGCTGGAGTTCACAACTCTGGTCACCTACCTGTAGTCTCAACAAAAACTCTCAGAACAAGGGTTACAAAAATTTTCAAGATGGCCCAGCAACTGATAGAGTGAGCGCTGCCTCTGCTCAGCTCAGCTCAGTGGCGCAGAGCTCCTAAATGGGTACTCAAAGCTTGGATTGCTTGAATCATGATAGAACTGGGCCAAATGGCCCAGAACTATACAATTAAGGTGGATCAGGAAGATTGGGCAATCTGATTGCAATAGGGACATTCAATATTGCAGGGCTGAAGGCCGCCATGTCCTGGGACAAGAAAATTCAGCACCTGCAAAACCCTCTGGATGACATCCTGGTGATCCAGGAGAGTTACTGCCCAAGGGAGGAGGAGCCCGAGTGGACCTGAATGCTCCTCCCAAACTTCTCAACTTGGTCCACCCTTCTGCGGGTTTGTGATCAAACCAGGCAGGGGCATCACCATCAAATCCTCAACTGATCACCTAGGGGGAGAGTCCTGGCCATAATGATCACCTGGCAGGGAAATTAGTACACCCTAGTCAATACTTATGCCCTCAGCATCACCAGCAACTGCGCCAACTTCTTCAAAGAGGTGGCCAATCTACCACTACCAGAAAACAGCTTCCTCCTAGGGGACATGAACTGTTGGCTCACAAGAGCCACAGACAGATGGCCTCCAGACATTGATCATCCCCATGAGCACCAGAAACTTGTGTCACTCATGGCCACATTAGGGGTCATCAATGCATGCCCAAAGGATGCGCCAACCCTTGAGCACATGACAAGGCCACACGTCAGAGAGGGCGAGCTGCTCTCAATGACATGTATCAACCTAATCTGCATCCCAGCGACCCTCAAGCATATGGTAGAAAACTTTGAGACAGTTAGTGTCACCCACTCAGACCATCAGTTGGTAAGGATTACCTTTAGGTCAGAGCTGCAGGCACAGCCATGCCCAAAATGGGATAAGATTCACCCACAAACCATAACTAATGCCAACTTCACCCACTGGTTAGCAGTGCAAACCCTGGCTAGGGATGTGAAAGACCCCCTCAGTGAAGACCCAATCCAGACCTGGGGATGCCTGAAGGCTTAAATAGTTGCTGCCACGAAATGTACATCTTCTAGAAGGCATGTGGTCAAGGCATCAGCGCTCCAAAGGGTGATCAACTAACATGCACATCTCAATAGGAATGCCCCCTAAGTGGGCCACAGCACCAATTGGATGAGGGAATGGGTTTGGCTAACCCTCGAGATCCAAGGTTTCAGCAAGCAAGCACAGGAATGGCTCGCGTTGCAGGCAGGAGCAAAAGTGGTGGCTGAGGGTGAAAAATCATCTAGATTCTTCATGCGTCAGTTCACTTCCCAGAAATCCTGAACCCAATGTGTTGCTCTGGCCGCACAAGATGGTATCATAGCATGCTCCCCAGAGGCGCTAGTGAACATAGCCCATGATACTACATGAAGCTATACTTGAACAAGTGCGCCTTACCTCAGAATATTAAGTCCCTCCTTATGAGGGTGGAGCCACCCCTAACCCTGGACACATTGGCCCTCACAGCACCAATAACAAAGGAAGAGCTCAATGCAGCAATCAAGAGCCTTTCCCAGCAGAAGAGTCCAAGACCCAATGGGATTCCGTACAAACTGATCTTGACATTCCCAGACCTCCTCAGCCACATCCTCCTTGCCACGCTCAACAGATGCTTGGATGAGACCAAGCTCATGCCTGGAGGGGACAAAGCCCTGCTTGTTCTCCTTCACAAGAAGGGTGACACACATTCACTTGATAACTGGCGACCAATTTCACTGATTAATTCTGACATCAAACTGCTTTTGAAAATCCTGGCATGTCATCTGGGTTCCTTTGGGAAAAATGTGATCTTGACAAACCAACACAGTTTTGTCCCTGGAAGGAGCATCTGGGACAACATCCACATGGTCACCAACATCACCCAGTCAAACTCTAGTGGAGCATTAGTATTCCTAGACCAACATAAAGCTTACAACAGAGTGGACTGGTCATACCTACACCATTGCATGGAGAGAGCACACCTGACACAAAAATTCATTGACTGGGCAATGAAGCAAATGACTATGACAAGCATGTCAGTCCTAGGCCCTGGATTCCAATTGGCCAAAATCTTACCTCAATGTGGGGTGAGGCAAGAGGATCCGTTGATCCCCCTGCTGTACAACCTGGCCTTTAACCCAGTGTTGCGGGCTGCAGAGGCAGAGCTGGAAGGCATCAGTGTGCATGGGCAGCCACCACTAAAAGCTCTGGCATATGCCAATGATGCAGTTATAGGGATTGCAAGCTCAGAAGACTCGGAGAAACTTGAGTCAATCATCAACCAGTACAAATATGCTATTAATGCAAGGATTAACAAATCAAAAATGGAGATATTACCTGTCAGTGGTGCAAAAATCACCCAACCAACCTGGGGTGGCAAAACCTGAACTAGGGTTCGCCAACTGGCCTCAGCTAGTGCCACCCTGCCTCCTGTTACCCCCACTCAGCTGGAAATGGTACCTGGGGTGGGTGACAGCTGGGCCTTATATACTGGCGCCGTAGCCATCTGAGGAAGACTGATGTCATGGGCAATAAGAAAAAGCATAACAAAACAGAATTTGAGTGCCAAAAATGCACTCAAGAAAGTTCAGAATTTGTATGCATCTCAAAAGCAACAAATCAGGAGCCAGCTGCTGATAGTAACAATGATGTTGTTAGAGCATCAGCTGATCTGGAATTTTGTGCAAAAATTAGTTTTGATAAGCAGGTAATTACTTCAATCGATTGTAGGTTTCAGATTTCACCCATAAATGATGGAATTGGCAATGAAGCAACTGGCCAAACTGATGTAACCAATTTAAATAATTCCATTCACAATTCTGAAGCCCCAGAAATCAATACAATCTATTTAAATAATTTATTTACACCAATTAACAATTAAGACCTTGAGTACAGGTCTCAGATCTTTGCTGAGAATGATGAAATTGGTGCCAAATCAGACATCTGCTCTAACAAACCTAATTTAGATAATTTAACTCACGATTCCAATGTCTCAGAATCTGATATATTTAATTTAAATAACTTTGCTACACCAATCATTGACTGAGACCTTAATTGCAGGTCTCAGCACACTGCCATAGATGATGTAATTGGTGCCAAATCAGTCAGCCGCTCTGACAAAGTTAATTTAGATAATATTATGCACAATTATGATGTCTCAAATGCAAATTTAAATAATTTAAACAATTTAATTCCACCAATCAACAGTCAAGACCTTAATTGCAGGTCTCAGACCATGGCCAAGTATGACATAATTGGTGATAGATCAAGTGGCTGAGATGCCAAAACCAAGTCACATTATTCAATAAAAAATTACAAAGCCTCATAGCCCAATCAAAATAAGTTAAATAAATCAATTGAACCAATAAAAGGTCAAGACCTTAACTGCAGGCCTCTGCACATCACCGGGGATGAAGAAACTGGTGGCAAATCATTTCCCCAGCCAAATCCGTGTAATTTGCACTGTCTAACGTGGAAATCAAAAAGAATTGAGGTGAACCAAAGCAAAAACTCAAAAATCAAGACAACCCAAATTAAAATTTAGTTTAATTGGCAAAATGAACACAATTCACCAGCATGCAATGACCACCCCTGCCACCCCCTAATATCCAAAAAAAAACAAAAAACCAGGCAGAATCTGGGCCCTATTTGGGGCAGCGCCTTCAGGTGGCCCAGTGCAACACCTGGGCATCACCCTGAGCTCAAACGGGCTGGACCTACCCAGGATTGAGGATGGGCTCATCCAGAAGCTCGCATCCCACATTGCTTCCCTCAGGGGAAGGCAAACAGGACTCATAGGGTGAATCACGGCCACAAATTCCCTCCTGCTTCTAATCCTCTGGTTCCCAGCGGCGATCATCCCCTTTTCATCAGATTTCCACAACTGCATCTGGGCATTATTGCAGTCATGGTTGTGGGAAGGCAGAAGATCCCCAATATGAATAGGCCTGCTCCATGGACCATGAACTGAAGGAGGCCTAGGCCTCACTGACCACGTCACTCAATCAGATAAAATATTTGGTAAGTGGTTAGTTAGAGTGACAAGCCCAACCCCCAAAAAAACCACTGGTCACATGCCACACGCATCAACCTGGCCAGGGACCTCAGACTAGCCAATCCACAGCACAAAACTCCATCCTATCCTACCTGGCGGCCAATCTGAATACCCACAGCCCACACCAGGCCTCAAGCTTCTCCCCGCACAGTACTGAAGACCATCCGTCAAGATGTGTGGCTGTTCCCTCTCAGCATCACAAGGGGGCAACACAGCCAAGGATTCACAAATCATACCTACACTCAGGAATGCAGGAGCACACAAGTCTCAGTGGTAGAACACCCCCTGCCAAGAGCGTGAACCCTAGCCCATATTGACCTCCTGGACCATAATGATCAGCCATACAATGAAAAACTCAAAAAAAAAAAAATTGGAAATTTGTGACCCACGATTTACTTCACCCAAAAATTAGGGCGCACATTTGGCAATGCCTGCACAGGGCCTACCAATAAGCTGAGTGGTCCAACTCAACCCAGGAGCACTGTAGAGTATGCAGCGCAAAAGACACCCTGCTGCATAGGTTGAAAGAGTGCCCAACGGCCCAGCTTATATGGAAACTAGCGTGGCCACTGATGGCACCCAACCGTGTACCCACCAAATACTGTCCAATTTCAAATTTCATGGCACTTAATATTGATTCACCAATCTCAGAATTGCTCCAAGCAGTTATTTTTGCACTTTCCCTATAAACAATTCACACTATTTTTCTTGAGGCAACTAAAATTTGGTCCCAAATCCTGTCAATATTTGCAACCATTTTAAATAAAACATCATTAAATCATTCAATATTTGGCTGTTTAGTGAAGTGACTCCACGCTGAAATCAGAGGATGGTGCAGGTCTGGCTTCCGCTACCCTTCCTAACTGTCAACCCAGAAATGCAAACCTGCCTCAACAGCATAAACTTACCAAGCAGCTCAAGTGAACCCCCTCCAACACTACCAGGTCCTATGGGAACACTGGCCATGACGTTCTCCCCCAATACTCAGTTTAGGTCGCAGCCCCTTTATTTCACTTTCTCCCCCTCTCTCTTTGGTGTGCATATTTGTCCCAAGGTCAGCCCACCTCAAATAAAATTATTTTTATTTTTATTATTATTATTACTATTATTATTAGTAGTAATTCCATTCTTTTAAGAAATTTGCTGTGTACCCTATTAATCACACAACTGTCAGATACATTTTTTGAATGTGTAGGCAAAATTTGCCATTTTGGCAATAACCTTAAATGGGCCTGACCATAATGCATCTGGCTTATTTCAGTGACCAAACCCATGTGTATCACAATAGGCTACTCGTTCTCCAACAGCAAATTCCCTATTTTTGGTTTGACTCTTATCATCAGCTTTTTTGGCCTGAATCCTTCTCTTGATCATTGTATCACAAGCTTGAGATTGGAGATCCACTATTATGTTCACAAGTCAATATAGGTACATATCCGCGCTCATCCCCAGAGTTGGCTCCATGACTGAATAGAGAATCAGTGGCAATGCTGCTCTACAACCATACAATAATTCAAACAGCGTTTTCCCCATGGTCTGCTGATGATCCTGCTTCCTCATTTCTTCAATGCTCCATATTAGTTAGATAATTCACGCATTATTATTTTCTTATAAACTTGACTCAACCCCTATAGTGAGCACCATGTGTAAAAACTGCGTGGTTTCTACTGGTGCACAGGTTCACTTAACTACTGACTTCTGGGAATAAACATGAATTTGCTAATTGTATGAAGACAATTAGCCCAGTCAAGTTTGGAAAAATGGGTAGCTTAAGCCCTACTCTGGCAATATAAAGGTTCAAGTGACTTTGGCCTCACTCTGGCATTGATACTTATACAAGAAGTACTTCTTCACAGCTTCACTTTGAAGTAAACAATCAATAATTGAAAATAATAAAGTATTCACAGTTATAAGGTGTTTATTATTAGTAAAATGAGGGAATATATATAGGGTAAAATGGTGAAGGACATGTGTTAGGGGTATTTGTGGTAACCACAATATTCTTGGCATGCCTAGCTGATGAAAAGGGATATCCATGATGATCTTGGCATGCCTAGCTGATGAAAAAGAGATATTGATTCAATTTTGAGAAATCTTCCAGCTGATATTCACAAGGAATAGCATGATTAAATCATTATTCATATCAGCCCACATGTCAGCTACCAAACCCAACAATTTCCCATGAGTAATTGCTCATTCTGAGCCAATTTACCCATATCCATGTTGTTGGTAATAATCTCTGATAAAATTAGAATTAAAATTTTCATTGGATTTGATTCTCTAGGAATTACAATCAACCATATAATTGGTGATTATTGCTAAAGAGACAGCATAATTGATCAACATCTTAAAGCTTAATCAATAATCTAAATTAAAATATGTAAACCATTAATTAAAATAAATCAAAGCTTAATTAATTCCAAGCTGGATAATGTGGTCATATGAAAATTCCCACACTTATTGGTGCACCTAGGCTTTGCACCACTTCCATCAATCAATAATTCCCCCAAAATTAAATTAGATATGTTTCCTCAATACCAACCTTTCTCATTGATCAACTTTCTCCTTAATAAAAACTCTTTGTTAGTTTACATTTATTTTATCTTAACTTGGGCAAACCTGTGTACAAACCTCAAGGAAGTCACTTGCAACATTAGCCATTTTATTTGCAAAAATGTAAGTATCACATCTGGTGCACCACTGGGCCACCCAGGTCCGCTCCAGACTGAGGCACCCTTGCACTCCAGCCCAGATCACCACTTGGTTATGAACTCCACTCTAGTGTCCATCCATGTCTTGTTTAATCCCTATTAATCTATACAACATTGAACACCCTCGCCTTATGTTACCTTAGCTCCAGAACTCTGTGAGGCTATGCTCACCATAGTAATGGTGACTATTTCCCTAGCGTTGGGCTGTGCATTGTGCACCACCACGCTGGGAACTGGAAAGAAATAAACACTCTCCTTACAGGAAGTTGGCCTGAGAATTTTGCTTCAGACAAAGGGACAACTAATTTATGACCATTCTTCAAAGTTGAGAACAGGATATTGTCTTTTAAGTTAGTTCTGACATCAAACTTGTGCCACCACATTACTCCCAAAATAATGGGGTACAAAAGGTTTTTAATGGCTTAGAAGCGGTCCACCAGATGAGATGTGCCAACTTGATAATCCACTTACCCCAGAACCTTCAGTGTGGGAATACCTTGAGAAGCCCCTCCCCTAAACATACCACCTGGTGAGTATCTCAACTCAAGACAGTCGGTTAAATCTTGGTCAATAAAATTCTCAGAGGCTCCTGTATCCACCAAAATAGTTTTGTTGATTTTTCTAAAGGGATGCAAAGATAGCAATCAACAAAAAATATCTTGAATGATCTTTATTGATAGCGGATGCCACCTATACTTCACATTGAAAATCATCTTCAGGCATAAATATGCCCCTAGAGTACGTTTTAGCATCAAAAAATGGTGAGAGATATCTGGCCACTCATACTATAGAGGTCATATGTCCCACCATATCTTCAGCGGTTGCATAAATGTCTTTATATTGTAAAAGTAACTCTTTCACCCCCTCCTGGGTTCTGTGGATCATGGTAGTGGTCAAGTGTGGGTTCTCTGGGGGGATTTGGTATACTGGAATGTGGTCCACATCAGAGCCACAAAAGATGATATTTGGCTCATTTTTATATAAGGAATTAGCGTAATAAAACGCGTTTTGGAACGTAAATGACCTCATATCCATTTGAAAATGAGTTGTGCATTGTTGTCCAAGTCCATCATCTTCAGGCCCTTCATCAATAATCCTGCCTGCCCCATCTAAATTTAGTGCCAAACAAACAATTTATTAAATAGCTTTTGTTAATTTTGAGGAATAGTCAGGGAATCATGACACCCAGGCTGCAAAGCGTCCAAATACACCAGGTATAAGCAAGAAGGGTGGGCATTTCCCAGTTGTAGGTAGTGAGAATAATACCAAGACGCACTAACCCTTGGTCAAATGAGAAAAATGGTGGTGAGCCCCATTGAGGCTTTGACAAATGGCAGGCAAACCCAATTAACATATAGAGAAAGCCCCACACAGATAATCTAGTGCACAATAAATAAAGTGGTTGATCAACTAACGTAAGGAAAGTGTCTGTAACTTTCCTGTTCCCAGAGAGGTGGTGCATGATACACAGCCACTCCACCAGGGAACTAGTCATTATCAAGATGGTAAACAGGGCACTACTGAGGATGCTGGAACAAAAGGGACTAGGGGCAAGGGTGTACAATGTGGTATATAGTAGTAGAAAACTAATAAACAACAAGACTTGGTAGGGCCTAAAGAAAGGTCCATAACCTAGTTGAGATTGGTGCAGGAGTGTTTGGGTGCCCTAATCTGAAAGGGACCAGGGCTTCCCAGCGGTGCACCAGATTTAGTAGATATTTTTTGTAAAATTAAAATGACCAACATTGGAGACCCCCTTGAGGAGGTCCATGTATAGGTTCATCCAAGGAACCATTTTAAAAATGTAAAAATAATGGGAAATTTTTACTAGGAAGTCAACCAACAAGGAAAGTTGGTCTAATAGAAACATACTTAAACAACGGGGGCAAATTGTCAACTGAGGGAAATGGTGCTAAGCCTAAGCAACCCATAATAGGTGAACTCTACCATTGGACAGGGTATTGTAGCTTGAGATTGACTTATTTTGAGTTATTGATTTCAGGCAGAGCTGACCCAATTTTACAATTTCAAAAATTGAACAAGTTTAAACCCCTGTTTACCCAGCAAATAAATCAAACAAATGTTATTTGTGATATAGCTGGTGCATTTTAACGCACTTGTAATGCAGGGACAAGCATCACACACATCCTTAGAGCCAACCTGGGATTATCTTTCCTGAACCCAGTTTTGGTCCAGGGTATATTTGAGGTCAGGGAGGCCTGTCAACTTATTATTTTGGCCTCCTGAAGATCAGCTTTAACTTTAAAGTTAGTTCCTTCAATCATGTCATTAAGCCATGACACCTCCAGTATAAATGACTTTATAAAGTAGTCTTTAAAGGCATGTGACTGATTATATATATATATGCTACATAGAAGTATATTATCAAATATAGTATGCTATGCATATCTGTAAAAAATCAAATGGAAAAACTGTATGAATATGTTACATATTATTCCTAATTAATTATTGAGGTTTCTATGTATTCTAACCTAATTTCTTAAGTGACTTGTTTTAAATAATATAATTGGTTCTAAAGCCCTAAAGACCCAAGGAAAAAATAATATTATTATCACCTTGAGAAGCCATTCTAATAGTTTATCTAGATTTTCAGCTAGTTAGATTGTTCTTCAATTAATAATTTTTTGGCTAAACATTATTAAACGCTTTTTACTCTAATATAGTGATATTGTAAGATAGCATAAAATTGTTAAATACATTTAAGTTTAACCTATTTTTTAGCACTAGTGATGCCCAACCCAAAAAGGGGAGCTGTCACGCATCTCTATATGCAAATAGGCCAAACAAAGGGATTATTGAAAATAAATAAATTCCTAATATGGCACTCCAGCTAACAGCCTAGGAAGCCATATCAGAAGGTGAGGAATATTTGGGAAAACTTTTTTCTGGCGCTCACTTTAGCTGGTGGACCATGGCGGACAACATAGGGGTTGGGGCATCAGCAGCATGCGGCATAAGGAGTAGAGCTGGGGGTTATCTTTGTTATTAAGGCCATAAGTATCCATTACCTCAACATATTGAGCAAGTTGATGCTCAGCAAATGTGATTAAAGAAAGCACACAAGTGAACAACCTGATGTGCTGGCAGGTTTGGGGATAAATTGGGATCAAAATTAGAAGTTTTCTGCCATGTCAATGCATGTGTGACTCACACCAAAAGTGAGCTCTTCAATTTCTTATTTTGCATCTTCTTCAAACTTGTAAGGGAAATTGGGGATTTGGAATACCCTTTACAAGGGGCTCCATTGCCCCATGAAGATATTGATGGAGGAGAGTGTTAGCAGGGGCATCAGATGCCTCCACTGCCATTTTATTTTATCTTTTTATATAATGTATAACTGTTTTAGGGCGAAAACAGTGTGAATGCAAATTGGGAGGTTCAATGAAAGAATCCTCCAAGATGAAATCAGGCTTAACATTATAAGCCTGATCTATATCATCAATCCATTAAAGCGCTTCAAATGGATTCAAATCGGCTAGTGCTGGTATAAGTTTAACCTATTAAGTTCTTTTACTTGATTTCTGTTATATAACTGCAATACAAACTTTGCATAAAACCATCATTTATAGAAGCTATTTTATGCATTTCTACTTAATAACAGAAACTCAGGTATGCTATTACAGCCATTTTAATTGTGTTTCTAACAGTCTAGCTGCAATGTATTAAAAAATAGAATCATTGAGGTTTGACTTAGACCGATATCTATTTCCTTTTACAATTAAACTGAATACATCTACTGTAAGGAGAGTGTCTATAAACTCTCCTGTTTCCAGTGTGGTAGTGCGCGGTGCACAAGGCCAACGCCAGTAAACTAGCCATTAGTGCCAAAGTCATTAGATCCCAGCAGAGGGTGCTGGAGCAATAACAGCTTGGGAATAGAGTGGCAAGTTTTACAATAAAAACTCCATTAAAAGTGCCGCAGTGCATATATTGAAAGGGGCTAAGCAACCCAGGTTGGAGGGAACCTGGGTGAACAAATGGTGCACAAGGTGAGAGCTGCAATGTACTTGCAATGGCAAGAATAATGGAGCGTGAGACCTCCTCAAAGAGGTTTGTGCACAAGAGCGTTCAGAATATTATAAAAATTTTAAAAATGTAAATGGGAAAAGTTTTATTTGGGAAGTCAACCAACAAGGAATGTTGGTCAAAGAAAATGTATTTAAGCTCAGATGGGGGAATACAGGATGTTCTGCAGCAGGCCCAAGCACTGACCCACCAATAGGGCAATGCTGCCATCCAAATTGGTGAAATAAGCTGTAACTAACTTCACTCGAGTGATTGATTGAAGTTAGATTTGACCCAAATTGGTCATTTCATAAATGGAACAGGTTTTGAAACCCCGTTCCTCAACAAACCAAATCAAACCATCTGCGTTCATTTGGTAAACCATCCGTTTTAACGCCTGGGCCATTGTAAGGGGCTGGGCATTTGGCAACCCACTAGTACCAACCTGGGTATACATTGCCCATACCCAGCGTTGGCCTAGGGTATGCCTAAGGTCAGGGAGGGCCTGTAACTTCACCTTATGGGCCTCCTGGCGCCCAGCCTTATCCTTGGGGTTGGTCACCACTATGATGTCATGTGACCAAGACAATACCCTCTCCTCCCAATGGTAATCAACCCCCTCCAGGGGCTTGCGCAAGGGAAAAGTTCTTGTGGGCAGGGGCCAACTTCATGGTGGCAATGGTCAGTTTAGGTTGGGATCCAGCAGCCTGGGGGAAACGCTTGTGGAAGGCTTTAATCAAATCTTGGGCATGCACACAGTTGCGTGCTAGAACTTAACTGTTCTCTGCAGCGTCAAAGCCTTTCCAGGATATCAGGTACTCAAATCTTCTTTTAATGCAGCGGGAGGCAACTATTTCTTCCAACTCCCACTCTGGCGCCCCATCCATGAGATAGGCCTCAGGAGTCTTTGGTGGGGGCCCTCAAACAATGTCAGTTTGCTCCCATGAAACACAGAGAAGATCCAGATTGAGGGGGAGATCTAGCTGTCATGAGGCATGGCTCACCTTTCTAACAACGCGGTAGGGGCCTATCCTCTTTGTTCCAGATTCTTACATGGCTGCTTGATTGGGATATTATGAGCATCAAGCATCCTGAGATCCCCTTCCTTGTATGTGGGACCCACTCAGTGCTTTCCATCAGCGTTCTCCTTATATACCTGCATAGCTGCCTCCAAGCTTGTGGAAACCCCCTGGTGGACCTTCTTAGTTGTCTTGGCAAAGTCCACCACCGCTTCAACCTTAGACCTACAGCTGGGCTCCATGTTAAAGGTGGGGTTAAAGCCATGGCTGGTGAAAAATGGGGAACAACTGATCGAGGAATGCAACATGTTGTTGTAACTAAATTGGGCCATAGGAAGGTGAGAAGCCCAATATGAATGATCCGCGGTGGTGTAACACTGCAGGAACTGTTCCAAGCATTGGTTCCTTTGTTCAGTCTGCCCATCTGATTGGGGGTGATAGGCAGGTAAACAGCAGGGGAAAATCTAAAGAGTCTTACACAACTCTTCCCAAAAGATGGATATTAATTGGAGTCCCAGTCACTAATAATCTCTTGGAGTACATAGAGTGCAAACACATGCGTGATGAAGAGCCTGGCCATCTCAGCTGTGGTTATTGTAGTTCTGCACATAATGAAGTGGGCAAACTTCATAAAATGGTTTACCACCATGATGGCATCATAACCATCAGAGACAGGTAGTTCCACAATGAAATTCACTGAGAGGGAAGTCCAGGGCCCTTCAGCTTTCTGGACTGGTACCAACAACCCTGCTAAAGGTTGAAAATTTGGCTTTATTTGGTTGCAGATCAAACACTACTTACAATACTGCCTCACCTGAGCAGGCAAGCCCTTCCAATTGTTTGTGCGGCGTATCAACTCCAATGTCTTTGCTTTCCCAGGATGTCCAATGGTGAGTCCATCATGATGGTCCCAGATGATTTCCGGGTGAAGTGGGCCAGCAGGAACCCATAGGCGCCTCTGAAACCACACCATCTCATCCTTAACGTGGTAGCCCCTGGAAAGATCCTCTTAATTTACTCACACTTAGCAAGTAACATAGTATATTCAGCTGCTAGTGACTGAAAAAGGACTACCTTCCTGAACATACCATATTTCTCCACATTTTACAGAGGTGCAAGCACTGGCCCGTTGGCCAGGGAAGAGGGTCGTTGAGGCAGAAGTTTACTTGGAGGAATCATCACCTGTGTGTTGTGAACTTCTACCTCCTTGGGATTGGGCGCTAAAGCAGGGTTGCAGCTCAAAACATCCGCCAAACCATTATCCTTGCCCTTGGTGAACTCATACATGAATGTGAATTGTGCAAGAGTCTCATACCAACAAGTCTGCTGCGGGGTTAAGACATGAGGAGCGCGGTAGTGCAGCAAGGCATGGTGGTCTGTACATACCCGGAAAGGTTGGGATGAGCCATGCAAGTGGTGATTCCAATAAGTCAGCGCCTTCACCACTGCCAATAATTCCTTATCATAAACGGCGTAATTCAACTCTGGCAAAGACATTTTCCTAGAAAAATATCCCACCAGATGCTCTATCCCATCTTCGCCTACTTGTAACAAGGCAGCCACTATGGCAAAGTTGGAGGCATCAGTTGACACAATGAACTCCTTGGAAGGGTTGACATGGTGAAAAACATTCATTGATAACAGGGTGCATTTCATTGCTTGGAAAGCATCCTCCAAAATGGGGGATCACTGAAGCACCTTGGCACCGCTAGCCTTGTATAGGGGAGCCGCCACCTCAGATAGATTAGGAGTGAACTCCTTGAAGAACGTGCATGTCCCCAAAAAGCTCCTCAATTCCTTGACCAAGGTGGGGGTAAGCCACTCATGAATTGCCTTCTCCTTGTCTGAAGTTATCATGTGTCCCTGGTCAAACATGACGTTGCCCAGAAATGTGACCTGGGACTTGAAGAACTCACACTTGGTTATTTTCAACGTAAGGCTGGCTGCCTTTAACCACTCCACCACTTGCCAAAGGTGGACTGCATGGGACTCCTGATCCAGGGAAAACACCAGATATCATCCATGTAGGCAACCGCACATACCCCTCACAGGTCCCCCTACGCTGCATCAATGCAGCGTTGAAAAATAGCAGGGGCATTCTTAAGCCCAAAGGGCATGACCCAAAACTGGAAGATCCCTTTTCTGGTATGGAACGCGGTCAACCACTCTTGTCCCTTTATAATCCAGATCTGATTGAACGCATTAAGGCAATCCAGCTTGGAGAAGACCTTCGCCTTCTCCACATAGCGTGCAATATGTGAATCTAAAGGGATGGGATGGAGGTTTGGTAAAGTAACACTATTGAGGTTACCATAGTCTATGCAGGGGCGTAAAGTACCATCAGACTTCTCCACAAAGAGTAGGGGGAGCATACAGGTGAGGTATGCTGAAAAATCGCACCTTTGGCCAACTGTTCCTTTACCCACACATCCAACGCCTCTTCCTCCTGGACAGTCAATGGGTAAATAGGGGAAGAGATATGCACCATATCCACTGTGAGCTTGAAGTCACAATTAAACTCGGAATGTTCTGGTAGCATACTTGGCAGATGCTGCATCAAAAGAGGATTCCAAACCCTCCAAGCAAGAAGGTATAAGGATTTCCACTGAGGGCTTCTGCATTGAGGAAAGGCAACAGGGGAGATGGTGGGGCCAGTAGGGCAATTTTCCTGGGGCGTTTTCTTCCAACAAAGGCAGGACAAATGTGTGACCATTCTTCATGGAGAGAGACAAAGTATTCTCCTTCAGGTTGAATCTAACGTCAAACTTTCGCCACTACTCCAAACCCAAAATGATAGGGAACAGGAGGTTTTTGACCACACTGAAGTGATCAGACAAGTGGTACTTGCCAATCTGATAGTCCACTGTCCCAATGATCTTCAGAGTGGGAATATCTTGGGACGCCCCTCCCCTAACCAAATCATCTGGCAAGTAACTCAGTCCAAGGTAGTCAGCTAGGTACTGATCCATAAAGTTCCCAGAGGCGCCAGTATCCACCAAAATAGTGGTGCAAAGTTTCCCTAAAGGGGAGGAGAGGATAGCAGTCAGTAGAAAAATCCAGAATGGTCTTTATTTATGGTAGACAATGACAACACCTCACCAAAAATTTCTTTCGCTGGCTCAAGAAAGCCATCAGAGTATGTTTTGGAATCAAAAAGGGAGAGGGATAGTTGGCCACTCTTAATACTGAGGCCACATACCCCACACGCCTTCTGCAGGTGCATATACTTTATCGTATCTTAAATGGAGTTCTTTCTATGCTTCCTGAGTGCCCCAGATCATGGTAGGGGTCAAACGAGGGTTCTCAGGGGTTATTTGAAATACTGGAATAGGGTTTTCATCCAAGCCATAATAGCTAAGAATCAGCTCAAAGGATGGGATAGTATTATCATCATAAAACGCGTTTTCAGATGTAAATGACCCTATTCCCCTAATTGCAATGGAACGCCTGACATTATCCAAGGCCAACACCCCCAGGCCCATCTGCGCCAGTTCCGCTGGCATTGTCTGAATGCGCTGGCAAAGGAAAACTCATTTCTCAGAATGTAAAACGATTAATTTGGCAGAAAGTTGGGGAATCATGACTTTTGGACATTGAAGCGTCCGAATCCACCAGGTACAAACACAAAGGGTGGATACTTTCCTTTTGAAGGCAACCATAATAACGCCAAGTTGCTCCAACCTTTGGGCAAAATAGAAAACAGTAGTGCGGCTAATGATAGCTGAAGCCCACAGCTGGCACCCACTGTTTCCACTTTAGAAAAGGTCCATACAAAAAAAATTCATGCACATAAAAAAAGAGGTTGGCCAACTAATGTAAGGAGAGTTTCTATAACTCTCCTGTTCTCAGCGTGGTAGTGCACAGTGCACAAGGCCGGTGCCAGGGAACTAGCCATTAGTGCCAAAGTCATTAGATCCCAGCAGAGGGTGCTGGAGCAATAACAGCTTGGGAATAGAGTGGCAAGTTTTACAATAAAAACCCCATTAAAAGTGCCGCAGTGCATATATTGAAAGGGGCTAAGCAACCCAGGTTGGAGGGAACCTGGGTGAACAAATGGTGCACAAGGTGAGAGCTGCAATGTACTTGCAATGGCAAGAATAATGGAGCGTGAGACCTCCTCAAAGAGGTTTGTGCACAGGAGCGTTCAGAATATTATAAAAATTTTAAAAATGTAAATGGGAAAAGTTTTATTTGGAAAGTCAACCAACAAGGAATGTTGGTCAAAGAAAATGTAATTAAGCTCAGATGGGGGAATATGGGAAATGCTGCAGTGGGCCCAAGCACTGACCCACCAATAGGGCAATGCTGCCATCCAATTTGGTGGAATAAGCTAAAATGGACTTCACTCAAGTGATTGATTGAAGTTGTATTTGACCCAAACGGGTCATTTCATAAATGGAACAGGTTTCAAAATCTCATTCCTCAACAAACCAAATTGAACTGTCCACGCTCATTTGGTAAACCATCCATTTTAATGCCTGGACTGATGTAAGAGGCTGGGCACTTGGCACCCCACTAGTATCAACCTAAGCATATTTTCCCTTACCCAGCGTTGGTCTAGAGTGTGCCTCAGGTCAGGGAGGGCCTGGAGCTTCACCTTCTGGGCCTCCTGGTGCCCAGCCTTATCTTTGGGGTTGGTCTCATTTATGATGTCATGTACACATGACATCTACTTGCTTATGGAATATGTTTGTATTAAGATAATCTTATAAAACTAGATAAAATAGTTGATGCAATAAAGGTCATATCAACTAATTATTTACTTCTGTATAAAAACTATATAATTTTTATATATAATTTGTAGTCTAATGAATAATCAAAATGGCATCTATATTTAGCTATTATAATAAATATCTCATTATCTATTCAATTAAAATTCCTTTAAATACTGTAAGTCTAGGGGAGCGTCTCCTCTGCTTGAACTGGGTGGCGTTCCCATTCCCTACAAAAAAAGTTCTGAGAAAGGCAGCTGTCTCTCTCATCTCACAGGGTGACCTTGCCCATGTGGTGGATGAGCAATGCATAACAGATCTCCCTTTAAATATCCCACCACCTGTCCCCACATTTACTTTTTCCAAATTAGTATGGCAAATTGAGGTAATCTGCGCTGAAATATTAGAAATTTAGCATCCTCATGGAGCAAAAGGTCCTCATTAAGTTGATGAAAGAAAGCTCTCAAAATAAAGATCTGAGAGCCCCAAACCCTTGGCAACTAATCCTGATGAATGTTTACATTCAGTAAAGAGAGTGTCAAGTATCTCATCCTTGGCAAAACTTGCTAATGGCATCAGTCCATTGAAAAATATAGCCACTGGTTCAAAACCCACCCAAAAATAATGTGAACAAAGCCTGAAGGGCGTATATCTTTTAAAGGATGTGCCTAATGTCAGATCTTTGGTGGAACTCACTGATGGCATTGACATCATTGAAAGCCGCTGCCAGCTTGTAACCCTCCCCACATATACCAAGTTCTTTGTTCAATGAATCCCGCTTTATCAACTGGATGCTAAAGTGACCAGGTTGATGAATTGGTGTGATGATTTATATGACCACATTATCCAGCTTTAAATTAGTTAGAAATCAATTTATTTAGGTTACTGGTTCACATATCTTAATTTTGGCTTATAGATTAGCTTTAGATGGTAATTTAATTATGTCATCTATATAGCAATAATAACTAACCAAATAGTTAATTGTAATTCTTAGAGGATCATGTCCAATGATAATTTTGATTACAATTTTGTCAGTGATTGTTGCTAACAGTGTAGATATGAGTAAATCAGCTGAAAATTGGAAATTACTCATGGGAAATTATCAGGTTTGTTAGCCAACATGTGGGCTGATATGAATGGCAATTTAAATACGCTATTCCTTGTGAAAATCAGCTGTGATATTTCCCAAAATTGAACCAATATCCCTTTTTCATTGGCTAAGCGTTATGAGACCATTGTGATTACCACAACATACCCCTAATACATGTCCTCCCTTACTTTCACCTATAAATATTCTAATATAATAATAAAAACCGCTAAGGACCTATATTTTACATTTAGTATATCTTGTAGTTTATCTGCTTCTTATTGAAGAGAGTCCTTGTCTAAGTATCAACTCCAGAGTGAGGCCAAAGTCACTTGGATCCTTGTATATTTCCAGAGTGAGGCTGAAGTCACTTGCCATAATCATATCTGCCAGAGTAGGGCCAAATCTACCCAACTATTTGAACTTGATTAACCTAACTGTCTTCATACAATTAGCAAGTTCATATTTATTCCCAAGGTCAGTAGTTAAGTGAAACTGTGCACTAGTGAAAATCCCAACGTTTTTACAAGTAGTGCTTACTATAGGGGTTGAGTCAAACTATTACAAAATTGTTAAAGCCAAAATAATTAACTAATATGGAGCACCAAAGAAATGAGGAGGTAGAATCATCAGTAGCCCATAGAGGAAACATCCAATTAGAGGTGGATATGCTGGAGGATCCTCAATATATCCATCTATTGACAATTGGAGGAAACAAGGATGCTGTAATGATCTACAAACCACCTTCAGAGCAAATCTGAGAAAATTTTGTTGGGTATTAGTGATGTCCTGATGAGAGAATTTCAATTTTAATGATCAATACTCTTGATCAAAACTGTGGATTATGCCACCACACTAGCAATTAGGAATAGTGAAGATAACACTTTAAAAACTTCCTCAATATGAACACTTTTTTAGCAGGATATTTGTGAAGCATTAGTAATATTGGTGATTATGTTATCAAGTATGTGCAGCCAACTACCAAAAATATGAGAGTTATCTAAGTCTGACAGCAGGCGGTGATCACTAGTTAAGTCAAGTACACTTGACACAACAGTGTACAACAGCAGGCGTTTTTATAACAAATAGACATTAGTTTTCAGCAGATTCATGCTGTTTGGACTCTACATCACAGTGTTTCAGCAATCAAATGCCCAAATTAAGAATCTGTTGGCTGAGATGAATACCAAAATTTGGAGAATAGTCAAAGAGATTATGAATCAGATTGGGTTCAATTACTGATGAAAGCATGAGGTGGAAAAAACTGTCAATAGTCTGAATCAAATTTTGCTTATCTAATTTGAGCTCAGGAGGCTACTGTGCTAATGGTCACTACCAACACCAAAACCCAATGATCATGCTTGATTTATTTAATGGGAGACGATAAATTTAGAATACCATCAAAGCTATGGAGAGAAAATTCAAAAGACTCAACAAGGAAATGAGAGCCAAGTTTGACAAGCTTTGTATGGAGATAGAAATCATCAGTAAGAACGCAGTAGAATAGGCAATTCAATATGGATTAGATTCATTGAAGCTTAAAGTCATCAAATTAGATGATAGATATCAAGTATGAAAAAAGAATTGTGATTTATACAAACATTTATTCTATATCCAAAAGTGAGAGGCCATGCTACACAAGGAAATTGAAACCTTGAAAGTAACTTTACAAGTGGAAATCAATAAAAATCATCAGCTTTGGGAAAATAACTGAAAACGCTTGTCTTGGGAGGAAAAGTCCTTAGATGATTGGATGACCTCAAAGTCTCTAAATGTACTTGCTCACAAGATGAGTACCACAAGGAAAATTTATTTGAGGATGAGTCGCATCTGTTGAGATACAGAAAGTTGTGCTGAAAGCATGATTCAGTATGTTTGGATAGATACCCCCAACTATTGCAGCTCTTCCTAAAGTTATGCCTGAATCAACTCCAGTGTTTGCTTAAATTCCAATTAGAAATACTGCACCAATCATCATCAAAGATTTTAATAGCACTCCAAAATTCCTGTTTTCCATCAGGATAACGCGCCTGCCTTCTTCCATTTATCTGAGATGATGATGTATGGCTATAGTGATTGGCAAAAAGCTGTCACCATCTTAAATTGCCTCAATACTTTGTGTCAAAATCTAGTTTTGCCTTACCTTTGTGGGGAGAACTGGAGCTATATGGAGGTGAATAAGGCAATTC
The DNA here is from genome assembly GCA_022478985.1 of Massospora cicadina. Classification (NCBI taxonomy): domain Eukaryota; kingdom Fungi; phylum Entomophthoromycota; class Entomophthoromycetes; order Entomophthorales; family Entomophthoraceae; genus Massospora; species Massospora cicadina. The sequence goes on along the minus strand of JAKSZP010014445.1, from coordinate 331,137 downwards.
TGAAGGAATTTGGTAGTCCAGATAAGATGTCAGCCCAGAAGCAAGAATTCATGGGAATTTAGTTTAAGAAGAAGAAATGGTGGGTGCATTTGTCAATTATTTTTATAAGGAAGCACAAATCTTCAATAGGGCTAATATTTTGACTGATTTTGAGTGAAGGAATGCAATGCAGAACGTGATGAATCCTCATCTAGACTTGCACCAAATGATGGCGTCCACTCTTAATAACAAATACACCATTTCCAAAAAATGGTAGAACATTTAAAGGCCTTGTCAACAAAGTTCAAGGCACCAAATCAGACATACAAACTGAATCACCAGTCAAATAATAATAAGGTAACAGGGCGATTTTCTGGCAAAACCAGAGATCTTAACAATTGTAGGAATCAAGATAAAAAATATGGGGATCTAAAACTCCTAATAAACCCTGATTGACTTTTAATAAGTATGGACAACCTGGTCATTTCACAAATAACTGTGGACAATACAAACTGAAGGATAAGATCAACTTGGTCCAACCCAATGAGAAACAAGAAACTCTTAATGAGCAGGGAAAAGACTGTGCGGTTCAGATGAGGGGAAATCTAAAAATTCAAGTAACCAAGTTTCCTTAAATAAATTATACAAATTGGATAAGTCAGATCTATTTTTGGATGAGCTTAAGTTAGATCTCCTTTATCAAATTTTCTACCAAGATGTAAATGCAATAACAAGATCAAAATTGAAGGGGAATGCCCTCAAAATTTTAAATGAGGTAGCTCGCTTATATGCCTAACAACTAGTGGAAAATGTCCAAAATGCTGAAGATGAAACTGACTTATTGAATGCCAAGTTAGATGAAGTCAATGCATCAATTCCAATTGGTACAATTTGAGAAATGTTCCCTAATATATCAGCTCAATTTAATAATACCCTGGATTTGGCCAATGAATCTGTTATACATGTGGTAAACATTAGCTTATCTTATTTTTCTGAGTGCATGTATACGGATATTTTGGTAAACCAAGTCCCCATCAGGGCAATAATCAACAATGGAGCGCCAATCAATATAGTATTGACCAAATTAGTTAAGAGATTAAAGGCCAAACTGGATCTAAAGAACAGTGAGCAGTACAGGATGGCTGACCCTGACTCTACCACTTTCTGCAGGGCCTATAGTTCTCTGCCACTATGGTTTGGATCCTTGGTTGTACTGTCACAAGTGATTTATCTGGCCAATCAGAATTACAACATCTTCATTGGCACTGACTTCATGTGGAAGCATGTGGTCAAATGTGACTTTGAGGAAGACACTTTGATGATTTTGGGGCAGATGATGCCGCTGATTCAATGCAGGGGGAAAACACCTCAGTAAGAGAAATAATTTCATCAATTTTAGTCTATATGGATGAGATATTACATGTCAGTTACAAATTGTTCAGGAAGAAAATCCAGAAGTTACAAAAAAATCTAGATGAAAATCATAGAATCCCAATCAATTCTAAGGAAGATGTCATAATTTGTCTGGAGATGCAACAAATTGTGGAGACTTGACTGACTTTGAAGTTCCCAGAACAGTTATATCCACAAATGAAAGCTTCTTGCAACAATTGAGGATCAAGCTATGGGTAGCTCTAGGGATTTTAACTTCTGGTCATGAGGAGATCCAAGTCCTTTTGGCCAATCTTGGAAAACTCCAATGAAAGTCAAATGGCATCATGTAGTTGCATTTACCACTTAAAACTGGTATCAATGATTTGTTCCTTCCATGAATTTGGAGAATTAGATGAACTAGTATTACTAAAGGAGACTGATGGGAATATTCACACACTAATCAAAATGGATTAATTAGATGAGTTAATGGAGAGTCAGAAAGATGAATTTCTGGCCTTATTCAAAAAATACCAATCTTATTCTCACATAAGATGACCATTATCTTGGGTGCGCAAAGGATGTTTTGCATTGAGTCAATACTAGGGATTCTAGACCAATTCAATTGAAGCCTGTTTGAAGGTCTAGGGCAGCAGAGGCAGTTGTTGCTGGTAAGATCAAAAACTCAGAGCATGAAATTCTTGTACTATCATCCATCCCACGGACAAGTCCAAAATTAATTGTTAAAAAAGAGAGATGGATCAAATCAAGTTATAATTGATTATCATCAGTTTATAAAATCACAAAAAAAGACTCATATCCCCTGCCTAAAATTAATGTTGCACTGGACCAGTTAAAAGGAGCCAAGTTTATTCCACGCCATAAATTTAATCTCCAGTTATTGGCAGTTAAATATTCCCCAAAGGATAAAGAAAAATATGCCATTATCATGACATAAGGGTTATACCAGCTGATGAGGATGCCTCAAGGATTATGTAATACCCTTGCAACATTCCAATGGGCAATAAAGACAATTTTATCAGATCTGAAGCTGTCCTGTGCCCTTGTCTATCTTGATGATATTGATGTATTTAGCTGAACGTTCACCAAACACCTACACCACCTTGAGGAAGTGTTCAAGTGACTGGCTTCCACAAATCTCAAAATTAAGACAAGGAAGTGCCAGTTCTTCAAAGAGGAATTGGAATACTTGGGATTTGTAATTAATGCAGAGGGACTCAAGCCTCAAGAACAGAAGGTAGAAGCTATCAAACAGATGTTGGTCCTTAAGACCATTTAAGATATTCAAGTTTTTCTTTAAATGGTCATCTACTATCACTGATTCATTAGTTTTGCAAAAATAGCTGATCCACTTTTCCATATATTGAAGGATTTAAAAAGGGATTTTTCTGGTTTGATGAAGCTCAAATTATATCTGATAATTGAGTAATTATTTGATGTTGAGTCCAATTTTAAATATCCAAATTTTGAGAAACTAATCATTATATACTTGGATGCATCACTGATGCTAATAGGAGCAGTCCTTAGTCTAGTAGATGAAAATGGGGATGAACACCCCATGACATATGTCAGCTTAATCTTGAACTCTGTCAAAGGCTGAGAGGAACTATATGGTCACAGAGCAAGAGTGTCTTGCAGTTATATATGCCTGCAAGCAATTTTGAGTCTATATCCAAGGAACGTATTTCAAAGTTGTAACCAAACAAGTGTCTCTTTGGTAGCTTCATAATTGCAAAGAACCAGGAGGGAGATTGGTGTGGTAATCTTTGAAGTTGCAGGCTTATGACTTTGAGATAGAACATTAGGCTAAAGACAAAAATTAAAATGCTGATGGTTTATTGAGGTTGGCAGTTGTTCTTGCTATGCAAGATTGTGCTGAAGACCTATTTGAGCAAATAATCCATGGGGAATTATAAGAAGAGCCAGCTAAAAGTTAAAAAGTGCCTAAAAAGGTGATACAGACCATATTCATCAATAGTCAATTATTCAAAATAATGGATGAAAAAAGGCTTTTGTTTCTGAAACCTTTAGAATGCACAGAAATAATTTATGCTGCCCACAAGGTTGTTGGATATGGTGAGTTAATGAAGATGCATGAACACATCAGGCAATACTATTATTGGGAGTCCCTAAGTTATGATGTTGCCAATTATGTTATCTGTTGCATGGAGTTCAGCTCCACAAGACACATAAAAATGTAACAAATTATTGATTGGTGAAGTCAGGATTTGTGTGGCATATGGTCTCTATCAATGTTATGGGACCATTAAGTGTGAGTATGGGTGGGGTATATTCCATCATAGTAGTGATCGTCCACCTTATATGGTGGGTCAAAACCCAAGCCCTGAGCCAAGCAGATGCCCTTAGTACCACCAAATCTATCCTGGAAAAGGTTGTATATCAACATGGGTTTCCTCAAGTGTTGCTGAATGACAATGGGAAAAATTTTACCTCATTTGTAATTCCATGCCTGAATGATCTAATAAGGAAAAAAAGGGTGGTGTCTGCACCCTATTGACCTGAAACAAATGTAGTTTAACAAGTCAATGAAACGCTTGCTGCTATGCTAAGGAATGCTGATCTCAGGTAAAGCGTCATCTTGGGCATCTTATCTAAGTTTGGTAACTTTTGCATACAACATCAGTTTCTATTTGACAATGGATAAACTCCATTCAAGTTATTGTATGGTTATAGGGCAGCATTGATGCCAATTTTCTATTCAGCAGTTGAGCTAACTCTGGAGATGAGCGCAGATATATACCTATATTATCTTGAAAACATAATAGTGGATCTCCAATCTCAAGCTTGAGACACAATAATCAAAAGAAGGATTTAGGCCAAGTGTTGATCCTCCCTTAAGTATTTACCATTGTAAACGAGTAGCCTATTGTAATACACATGAGTTTAGTCTCCAAAACAAGCTAGATATGTTATGTTTAAGACCATTTGAGGTTATTGCAAAAATAACAAATGTTGCCTACACAATCAAAAATGTTTCCAATGGTCATGCAATTAATAGGGCACACAGCTAATGTCTTAAAAATGAAATTAAAAAAGGATATTTTATTGCTAAAAGAAAAATTAAATGTATTGCAAGATATATATATATATAAGTTAAAAAATACAATTTAAATATATGTGAAAAAAGAGAAATTTTCTTATATTAAAAACTTTTTTAATTCTTTTACTATTATCCTATTTTTTAAGCCTCAAATTGCAAATTGTGAGCTCTTCTTTGACACCTTTGAGGGGGAGCTTGAAAAAAATGTTATAGAGGTTTCAGAAGTTGATCTGGGATCAGATACTAGCAAGAATTAAAGCAAGGTAAAACTAAGTTCTTTGGACACAAGGGGAATTCTGAGAATATGCTACAATTGGAAGAGTGATTGGGACATCCAAATTAGCAAGATAAAAAACCACAGATTGTGAGGAAAACAAAATGCAATAAAATGCAATCCACAAATAAGTTCATGTAATCTCTATGCAGCACAGGCACCGGAAGCTGTGTCCAGAGTGCTTTACAATGAGATTTGTCAATGACAATTACCATATGAGAGAACAACAAAAAGTGGAAGTGTGTGGGTGGCTGTCAAATCATGCCCCCAATTATTGCCATTAATGGGAGATATCACCAGATAGCCCCAACCACAAAGTAATTGTGCAAGCAATGAACAGTATCTTGGAGGCAGCAGCTGAAGGCCTCCTGAAAGCAAAAAGGAAAGGAACTGTGAAAATTTGGAAATGTGGGGAGTAAGGCAGCCCATATGTGAAGTACTTGCCCTGCAAACTGGAGTGTATAAGCTTAAGTATCTTGGTTGAGCAAATTATCAAGGTCACAAGAAGCAAAAGAAATGCTAAGGGCTTCAGTCAATTTTCCCCAAAGTTCCTGATATGGAAGCTCAACATGCTCATTTTTACCAATTGCCAATTTGGTCAAATAGATTGTTGGTTGATAAAATTTTCAGATCTGAAAAAGGAACTCTGGGAGAAGATCTGACTCAATTAGGAATGACTGATCTAAAATTTATGAAAATCACTTCATTGGGCTTAAGGCAATTACTGGATCTAAAATGGATGGAGCCAAATCCAATAATGATCCAAAATCAAGCTCAATGGAAGAAGAATGTGAGATTAAAGGCCAACAATATATTGAGGAAATGGCCAACCCTATTTCTTTAAAGATAGGTACTGTTGCATGGAGAGCAGAGGAGGGGTTGACCAACTCAAGTTGACATGTGATGCTAGATCTGGCAGGAAGGGAAAAATACCTCTTTGGGTAGTTCATGACATCACTCAAAAAGGGAGGCGTCCATTTCAGATGGACTATCCAGAACTTGCTCATAGTGTGAAGTATTGGAAGAGAACATTTTTAGCTGATAATATGATCAAGCAGGGGTATTGTGGGAATTTTATATGACTGCATTATCCAGCTTAGGATTAGTTAAGCTTCAATTTATTTAAAGAATTGGTTTTCATATTTTAATTTAGCTTATTGATTAACCTTTAGATGACAATTTAATTATGTCATCTATTTGATGATAATAACTGACTGAATAAAAATTTTAATTCTCAAAGGATCATGTCCAACGATAATTATGGTTACAATAGTGTTGGAGCTTGTTGCTGACAATGTAAATATGTGTAAGTCAGCTTGAAATGGGCAATTACTCATGGGAAATTATCAGGTTTGTTAGCCAACATGTGGGCTGATATGAATGGTAATTTAAATATGCTATTCCTTGTGAAAATCAGCTGGGATCTTTCCCAAAATTGAACCAATATTTCTTTTTCATTGGCTAGGCATTATGAGACCATTGTGGTTACCACAACATACCTCTAATACATGTCCTCCCTTACTTTCACCTAAAAATATTTCTAATTTAGTAATAAAAACCACTAAGGACCTATATTTTATATTTATTATATCTTGTAGTTTATCTGCTTCTTATTGAAGAGAGTCCTTGTCTAAGTGTCAACTCCAGAGTGAGGCCAAAGTCATTTAGATCCTTATATATTTCCAGAGTGAGGCTGAAGTCACTTGCCATAATCATATCCACCAGAGTAGGGACAAATCTAATTATTTATCTGAACTTGACTAATCTAATTGTCTTCATTTAATTAGCAAACTCATATTTCCTAGAGTCAGTAGTTAATTGAACCTGTGCACTAGTGAAAACTCCGTGGTTTTTACAGTTAGGCACCCCAAAACTGTTCAAAGCCTCTTAAAACCGCCCCTAATTGGGGTGGCCTTGGGAGGTTCCCATTGCCTGTTGGGAAAGATGTCATCATGCATATCATTGAAACTGCAGTAAAACTGCAATGCAGGCATCTGAGGATGAACTGACAGCACCTCAGCTTGTCACTGACTCTTTTGAAGTCATTTCAAATTGAGTTCATTTTCCTCCATCTCTTGCTCAAAGTTTGCCAGGTTAAATCAAATCTTGAGGGCCCTGATCCCAAGATTTCCTAAGCTATTCCCTAAATTGATCATCTATTTAAGCAGTCATAACACATTGAGAAAATTGATGGTCAAATTTCTCATCTTACATTTTAAAATTCTTTCTGTGCTCCAATTTATTTGATTTATCTTAACTTTTTCTTTTCTGACCACCTGTAACTCCTCCAATGTGGCCTCACAGGCCACCCATCAACTGAGCAATCCCAGTTATGCTAGTAAGTCTAGCTCCTGCCATAGTCAATTGGTATTATCATGTGAAAATTTTGCAGAATTCTCCCTAATTGTAAAGGCTATTTGTTATCAGGATATTGGTATCCTGTGGCTCAACTATTCTCACTCCAGGCAAGGATCTGCCCCCTGGCCAGGTCATCATAACCAGTTCCCTTACATGGAGCTCTAAACTACTCAATCTGATCCAGAAACTCCCCACTCCTAGGCACACTAGGTCTGGAGCCACAACAGCTTGGTTTCTTGTGTGGTTCCTTTTTACTCTTGTGGTTTTCCAGCCCTCACTTGTCACTCACCTTTCTGTATACCATAATTTTACTTGAGCAGCAAGGCCTTTGAAATTACGGCTCAACTTTTGGGTGCTTTTGCATCCCAACTGGTAGGCCAGTCTAAACATCATCTGCAGTCTCCCTGACAGATAACTACTAGGACAATTATTGGTTCTTAAATGACAAATTATTTTCTCAGGTGTCTAACTATAAGTTTAAAGCATATTTTATATATTCAAAGGAATAGTAAGCATATGCCTAAACAGAGATATTGCACATGCCACAACACAGTTATTATATAAGCCAAAATTAAAAAATAAGTATAGGTCAAAAGAATCTATACAGCCTATAATAAAAAATGCCAAGACTTGCTGCTTTTAAGGATGGTAGATACAGAAATTAAAAGTAGCTAATAAATGCAAATTTATCTTAAGTAACCAGATTACCTTTATACAATAACCCTGATGGACTAGGGTAAATATAATTTTCTGAACTCATCTTATAAACAAGAATATGTGATATAGCATTAATGTAATTGATTATAAAATTAGTTTATTTTAAGATGCATAAATCAGCATCAATATATTAGAGCTTATGGTATTGATACAACAAGTCAAGTATGCAGCATCTATAAAGGGGCTATTGCAGTCTCTCATTACCATACAATGCCAAATATATTACACTATTTATCTAATTATGTATGGTATCAAATTAGTGTTTATTGCACTATATGCTACAAGGACCTTAGCTATAAATAAATTGCTTAAAGTATAATTTTAACCAAAATTTCTCTTTTACATGACAAGGCATTATATATTAAAACTTTAATGTGCTGCAATACTTTTTCTAACTTAAAAATAAAATCCAAATCTAAGATAAATCTTTTTAGGCTTAAGAATATGACTAAAATTTGTTTAAAGTAGCCTTGTGGAGTGTAATTAGAAATCTTAAGGTTTAAGTAATTTGAGTTATTTATAACTAGCATATAGATAAACATGCTTTGCTAAGGTGTTTATAACTTATCAGATAATTCTAAATTATTCTATTTTTATATTGATAGATAGCCATCAATAAGTTTAGAAACCATTAAACCTATTGAATATTCCAACCTCCAACCACTTAGTCAAAATCAATTAAGCCTGTCTTAATTAGGTATTTTATCAATCAATTACTTGAAACTATTGAGCCCATCAAATCAATCCAAAATTTGAACCACCACTCAGCGAAAACCAATTATTGAATTTATAAAATAGCCAAAGACTACCAACCACTTATTAAACTCTATGAAACTATCAAATTAAATGAATATGAAAAAACTAAGCCAAATTACTATAAATCACCATTAGAAACATATATATTTTAAATCTTATATGGAACAGATATTAAAATGCATATGATATTAAAAAATAGCATATTACCATCCCCAAACTTTATAAAGTATTTGCGCAAAGTTTGGTGATTTTAGCTTTATCTATTCATGAGTTAATGCATCCTGTATAAACAAATAAACAGAAAGATACTTTTGTAAAGAAAAGTTTAGGCTAATTCTTGTTGATACCCAGTTCACAGATTTGTTTATGGGTTTGAAGTTTACCAGATGACCCTAATCGATTCTTTTTTATATTGGTAGATGGCTATCGAAAAAATAAGAAATCAAATTCTATTGAATCAATATAAAATTACCATCCACTCAGCCAAAATCAATTAAATCTATCGAATTAACTAAAACATCAACCATTTACCTGAAACCATTGAGCCCATCGAATCAACCTAAATCCACCGACCACTACCCAACCAAAATCAATTGTTGAACTTTTAATTCAACTAACAACCACCAACAACTTAACAAAACCCTTTAACTTATCGAATCAATCATTAACTGTTCACTAAAACCATCAAGCTTATTAACTCTTTCAATGATTTGACACATATATGCGTCCAAAAAATGAGGGGTATGTAAATCTAAAAACGCATATATGCATCCAAAAAATAAGATTTACATAGATTTATTTCAAAATTTATTGAATATTCGTGTTACGACAAGGACCAAAATGAGCTTAAAAAGTGTGAACATCAGCTAATAAATTTTTGCAAATGTTAAGGGCCAAAAAATAGAGGATTTTTTTTTCGAAAATCATTGAAAGGGTTAATCAACCCAAAACCACCAACCGCTTGCCAAATCCATTTAAAGGATTAATCAATCGAATATCAAACTTCTCAGCTATAACAATATACCAATTTCTATTAAAACATATAAAGAATTCAACTCTTATATATATAACTTTTTATTTTATTATAAAAAAAATAAAAATTCGGCTTCAAAGTGCACATGAACCCCTCCCATCTACCTATAGACAAATTTTTGAGACACCACATGCAGTAGTTTTGGCCGGGCATCACACACATACATACTTGTTTATTATTATAGATTATATCGAAAATAGATATGTACAAGAGATTTAGAAAAAATGGGAGCAATAATTTTTACTTGTATGGTAAGGTTCTGGAAAATTCCAGACTATCAACGTAATTTAAGAGCATACTTGATTACATCAAATAAATCATATCTAATAAATAAGTTCAATTGATCAAAAAGCATAGACTGCAGCAAGGAATCAAAAATTAGTGACTGAAGTTGCAACCTGCTGAAAAAGGTCTGAATTATTTTTACGAGGCAATGCGGTACAGTCGCAGGGACGTTGAGAGGTATGATGGCATCGTTGCTACGCTAATCCAGAGTGATAGCGGACCCTGATTCTTGCGGGTGTTCTTCAGAGGGCTCGAGTTGAGCCTGGGAACCTTTTGATTCGTGGAAAGAAAACCGACTATAAAGTTAGCCAGTGTAAACTTGATTTCCTACCAGACGGGACAAGTTCCATTCCTAGTCAACCACGGAACAATACATCCAGAGTGATAACGATGCTTGCAAGGGAGGAAGCGGACTATTTCATCCAAATCGAATTCCTCCTTACATACTGGACACTCCTCATGAGCGTCTATAAAGTTAACAAACAGCAATCCAAATTAAATCTACCGATCTCCAGTACCGATATCTTCTCTGAAGGAAGGTTGTCAATGATTTCTTTTGGGGCAGGAGGAGGAGCGTTGGCGCTAACGGAAAACATAAATAAGGTAAAAGCGAAAGCCGTTTAAAGCTTGAAGTTTACCTGTTCGTCTGTTCCATTAGCTGTGTAATAATGTTATCAAGTGCATTGGGCCCAATTGCATAATCTCCTGGATTCCCAGTCATTCAGTGAGTAGCCGAAGAAAGGGAGAAAGTCGGGAGTTGGGCGCATCCTCAGAGTTACCAAACCTAAGCAAAAAAGAGTAAAAAAGACAGCATTTGATTTTTACCTTGCTGTTAAAGAGTACCGACCATCTCGAGACGTTATGGTAAGAGGTGCCGAAACATCTTGGTCTAATTCTGACCCTGAAACTAAAGTTGTAAAAAGATGCCGAAAGACACTTTGGGGGTTAGCATTTTCTGTCACAGTGAGAGGATTTGATTCCTCAGCAGCAACTATTCGAGGCATAGAGACAACAATGTTAGCGTCAGGGCTTATTTGATCTGAAGTATAAGCATGAGAATATGAGGTAGAATATAGCCCATCCATTCGATCAAGGTTGCGCCCATTGGCATAAGTGCCGGCTTCATTTGATACTGTTCTGTCAGTTAAATTCACTGTTTCAGACGGTGGTGTAGAGAATTGGCTTGAAAATATATCCGTAAGTATTTGGCGCAAAGAAGGTCCACTCCGGTTTTCTCGCGCGGTTCCCTCGTCTTCTATGCTACTAGTATTTGGACTAGAATGAACAAAGCTCGGGGATTCGGAGATTTTCTAGGTTGCCAGTTTCAGAAGTCGTGGGTTCTGAAATATTTTGAGTATCCTCAGAATTGCCATAGTTCTCAGAGCGAGAAACAGATTGAAGTATGCTTAATATGAGAGCAGGAAGTGAATGGGTTTGAGAGCTATCATCTTCGTCTTCTTCAGCAATCACTTCAGAAACAAAGAAGTTACGCGGATCGTTTTCTTCTTCTATCTAATAAAAAAGTCAGCCACGCTGTAATATGTTTAAAGTAGTAAGAACAGAAAGTTGGTAGCAATGTTTGAAGCGTAAGGACTAACCAATTCAACAAAGTCGCCATGGCAGTTGGGGCAAGCTGGGTTAGGAACATACATCGGGTTAATTTCTTCTTGGCATTGATGACACCAGAAATTAACTGGGACTGTTTCCGCCATTGCGTAAAATGTACGACAAAGCTAAGGCCAAATTTGTAAGCTTAGCGCAAAATTATGGCTTTAAGATAAGTAAATAGATTAAAAGGCACAAACAAGCTTCAACAAAAAAGTAGAAATGGCCAATAACACGATTTTTTTAAAAAGCGCATCCTTGAGATTTTTAAAAGCAAAAAAGCGCATTAGTAATTATAGGTGACATTTGTCAACATACCCTTGACGAGTCAAAACTTAATTCTACTACCAAAAACCTTTATGGCAATCTTCAAGTTTCAATAATAAAAAGGTAGCAATCTCGATTGTAAGCTTGAAGCCGACTACTACTCGCTTCTGTGCTTTCTTAACTAAATCGTGACAGATTTCTAAGCATGCATCTAAGTTTAACCATCCCGATTGAGAGGAAAGGCGCATATCAATCATTTCTCCGGCTACTTTTTAACCGACTTTGAAAAAGGAGGTTATCAATTCGACCTGTATGTATGTTTTTTGTTTTTTTATTGCTTGTGAATGAATTTTGGTTCTAATCAAATCGCGATATGAATTAATTTTTATTTGCCAATGTTTAAATAGATTAGTATATATAGATTGATGATCAGCTAATTACCATGTGTAGTTGAGTATACCTGTAACCACAAGCTAAGGTGGGATAAAAAGCCGTAACAGATTCAGACTTTATTTTGACTGGGATAAATATAATTTCCTTCAACCCCCTTTTTTTAGTACTAGATGGTCCTTCCTTCAACCCCTTTTATTATTATTATTTAATTAATGATATAGAGTTAAAAAAGAAAGATTGGGTAGTTGTTATATAGGGTGGTTCCTGTTACTGCTGAATCTTTTAATAATAAAAAAGATCAACTAATTAGATTATAATATATTATATTAAAAATTAAATTATCAATTTAGATAAAAGTTTATAACCACTAGCTAAGTACTTATACTTTATTAATAAGAAGTGGTACCATCTAGTACTAAAAAAAAATTAATAAGAAGTGGATCACAAAATAGTTTTTACAGACCTCCAGGGGTCTATGGAATCACTGAAGGGATATATACAAATAAAGATTAATTTGGTGGTACTTGATACAAGATATCATAGTTAAATTTATATTTTTTCTATTATTTGGGTAAGTAAAGTTATTTTAGTTGGGTGTATGACAGTACAAGATATTCCTGACTATCAAATTATCATAAAATAAAATAATTGAAATTCTAAGGGCTGCATAGGATTGGCACCCAAATTAATAATACCTTCAGGCCCTTTTATACCTTTTGTGATCTGCTGATTAAAGGCTGGTTGATCCAAGCTTATCAGTAAATCCAAAGCTATCCGATAATGCTGAATTAATGAATGGAATATCCAAGCAGAAGGACTAGAAGGTTTAACCTATTAATAGGGGTTCAAAGTCAGTATTTTTTTCACAAATGGAGAGATTGGTCTAAAGCATATAAATAAAACTGAGGATATAAAGAAATAGAAATTGTGACCAGCTCTAAAACTTGAATGAGCCTCTCATTAAATATAAAAGGATTATACCTATAAAGATGCTTTTGGAAAATATTGTGATCAAAACTATTACAAATTATATTGGTCTCTTGAAACTTATTTAGAAATAGTTATTAACCTTTAAAAAGTCAATCTGATAATTTTCTTGTATATATGTACAGAATTAGAGCCATTGCCTTCTCCAGTTCTGAGTTCTTATGAAGATTTTACTAATGATTAATTAAATAGTTGCAGCTTTTACTTATAATTTTAAGTTTAACATATAAACTATTAAAAATAAATCTTTACTTTATAAATCATGACTCTGAACTCAGTAATTTTGTGGCTTCTCTATTTACCCTCTCCTGGGAACAAGAGTGCTGCTGGGGTTAAGTGTAGCTTTAATCCTTATCCAAAAATTATTCACATATATAATAGTGGTATACAGAAAAACAGATTCATTTATGAGGTATTTTCCCACTTATGGACAATCACCTGACTGGTTCTACCAAGTACCTTTGTTTATTACTGGATAGCTCTCATCCATTACATTACTCAAAATTCACTCACATTATGGTCTATTTGGAGCACTTCAATATTGGTACCTGTTCAGCTGCTTTTGTCAGGAAAACTGGAGAGCAGGAGGTTGCTGGAGGGAAAGACACAGGCCAAAGGTGATACAACAAGGTTAAGTGACCCAACAAAATGAAGAGACATCCTAAACGGTCAGTATTGTGTTTCCCTATAAATTTTTGGAGAAAAATGCACACTAAACTGGCCACAACCATCAGGGACAAGAGGCCCTGAGAGCTGGGAAGGGTGGCATAAAATCCAAGGCTAAGTCCAGAGAAATATGAGGAGGCAGAGCTGGCAGAATAGGTGGTGGAGTGGGTGGAGGGCTCACATACAGCAGGGGGTGCAAACCAGAGTGGAAAATGAACTTCAGCCATCACAGATTGTTGGAAAACTATATATTTTTTGTTCAAAAAAACAAAAAATATACAGGAAATTTGCCCAAAATTCCTAGACTTTATTAGGGTGATAAGTGTATCTGAGAAAAGCAAAGCCTTTCTCATCTTGGGCCTTAATTTATAGGGGGTTGCTTCACAAAGATTAAAGTGGTTATTAGAATCTGATATGAGCTACAAATTCATCATCTTTCAACAAAATCAAAATTTTTCAAATTTAGCCAGATTTTGTAACCTCAAATCTTGTGATTTTCTGGGTCTTAGGTTTGATTCCCACCTGGGATTTTACCTCAAATAAGCTGTTTTCCTCATCCCTAGCTGGCAAAGCCAAAACCCATTTTTTGTCAATAACCTTAGATAGGTCTTTGGTGACCCTTAGGGGTTCTGGTCTCTTCCCAAGAGCTTGTTGGACTTAGCTTTAGAAGGGCGGTTAATTTCAGGAAATATGTCACTAGCTGTGACAGCTTTTATCTAACACATATCAGCATCCTATTACCATGCTTATGATCTTTTTTTCATTGGTGTTCATGTTACATGAAATTTTTTAGATGATGAAGGAGTAGTTGCTAGTAAATGTTAATAATGAGACTTTTTCAAACAAAGTTAGCCTGTATAAGAAACCTGGAAACAAAAACTTGGAAAGAGTCCATGATGTTTATGTCAGGGTTCATTTTCAAGGTTGCCAAACCAAGATAGTGGGAAGGAAAGTAACATTCTGATCAAATTGCTCAAGTGTTAAAAGATTTTCCAGATAAACATGCAACATGTGGTAGGGCTCTACTGGACAAAAAAGAGACTCTTTCTGAGACTTTTGATGAGCGTCTCCAACATATTTACTGAGCATCTTGTCCCAATGAGTCTAAAGTGAAGCCTGGTAAGCCCTGTGATGGCTTCCCAGGTTAAAGGAACAGTAGAGAATATTCACATGTTGTAGAAACTAAAATGAGGATACTGGAAAATAAATCCTTGTCCCCTTTGAAGAAACCGTGCCAGTTTACAACCAATACAAGATTTACAAATGCAAGATTAGAACATGGATAAGGGAGATAAATCCCCTTTTATAGATGATACCAGACTAAAAATTTACCAGTCAGTTGGGATGACGTCACACAAGATAATTTGATACTGTCAACTGAGAAATTTATTATATAAAGATGATGCCACCAAAGGTTATGATTTTTGACTTCCTTTCAACCTTTGGGGAGACAAAATAATTTATGATTGACCAATGATGGTGTGATACTGTCTGAAACAGCTAATGACAAAGGATCAACTGAAAATCCAGCTAAACCCAGTTACCTTAATGGAAGTGATTAAACTTTTTAAAAGTATCACCTGAAAAGAAAATCAAGAAATATTAAAGTTCAGTTAAAACCCTGAATTGATGCTTATTGGAGCAGCGCCATCATACAAATCCTGACCTGATCAGCATATTACAAAAAATCCCAAACTTCTGTCAGGGATAATCCCAGAAGAAAGTCAACAATTTCCAAAGTCAGAGATCAACACAAATGACACAGTCAAATCATGTTCCCTCAGAGATATTAAACTCTGGGTTCAAACCCAAGCCATGAGACAAGCACAAGAAATTCAACTGAGAAAATTGGGCTACCATCAAATCCCTAATTTATTTACTTTTGATCTAAGCTTGAACTGTTTAGATTCTCCCTGAGACACTTTCCCAATTACACTTATATAGCTGGTATTGAGCTAATAAACTTTAATCTTTTTCTCCTTTTCACAATTTAAAGTAAAAATTTTATATACTCAAAATTTGCCTCACTAGACTTGATATCTGGATCAACAAGACTTCTTGACCAAGAGAAGCAATCAAGGACCATCTAGTACTAAAAAAAAGAGAAGAAATCAAGGTAAGTATGAAACACCCTCAGGCTTCTGGTCAACTGGCCAACAAACAACAAAGAATCCGTGGTATTAACCCAAAATCCTAACAAGAAGTAATAAAGTACCAAACCCAGAAGCAGGGATTGAGAAAAGGGCCAATGTATATGCTGGTTCAGGGATGTCCACTGCAAGTAAGAGCTCATGAATAAAAGCATTTTGTCAAATGGATGCCACCACCAAGATGGAGATCAAGAAGAGACTGAAAAGGGGTTATGAAGCCCTTACAATACTGCTACCTTTATATTCCCATTAGAAATTATTAATTTTATGTGATTTGTATCTTGAATCTAAGAAATAAGTATAGATACCTCAATTTTATTAATAAAAAAAGCTTTTATCATAAGATCTCAATTTTATCCTTTGTCACCACTTATATTTGGGGTAAGTGAAGAGATTGTCAGTAATCCTATGGGATATAAGAAATAGGACACTTGCAATGAAGGATGCCTTGATTGCTGATAGTGCTAAGGTATAGGTTGGTTGCAATCCCCAATGAGTCTTTTTTCAGAGGCTAATGTAATAAAGTTATGTCAAAGAGAGTCAACAAAGAATATGACAAGCAGGGCAATAAGCAGTTCAAACCAGCAATTGTTGCTACATTTGGTAACATCAGAAGAAGATTTACTTAGTGAAGAATACCATGCTATTTTATAAATCTTGGCCAGAAACCCCTCCTCCTAGATCAAGATCAATTTCTACTCCACTTAAAAAAGGGGCAGAAGCTGGCACCAGTACCTCTCATATTCCAGGGCAATATGGCCCATGTGGTGGATGAGAGGTAGGCCACAGCGCACCACCTAAAAGTTGCAGTCCCCTTCCAGCTTTATCCTCCGCTGAGTTGGTGAAAACTTTTCACATAATTGCTTGTAGGTGGCAAAGGCCTGAGATTTTAGCTGAAGAGGCTGTTTTTTGCTCCATAGAGCAACAAGCTTTTGAGATAAAAATTGAAAAAAAATCATCTCAAACCTACTGAGATCCTGCCATTGCATCAAAACTGCCCCTCCCCAACAGGTATGGGAGTGGTCAACTACTTCCCCACCAACTGAGCTTAGCCTTATGTGGCCTGGCCTTGGGCACTACTTTCTGGCTGCCCAAAATGTCACTGACATCACAAAATGCATGCATGCAATGAAAATTAAATTCAAGCAACAAGATTGAAATGAATTTGGCTGATCAGGCCAGATTCAAGTTAGTTGCAAAACATGTCTGGTGGTCCAATTTGCAAGATCATTTTAAGTAATTCTTATTGGCAGTTGTACATGAGTTGCAATTTCCCCAGTGAGCTTTTAGGCAGTGGTCCCTGACAGGTACAGCTGTTGCACCATTTTCTTAATTTTTCCCACCTTAAGTTTAAGATAAAATCTACAAAAACTACAAATTTTGGTCTAAGTGTCTATTTAAGATAAAGGGGTAATGATTTATGGTCTAAGTACCCCTGTCTGGTATTTGTGGCTGGTATTCTCATTTTTAACACGTCAATTGGATGGCTGTGCCTGCAGCATTTGATTTGGGCTTTGGGTGATAACTTACCCAGAGTTCCAGGTCAGTCTTATCAATTCTATCAGCATGTTCATGACATAATGGAGCAACCCTTAACTATAGCCCTCTCCATCTCATCCATTGGGTGGGATGTCATGTGAGGTTTTCTGTGCCAGCATCAAACCCCTTCTCAGTTGACCGAGCTCAGCTCAACCATGGTAGCAGTAGGTCAGGATGTTCAGGATCTGTACTTGTGTTTGGTGTTGTCCACTAACAACTCCAGAGTTGGTCTTGATTGATCCAGCGCATATTTACCCCTCCTCCTGTTGGTTACTGCCATCAGCTTGGTGGAACCAAAAAGCTTACCTACTAGCAGGACCATGCCTATTTCCTGCTACCAGTGGTATCTGTATGGGCACTCACTAGGTGTCATTTGAGGCTCTGGTGGACATGAGATGGCAGGGAATTTCATGAGTTTGGAATTGGCACACCAGTTAACATTGGACTTTGATGTAGGACTGGAGGTGGTGGTTGCATCTTCTGCCATACATTCATCCTACAAGGTGCATCTCATGGATCCATTCTGAGTGAACAACTTAAATTCTTTAATTTATTTCTTGGCCATGTCTTATCTGATATTCCCAGTTTTTATTGGTGTGGTTTGTGGATAGCCAACAAGTGAATTTCACCCTGACCTCAAACATGTTACTCTTTGAAAATGCTCAGGTTGGAGGCAAGCTCCCACTCCTTGACATCTTGAATAGAGCGCATGTCATGATTCTGATATGATTGGATGATAAGCCTAAGTCATTATGGCGGAATGGTGTAAAATCTGCCAAGTCTGAGTATGAGTTACAATTTTTGAGCATCTTATGATAAGAAAATATTGGGTTAGATTGGATGGTATTAGATTGCTTTCAAATGTGGCGATTAGAAGATGTCAATGTGAGATAAATAATTGGAGAATTGCCTTGAATTAGGTGATCATGAATTTAATATATATCACACTCTGATGGAACCAATGAAATGCGGTGAAATGAATTACTAAGCAAAATGATTGGTATTGACCAAAGTCACTGAGATATAAATGAGACAAGTACATGGGGGAAATTTTTTTTGATAGTACAGAGTGAGCGGTACAGTGAGGGTCCACTGTATTTTATTAAGTTAAAATAAAAGAGTGTCATTAAAGCAATAGCTCCATTTTTATAATAAATCATCACCTTGTTTTGTAACTGACAATCGTCATATTATCAGTCCTATTGCTCAGTGAGCTGAACCCTGCGCAAAACCCCTTTGGCGTATCTCTAAGATGCTGAAAACTTTATAAAAGTGGTGCTCACTATAGGGGGCCCATTGATCATCTACATAAAATATATCTCCAGATGCTGGCCTTATCACATCAGGCTTTCACGGACAGGGGATCTTCACAACATACTACACCAGTCAAATATGCAAAACTCAAACTTGCCTTAGACGTTGTGCTCAAAAGACAGAATAAGCTTTTTTGATAGTTTGTAGTGATAAGTTGCCTCCATTTGATCACAATGGTAATTTTTATGGGTTATTTAAGTGATTTGAGTTTGCAATGGAAGGAGCCTCTGACTGGGTAAAAATTGAAACTGTTAAAATCCACCTTGAATGTTGATAGTGCTGACCAAATCACCTTTTATCTTCCAAGCAGTTCCATTTCATACCAAGAAGTGAAGGATGCTGTGTTGCATTTGTTTGAGGGTACAACAAAGATGTTACAGCAGATGACACAATTCTTGACCATCAGGTTTCAGCATAATGAGACCCTCACCAAGTTTGCTGAACAATCCATGGCAGAAGCCCACGTGTTAATTGGGGCAGGTATTTTATCTGAATCTGACATGTGCATTATGATGACCTTTGCCATAAAGGCATACTGTGAGCTGTACAACGTCTTGACCCCAATGTTGGATAAAGATGTACCCTTGCTTAAATTGTTCAGTTCTTGCACCATATATCTGCCAACTTCCCTCCATCCAATACTGAGTGTACCTTTCCACTACCATTATCAGACCATCTTATTCAGGAAGATTTGTCTGTCCAGTTCAGATTCCGCCAAGCTACCCCTCAGCAGTTAAACGTCCACCCCATACCTGCTTATCATCCAAGGCCTAACTACCACCCTGGGCCTAATTATGCTGACCATCAGCAGTCATTCTATTAACCTGGTCCTGTTTACGCCAATCACCTTCCATACAACTTTCCACATGAATAAACTTATATTATTCAAGGATGCAGGCCCTATGGGGTAAATTGATTTGAATGTGGTTGCTCTTGGCACCTGGCATGAGGTTTTACAATTGACAGGTCCATTATGTACAGCAGGATTAATGCATCCAGGGAAAAGTCAGAATGGAGCAGAGATGGGACTCTCTACCTTACTATCCCAAATTCAAACTTCCTACCTGAATCTACTAAAGTATATGCAGTGGAAGCCCTCCAGTATGATGATACATTCCTATACCAGCAGCCAGTTGGAGGCATGAATATTGTGCACCAAATGCAATCCAAGGATGCAGTGGAAGTAGGATCTCAGATGCAGCCCATACCATATGCTTGCCAAATGTTTGACCAAGTTTCTAGTGACAAGTTAGACACCTCTGCAGATTTGCCTTCCCTGCAAGGAATAACCGTCACTCTTCCAGTCAACACTACCATCAAAAAATACCCCAAAGTTGGGGAGGATCTTGCAAGTTTCCTTGGGAATGGAGATTCCTTATATGTTCATGCGTTACCTAGTCAAGATACAGCACTTTCAGAATGTATGTACTGTGACATTGTGGTAGCCAAAACCTGAGTCTGCACTATAATAGAATTTGGATGCTCCAGTTAACATAGTTTTGACTAAGTTGGTGGCTAAGTTGACGTTAAAGCCAAATGTGGAACATCAAATGGTATATGGGACCACTGGAGCAGATACCACAATCTTTGAAGGAGCATACAGGCGCATCTGTTGCGATTTGGGTCAATTGTCATTGTAGCCCCAGCAATAGTGTTGCCAAATGATAATTATGACATGTTAATTGGAACCACTTTATGTGACATTATGGGGCTTTTGTTGATATGACAGAGGGAACATTCAAACTTTTGGGACAATGGATCACAATCTTCTTTACCTCCAGTGGAGTGCCAAAGGACTTGGTGCACATGGGGCATATCAACCTTGCCTATAGTAATGGGGTGATTCCAGTTTGCTATTGTCTATTAAAAAGCAAGACTTACCCCTTCTCCAGCAGATATATAAATATCATTGGATGCCTTTCTGAGCTGCTGGACCTATATCTATCCCATCTGGTCACCAAGTAATTGTGAACACTAAGTTGGCGGTAGAAGTACCACACAGACTCTATGAGAAGTTATTGGGCCTTATCAGCAATTGTGGCTTGAGCCACACGTGGACCCAGGCATCATACTCCTGAGACATGAGGAGATCAAAGTTTTACTTGCAAACCTAAAAATGGAACCATTACAAACCTGCTGACATCAATTAGTGGCATATTTAAATTTTTGCCCCTGTTGAGGAGGGTCTTCAGGTTCATGAGTTTGGGTTGCTGGACAAATTTGGTCTACCTGTTGAACAACAGTCCTCCTTACTGACTATGGTACCACATGATGATTTAATGGGATTATTTGAAGCACAGAATGATTGAGCAATAACTTTATTCTAAAAATATTAGAGATTTTCACCATAAATAGCCATGATTTAGAATGCATGTGTAAGGGTGGTCCATCATTTGGACACTGGGGATCATTCACCCATCAGGTCACAACCATTCTGCCGATCAAGAGCAGCTGAGAAAGCAGTTACAGTGGAGATTGAAAAACTACTGGAGAAAGGGATGCTCAAACCTTTGAAGAGTCCATGGGCCTCACTCATTCTGATTGTAAAAAAGAAGGATGGTACCAACTGGTGATATTAAACTACTGGAAGCTCAACAGTATCACCAAAAAGACTCATATCCCTTGCCACAGATTGATGATGCGCTGTATTGATTAGGCGGAGTTAATTACTTCTCTGCAATATATTTAATATCAAGCTATTGGAAGCTCAAGTCACTCATGGCAGAACAGGAAAAATGCGCCATTATCACATCCAAAGGGCTTTTTCAACCAATAAACCCATATGCCACAAGGGCTGTGTAATGCTCTGGCTATATTTCAACATGCCATGAATACCATTCTTGGTGACCAGAAGCTATTGTGTGCCCTTGTGTACCTCAACAATATCAATGTATTTTCCCAAATTTTCTCTAAGCTTCTTACCCATCTGGAGGAGGTCTTCCGCAGGCTTTTGAAGGCCAATATTAAGATCAAGCCTCAAAAATGTCACTTCTTCAAAGAGCATTTAGAGTACCTAGGGTTTATAGTAGACGTGACTGGGCTGAAGCCAAAACCAGCCAAGGTGGAGGCTATCTAAAAGATGACTACATCAAGCAGCAAATGTGATTTACAGGTATTTTTGGGGATAATTGGCTATTGCCGCCACTTTATACCCAACTTTAGTTTTATTAGAGATCTTTCTTTTGAGTTATTAAAAAATGCCTCATTTGAATGTACAGAACGCCACAATTGATCTTTTAATTCACTATGAATGGCGCTGATCAGTGCACCAGTGCTATGATACCCAAGCTTCAATAAAGAGTATATCATACAGATGGATGCCTACCTTTCCACTGTTGGGGCAGTTCTGTCTAAAAAAGATGACAAAGGAGAGAAGCACCCAGTGGCATACTTCAGTTAAAGTCTGAATTGCCACAAACGTAATTATACAGTGACCAAGAAGGAGTACTTAGCGGTGATCTATGATTATAAGCAATTAAGAGTATATTTTCGTGGTGTAAATTTAAAGTTTAATGGATTATGACTTATTACACTGGTTGCAGAACCTTAATGAGATGTGGGGCGTCTAGCCTGATGGGCCCTTAAACTGCAGGCTTATGATTTTTAAAATTCTTCACCAACTGGGAGCCAAACACCAGAATGTAAACTTCTTGTCAAGATTACCAACAATTGTAGTTATGGCAGATCTAAGTGACATCATGTATGATAAGATGCTTAGCAGTAAGTACAACAATGAGCTGATACAAGTTTTATAGGCGTTGAATAACATGTGAGCCAATACCTTCAAGCGTAATGGTGAGTTGTATAAGCAGATCAGTGATTTGACAGTGATCTTTTTCGCGACCCTCATCATGGCCTAACATTATCATGAGTGCACATAGGACCGTTGGACATGATGTCATGCGCAAGACAATGGAATTGTTGCAGCCTCAGTATTAGTGAGAAAGCATGAACTTTGATGTGCTTGGCACTATCTCTTCTGCCATCAGTGTCAAGTGGAAAAGCTGTTCCACCAAAAAACCCTATACCAGTTAGTAAAGCAGCACTTTGCATGGCATACAGTTTCCATGGATGTTGTTGGCCCTCTACTAACAGGAGCTAAATGGTCCAAGTACATTTTGGTGGTGATTGACCACTTGAACAGGTAAATTGAAGCAAGGGCGATACAAGATTTGGGGATGGTCACAGTGGCCAAGTTCATAATGGAATGTATTAACTAGCGGCATGGCTGCCCTCAGTTCCTCCTTACTGATAATGAAACTAACTTCACTTCCCACATCCTCCTAAAGCTTAAAAAGCTGATGGCCATCCATGGGGTTCTGACAACCTTATACCACCCTGAGTCCAATGGAATTGTTGAGCGGGTCAATGAACTTTAGTGAACATACTCCATAAATTATAATCAGATTAGATTGGAGTTCCCTTCTGTCCACCAATGTCTTCACTTATAATATTAGTTATCATTCTGCCATGGGGAAAACCCCCTTCCAATTACTATATGGGTAACACCCTTCTCTTCTGGCGCTGCTATATGCCTGTGTAGAAGATATCAGTAGAATGGCTCCCCAATAATATCTGATAACCCTAGCTGACACATTAATCAAATTGCAAAATGAAGCATACTTGTTCAGTTTAGCCAAGAAGATTAAGACTCAAGCTGCCAATCAGTTATGGCTAGCAGATTAGTATCTTTCAAAGATAAGAACTTGGTTCTATTCAATGACTAACATAGTACAGGCGGGAGCACAAGTTGGCCAGTATCTGGATTGGGCCATTTGAAGTTAAAAAAGACAGGTGCAGATTCATATACTATCAAGGACCCCGCAAGTGGTTGTATCATCAACTGAGTGCACACAAAGTTCCTCCAGGTGTATAAGCAATAGGAGCTTTATTGTCTAGTCAAGGGGAGTGATGTAATGATTCTGATATTACTGGATAATAAGCTTTAAGTCATTATGGTGGAATAGGGTAGAATCCACCAAGTCTGAGTATGAGTTATGATATTTTGAGCGCTTTATGATGAGGTGATATTGAGTTAAATTGGATGGTATTGTATCACTTCCAAATGAGGCAATTAGGAGATGAAAATTGAGATAAATAGTTAGAGAATCTCCTTGAATTAGGTACTTATGAATTTAATATATATTAACTTCTGCCAGATACGATGAGATGCAATGGAATGAACTATTAAGCAAAATGATTGATATCAACCAAAGTTGTTGAGATATCAAAAAGATGAGTAGAATGGAGGAAAAAGGTTGTTAATAGTTCAGAGTGAGTGGAACAGTGAGGATCCGCTGTATTTTATTAAGTTAAAATAAAAGTGTGTTGTCAGAGCAATGGCTCCATTTATATTAAAATTTTATTTTTTTTTAGTACTAGATGGTCCCATATTAAAAGTTTATTACCTTGTTTTGAGGCTAACAATCATCATATTGTCAGTCCTATTGCTCAGTGAGTTTAACCCTGCGCAAAACCCCTTCAGTGTATCTCTAAGATACCGCCAAATTTATAGCAGTGCAGAGCAGAGTTACACTTCCATGCTCGCTACACCTGTGGGCTTGCCTCTCAAACTTTCCCCCAACCCTTGTATTATATAAGGATATTTTTGATATGGAGAAAGCTACTCAACTTCTGCCACACTCAAAATATGGCCTTGTTCTGCATGATAGTGGCCATGATCAACATTAATTGTCCACTGTAACACCATATGTCAGAAAATGCCACCTTGGACATGTGGATTGTTGACATGCTCATGAATGAGTGGCTTTTCAGGGAGACATCCCTAGTCTCTTCCACATTATGATTGCAAAAAGGCATATGGCACTCTGCACCCTTGCATGGATTAAAATTACCTCAACATCATCGCAGTTCAAGACCCCTACTCACTTCCACAGAACAAACAATTACCCATACAATTGCAATTTTAAGAGTATTTTTAAATCAATCTAGTAAATGCCTTTTAACCAAATTTGGTATCTAAAGATAAAGAATGGCTTACCACTATTCAGATGAAGCAAGGAATATTCTAATTCTGCATAATGGCTTTTGGGTTAAAGAATGCACCTGCCACATTCCAGCGGATGATTGACAATGTACTGGGCAATCTGAGCAATACATGCGTCATTGCTTACATTGATGACATCCTCATCCACTCCTCAAACCCAAGCAGCATGCTATAGATCTGGAGGTCATGCTTGTCACTCTGCACAAAGCAGGACTATTTGTGAAGCTATTAAAATGTGAGTTCTTCCATGATGAGGTTACCTTCTTGGGTAACCTAGTATTAAAAGATGGTTATTCTATTAAATTCTGTAAACTTGAGGCCATCCTCAAATGACCTAACCTAACAACCCAGAAGCATTTGTATAGCTTCTTGGGCACCATCATTATCTTAAAATTCTTTTGCCCTCTCGCAACTGGCTGCACTGCTGCACCCCCTCACCAGCAATAATGTCCCAGTCCATTATTCTCAGAACGCCAGCAGGCCTTTGACGCTATCAAATGTGTATTAGTGTCACCGCCACTGCTCAAGCACACCAATTCAATTAAACCCTTCATTGTCACATGTGCCACCTCATCCACCACGGTGGGAGCAGTCTTTTGCAGAAACACAAGCAGTGGAGCACTTAATAGCATATATCTTTTCTATAAATTTATGTATATGGAGAAAAACTGGGCTATTTACAAATATGAGTTGGTGGCTGTGTCTTGGGCGTTAATCCACTTGTGGCACCTCCTGCAAGGCGCCACACATGAGGTGGCAACGTAGACAGACCACCAAGCCCTCATTTATTTTTGCAAACTGCAGAAATTGGTGCACTGTCAAATCTGGACATACCACAACCTATGCAGTTTTAACTTTAAGTAAAATTTTGTGAATGGGTCACTGAACGTTCTCCTTGAATTCCTGACCTGCAACCCTGCTTATGTCCAACAGAAACGGAGGAGCAAGAGCTCACCATAGTGATTCCACCAACACAAATTTTATCTATTGCCCCACCCAAAATTTCATCAGCAAATCTGGACATGACAGCCCACCTGTCCACTCAAGTTTTGGCCCACCAGATGACTTGCCCTGAAGGCTTGGAGCTGTTGGTGTAACTCATGGACCTGGTGCACAAGCATTCCCATTACTCCAGTGAGCACAGAAGGAATTCTGTTTTAGCCTTGGTTGTGTGCCCCCTCATCTTTGCACCAAAGTGGTTCAAGCCCACCACAATTCCCTGGCAGCTGATCACCCCATAGTAAAAAGTGCCTTGACTTGAGGAAACATATAGTTGGCTTAGAATCTCAAAAGGCATCCTCATGTGGATAGTGAGTTGTGTTACCTGCACCTGTGCAAAATTGGACCGCTCTGGGTGGAACAGCCTTCTCCACCAGTTGCAACAGGATGAGGGGCCATGAAAGTTGGTGCCCATCAACTTCATAGTTGAGAACCCTACCTCAAATTGCCACAATGTAATAATAGTCATTGTAGACCAGTTTACTAAAATTGCACTGTATCCCCTGCTTAACTTCTATCAACTCTGAGGAAACCGCTCATCTTTTCATCTTCCACATCTTCTCTATGTTTGGCTTACCTCATGAGATTGTGAGAAATAGGGTCTGCGGTTCATAGCATGCTTTTGGACAGCTTTTATGGCCATCCTGAAAATTTAATTATGCCAGTCCACAGCATACCACCCCCAATTGGATGACCAGATGGAGCAATTTAATCAAATCCTGGAGCAGTACCTCCAGTGTTATGCCACTGATGTGAAGGATACCTGAGTGGATGACCTTACATTAGCTCATTTCACTTACATTAATTCCTTACATGCCTCCATGGGGTTTTCGCCATATGAAGTGCCATTGGGGTACAATCATCCCTTTCCCTTATCAAATTCTGATGGTTGACCCAAAAATAAACCCTTCAACAACCTATAGATCAAGTTGATTATCCTCCCAAAACTCAAGCTGATACTCCAAACTTTAACTAAAAGCCAATTGCTATTATGTGGCTTGTGCCAATTATCTCAACATCAATCAAATTTAATTATTCTATTTAAAAACTTTGGCCAAATATCCTCACACATTCAGGCTGATTATACATTCAACAAGACTTGGCAATTGGTCCCAACTAATTGGAAACAATATAAATTATTTGGCATAATAATTGGCCAGGGATAGACCAAAAATAACGTCTAAAAATCCCATAAAAAAACATCAGTAAATTGTAATCTATTTTTCTGCCCTATGATGAAATTTGTATGTAAATCCTCATAATTGGCATGATAGCACTTGTACATGGACTGCTCAAATGGTAGTACCTAGTGCTATCAAGAGAGGTGTCAGAATTGCAGATGACCACATAATTTAACCTTTTAACTGATTAATAGATTTTATGATTAACTTAAAATCATATACAAAGGCAACAGCAGCCAATTGATGGGAATATTGTCAGAAATCATCCCTGATGATATTTGAGGCCACTGACTAATGAAATAATCATCAGCATCATTCCCAATGATATTTGAGTCCACCAAATAATGAAATTATTGTCAGGAATCACCACAATGATATTTGAGGCTGTTAACAGATGAGAATTTCATTGGGCATCATCCCCAATGAAATCAAACAATAATTTAATATGGAAACAACACCCAGTAGTCAAATTGTAGGGAATTGTTCAAAGCGGAATAGATTAAAGTCATTGGAAACTACCAAAACGCTAAAACACTGGAGGAAGAGTAGAATTGTCATCAGCTGAAACAATTGGTTTCAAGTACCTAATATCAATTTTTTGGTCCACTGAACACTCAAGAATTATGCTGCCTAAAAAACCCAAGGTAACAGTACCCAATGAGATTTGGTGCCTAACACTGAGGGTCAAACCAGTATAGGAGCACAAATAATTCCCAGCGGACAGCTGAAAAGTTGTGTGTGCCAATTCTAACTATAAAACTCTAAATTATTCTCTAATAAAAGGAGATTAAAACTTTGATAATAACTTTATTGTTTAACATTGGTTGTTTAAACATTACTCTTAAGAGAAGAGTGCAAGGATCAGATATCCTTAGGTTAGTTTTATTAAATCTCCAATTGGCTCTTCATGAAGAAAATAGGGAATTGTTTCCTACCAGATTAAATATATCTTCAAGAGGAAGAAGCACCTGTCTAGCATTGGACAATTCACTCAACGTGGCTTTTGGGCAACCAACCAAAATAATAGTTTTCATACTATTATTGCCCCAGTTCATTTTATTAATAAACGCAAGTATCCATGAATCTGTGCATTTGAAATCTAGGGCCAAAAGCGAGCCACCATCCAAGCCCAAGATTTAAACATTGGTGCTCACTACAGGGGGTAGTTGAGTTGTAAAAAGCCAATTTAAATAACAATGTCTTATAAGGAAGAACATCAGAAGCTCTGGGTGGAACTACAGGCCATCAATCAAAATGTGCTCAGCTTGGCATCTCAAGCTGATGTTAGTACCTTAGAGGATTTTATGATCAAGGGGAGGAGACGCTTGAACAATTAGGAATGGTGAATAACAACCTGTGTGGGAAAGTTGCCTCCTTGAAGCGGAAAGAGGGCAAACTCATTAAAGAAATTTTATTTCAGAAAACTGAACAGTAAGCGGATTGAGAACACATCTGGTGGTTTCATGAAGAAATGGCTAAAATGACCAAGCATATTGAGGAATTAAAAAACACAAATGTGAATGTGAACAATTGGAGGCAAATGAGGCCAAAGCAAAGGCATGCAAAACGCCAATTGGGAAGACCTCTTCACCCCAAATATACCTAAACCATTCACTGGTGTGTTGGAAATGACTCCTGAAGCCACTCCTATGGCTTCTCAAGTAGCTGGGTCAGGATCTTCTATAAGCTGAGCAAATGAGGAATTTTGAAATATGCCAAAAATTGCCCACCTTTCTCTGGTATAATGCCTCAGCATTTTTCCGCTTATTTGAGATGACTATGTTTGGCTATGCAGACTGTCAAAATATGGTGACTGTAATGAACTGCCTTATCACAGACTGCCAAAATCTGGTGCTATCTCACCTCAACAGAGATAATTGGTTGTACATGGAAGCAAAAGCAGCCATTATGTTGGAGTTTGGAAGCCTACTTGGGTGGCAGATTGTAAACAAGAGTTCATGGGTATCCAATTCCTCAAAGATGAGACCCTGACTAGTTTTGCTGTACATTTTTACCAAGAAGCCCAGATCTTGGCTGAAGCAAATGTGTTAAGTGACTTTGATGCACGCATATCCATGCAGTCAGCACTTAGTCCCTACCAAGAATTGCATCAGATTATGATGGCAGCGCTAGTGACTTAAACTACAACCTCTCAAATGGTGGACCATCTGAAGATGCTTGGAGCCATGTTTGATGCTCACAGTCACATTTTTAAAGTAATTCAAATGAAGGCTTAAAATATTGTCAAATTTGCCAAACCATCTAAAGAATCTGAGAGTTGAGTTGTGTTAGGAAGTAATCCTGAAGTTCAAAAATGAGCAGACAAATTGTCAATCCACTGTTTCCAATGCGGGAAGTCAGGCCATGTAATTTCCCAGTGTCAGGAAAGAAAGCTGAAGGATCAGATTAATAGTGTTCAAATTCAAGAAACTGGTTTAGATTTGGGAGAAGGACCAGCAGTCTAGATCAGGAACATTCTAGTACTGCTGATTAGCCTGTCCTTCCTGACATAATGAATGAAGAAATCATTATCTCTAACCTATTTGTGGATGATGACTCACCAGATCTGCTCCATCAAGGAGTTAACTTGAATGTTAATCCTATAACTCGAGCTAAAGTGAAGAGGATCAACCACAAAATTGTTAATGAGGTCACTCAACACTATTTATGACAGTTAGCAGAGAAAGTTAGATCTTCTGAAAGCCCTGAAGACTTAATCAAAATGAAGTTGGATGAGGCAAA
This sequence comes from Massospora cicadina, assembly GCA_022478985.1. Classification (NCBI taxonomy): domain Eukaryota; kingdom Fungi; phylum Entomophthoromycota; class Entomophthoromycetes; order Entomophthorales; family Entomophthoraceae; genus Massospora; species Massospora cicadina. The sequence goes on along the minus strand of JAKSZP010014445.1, from coordinate 301,432 downwards.
CGTTTCTTTATCTATCAGCGCAATCAAGGAGTCACTCTCTGATTCATCTGCTCAAATAATCCACACACACTTGATGTGGTAAATAAGGCCACTATCCATTCAGTAAATACTTTATTGCAGTACTTGGAGTGTACCTATGTCAATATTCTAGTCAATAGGATAAGAGTCCAAGCCATAATTGATAGTGGAGCGCCAATCAACATTGTTTCCACCAAATTAGTGAAACATATGAAAATTTTGCTGGATTTGGAGCACTGAAAAGAGTATGGAACGGCTGGACAAGATGTTGCCATCTTATGTGGAGCCTATAGTGCGCTACCACTTCAGTTTGGATTGCTGATGGTGTCAGCTCCCGCCATAGTGCTGGCCAGTCCAAACTATGATATACTTATTGGAATGAGTTCTTGAGGAAGTATGGGGGTGATATATGATTTTGAAGAAAACACCCTGACAATATTGGGGCAGACGTTGCCTTTGGTTTACCAGCAGAAGAAAGAAATTCCGCTGACAAAGAGGAATAATTTTGTCAATTTTAATTTAATGATGGTATTATACCCATTTGTTATAAACTAGTCGGACAAAAATGGAAATCAATGCCAATGGAAATTATGGAGAATTGTGGGATAACTCTAATGACAAACGCAGCAAACACTATTTTGCCAGAGGGCTCAAATCATAGTTAACACTGGGTTAACAATGGAACTTCCAGAACAGCTATATGGGGAAATCATCAATCCTTGGGAAAAATTGAGGATTGAACCATGGGTTGTGCCAGGGATCTTAATGCCAGGTCACAAAGAGATATGAGTACTAGTAGCCAATCTGGTAGAGAAGCAGATAAAAATTGAAAAAAAATCAGACCATTGCATTTCTGCACTTACTTCTGATGATGGAAGTATATGCTTTTCATGAATTTGGATCATTTTCTGAAATGGGATTGCTGTCAGAAGTTACCAAAAGTGTCAACATATAAGTGGATCATGAGCAGCTAGCTGATCTGACTGAGAATCAGCAGGAGGATGTGCTCCAATTATTTGAAAAATATCAGGAGATATTCTCTCAGAACAATCATGACTTAGGATGTGCAAAAAATGTACTCTACAAAGTTGATACTAGGGAATATCCACCAATAAGAATGAGACCTGTTCATAGGTCAAGAGCAGTGGAAGCAGAGGTCAGAGATTAAATAAGCAAGTTGATGGAACATGGGTTACTCATTCTGTCATTGAGCCCATGGGCAAGTTTAATTCTTTTGGTAAAAAAGAAGGACAGATCAAATTTGAGTAGTGATCAACTATTGCCAACTAAACAAGATCACTAAAAAAGACTCCTATCCACTGCCCCAAATCAACGACATGCTTGATTGCCTGGTGGAGGCAAAATAATTTTCAGCTATGGACCTGATTTTGGGCTATTGAAAAATAGATTTGCCAAAAGAAGATCAGGAAAAATGTGTGAAAAATTACCACACAAGGACTATACCAGCTGACCAGAATGCCCCAAGGATTATGCAACGCACTGGCAACTTTTCAGCGTGCTATGGATTCAATACTTAGTGACCTGAAGATATCCTGCATACTAGTATACTTAGATGATATCAACGTCTTTATCAGGACCTTCACAGATCATTTGGAGCATCTGGAGGAAGTTTTCAAGCGGTTGGTAATGGTGAATCTAATAAAAAGCCAAGAAAGTGCCATTTTTTCAAAAAAGAGCTTGAATACTTAGTGTTTGTTATAAAGTCTAATGGATTACAACTGCAATCCATAAAAATAGAAGCTATCAAGTAGATGTCAATCTTGAAAAGTGTTTTGGATATTCAAGCTTTTTTAAAAAAATCAGGTACTATTGCCAATTCATCAAAGACTTTTTATGGAATTACCAAACCTTTTATTTCACCTACTCAAGGATCTGAAAAAGGGATTTGTGTGGAACAAGGAGGCTTGAAGTCATTCAATAAACTTAAAAAATATCTCATGAGTAGCTCAGTGTTAAGATATCTGAATTTTAGTATAAAACTTATAATTTAAGTGGATGTCTCATTAATGGCAATTGGAGCCATTCTAAGTCAATTAGATGACAATGGGGATGAACATCCAGTAGCCTACGTGAGCAGAACAATGTTGCAGTGGAAAGAAACTATACCATGACAGAGTGAGAGTGTCTAGTGGTCATCCATACCTGTAAATGATTTCAAGTCTACATACATGGAACACACTTTAAAGTCATAACTGACCACTTGTCCCTGCGCTGGCTTCATAACCTGAAGGAATCAGAGGGCTGGTTGGCCTGATGGGCTTTAAAGCTGTAAGCCTACAATATTAAAATTATCCACAGGGCTGGAGAAGTACATCAGAATGCTGATGGATTGTCTCATTTTCAGTTGTTCATGTGATCTATCATCAAGCTGATGCACTGTTTCAGCGGATAATCAAAGGAGATATCAGAGATAAAATCTAAGAATTTTGGAATGCATTACAAAAGGCCATGTAAAATACCAAATTTAAGGGCAATCAATTATACAAAATGATCAAGGGAAAATGAGTTTTATTTCTTAAACCATCAGAATGAGCGAAAATCATTTGAGCTACTCATAAGGTCATTGGCTATGGTAGCCTAAGGAAAACAGTGGATCATATTAACCAGTATTATTACTGGGAATTGATCAACTATGATGTTGCAGATTACCTAGCCTGTTGTGTGGAATGTTAGCTTCACAAGCTGCACAAGAACATCATAGGGTACCAGCTAGTATGCTCTGGTTTTGCATGGCACATGGTGTCTATAGATGTTATGGGACCATTAAGTATCAGCACCAGAGGAGTGAAGTATATAATTGTCACAATAGATCATTTAACCTGATGGGTCAAAACAAAAGCCCTCAGCAAAGTAGATGCAATGAGTATGGCAAAGTTTATACTTGACTAAGTGATATATTGGCATGGTTGCCCTCAAGTTATTCTCAGTGACAATGGAACCAACTTTACTTCACATGTGATTCCCAGGCTAAACAAATTAATGGGAATCCGCGGTGTTGTATCTGTCCCCTATCATTTAGAAACAAACGGAATGGTGGAAAGAGTGAATGCAAATCTAGCCTCAACATTAAAAAATTGGTCATGGGGAAATCTTCTGCTTAGGGGAGCATATCTTAGTTTGGTCACATTCACTTATGATATTAGTTACCATTTGGCAACTGAGAAAATACTGTTTGAACTGTTATATGGGTGGAAAGCTGCATTACCACCAATATTGTATTTAGCAGTAGAGCCATCTTTAGGAATGAGTGCCAAAAATTATATATCCTAACTGGCCAATATCCTGATTGAATTACAATCTCAAGAATTTGAGATGATAATGAGAAAAAGAAATAATGCAGAGAAAACAGATGATCAGAATCAACCTACGTTGAGAGAATACCATGTGGGTCTAGGGTAGCTTATTGCAATACCCATGGGTTTGAGAGAAAAAATAAGTTGGACGCTTTATGGATGGAACCATTTGAAATATTGCCAAGTCAGCAAATGATGCCTATATGATCAATAATACTGAGGATGGTCGCAGAGTCAATAGAGTCCATGCAAAATACTTAAAGTATTGGGCTTAAAGGGAAAAAATAAATAATGAAAAAAAGAAAAATATAATAGTAATAAAAAGATAAAAAATATTTAAAAAATGCATAAAAATAGAAAGAGTAAAAAACATTAAAAACAAATTTTATTTTGAGCAGTGAAGCATCTAGTGATATTCCCACCTACAATCATGGAGGAAGGAAGAGATAGTGATGGGCATGAATCCCAAGCGTTTGGCAGGATTAGGATGGGCTAAACTAGATCTGCTAGAATAATCCCTATCAACAAAATGTTGAGACCCATCCTGGGGTTTGTACAAGTAGCAAAATGCCACCAAGAACTGTCCTGGGTTTGTACAAGTGGACCAGTTGATCTTTCAGCAAATGGTGCAAAGATGGGACTGGCGTGGAATGATGTCATGGGAACTGCACTCAAGAAGAGGTGGCAACAGATAGCAACCAAGGATACAAAGTCATCAAACCAAGAAGAGCATATTGGCGTTGAGTGCAGACAGACCTGCACTGCGCTGAGAATATAGAGATATGATAAACAAAATATGAGCTCAAGCTAGAGCAGCTTCCATCTCCAAGGGTTCTATCTTCTGTTGTATATCTGGTCAAGAGGGGTATGTCAGAATTTCAGATGACCACATAATCCAACCTTTTAACTGATTAATAGATTTGATGATTAACTTATAATCATATACAATCACAACAGTGGCCAATTGATGGGATTATCATTGGGCATCATCCCCAATGATATTTGAGGCCACTGACAGATGAGAGTTTTGTTGGGAATCATATTTAATGAAATCAAACAATAATTTGATATGGGAATAACACCCAAAAAGTGAATTTTAGAAAATCATTCAGAGTGGAACAGATTATAGTTGTCAGAAACTACCAAAATGTTCAAACACTGGAGGTAGAGTAGAATTGTCATCAGCTGAAACAATTGGTTTTGAGTACCTAATACCAATTGTTTGGTTCACCAAACACCTGAGGATTATGTTGCCTAAGAAACCCAAGGCAATGGTACCTAAAGAGATTTGGTGCCTAACACTGATGGTCAAACCAGTATAAGAGCACAAATAATTCCCAGCGGACAGCTGAAAAGTTGTGTGCCAATTCTAACTATAAAACCCCAAATTATTCTCTTAAAAGGAGATTAAAACTTGATAATAACTTCATTGTTTAACATTGGTTGTTTAAACATTACTCTTAAGAGAAGAGTGAAAGGATCAGATATCCTTAGGTTGGCTATATCAAAATCTTTGCTTAGCTCTGTGAGAAGGGAATAGAGAATTGTTCCCTACCAGATTAAATATATCTTCAAGAGGAAGAAGCACCTGTCTAGCGTAGGACAATTCACTCAACGTGGCTTTTGGAAAACCAAACAAAATAATAGTCTTCATACTATTATTGCCCCAGTTTATATCATTAATCAATGCAAGTATCCACAAATCTGTGCAGTTGAAATCTAGGGCCATAAGCAAGCCACCATCCAAGCTTAAGGTTTTAACAAGAGGCCTGCTGACGTTCCAATTAGGGGTGCGTCATCTATGATAATAGATGCCAAAATTTTATAGAAGATGTATTATGACAGCAGTATGAAAAAACCCAAATCAAGAGGATCCTAGGACAATTTTGCACGTTCTTATTGCAATTTTGTTCTGAAATCCTCCCAAATATGAGAGTATTTTTCCACCAATAAACCTAGCAATAGGTCATAGTTGTATCAGTTCAGGGCCAAATTGGGGTGGAAAATAACCTGTAGAAACTATGTGCTCAATGTGTGGCCATGAGATGCCCTATATTTATAGTTACCAGAGCCTGGTCTAATAAATAATCATCAAATAATATAGTATAAATAAAAATTTATTGTATTTGATCTCTTTACTGGTTTTTTATCTGAAGTCTCTTTTGAAGAGTGTTGACAAGCTGGAATCTCAGAATCCACAGTTTATAACTTTACCTGCCTTGGTAGAAGTTCACAAATATGAAGAGAAATTGAGCTTAAAATTGACCAGAAGAGTTGGGGTTACTTGAATACACCTAGTGAGCTTCTGAATGGTCAGATATCATAAGACACAGGCAAAATGAGGATCATTCAGCCAAACCTAAACCAATTAAGTATGCAGGTTCAGTTTTATCAAGCAAGTGATCCTCAGATTTTAACAACTGGTGCTCACTTAAAATCGGTGACAATCTCTGAAATGGACCCACACAACCAGTTTCTGGCAAAAATTTAGCCAGACAAGAAAGTGACAATGAGATGGAAACTAGTGACAAGGAATTCTCAGATTATTTTAATACCAGCTGCAAAACTCTGATGCGGGTAACTCCTTTTCCCTGGATTTTATCACAGTGGGGGAGCTCCTGTGGATACAACAAGCCCAATTAATCTTACATCTGAAAGCATAAAAGCTATTCTGGAAACTCTATATCAGGGTTTTAGGATTGGTACTTCACAAAATGATCCCTCCTTTGGCCTGTTCTAATACCCTAAGGATAAGGCGCTCAAGATGGATATATATGAAGTACCACAATACAACCATGGCATCTCTTGTCAAACGTCTCACAGACAGTCAAGAAACTAATGAATTCCTGGTTAACTTTGACCAATCCTCATTTAAAAATACCCATAGAATCCTTTCAAGACAAAAGCTGGAACTCATGAAAATCTACCATGTTTTAAGGAGAGGAACAATCTCCCCCAAATGCTCTACTGACAAATTAAATTTTAGTTTTACTGAAGTCTAAAAAGCAATTGTGGATAATATGGGACTTGCCAATGAAGCTCATGGGTGATTAAACACACTTGAGGAGCTAATAAATAAAGGAGTCACAAAGATAGCTGCAGAAGTTCTTGCTCACCATGGGCTATTGCATGAATGGGTACATAACATGAATACTCACTGTCAAAAACTGGAATCTTATCTTGATTTAATATTATATCAGATGGAACGGCTCACCATACATGCCACTTCAGGCCAAAGAAATTACCTGGACTAAAATCCAAAGCATGAAAATTTTAAGAACTATGTTCCAGATGAGCTGGATACTGTGAACAAAACATTGAAGACCTTGCAGCAAACCCAGCTGTCCCAAATAGGGATGAGGAGGATGCCCAGATCAAAGAAGAATTTTTAAAATTTGGACGTTTGTGTCAAGATTGTAGGCCAGAAATACTGAAATTGCATAGGAGACTTGGGAATTTAGAATGCAATTGTCAACTACAAATAATCAAGTAGACAGTATGGACAAAGTTATAAAAGCATAACATCCAATCAAGCTTTATTCAAAGATGAGTATGAAAACCTCAAAAAAGAATTTGAATCCCCAAAAAAGCAAAGATGCAGTGCTCACCCAGCCTTGAAAAGAGAAAATGGGAAAGGGTTCTGCCCATTTGGCCAAAAAACAATTTGGAAAAACAACTAAGGGCTGAATTCAAGCATCAGAATCCAGTAGTTTGGAGCAATATCATGAAATTGAATCATTTAAAATTGACACCAATGTAGAACTGATATTTTGAACATCCGTCCTATGCCTAGAGTTCTGGCATCAATCTCAGCTCCAGATCTCCACAACGGGAAAAAGAGCCAATTCTAAATGATGATACACCAAGATGTTCAAGTAAAAGTACAACCCTTATGACTAAAACAGGGCACAATGAATTTAAGACATTGAATTTATGAAAGTTTGATAAAAAAAGGGAATGTTCACTCTTTTCTTAAGCTATTCAAAAAAGCAATTTGGGGAGCATCAGATTATGTAAAAGGATCAGCACTGATCAACTCACTTGATGCCCATAGCTGTGACCTCATTATGCCCTATTTGGGTGACAATAAGTCCTATATGGATGCCAAAAATTCAGTGACAAAACAGTTTGGAGGGCATGGGAAATTATTAGCCCAAAAAAGAGAGCATCCTAATAGTGAATTCAAGCAGAATGAGACTATTAAGGACTTTACAGAAAATTTTTTCCATGAGACACAAGTTTTTCTTGGATGCAACGCAATAGATAAGTTTGATGCTGTATTGCAATGGAACATGCAGTCATGCCCTACTGAAAATTGCACCATGTCATAAAACCTGCATTCAATGGAGAAATGGAAACCCAAGAGCTTACCAATTACTTAAGAAGCTTTTCCCGCAGCTTTGACACCCCTAATCAGCCCAAGGACCAGCAAAAATTCCGATTTACAGGCTCAAAAAGGAAAATTATGTATAACCAAGGGAAATTTCCTGAACTAAAAATCAAAAATTTGAGCAAAAGCAGCAAACAGGTCCGATTATATGCCACAACTGGGGCCAAAAGGGGCATTTTGCTAGCCAATGCTACAGATGGCCTGACAAAAAGCCTGGGGTCAACATTGCTCTAGAAATCAACAGTGACAGTGAGGTGGAAAAATAAAAGGTGGAGTAGAGGCAGAATGCTAAAGTTTTACCAATGTTCAAACCATTCTATATGACCCTGGTGAACGCTTTAGGGCTGAAGATGTTGCTTATGATAACCTCTACCATATTGTAACTATGGTGTCATGATGGTCACTACTTGGGCCACAGCAAAAGCAACTAAACCCTTTAAAACTACTTAAGAAGTTCAAGCGGAGGTATCAAAACTTAATTAAAACAGATTATTGATCAGGGTTTAGACCTCTGATCTGGATTTTCAACTGACCTACCTTTGCTTAACAATGTACAAGTAGCCATTCCCATGAGGACCTTAGCAGATACCTTCCCATATATTTGTTCAAGTCTGAAATCACATCTGGAATTGGGAAGCAGTTAAAGTATTCACACAATAAATACCTCCTAAAAATACTCTGAATGTACTTATGTGGATATAGCAGTAAACAAGGTGCAAGTTTGGGCCATCATTGATAGTGGTGCTCCTATCAATATAATCAGCACAAAGTTAGTTAAAAAGTTAAAAATTGCGCCTGAAGTTGCCCACTGTCAAGAATATGATACATCTGGAGCGCATACAACTAAATCTCTGGGCACATACAGTACCCTATCTCTCAGATTCAGATCTATTGTAGAAACAGCACTTTGCTATAGAGTTGCCACTTAAAAACTATGATATTCTAATCAGGACTGATTTTTTAAAGAAATATGGAGTTGTTACCAATTATAAGAATGATACTCTCACCATTATTGGCCAGGCTATCCCACTTTACTATAACAGGGATGGGGTAGTTGAGAAAAAAACCTCAGCCTATTTATAAATCTGTCCTACAAAGATGGAGTAGTCCCAATTGAGTACATCAAAGCATGGTCAAAGATAAAAATACTACCCACTCAGATTAATGAGTCAAAGGTCATTCCACTTCAGTCAAATCAGCACATTACTATACCATCTGGAGACCAAGTAATTGTCCTGACAGGACTGACAATTAATATCCCAGAAGGACTTTATGGTGAAGTATATCAACCATGGTCTAGCTCTCAATTTAATCCAAACATTGCCCCTGGTATTATCATTCCTGGCCATGGAGAAATACACATCATGTGTGTAAACCTGAAAAATCAGCCCATCTCCATCAATTGACATCAAACAATAGCATTTCTGCATCTATTCCCTATCTTGAAAATTCGCTCATTACATGAGTTTAACTTTTGTCAAGTTAGTACTTTCCCATAAGGACTTACTCAGCATCAATAATGTTGTCCCTATGGCTAATTTCAGCAACCTAACCAACTCTGAGAAAAGCCAAGCTCAGGAATACTCTCTAAATATCAGAAAATATTTAAACAAGATAATTTAGACTTAAGATGTACTAAGGGTGTCATCCACAATTTTAACTGGAGATCATAAATCAAATCAATTATGCCCAAAAAGATGCTTGAAATTATCAGAAGAAGATGTATTCAAAGAGAATAAGGAAATCCATGATAGTGGCATGTTAGTGCTTCAAAAAGTCCATGGGCGGCACCAATTTTAATAGTGAAGAAAAAGGATGGAAGCAATTAAGTAGTCATTGATTACTGGAAGGTGAATAAATCCTAAAGAGGGACTCATACCCTCTGCCATGAATTGAAAATTCTTTGGATAGGCTAAGGGGTGTAAAGTTCTTCTTGGTAATGGACCTTATCATCAGGTATTGGCAAATAGATCTTCCTGAGGAGCGTGAGACATGTGCAATTATAACCCAAGAGAGCCTATTCCAGCTGACGAGAATGCCTCAAGGGCTCTGCAATGCCCCAGCTACCTTCCATAGGGCCATAGACACAAATTCTGGGAGATTTGAAGTTGCCATGTGTACTAGTGTACCTTGATGATATCAACATTTTCAGCTGCACTTTTGATGACTATCTGGAACACTTAAAGGAAGTTTTCAGAAGGCTAGCAGATGTAAACTTAAAATAAAGCCCAGAAAATTCCAGTTCTTTAAAGAGCATCTAGAATATTTCAGATTTGTAATTGACAAAGTGGGTCTTTGGCCCAACCCTCTTTTTAGATGCCATCTCCAAGATGAAATTGCCCAAATTCAAGCGCAATATCCAAGTAATACTAGGCATGATTTGGTACTATTGTCAATTTATTGCCGGCTTTGCACAACTTGGAGAGCTGCTTTTCTATCTACTTAAGGATAAGGTCACATTTGACTGGACTCCAGCTTTCCAAAATGCATTTAACCAACTACAATCAGCACTATTGGATGCACCTGTTCTTTGATACCCAAACTTTAATCATGAATTTATTGTCCAAACTGATGCATCCCTAACAGCAGTGGGGTTATGTTATCTTAAATTGAGGAAGATGTCAAAAAACTTCCAGTTGCCTTTGCTAGTAAGTCCTTAAATCTTCAGGAGGGAAATTACAAAGTGATGGAATGAGAATGCTTAGCTGTTATATATGCTTGCAAGAAATTTTGTGTCTACCTGCATGGCACTCATTTCAAAGTTGTTAATGATCATGCTTCCTTAAGATGGCTGAACAACTTAAGAAAGCCTGAGGGACGATTAACCCACTGGGAATTAAAGCTTCAAGCTTATGACTACACAATTGAGCTTTAAGCTGGGGCAAAACATTAAAATGCCAATTGCCTTTCTCAACTACCCACCATTGCAACACTTAGTCAGGCTACCAATGAGTTGATTAAGAAAATGATCAGCGGAGAGTACCAAGATGAGCCCAAATACATCAAAACAATTATTATATTTACAAAAAATACAACTGTTGAAAATGGGACACTTTACAAGATCATTGAGGGCAAGAAGTATATTTTCCCAAGACCATTGGTCCTAACAGACATCATTTTGGCTTCTCATATGACCATAAGGCATGGTGTATTCAAAAAGATGAAAGAGCATCTAGAGCAATTCTACTATTGGGAGTCAATGCATTTTGACATCCAAGAAACGTTAGAATGTGTGCAGAGTGTCAAGGTGAAAAACAGTTCCAAAAAACTCACATCTTATCACCTTGTTTGGCCCAAATTTGACTGGCACATTGTATCTATTGACATTGTTGACCCACTTCCAATGAGCAATATGAAGGCCAAGTACATTATTGTTGCCATTGACCATTTGACCAAATGGGTTGAAGACAAGGCTAAAGGGAAGCAGGAGTGGCAACTACAGCCAAGTTCGCCCTTGAAAACATCCTCCACAAGCATGGATGTCCACAGGTCATTCTTAACAATAATGGAATGAATTTTGCTGCCAATGTCCTTGCCAAGATCAATCAATTAATGAGAGTACAAGGTGTGCTTTCTGCTCCCTTTCATTGCAAAACTAATGGCACAGTTGAGTGTGCAAACAGGACGTTGGTGAACATTATCAGAAAATTAACTTTGGCCAAAACATCCAAATGGAGTACTTGTTTGAGTTCAGCAGTATTTGCCTACAATATCTCCTACCATTTGTCAACCAGGATGTCCCCTTTTTCAAGTATTATATGAAAGACATCTGGACCTACCAATGCTACTATATTTTGGTCCTAAAAAGATCTTGGAAAAGACACTTATCCTCAATATGTCAAGAAGCTAGCAGATACTTTAATCAACTATAAGCTCAAGCCTTTGACAACAGTTTTGCTGAAAAAAAGGCCTGACATCAAAAGGACTTAGAAAATTGCTACAAATTGGCTGAATTTCAAGTTAACAATGAAGTTCTAATTTTGCAACACCCATGGTTCAGGCCAAATGTAAAAGTTAGATTGCATCTGGGTAGGGACATTTGAAAAAATAAAAAGACATCTCAGTTCATATACACAACTAAGGATATTAGAATCAGCCATATATACAACCATGTCCATGCAAAATTCCTAAGAAGATTCAATAAGCTTGCTAATTAAAAATAAAAATAAAAATAATAAAATAATAAAAGAGATATACATATATATGTATATATATATTAAAAATTTTACCTTAATTAATACTTTAGTTTGCACTTGAGGATGGGGAGAGGATCCAACTCCAGTTTATTGGCAATTAGGGCTGAATTTAAGGCTATTCACTTGGCCTACTTTATTGGCAATTTGGGCCAAAATTAACAAATGACAAAGATCATAAAGGCTAATCAGAAAGCTTAGGGCTTATGTTTGAGTCAATTGGGGGAAATTTCAGATTCTAGTGGTTGACCCAAAAATAAACCCTTTGACAACTAACAGATCAGGCCAATTATCCTCCCAAAACTTAAGCTAATACTCTAATTCTTAACTAAAAGCCAATTGCTATTATACAGCTCAGGCCGATTATCTCAACATTAATCAATTTCAATTATTCTATCAAAAGCTTGAGCCAAATATTCTTGCACGTTCAGGCTGATTATACATTCAACAAGTCTTTACAAATAGTCCCAACTAATTGGGAGCAGTATCAATTATCTAGCATAAAAATTATCTGGGGATTGACCCAAAGATAACATCTAAAAATTTCATTGTCAAATAGAAATCAGTAAATTATAATTAATTTCCCACCCTATGGTGAAATTCATATGTCAATCTTTGTAATTGGCTTGATAACACTTGCACATGGACTTCCCAAGTGGGAGTACCTAGTGCTATCAAGATATGCCTGCTGATATCCTGATTAGGGGTGCATTATTTACTTCAATTAATGCCAAAATTTCATAGAGGATGTAAATCATCAGCAGTATGATGAAACTTGAATTGAGAGGATCCTAAAACAATTTTGCACGTTCTTATTGCAATTTTGTCCCTGAAATCCTCCCAAATATGAGAGTATTTTGCCACCAATAAACCTAGCATTATATCATAGTTGTATCAGTTCAGGGCCAAACTGAAGTGGAAAACAATCTGTGGAAACTACGTGCTCAATATGTGGCCATGGGATGCCCTAGAGTTATAAATACCAGAGCCTGGCCTAATGAATAATCATCAAATAACATAGTATAAATAAAGATTTATTTTATTCAACCTTTTTACTGGTTTTTCATCTGAAGTCTCTTTTGAAGAGTGTTGACAAGCTGGAATCTCAGAATCCACAGTTTATAACTTTGCCTGACTTGGTAGAAGCTCACAAATATGAAGAGAAATTGAGCTTAAAATTGATCAGAAGAGTCAGGGTTATTTGAATATTCCTAGTGAAATTCCAAACGGTCAAGATATGGTAAGACACAAGCAAATTGAGGATCATTTGGCCAAGCTTCAACCTAATTAAGCATTCAGGATCAATTTTATCACATGAACAATCCTCAGACTTTAACACCCCTGGACCCTGTCTTTGTCCTGAGGTTCCCACAGCGGTGGAACATGCTCACAAATCCAAGTCACTCAGTCCCTGGCCTGCAAGCACCTTACCAAAGTGACTAATGACTACAAGTAATTTGATGACTGAAAGTGCCCGCCTGCCCCCAAATTTAGGGTAGATTTGCAGCTAATGCTCAACACCCACTATCTGCATATCCAGGCCCATTGCAGAAGTTTATGAGTAATTGGTCAGGACCCCATAAGGTTTTGAAGATCTGGATAATGGTTCATTTCGCTTATAGCTCCCTCCCCATTAAAATCAGCATCCAGGTTTCCATGCCTCCCAGCTATCTTTTTTTCTGGCATCACACCTGCTGACCCAAACCAGTCACTTTGAAGAAGTAGATCAAATCTGAGGTGGAAGCAATTTTGGCATCACTCCAATACTGCTGCTCAGTTCAGTACATTATGGCTTTAAAGGGCTCTCCATTTCATGAAAATAGCTTTGTCAGTGCTTGTAATTTCACCCTATGTTACAAGTTGGTGGAAGCATTCAATGTGGAACACCCAGAAGCCCATTGACCTCCTCCTAAAATGCTGCAATCATGGCCATCAAATTCCCTAAGGACTATAAGAATATTGCACTGGCTCAGTTTCCTGGCGTTAGCACTCCACCACTTCCTAAAGAGAAGAGTAATGTAAGTCTTGGGTAGGAACTCCTCCACCTGGATCAGGATAAATTTACAATCCATTCAAAAAAGGGACAGAAGCTGGCCCCAGTACCTCTCATCTACCAGGCCAATTTGGCCACTGTGGTGGATGATAGATAGTCACAGCGTACCCTCTGAGAGTTTCTGTCACCTCCAAGCTAATCCCCGCTGAGTTAGTGAAAACTATTCACAGTTTTGCCAGTAGGTGGCAAAGACCTGAGATTTTAGCTGAAGAGGCTGTTTTGCGCTCTATAGAGCAACAAATTCCGGAGATAAAAATAGAACAAATCACCTCAAACCCACCAATATCATTCCATTGCATCAAAATTGCCACCATCCCCAACAAGTATGATAGTGGTCAACCACTCCCCCACCAACTGGATTGGCCTTATGTGGCCTGGCCCTGGGCACTACCTTCCAGCTGCCCAAGATGTCACTAATATCACAAAATGCATGCACGCAATGAAAAATTAATTAAAGCAACAAGCTTGAAATGAATTTGGCTGATCAGGCTGGATCCAAGTTGTTATAAAATAGATCTGGTGGGCCAATTCACCAGATCATTTTTTAAACTCCCATTAGCAGTTGCACATGAGTTGTTATCTTCCCTAGCAAGCTTTTAGGCAGTGGTCCCTGACTGGTACCACTGTTGATCCTTTCTCTTAATTTTTCCCTTCTCAAGGTTAAAATAAAAAAAATCTGCAAAACTTCAAATTTTGGTCTAAGTGTTTATTTAAAATAGAAAGTGTGATGATCCCTGGTCTAAGTACCTCTGGCTGGTCTTTGTAGCTGGTTTTTTCATTTTTTTACACGTCATTTTGGATGGCTGTGCCTGTGGCTTTTTAGTTTGGGGTTTAGGTGGTAACTCTTCTGGAGTTCCAGGTCATTCTTATCATTCCTATCAGCAAGCTCCATGACACCCTTCAAAAGGTTAACCAATGTCTAATCTGTGTTCAATAGAACTTCCACCAGTAAGTCAGCCACTCAAGTTAAGCAATCAAAGGCTGACATGCTGAAAGTAGTGCTCAGTACAGGGGTGACATCATTAGACTAAAGCAAAGAGCATGATATTACCAATAAATGATTGGCGTTGAAGATATGGAGGCATATTATGGTGAAGATATCTCTGAACTCCTTGTGAGAGAGGAGAAACCAAATTGTTATAGACTCTGAACATTGGAACATGAAGTATCAAACTTAAACTTAATTGAGCATATCAAGGAGACATTTATAAGAGCCTGCGCTGCCGCCACACCAATTGTGGTTGAAACTTCAGTGTAAGGAAGATTGGGACCACCATTAAAGAAATTTTAAACTATTTATTACTTTTATAATAAAAACAGAATGAACATTCACACCTTGAACAATTATGGAGAGCGCTTTAACTAGCACAATTATATGTTGTACTCCTTTGACAAGAATCTGAATAAGCTGAAAGTTAAACGGTGGGTATGCCACAATCAGAACCTATCTCATCTTGAACAGATACCTGTTTAGATGCACTAATCTTTTGAGTTTTTGTGTGCCCATTGGGGCACCCAGTACAGGCAACTTTGCGGTATGAAACCTTTGGTACTGCCCCTCACTGCACTGGGGTTGTGCAAACCTAAGAACCACAGATGTGGGCCCAACTGCAGGTGGGGTTTTTCACACCACCCCATAACTGACATATTCCTCACTGTTTGGTATATCTTTTGTAGCAAAGGCTACCCAGCCAGTTCAGAGTTATGCCTCCCTTTCCTTACTGCAAGGAATAAGACCAGACTGACCCCCAAGTTGGACTTACTTGAGGAAAAAGAATTGCCATAGCCCCCCTCAGGTTGGGACCATCTAGTACTAAAAAAAGAATTGCCATAGCTTTCCACAGCTAATTTCTATCTGTCACTTGACTTTGGTAAGAGATCTTGGTGCCTGGATTCCTTTGGAAAGGAAGAAACGCTGGTTTCTGGCAATCCATAAACCATACATCACATCACCCATTATGTGCACCAGTCCTTGAACCCATTTTTGTCTGCAAGCAGACCTGGAGGAGCATATGCAGTCAGGATCTCCGGCCATGTGAGATGACCAGAGGATAACTTACACCCTGGTTTGTATGCTTCATACCATAGGAGAACACTTCTCCACACAGCTTCCACTGCTAACACTCCATGAATATGTGTTTTACCATCTCCTCCCCCCGCACAACTTACAGGCATACAACAAATCATCCTCCTTATGCTTACTCCACTTATGTAGAGTCGATCTAGTAGCCAAGATGTTGCTGCAGAGTTGGAAAAGAAAGTTCTGAACTAATATGAACCAGCATCCTTAAAACTCCTCCCCCACAGGTCTCTCAGGCCAGGTTACATTTTGCAAGTGATCTGGGACAAGTATGTAAAGCAAAGCTCTCTGTCTTGTAACTTCCAATACCTGGAGGTTGTGAACTCTGAGAGGCAGACACCAATACCTCTCACCTTTAACCAGTCCAGAAGGATGAAGAGGCTTTCCCATCTGAGGTATCTCAGCCTTATCTTCCTCACGGGAACACCTGCCAATCCTGCTCTCCACAACCTTCTGAACAGGCTTCTTAACCTCTAATGCAGCCAGAGAAGGGATTGCTTTCCTCCAGCAAAAGGCAGCTCAGTTGTTTTCACACCATCCCATTCCTTACTTACCAGCATCTTGGAGGCACTTGAAACATTATTAGCTGCTTCCACACTAATCACTCTTTGGCTATCACCATCAATGAGGTCCCTCCAGTGAACGCCCCAACAAAGTGCTTGAAGGCCTTGCACAGATGAGGTTCCATGTCCAGTCCCCAAGCTCCTCCCCAAAGGAAAGTTGCCTGGATCCTTTTTATAGTCCACTCTCCACCCTCCAATCTATCCTTGTTGCCTGACCAAGCTCTAAAGTAGTCCTTCCATTAGCCTGTTAGATTCCCCATACTTGAAATACCCTTTTATTGATGCCCCAGCTGACACTAAGATACTTGTTTGTTCTGTACTTGCAAGCCTTAAAAGGTAGTCCTCCACAATTGGAGCCCAACAAATGAACTTTTCCTCCTGAGCAACCTATGCAATTTACTTCTGATGAAGTGCTTTGATAATACTCCAAACTTTAATCAAACCAATGCTACTCTTCTTCATTTTCTGACACAAGTTAGAGTAACTGATTTTTGATGACCGCCCCTTCAAGATAAACTGGATTACCAAACACTGTATTTTTATGAAAGATGCTGCTGGTGAAACAAAACTGGCAATGTACCATAATCTGGAAAGAAAGAAAGTTTTCATGACAATGGCCCTGCCACATTAAGATAGATTGAGCCATTGCCACTTAAAAGCTGCTTTTCTAAGGTCTGCTTCAAGTTTATGCCAGATTTCATGTGGCAATGTACGCACAGGAATGGGACACCTGAGGTATAAAAACTCTTTACCTGTTGCCACCTAGGGGATCAAGATCTTTGGTGCCACATCTAACGCCACCATTCTGCTGATGGGCCAAGCCCTGGATTTTGACAGATTTACCTTCACGTTGCTTTCATTTTGGTAAACTTTAGAATGTTCATCACCACCTTCTCCTCATCCTCCAACAAAACATAAATACAGTAACATTGCAAACATAAAATGAGAGTAACATCGCTGTTGATGGCAAGTTTCTTCCAGTACACCTTTTTGAGAGCCACTGAAAGGGTCTCTATTGCAAGAATAAACAATAAGGGAGATAGGGGTCTCCCTGACGCATGCCCTTAGACACCTTAAAAGGGTGGGGGAGGACTCTATTAATATTGACAACTGATGAGGCTTCCTCATAAAATGCTTTAAGCAGTCTCAGCAAGCCCCTAGAATCTATCCTTACTTAACATTTTCAAAAGGAACTCATGATTCACCCAATCATACACCTTCTCTTGATCAAGAAACAATAGCCACCACCTTTTATCATACTATTTGTTTGTCCACTCTTCTATCAGGTGAAGCAGCATCAAATTGTCAGTAATTGAGCGTCCTAAAATAAACCATTCTGCTCTTTCCCAACAAAATCCGCCAAAATCCCTTTAGTTGATTGATTAAGATCTTCATTAAGATTTTATAGTCAACGTTAAGTAGAGTCAAAGTACAATAGTTCTCCATGAAGGAGGGATTGTTTTTCTTATACAATGCTACTATCACACCTTTTGAAAACGCCATCTTGATTGCATCAGGGACTGAGAGTTGATTATAGAGCTCAGCAAGCACTCTATACATTTCTGCCCAAAACAAATTTGTAGAACTCAAGGATCAACCCATCCTCTCATAAAGCCTTGCCATTCTTACCATTGTGGATGGCATCGGACACCTCTGAATTGCAGATCTTGCTAGATAGTTGCTGCTGAGTCTTTTTCAAAAGTACCTCCAGTCTGCATGTGAGTAATTAGATGTATCTGAGTCATACTCTGAGGGGCCATAAACGTCCTCATAGTAGGACTTGACCACTTCAGCCATGTGAGATGCATCCTTCACCTCAGCTTCCTCATCACAAAGTGACAAGATCCTTGCAGAGGGTCTGATCGCCCCTATTGCCTTGCAGAGTAAAAACACATTTCTGTTAGAGTTCTTATCCCACCTAGATTGTTTTGTTTGAGGCTACCCAACATGAAGGCTCCCATCAATTTTGCATAAAATTCAGACTTGGCCATGTAGGCAGATGCCCCATGACCGCATCCACTTGAAAGTACTCTCAAAGCTCCTCTCTAAGGTTTCATACTTCAAATGCATAGCCCCTAGCTGCCTCCCAAAGATGTCAATGCCATCTTGAATTCAGCCTTCATCTGCACCCATTTTATTGTGCATCTGGCTTCTCCACAATCTGGCTTCTTCACCATTTCACCTTTTCATAACAATCTCCTGGAGTGGAGACCACTTCAGGAGTTCAAAATTCAGTCTCCAGATCCCTTTATATATAGAAGCAAATATGAGGGCCACTGATCTTCAGTTCAAGGGGCCTGTGGTCTGAAGCACCTGGATCATGATTATAAAGGATCAACTTTTGGCGACTCAGGAGGGGCTGGGGAACCAACAAAACTTCAAGGTGGGTAAAATAGTCCCTATGAATGTGAGTCCACCAAGTCCCCCTTCCTCAACACAGCCCACTTTCCACACATCCAGTTGGCCATGGTCAATTATGAAACTGGTCAACTTGTGAGCTTCAAAATCATAACTTCAGTTGCCTGAAACCCCAATTTTGTCATCCATAAAGAAGGCACAGTTCATGTCTCCCCTCAGCACTACTAATCCCCCAATGCTTTCCTCCTGGATCCTCAGGCTAACCTTCTAGAAGAAGGCCTTTTTTTCAGACCCAGAATTGGGCACATAAATTCTGATAAACCAAATTTGTTCTCTTTGAACAATGGCATCACTGCCACTGTTCTTCCAGGAACCAATACACTTTTGTCCAGCGCCTTAGCCTTTTATGCCCACCAGACCAAAATAACCCCTTTGATTTCTCCCCCTCCCTCTTTCCCTCCTCTAAAGGTGAGTCTGAGTTTGGTTGATCCACCAAGTGAGAAAAAAGGATTGCTTCAGAGGAAACTGGTAAGATCAATCCTCTTACACCCCAGGTTTGGACTTAGTCTCAGTAAGGAAGCCCATATCAATCCCATGTTTTTGCAATTGGAGTTTTACTTGCTGACAAAGCCTGAGGACATTCAGACCCTGCGCATTAGAAAACTCAACCCAATTGCCATAGGTTAGAAACTGATGAGGCTCTGATATTAGGATCTGGGGGTCCTCATCCTCTTCCACTTCAGCTAGTTTAGCAGAACCACATTTCTTCCTCGCCTTTCCAGTACTAGACTGAGCCAGGGGTGGTGGTTGCACGGTCATAGCAGGTGCCAAAATTTTTTCATTGCTAGGGTCCTTGATAGACTTTAAGCTTTGGTTGAAGGCATCAGTTAGAAGGCCCTGGACCACTATTGCTAGCAGGCAGCCCTCCCTCACCTCCACCTCTTCCCTTATGGGCCTCACATGCTCTAAAACACCCACATCCATTGTGGTAGCACACCTCTTCTGCAATTAAGTAATGGGAAGAACCCCTTTCATTTGAAAAGCATGCTGGTCCATAATGCCCTTTGCAGAATGGTCCAAAACTCCACTAAGCTTGATTTAGAGTCTAGTGGCTTCCTGCACCTTCTAAGTCCGCTTCAACTCCTTGTTGACCTTTCTGGAGCCTAACAGTACCTTGATCATCATCTCCAATTTTTGGCGTTGCCAGCAGCCGCTGCGTCCTTTGCTTTGGCTGGCAACTCAGTTAGCTCTAATGACTTCTGGAGAGACAACTTCTCTTTCTCTGAGGGAAGCATTGCTGGCACCCCTCTTTAGGCCTGTTAGATTTAGCCACCGCTGCAGAAGATTTAGCTTGAGGCATTTAGCTCTGAAGTGCCCCTTAATGCCACACAAGAAGCTCCTGTCCAGCGGCACCATAGGGACACTCTAGGTCCCCACAGTGACTGAATAAGGCAACTCCCATATGACTTTGAAAGTTCAACTTTTAAAATCCAGTCCTCAGAGCCTACGGTAAACTTTTTAAGATACCTTCCTTATGCTTCAATTTCTTTACCAGCTTGTTCTCATTAGAGGAGATCACTCTACCAAAGCCTTTCAGCTGAAACATCTTGGCCACCTAGTGACAGCAGGTGGCACATCCCTCAGTATGAACATTCCAATCTTGGTGCCAATGTCAAGACATATGGCCTCCCTCATTCTTGGTGCTCAAACTGGCAGCTAAAACCTTTCATTTTGAAGCTTTGACTGGAAAAGCATAAGTTTTAACAAAGGGCCAAATGTAAAATATGGAGTAAGTTGAACCTGCACATCACAATCACGCAGCCCATAAGCATCTCCATAGACCATCCAGTCTTCACTTCCACAGCGTGAGCCCTCTTGAGGCTCATCACCATGCTCGCTGTCAAGTATTTTGAGGGGCCACCCCCGCTGTTAATTTGTTAATGGAGTTGGTCTCTACGGTCTGTTTATATAATGGAGTTTGCTTTTTGGGCCCTTTTTGTGCAGAAACCATTGCAGACCTTTCAGGGAAGTCTGTCAATTTGGTATGTGAGTGCTCTTGCCTTTTGCTGCACCAGTGTAAGCCCACATAAGCTACTGGCCGGTATCTAGGTTTCAGGCCAACCTAGAAAACCACAGTGAATATTATAGACAAGTGGGTTGAAACTCAGCCAATCAGGATTGCCCCACCCTTGTCATTAAAATCTGCTTTTGCAGCGCCCCACCTCATAGAAAAGTAGTGTGACATACAATATACCTGACTATTGCTTCCCCCTTCCTGGCCTATTTTCCTTAAAAGGGGAGTAAAAGCACCCTCAATAAAAGGTTGGATCACATTCATTAGCTACCATCTCACACCGCTTTCATTTCATTGCAAGACCCTTCTGTTATGCCTCTCTGGGTTCTTAAGTTTAGCTACTCACCCGTGTTTCCATAAGCTTTACTCAGTCATGCCATGTGAAGGCCCCAGATTACTCTACCTAGCTCCCAATCGTCTCATCTCACTTATATCTCAGTAACTTTTGATGATACTGCTCTCTCAGCTTAGAATATTTGGTTCTGCTGTATTCTCATTGGATCTGGCAGAGTCTACTATATATTAAATTCACAATTGCCTTAGTTTGAGGCGATATAACAATTATTCATCATACGTCAAAATCACTGATACCTAATTTGGAAATGATCCACTTAATATTTGTTCAAGGCCAATATCACCCTATCACCTTAAGTCAAGTTGATCACATCACACCATACTACTTGTTTGGCCATAGCCCATTCTGCCAAACCCACTAGGGAGCCTTATCATCTAGTCATAGAAGAATCTTGACATTACCCCACCCTTGACTGGATGATAAGGCTCCTAATGTTTATATGCCCGGAAGGAACTTTTCCTACACTCAGTTAATGATCTGACCACTTGTGGGGGTCCTTATTAATATAGGCTTCAACACCGGGTTTCTCAATTACTTAAAATTGGCCAATCCAGATGATGGACAATTTGTGCTTCTGCTGAACCTGTGTTGATCATGGAATAGAACCATTTCCCCATCTTCGAGCTGTGCTATCCCACTATGTCATACCTGATCAGTCTCTCTTTTTTATCTTCTTATCTAAGCTGAATGAGTATGCTTTATTTGCAGCTTAATTAGAATATTTGTTATATTGAACACGTAGCGTTGTGGGTACATTCCATAATTATCTTTCATGCAGGCATAAATCAGTGCGGGAAGATCTGGGTGTCATCCATATGGTAACTGGAAGGGACTTTTTCCCGCGGCAGAATGATGGCTGATATTGTAAACAAAGATGCGTTTGAAAGGAGGAAACCCCAATCTGAAGGTCAATCTACTACCAATTTTCAGAGTATGTTCGCCAAAGTCCCATTAACTCGCTCAACCATCTCATTATATTCTGGGTGATACAGGATATTAAAACCCCATGTATGGCCATCAGTTTGTGAGCTAGGGTAAAATGTGGGAGGTGAAGTTGGTTCCATTGTCAGTAAGGATGAACTGGGGACAGCCATGTTTCTGAATTATACATATCATCACAAACTTAGTTACCATGATCGCCCCTAGATTATTTATTGTCCGCGTCTCAACCCACCTGGTCAACTGGTCAATTGCCACCAGAATATACATGTACTGTTTGCTCCAGTTGGCAGGGGCCCCACGACATTGATAGAAACTATATTCCAAGCAAAGTGAGGTTTCACTAACTGATATGAAGTCTTTGGGTGGAATGGCTTCTCCACTTGGCACTGGTGGCAGCAGAAGATTGTTTCTTTTTTATTACTAGTGGTGCCCAACCCAAAAGGGGGAGCCGCCACGCATCTTTATTCACAAATGGGCCAAAATAAAGGGATTATCATAGATTAAAAAATTCCTAATATAGCCCCTAGGTTATCAGCTTAGGAAACCATATTAGATGGCGAGGAGGCTTTGGGGAAACTTTTGTCCGGCGCCCGCTTTAGCTGGTGGACCATGGCGTACAGCATAGGGGTAGGAGCATCAGCGACATGGGGCATAAGGAGGTATAGTTGGAGGTTTTCTTAGTTAATGAGGCCAGCGGTGTCCATCGCCTCAACATATTGAGCAAGTTGTGCTCACCAAAATTGATGAGAGCTGGCACACAAGTAAATGACTTGATGCGCCGTTGGGTTTGGGGATAATTGGGGTCAAAAAAGAGAAGTTTTTGCTGCATCAATGCAAGCATGGCTCGCACCAAAAGCAAGCTCCTCAATTCAAACTTTGCATCTTCCTCAAAATCATGAGGAAAATTGGGGATAGGAATACCCTCAACAAGGGGCTCCATTGCCCCATGGAGTTGCTGGCGGAGGAGGGTGTTGGCCAGGCAGCTGCAGCTACAACTGCCATATTGTTAATTTTTTTATAAATGGGAAACCCATTTTTTGGACGAAAATGGTGGGAACACAATTTTAGGGAGGGTCAATGAAGAACTCCTCTAAGGCAAAATTAGGTTTCACGTGGCACAGCTGTCCATCCTCCTCAGTCCATTTGAGAGCCTCAAATGGATTGGATTCAGCCAGCGCTGGGCCAGCCACAGGAATTGGGGCTATGGATGGAGCTGATTGGCCATGTGCTGTCGACCATGGCAGCTCAGCTGAAACTGGTTCAGCCATCAACTCAGGATTCCATAATCCGGTCAATTTTTGCAAAAAAATTATATTTTTTGTAAATTTTGAATGGCCGCCGCTTTGAAAGCAGTACCAGAATTCCCCGACGTTGGGGGTAGGATTGAGCCCCATTCAAAAAATTGGGGTGAGGCAGCCACCTGGGCAGTGCCCAAGCCCTGAGCAGCGGATGTGGCAGAAGTGGCAACTGTGGGGCACTTGCACTTCAAGTGGTCAAGCTCAAAGCACAAGGGGCAATTGGCATGGCCATTTTTGACGCGCGCCCCAGAATGGGTGATCAGGGGAAGGTCTGATCATGGTGCAGGGGGAATTGTGAGGTGAAAAACATGATGAAATGGGCGGATCATTGCAAAGGCATGAGGCCCTACCAACTGATCCGCCCCATTGGGAACCACAAACTGCAACATGGGGTCTGCAACATAAATGGCCAAACCCTCCGAAGCTCATGGCAGTGGCATTTGGGGGAAAGGGAAGAGGGCAACCCAGAAAACTGGACCACTAAAGTGGCCTCAACTGGGAGCCAGGTGTGAATGGTGGGAAAAGGAATTTTTGAAAATTAATGGCAGCTTGGCTGCTACCACTGCATTGGCTTCCAAGCGGAAGCTGAGGTTGAAATACCCCCTGAAGGGGCGGAACTAATAAAGCCAGTGGGTTTGAAAGCCGCTGTGGCCTTCTTGATGATGGCTATGCTTGCATATGGGAAGAGATTCTCATATTTGACCTGGAGGCTGAAATGCAAATTGCTCCATGGGAGCACCAAAGGGCTCCAGAGCACCTCCTGAGAGCTGAAGAGGTGGTGGGCCAAGTCCTGAGGGGGAAATAACGCCTGGTAGCGTTGGGATGGCTAGCAGAGCCAGCCCAGGTGCACTTTGGTGGCAGCTGAAAGATGCCAGATGGCAGCACACCACCACCTCAAGCTGGGGCAGCAGTCATCAATTGCATTGATATCGGTAAGTTTTGGCTCAATTGAGCGGTTGTTTTTTGATTTTTTCAAAAATCCGAATTTGGCTTTGATTTGGGTATTGAAGTGAAAGAAAGATAGCAGAAGATTGTCTCACGCATGTAAAATTGCATGCTTTCCCAGTAGTACCACTGTTGCAACAATTCCAGGGTCTTGCATACTCACCATGTCTGACTGCTCAGTGTGCACACATGAGAATATTTGGTCAGGAGGAAGGCCTTAGGGTATTCACTGTAATGTCCCCTATCCACTTGTACAATTTGTCATCTTTCTGGAACATATTGTCCCTTATTACATCTATCATCTTGATGACTTGAGGCGTTTCATTATCATACTTTCTGCTGAGAATCTTATTGTATATCACATTGCTGAGATCCGCCATCACAGAAATGTTTGATTATTTTAACAAGAAATCTGCATTATGATGTTTGGCTCCAGATCAGTGGAGGATCTTAAAGTCATACGCCTGCATCTTGAGGGCCCATCGGGTTAGACACCTTTCAGGCTCCTTGAGATTCTGCAGCCAGCGTAACGAAGCATGATCCATTATGACCTTAAACTTTTTTCCATACAAATACATACAAAATTTCTTATATGCATAGATCACTGACAAAGCACTCCCATTCAATAATGAAATAGTTTCAACTTATGGCAGTTCAGAATCTGACTGCTTTACGCAACTGGATGCTCCTCCCCTCACCATCTTCTTGAGATAGGACCGTTTCATTGGAAGAAAGGGTTAGTCCATTGAAACAATGAATTATTTATCAAAATTTGGGTGCGTAGCGCTTGCACAATATTTAAAGCTGTCCAAAGAGCATGTCAAAGGAGTGTTGACAGAGTTACATCCATTCAAACACAGCATCTTTTTTTAATAATTCAAATAGCGGACCTCCAATAAACTGAATTTGGGGATAACGCGGTGGTAGTAATCACCATCCCCAAAAATACCTGTCGCATTTACTGGTTGGTGTAGTCATTTTCTGAATGGTGGCCAACTTAGATGATTGTGGCTTCAGCCCCTTTGAGTCTACTACAAACCCAAGGTACTCCAGCTGGTCCATTAAAGAAGTGGCGTTTATGGGGATTGATCTTGATTTTGGCCTCAGCCAGCCGGCGGAATATCTCTCTAAAATGGATAAAGGTGCTCAAAAAACGTGTGGTAGAATACATTGAAATTTTCGAGGAACATAAGAACTCAAGACAGAGTCAGATCAACGAGAATGGTTTCCATGGCCCGTTGGAATGTAGCTGGGCGTTACACTGCCCTTGTGGCATATAGTTAGTTGGTTGAGGCCCTTGGACATGACAATAACATTTCTCACTGTTCCACTGTGGGCAACTCAATCTTCCAGTAACCTGATATCAAATCCATTGCTGAGAAGTAACAAAGCCCCCTAACTGATCCAAAGCATTGTCAATCCATAGCAAAAGATATAAGTCCTGCTTCTTGATGATACTGTTGAGTTCTGGTATTCTATTACTACCCAGATAGTACAATCCTTCTTTTTAAAAGTTAAGATGGGCGAAGCTCATGTACTCTTCGATGGTTTGAGCATCCCTGCTCCAGAAGATTTTCAATTTCTTCAATGTAACTACTTCCTCAGCTTCCCTAGATTGGCGGATCGCTGCGACCTGATCCGGCATGATCCCCCAGTGTCCAATTGATGGACCACCCCCTGAGCACACCCTAAATCGTGTTTGTCAACAGTAAATTTCTCCTTATTTTCTGAATAAAGCTATTTCTAATCTTTTATGTTCTTCCATTAACTCCAAATAATTTTTCATGCAGTACTACCACCAGTATGCTGAGCTGCAGTTCGATGAACAGACCAAATTAATCCAGCGACCCAAACTTTTGAACCTAGAGAATCTCCTTCACATACAAGTAAATACGCCACCATTTGGTGTCAGCGGATTTGCAAGGGTTCCATTTGTAAATTTGCAAGTAGAACCTTGATCTTCCTCATGTCCTGGTGGTATAATGCCTGGAACCACATGGGGCTCAATCCATGATTGCTGGTAAGGGACAATAACTTTCCCTTAGAGAGCAAACTCTTTAACCGCTCAAAGTCAATTTTGAGCGATTTAAATTTAAGTTTATTAATCCAAATCCATCTGCCCAAAACCTATTCTTGATGTCCTTGGCTCTGCCGCCTGCCACTCCCAGTGTGGGGCAGCAGTGCACCCCCACCTAGCGTTTTCCGCCCTGCAGACAAGCGCGTTCAGATGGTCTCAAACAGCCCGCCCACTGCTTCCAACCGTTTTGTCCCCCCACGGGACTTAGCGCTCCACCTGGCGCGTCCACCCTTCTCGCCCCCATCCTCTCGCCCTCCCTCGCTCTGCTATCCGCTATTGCCTCAGAGTGGACTATGGGCGTTTGTTCCCATATGCTGATAAGGCAATTATTGACCTAGCCACTACAGCCTTGCGCCAGCTGGCTTTATAGACTTCCGCCCTTTTAAGGGCTACTTTGACGTTGGGTTCCAATCTGAGGAGGATGCTGAAGCGGCAGCACAAAACTCCTCTAATTTATAAAAAAACCCCCATTCTCACAACCCGTACTGCCTCCCTTCAGACATTACGCTAGTGGTATCCTTTGCAAATCTCCATCCCACCTTCTCCACCCCATGCAAGGACCAGCTGGTCGCGGGCTCATGGCCTGGCACTCAGCCCAATCCCCATCTTTGCCATTCCATCTGGTGCAGAACGCCTTGCTGCTCCTCGTGCAACAGCCACCATCATACCACACCACCCTACCATAGCCCAACAAATCCCACCCTATGCTAGTGGCTGCAGCGCCTGGATCATTTCTTTTGGGCTCGGGCTGATAATGGTAGGCAGATTTGTTCTCTGCTTTGGCATCGACCATGCAAAAAGAGCGCCCCAAGGCCAAATCCTGCTGATGCAACTTCTGAGCCCCTGAGGTTCAGATGGGGCACTTGCTGCCCCCTCCCACCCTCCAATCTCGTTCAGTGGGCCCACATGGAAAATCAGCCCCACCCAAACCTCCATCCTCACTCTCCCACCTAAATTTAAGCCATTCAATCAGAGCAATGCTTGGACCAACATTCACACCCAAGCAGCTGCCCATTCACCCAATCCTACCCACTCAAATTTAAATGCCACTATTCCAGTGAAACTCAAAATCCATGGGATCTATTGGCTGAAACTGACGAATCAGGTAATATCCTCAATAGTAAGCATAATAGGCCAACCTCTCTGCCATGGCAATTATGGTCGGGCAGAATTTTCCTTCCTGACTTTGATGAAACCCCACCCTCGCCATTTCGCCTCTACCCAATACAGCCCTTCCAAAGTGACCACCAGCTCGCCTTTAGCTGCGGTGGCCTCTCCTCGCTACTGTACCATGCACCGCGGTGGCCCAGTCAGTGGCTCAGCTCCAGCATGGCCTGCCCACCATCTTTCCCCCTGACTTCCTCTGAATCTCCTTGCGACATCTCAAAACTATTTGATGATGCTGAAATTGCTGTTATGAATGTCGCAATGCTTGCTTCATTCAACCCCAGCCAAAATCACCTGCCACAGTATCTCCCTTTTCACCCAACTTCCTGAAGCTTCGCAAAGAAGCTGAAGTTCTCCTCGCAGCTTTTGGTGAAACACTTTCCCATCATTATCTTGATGCAGAAGTGGAAAACTCCTACTACGCTGACCTCAGCCCCCACTATGCAGATCACCCCAACGCCCTGGCTCTCTGCTCTGATCTGGTACTGTAACCAACACCCCTTGATCCAGGTGGGTCTTTCTGAAACCAACCCCCCAACCCCTCCCTCACCCTCTGCCATGGTGGGTAAAGCAGTTTCTGCCCCACCTGGTTAGTAGTTTGTTTTGCCGTTTTGAGTGTTGTGATTGGTACTGTCTGTCCCCTGGTCAGCATACCTCGAATAAATCGAACTTTCCCCTAGAGCCCAGCTGGTACTTCTACCTCTAATTTGGTATCAACTATTACTTGATGACTGGAGAGTTGATATAGGCCCGGCCACCTGAAGAGGCAATCCCCTTAAAATTCATTTGATAGGTTAGAGCCCAGTTCTTCAGCTTTATCAATGATAGCGTATCAGAATTCATACCATCACTATAGGTAGCGTTGTCTTGTCCTATGCATCAGATCCTTCAGCACTCTGCTCAAGGTAAAATAAATTGGGATCCATTTCCCTGAATTTCAAACATCTCTACTTCCATATTAACAACTGCACCAAAGTGTCACATAAATTTAGTTATGATGAGCATGTTGTAGCAAATGGCTGGCAGCACTATTGCTGAAACTATGAAGAAATTGACCCAAATTGCAAGAGCAATGCACTATACGTTCCCTTTAAGAATGTGCTTTCAGCTCCAACGGTCCCATACAATATTTGATGAACTACATCAGGTTCATTGTCAACTTTGCCGCCAACTTAGTTGACTATGTTGACTGGGGCGCCTGTGTCTATTATAGCACTAACTTGGGTTTTGGCTATAAAAATGTCACAGTATATACATTTAGAATAAGATAGATATTGACTGTCTAATATGTGAACATTTAACGATCTCATTTCACAAGGAAACTCATAATCATATCATCAGACTTTAGCTAGTCTTGAATGATAGCATCTACTGGAAGGGCCTGTTTACTCATTATATGGAAGGTGCATCAGATGAGGGGTCCAGCTTGTCTGGGGAAACTTGTCAAACATTTAACAAGCGTATGGCTTCAGTTGCTCCAGAGATCCTTCTTCCGCCATGTCCTTGGCTTGCGCTCATGTCAATATATAACCACTCCAACTGGTTGCTAATATAGAAAAGTGTCAGTTGTACTGAGGACTTCCACTAAATATTTATTAATGGGTTTATATGGGACTTTTTGGGGTTGGGATAGCGGAGGTAGAGAGTCCCATCTTTACTCTGCTATGACTTTTCCTGGTAGTACTGGTCCTGCTGTATGTAATGGACCCATCAATTGGGGCAACCTCATGCCAGGTGCTTAGGGCTACCACATTAAAAACAATTGTCCTCATAGTGCCTACGTCCTTGATTATTGTAAGATAGCCCAAGCCAAAGGGGTTGACTTCCTAGGTGATTTGTGTGTGCGTCCAGGTCAATAGGATGACTGCAGATGTTCAGGGATTAATTAGCCCAGTTTGGTAGTTGGGCTGTTGACAATAAGAAGGTCTGGAATGGGAGTTAAACTGCTGGTAGTAACTTATGAATCTATACCAGATGGGAGAATACCCCAAATAAGAAGGTCCAGTGATGGTGGCACAGGTTTGCTCTGTATTGTGTGGAGAGAGGGAAAGGGTAGCAGATAAACGGCGAAAAAAAAAACTGAACGATCTTGAGCGGGGGTAAGTCATCATTCAACCATGGGGACATGACATTGTAAAACTTGCTGTAAAGTGGCTTTTAATGCAGAGGTCACTAAAATGCACATAATGAATTAGATAAAGTCCCTCCCCACTAACACATGGGCTTCCACCATAAATTGGTCAGCAAACGTAGGTAAGAGTCTCATTATGCTGGAAACCCAATTGTCAAGAACTCAGCTCTCCACTGCGACATCTTTGCAGTTCCACTGAGCAACTGCAGCACAGTAGCTTCAATTCTCAGTATGTAAAGGAACTGTTTGGAAGATAGAAGGTGATTTGGTCGGCACTTCTAACATCCAAGGTGGATATTAACAGTTTTGCATTATGCTGATCTGAGGCTCCTATTGTCACAAACTCAAATTGCTTAATAACCCATGAATATTCCCATCGCAAATAAAACAAAGCAGCTTATTAATACAAACCTCCTGAAGAAGATCATCCTGCCTTGAGCATAGCGTCCAGGTCAAGTTTAGTTTCTGTCTATACAGTTGGCACAGTGTCAGATGAATTCCCCATTAGTGAAGTCCTGATGTGACATAGCCTACGCCTAAGTGTTTTATTATTTTATTTTATTTTTTAGTTTTTGATTAATGGACCTGTAGTGAGCACCACTGTAAATATTTACTCAAGTTGCTATCAGCAAGCAACCCAGTAACCTTTTTACTGCACAGGTTTGCTCTGTACACTTCATCACGTTGTATAGTATGAATTAATAATCAATAATAGTATGGAGACTGATAGTTGTAGTTGAGTATGAATTATATTTCAGCCCAACGCTCAGCCAGTATTCCCAATTAAATAACGTGATTTCACTTGTAGGATTTGTTCTTCCTTCCCTGTCCACCCAATCTTTGCTGAAATACCCCAGACAGTCTCTCTGTCCAACACACAGTTGGCAGCTAACCCAATTGTGGCTCCTTCTTCTCTAAATCCCCGGTCAGTTCTTTACTCTTTTCTCTAAGAGTCTTCCAATTATTGCCCTTGAAATAAGATCCTTGTGACAGAACAGCACAATGGAAGATGATGATAGTTTTTTGACTATAAACTTAATTAATAACTTAGAACTAAATAACTCTTATTATCTTCTATGTTATCTTGTCTTATTATAGTTAACCTGGGAATATATATAGTGGGGAATTCAGCTGTCTAACCTCAGTTGACACCTCTGATGAAACAGCAGCCATTGCCACTGAATTACCCATCCTTGTCATGGTAGCGATGGTCTTCCCCATCCTGGCTAGGATTCCGTTGTTGGACATCCTCTAGACCTCAAGTGGAAAGAGTCAGAAAATGTCCCTAACGTTTTCTGATCCAAGTGAACCAACCATATTTGACTAGCAACCTGCTTAGGAAATGGGGGCTTATTACCATTAAGGCAGGTCACTCACCAACCAATTGATTCACTAGTTGCAGGAAGCATCACTGCCTTGCAACTTGCTATTAATTCCCAATCAGTCGGTAATGAAACCTGACTAATCCTAATTGTACAACTGATAGTTAATCACTATCAGATGCCCCTATTTCGTTGGCACCTGCCCAATGAGATCTTAAGTATATGTACCGATCAATTCCTAATGGATATGACCAGGAGAATATCCCAAAATCCCCCAAACATAATTACTCTGAAACTCAGGCCAACCAAAGTTCTGATTCACTTCGCCTTAGAGAATTTCCCTAGTGATACCAGTAATCTAGCAGACTTGGAATATGTGCAAAAATCCCAACATATCCCCCTCTTGGCTAGATTTCCATCGAGAAAAGGACTAGGGCATGAGAACACTGCTTTGAAACACTTAGTCAAATACTTCATTGGGTCAAGCAGAGTACACTAACCAATACCAACGCTGCTCAGGATGACCTTTGGCATACAGCGTTCTTCCTCTTCCTCCTTTCTACTGCCTTCTCAGAGTGCAGTCCCCACATCTACTATCATGCCGGGTGATCAATTTACTCATGACAATATTAGTTTCAGGATCCAGTTTTCCCCCATCAGGGCATATGACCCACCTTCATATTCAGGATGGTTGGTCCGGCGTCCTTGATTTCTGATTTTCTCCTCATCCTAGACAGGAGAATCTTGACATCAATGTTCTTTTTTCAGCTCAATTAAGAATACTTATTTCTATTCGCCCTTGTTATTTTGCTCATAACCTCTTGGCTTAAGTCATTCTTAAATCTTCCCTTGGAGAACTTATGCAATTAATTTTGAGATTAATTTCTTAGAAATTTGTGCTTAGTGATTGTAATGTGCATAATGTCAACTTATATACAAGTCTGACATCCCCCTCATCCAGCTCATATGTCAAATTCCGAGTTGTGATACAAGCAGCTTTTGAATATTTTGTCTGATCAAACCTCTGTCTCTTCCAGCACATGAGTTGGGATGCTCAGCGGAACCTCTATGTTCCTACAAGGACTCATACTCCTAGTCTGACGCCAGCGGCTAGTCCTTCCATTGAATTACTGGAAATGGTAACTAATCCCTCCGAAACAAGGCTGGCTATCATTTTGAACAACTCTCAGCTGATTCTTCCTCTGATATCAATTCCAGAGTTGGACTTCGAAACTCTCCTGGATTCAGCTCCTTTTTGCTATTGCTCAACCATCATCATAGATGCTCTGGAGATTATGCCAGTTGCTCTTGATCACTCATTCCTTGCTGGGTTAGACCTGCTTCCTATGTTCCTCTTCTGACTCAGTCAATATTACAAACCCGCTGTTCTAGTCTCTGAGCTCACCATTGGTAATAGTATTCACTTCAAGCTCCCTACGCTGAACTCTGGGCCCAAGTCACCAAGGCTTTGACTCTAGCGCTGAATCCCTCTGATCTTGATAACATCCTGGATCGAGATACCACTGCTTATGCTCTTCACTTTGCTGGCCAAGTTCTTCGAAGTTGGTCCATGAAGCTTCCAGCCTCGCCTGGGTTCCACCGTTCATTCAGCTTTAGCTTCCAAGAAGCCTGTAGTCGTTGCTTACAGGATGAAATCTGCTCCCTGCATGGCTATCTATTCTCCAGCACTTCCCATCAGTATCTTCCGCTGATGGCGTTGATAGATGGCATGATTTGGCAACCCCCATCAAGCATCCTCTTTGTTTCTAGCCCACATGTCCAGTGTCCTTGATGAAGCCCATCATCAGGCGCTCAGGATTAATCTTCCAGCTCCAGTACCACTATCAGGATTACTCGGGGTTATTTGCTGATTGCTTCTTCTTATACTGTTGCTTTCCTCCCTGCTCCAGGGTTTTGCAATTGGCTTCATCCGGCATCTCAATTTTTTCTTCACCTAGTCACTTTCTAATGGGCTCATGTCTGATCAAAGAACATGGTTCTGTGTAGGTCTAGCCCTTTGCTAGCATCTGATCTCATATTAATTTCGACAGGATGTTCATTCCTACAACAATCCATCCTCCCTCCCCCAAGAGATGACATAGGCGGAGTCATCCCCATACTGAGGACAATTAATAAGAATAATGTTATAAAATTATATTGGCTTTTTCTAGTGTGCAGTTTATAAAAATTATCCAATGTCTTTTAACAATTTTTTATCTTTAATTTTTTTCCTTATGGGACTTTACCTTGTTTCAGTTCAGCGGTCCTTCTTTTTATCTTTTCCCTAAATTGGGTCCCTGGTACTTAAGCCTGCCAGTTTTCTAGGGTTCAGAGGTCCTTTTCTCGGACTTAACCATCTGGATTGGTTCAGAGGTCCTTTTTCAGACTTGACCTAATCATCAGGACATGCTCAACTTAATGTTTCATTGGTCCTTTGGGAATTCTTTTTTATTTTTCATCGATTCATTGCTTCATATACTTATCATGGACTCAATTCACCACTCTTTCATCCAAGAGATTCTTGATGGAGTAGGTGCATCAGTTGCCATCTTGGCGATCACTTCAAATGGACCCAATCACAACGCATCTAGTTTATTTTTTTGTCTGAAACCATGAATATTGCAATAAGCGACTCTTTCCCCTATTCAATATTTTCCTAAGGCTGGTCAGTTCTTGTCGTCCATCAATTTCGCTCATATCCTTTTCTTCAAGGTTGTATTGAATGGTTGTGATTGAATATTGATTAGGATACTTTTCAGTCAGTTCAGGTATTGCTTAATACTCATCCCCAACATAGGTTCCACCACCAAATATAAAATTGGTGGCAACGCAGCCTTTCTTCTGTATAATAATTCAAACAGCATCTTTCCCATCGCTGTATGATGACTAATGTTGTAGGCAGATGTCACCAAAATCAGGTACATTCCCCACACGGAAGTTCTCCCTGCAACTAGCTTCCTCAGTGTCACGGCCAGAGTTCCATTCACCTGTTCTACCAGTCCATTTGTCTCCAGCTGGTAAAATACTGACACAACTCCTCGGATCCCCATTATCTCATTTAATCTTGGGAGCACATAAGACATGAAGTTGGTCCCATTGTCGCTAAGCAGGACTCAGCAGACATCCATACCAGTATACTACTTGATCCAGGATGAACCGCAGTACTGGTAGTATCTACTTTGTTAGGGCCTTCATCTCAACCCATCTCGTCAGATGGTCAATAGCAACTATAATGTACTTGACTCCCATGTGCTCATTGTCAGTGGTTCCATCATGTTGATGGACACCGTGTGCCAGGCAAATCCATGGAGGACCAGTCAGTATCCAGTTGCATTCTTATGTGGTTTGTACAGCTGGCACTCCACGCAACAAGCTAGGGATAAACGCAACATTGTAAGGATAGATTCCCAGTAGTAATACTGGCAAATATGGTTGGTTGTTTTCTTCAGGCCTCCATGCCCGACAACCTTGTGAGCTGCTTGCACTATAGCTGCTCTTTCTGATGGTTTAAGTAATAATAACTGCTTCCCGTTGATCATCTGATTACTTTTTCCATCCATGGTCCATTGTTTTTCATCACTTTCTGAAGTGTACCTTGGATTTCTTTGAGGCTCATTGCCAATTTTTCTGTCGACCATTCTCTAGAATAGCTCATCTGCCTGCGGGTATACCCATCTGGACCATTGGCAACTACAATAAGTCATCCACATTCTGGTGAGAAGCCCCTGCTCAGTGGACAATCTCATAATCATAAGTCTGGAGCTTAAGTGCCCATTTGGCCAGTTGTCCTTCCAGCTCTCTTAAATTGTGTAGCCAACACAGCAAAGCGTGATCGTTACCACCTTAAAGTGTTCCATGGATTTACACCAAACCTGCTTTCATGCGTAAATGACCGCAAGGCATACACGCTCAGTCATGGTTTAGTTCCTCTCAGCGGCTGAGAGTGTCTGGCTCACATACGCCACCAGATGCTAATCCCCAAGTTTGTCTACTTGGCTCAGTATGGCGCTGAGATTCACCACTAAAATCATCAGTTTGAAAAATAAACTCCTGATCAAATTTCAGATATTTCAGAATCGGCGAATCTATTAAACACTGGCATAACTCATCAAAGGAGTCCTGGCATCTTCATTCCATACAAATTCTTTTTTGATCCTTTAACAAATGGAATAATGGCTCGGCTATTTGGTCCAAGTCCCAAAGAATCTTCTGTAGTATCTGACCATCCCAAAGAACACCTGGATGTCTCAAACACTCTTCTGTACAGACATACGTTCTATAGCTGCTATCTTCTGGTTTGTGGTTGCAATTTACTGGAGTTGAAAAAATCCCATGTATTCCAACTCTTTCTTGAAGTGGCACTTCCTTGGCGAATCTTCAGGTTAGCCATGGACAGTCACTTAAATACTTCTTCCAAATGGTGTGGTGATCAGTAAACGTTCTACTGAACACGTTTATATCATCCAGTTATACCAGGATGCATGACAACTTCAAGTCACTTAATATCGCATACATGGCCTCTCTGGAACGTTGCAGGCGCATTACATAGACCCTGAGGCATCCTCGCCGGTTGGTGTAGCCCCTGCGTGGTAATAATCACACATTTCCTGGTCTTTCTTTGGCAAGTCGATCTGCCTCTATCCTGAGATCAGATCCATTGTGGAGAAATACTTCACTTCTCCCAAGCGATCTAGTGCATCATTGATCCTCAATAGGGGATACAAATCCTTCTTTGTAATTTTATTCAGCCTTTGGTAATCAATCACCACCCGTTTGGATCAATCCTTCTTCTTCACAATCAGAATTTTACTCACCCAGGGACTTGACAATAGAACTAGAAACTCATGATTTACTAGTTTTCAGATTTCATCCTCCACTACCGCTTCAGTGGCTTTTGATCATCAAATCAGTCTCATTCTTATCAGTAAATCTCCCCAGTGTCAACATTGTGGATCACATCTCGTGCACATCCTAAATTATGGTTGTCCTGAGTGAACACTTCCCGATACTTTTTGAATAGTTTGAGCACCTCCTCTTGATGGCCTTCGACAGATCAGCAAGCTGCTCTTGATCAACTAATAGTTTGACACTTTCAGTTACCCTAGCTGGTAATCCCATTTCATCAAAAGTCCCAAAATCTTGGAATCTTCTCAATTCAGCCATGAGGATCAGATGAACAAATGCAATGATCTGATTCCTCTTGATCTTCATCAGTTTTTCACTTAAATTCGCCAGGAGAACTCAAATTTCTCCATGGCCTGGCATTAATATCCCAGGAGCCACCCATGGCTTCACTCTGGACTTCTTCCAGGGGCTTCTGACCTCCTCATACAACAGCTCAGAAATCTTCAATGTCTACCCCGTGTCAACTATCATCTTCAATCCAGCTGGTATGGTCCTCTCATTCTTGATTCTTAGTGGAATTCCCTGGTTCTCTAGGATTTCCACTGGCATTTTGAGTCTCTTTCTACCAACTAATTGGTATTGAATTGGGAAAATGCCATCATTGTATATTAGATTGATGAAGTTGTTTCTCTGATTCAGCTGAGCTTCATCATCCTTCTGATATACCAATGATAACATCTGATCCAATATGGTCAAAATATTTTACTCGAAGTTACATTTAACTCCATATTTTTGCAGAAACTCCATTCTGATCAGAATGTCATAGTTTTGATTCGCCAAAACTATTGCTGGCGCATATACCACCAATGATTTGAATCATAGTGTCAGCACATTACACGCTTTACAGGAGATGGTGGTGTTTAGCCCAGCTGTCCCATATTCTTATGTTCCAAGTCTGGCGAGATCTTCATCCTCTTTACCAGCTTGGTTGAGACAATATTGATGAGCGCTCCGCTATTGACAATCTCCTCACCTTCACTTGATTCACTTGTATGTCTATATATGTACACTTGGAGTAGTGTAATATAATGTTTACTGAGTGAATAGCGGCGTTATTAGCCTTTTAGGTTGTGAATAATTTGCGCTGATAAATCAGGAAACAATTTCTTTATTGTGCTGAGGGGGATTGACAAATTAGCCTCATCTAAACGGATGTCAGACAATTCTGCAGGATTCTTGGTGGTTTAAATCTTGTCCACCAGTTGTTGGGCGTATGGCCGGGCAACTTTCTTGATTATCTTGGGGCAATTCTCTTCGCCCCAGCTCTAGTCACGGCGTTTACATCCATATTGAGCACTTGATACAGCTGATCCTGCTCGTTGTCTACAAACAGATTGCTGATATCAATTTCTTCATTCATAATGTCAGGAGAAACAGGTTTCTCCGCAGCTCTGGACTGTTCCCCATCTATGCTGTGGGCCCTTTTCCCAAATCCTTGGTAGCTGCTGACTCTTTGGCCTGGACCACATTAATCTGATCCTTTGGCTTCATACAGTGCATGGCGAAATGTCCTTTCTTACCACATTGATAGCAGACCTTTTCCTTCTTGTTTTACCGTCTAAATTCTTTGGTCTTATTCCCTGGCATGGTTTAATTGGTTGTCTCTTTAGCTCCTTTGTTTCCCTTTGTGGGATTCAGATTTTGTATAGGATTAAATTTGAAGCTTCTATTTGGGGCATCAAATGTCGCTCCCAAAATTTCCAAGTTATCTACCATCTGCAAGGTAGTTATTTCCCTCACGTTCATGGAAGACATCATGCAATGCAAATCGCAATAGGGCTGAAGGGCCGCTTGCAAGGAGATTTTAGAATCAAAGTTGTCTAATACTTTCGCTCCAGCCAGGATCTGTAACTCCTGGTAAAATCAATCCGCGAAGCTAGCTAAAGACTCGTCTTTATTAAACTGGATTCTCATAAATTACTGCTTGAGCTTCAACATGCCTGTCAGACTCCCAAACTCTTTCATGATGGCCGCCTTTGCCTCAGCATACAACCTGCTGTCCCCCTCCAGGTGAGGTAACATTAAGTTCTGACAGTCGGTTTCTAGGCATTTATGACCGTCAGCGCCTTTTGATGATCCCCAAAGCTATTCATGGTCATGTCAAACAGTCAGAAAAATGCTGGGGCGTTATCCCGATGAAAGTTGGCAATTTTGGCGTTGCCCTAAACTCCTCTGAGTTATTTCTGGCCGATTCTCTTGGTTCATCTACTCAGCTAACTTGAGGAGTTACTTCGGGTGTCATCTCTGAAATGGCATTAAAAGCGGGTGGCATATTCCTTGGGGTATTCGACTTTCCAAGTATCATGCAAGGACTTCTTTCTTCAGCATTGCTTGCCACATTGGGCTCACAAGCACATTTGTGAGCTTTAAGTTCCTCCACTTTTTGATTAATCTTTCTATATCCAATCCAAAATTTCTTAAACAAACGCGATTTGCTTCTCACTCCATTTTCAGGTATAAGACCTCTTGAACGAGGCCCCTTTTTTCTTCTTCAGAGAAGTTACTTTCCCTAGTAACTCGTTCCTAAAGCTTGCTACATTCTCTATTCCTTCCTCCACCTTGGCGACTCATTCTTCCAAGGCTGCAAACTCCTGATAGTCTGCTAAGTTTAGAGCATTCTGGTTTAAGTGGCTAACTTGGTCCACAGTTTGCGTAGCTTGTCTTTGTACAACATTCTTATATATTCTTCACTCAACTACCCCTGTAGTAAGCGCCAACTTGTAAAAATTTACTTAAGTTGTTATTGGCAAGCAACCCAGTAACCCTTTTACTGCACAGGTTCAGTTTCCTCGTGCACTTCATCATGGTGTATAGTATGAATTATTAATTGCTAATAGTATGGAGACTATTATCTGTAGTTGAGTATGAATTATATTTTAGCCCAACGCTTGGCCAG
Organism: Massospora cicadina; assembly: GCA_022478985.1. NCBI lineage: Eukaryota > Fungi > Entomophthoromycota > Entomophthoromycetes > Entomophthorales > Entomophthoraceae > Massospora > Massospora cicadina. Next base: position 262,351 of record JAKSZP010014445.1, on the reverse strand, counting down.
TATTCCCGATTAAAAACTTGTGATGTCACACTTTTAGGAATTCGTTCCCTTCCTCTTGTCCACCCAATCTTTGCTGAAATACCTCAGTGACAGTCTCCTCTGTCCAACACACAGTTGGCAGCTATCCCCAATTGTGGCTCCTTCTTCTCTAGATTCCCGCTCAGTTCTTTACTCTTTTCACTAAGAGTCTTCCAAATATTTTCCTCTGCAATAAGATCCTTGAGACAGAACAGCACAATGAAAGCTGATGATAGTTTAACTATATACCAATTGGATAAATTAGAACTAAATAACTCTTATTATCTTCTATATTATCTTGTTTTTATTATAGTGAATCCTTGGGAATATATATAGTGGGGAATTTGGCTTATCTAACCCTCAGTTGACACCTCTTCGATGAAACAGCAGCCATTGTCAATGAATTACCCATCCTTGTCTTGTCAGCGATGGTCTTCCCCATCCTGGCTAGGATTCCGTCATTGGATATCCTTGAGACCTCAAACAGAAAGATTCAGAAAACGTGTCCCTAACATTTTTCTCTCGATCTAAGTGAACCAACCATATTTGGCTAGCGACCTGCTTAGGTAATAGGACTTATTATCCATTAAGGCAGGTCACTCACCAACCAATCGATTCATTAGTTGCAGGCGGCATCACTCACCTTGCAACTTGTTACTTATTCACAATCAGTCAGTGATCAAACCCAACCAATCCCAATTGGTACGCCTTATAGTTAATCACTATCAGATGCCCCTATTTTGTTGGCAACTCCACCCAATGAGATCTTAAGTATATGTCCGGATTGATCCCCAATGGATACAACCAGGCGAATATCCCAAAATCTCCCAAACATAGTTACTCTGAAACTCAGGCCAACCAATTTTTGATTCAATTCTCCTTAGGGAATTTTCCCCTAGTGATACCAGGTAATCTAGCAGGCTGGGAATATGGGCAAAAATCCCAACAATCACTATCATAATTTTGTCAATATTATTGAGATACAATGATAGGTTTTACACAGGGTCAACCCACCAAGCAACAGCAGACAATATGAAGATTGTCAGCCCCCAAAACAATTTAATAAATATAATAGAATATGAAGCAATTGCTCCATTTATGCTTTTTTATAATATTTAATGGCAGATCTCTTATACTCTGCTATACTCTTCTTATCAACAAACAATCCTCCCCCTTCAATCGTCTCATCTCACTAATATCTCGGTGACTTTGTATGATACTGCTCTCTCATCTTAGACTATTTGGTTCCGCCATATCCTCATTGATTCTGGCAGAGTCTACTAATTATTAAATTCATGATTGTCTTAGTTTGAGGCGAACTACTAATATTCATCATATAACAACATCACCCTATTGCCTAAAAGGAGGCAATCAACTAAATATTTGTTTGAGGCTCAATATCACCCTATCGCCTTAAGTCAAGTTGATCACATCAATATTTCATATTACCAGGTTCAGCCAATCTAGCCCATTCTGCCAAAACTACTTAGGGCTTAACATCCAGTCATAGCAGAATCTTGACAGGGAAGTTCAAGGCCCCTCCGCCATTTGTGATGGTACTAACAATTCAGCAAGATACTGAAAGTTTAGTTTTATCCAGTTATAGTTAAGCACTCCTTATTATACCGTTTAACATGTGCCATAATTCCCTTCCAATTAAATGTACATTTAATAAGCTCCAAGATTTCGCCTTACCAGATTGCCTCACAGTTATCCCATCATGGTGTTTCTTGATTATTTCCTGGAGTTGAGGTCCGGTGGGAACACAAGAGCGTCCTTGGAACCATACTATATTGCCCTTTATTTAATGACTAGCGGAGTTACCCATGCTTTGCTACAGTATCTATAGAATTTCAGATACAAATTTAACTTAGATTTTATACTATAAATAAACAATAACCACTCAGCCAAATTTTATTGCCCAATTGAATCAATCAAAAACCACCAACCACTTAGCTAAACTTGACTGAACATATCAATCCAACCAATAACTAATCACCCCTTAAAACCAAACTGTGACCTATTTATTTAACCAAAAGCCATCAACCACTCAGCCAAACAAGATGAACTTATTGAGTCAATCAAATAACACCAAACTGCTACCCAAAATATCTCTCTATATATTTAAAACCATTATGTATGTGATATGTCTTCCAAACTACTAAATATACTTCTACTTAACTTGAAAAAAGTATTTTATTAATTAGGTGATTTGAATTGGGCAGGGTTTTTTTAAGAATATAAAACTAACATCAAGGTTCCTGTGCTTTGCTATATTGTTTAAACTTCATCAGATAATCCATATTGATAAATCACAAACCGCTTAGCTAAAACCATTGAATATACCAAATCAACCAATCACCAACTGCCTCACATTACTAAACTTAGCAAAATTTAAAAACCACCAACCACATATCAAAACCAATTAATTTATTAAATTAATCAATAGTTAACTTCTTTATTAAAAACGTTAAGCCTAATCAAACCTAAACCATCAACAGTTCAATAAAACCATTTAAACTATTGAATCAACCAAATATCAAACTTCTCAGCTGTAACAAAATACTGATTTCCATTAAAAACATATTAATGGAGAACTTGTTACATATAAAACTTTTTATTTTACTTTGAAAATAAAAAATTAGGCACAAGGTGCACATGGACCCCCTCCCATCCACCTATAGCCAAATTTTCAGAGCTCTACATGCTCTAGTTTTAGCTGGGCATCATGCGCACACACACACGGACACACATTTACTTTTATATAGAGATTCCTCATTAAATCAACCTAATTCATTTTGCATATGAAAAAAAACTTTGTATATTCAGTGGATGAATATTATGAGAGGACTTTCTGACAGATTAATACTCCTCTAAATTCTCCAGAGAAGCAAGAGCAGGAGTGCAAGTGATAGGAGAGGGTTTCTTAGATAAAATCATACCAGGGGAATCACCAAGTGGGTGTTATACAGCTCCACTTCCTTGAAGTCAGGAACTAAGGCTGGGGTCCAGCTTTATGCTTCAGTTAATCAATTTTTCTTGCTTTTATGAACTTATAAGAGAACCCAAATTGTTTAGAGGGTCTCATGCCAGCTGTTTGCCTTGGGGGCAGGGCATGAGAGTCTCTGTAGTACCGTAAAGCCAGGTGATTGGTATGAATAGAGAACAGATGGGAGAACCATTTAGAGGTGGCGTAAAAGAATTTATTGCTTCCACTACTGCCAACAGATCTTTATCATAAACAGCATTGCTTAACTCAGGTAATTACATTTTTCTGAAGAGGCAACCCACTGGATGCTTGACTCCATCTGTTTTCACTTGCAATATAAGAGCTTTAATACCATGTTTTTAGCATCACTAGCTAACATAAACGCTTTATCTGGAACCACGTTGCGAAGTAATGACGTATCAAATAGGGTGCACTTTACAGCCTTATAACATCCTCCATTGTAGATGGCCATTGAAGTTTTCTGGCTCCACTGTTCTTAAACAGGGGTGAGATGACATCTGAAAAATTGGTAGTAAATTTCTTTAGGAAGGTGATTGTCCCTAAAAACTTCTCAATTTTTTAACTGAGGTGGCGCAGGTCAATCATGATTAACCTTCTCTTTTTCCAGAGTGATCATTTGACATTTTTAAAACATAATGTTATCCAAGAAGGTGACATGGGACTTAAAGCTCACACTTACTTATTTTTGGTGTCAGGTTCACTGCTCTCAAGCTTTTAAATACCTTCCATAAGTGAATCTCATGATATGCTTGATCTGGGTGAAAATCAGTATACCATCCATATATGCCAAAGCGCACATACCTAACTGATCTCCTAAGCTGCATCTCTATGATGGTGGAAAATTCAGGTGCGCTCTTAAGGCCTGTCAGACATTCTCCTTTTTTATGTAAGAAAAAGAATGTTGGAGGTATTAGTGCTCCCAAACCTGCTACTATGATTGGCCCATCACCTGCCCAATCTTCTAATAATAATGTGGATATCACTAATATGAGTATCCACAGAGAAAAAACCTTAGTGGATTCTCAGTGAAATCCTAACAACTGGAGAAATATGATTTATCACAAAAATTGGCTTAAAAAGGTAATAATTAATAATAGAAATACTCTGACTCCTCAGTCAAATTCAAGGAGTATAATATCGCATGGATCAGAACCTCTGCAAGGCAAGAAGATTTTACCTGTCGATGATTGGGTGCAAGTTAACCAATCATTACCATCTGAGAATAACCACCGCCGAGGTGCAAAGATTTTACTCAAGGATGATAGGGCAAAAATTAGCCAATCATTACCATCTGAGTCTGACCACCACCAAATTACCCAATCATTACCATCTGAGTCTGACCACCGCTGAGGTGAAAAGATTTTACTCACTGGTGATTGGATACATTTTCATTAAATCATTACCGCATGGGTCAGTTTTGCCTCCAAAAAATTTTTATCTCCGATCTGATAGGCCAAAAGCCTATATTTTTCTAATTTAGATAGCTGAGCTTTGCATTCTTTTGCCTCAAATACCCCTGGTCTCAAAAGTCAAACTAGTTTATATAGCAATAACTAGTATCAAGAAAGGGACCTTTCCTGGTTTTTGCCCTGCCTGAATAATAAAAACATAAAAGACTTTAATAAAGTGTTATTTTATACTTTTATTAAAAAGTGAATATCCCATTTAAGTCTATTATTTGTGGCATCCATTGGCGGATCCCACAAATTGGTGCTCACTACAGGGGTCAAGCCCCTGAATACTTTGATAAGTATTAAGAAGAAATGGAGAGTGTTACCCACTGGGTGCAAAATGGGGAAGAAACTGAAGAAGATGATTGCATGGACAGTCCTACTGCTCTGATATTTGAAGAAAAACAATTTGAGCACATATTAATACCTGAGTCTCATCGCATCACTTGGCCAGCCACTGAAGCTGTGAGAGACCTCACTCATGGCATCCTTAACTCAGGTGACCTTGCATCTCGCGAATGAGTGTTGTTGGTAGAGGAACGCCACTTGTTTCTCTATGAGACTAGTGTCCTCTCAGAGACCTATGGTCAGCTTACAAATTTGACCACCTATGTCCACAAAGAAGCTCACCCTGCTTTGGTCAATATGATGCATCTCTTAGCCGGCCATCATGAAGAGCTTCTTCAACACCTAGATACCCATGCAGCTCTGAATTCAGCCTATGAAAAGTTGTATCAACTGACCTCCAAACATCTTGGGGAAGTTAAGTCTGGTGTGGAAGCTAATCGCAACTTCATCATACATCTACATGACCAATTTACTATTATGGACACTGGGAATGTAAAGTATGTCGAGGAGGCCATGAAGATATTCCTGGATGAACTTAACGCATCCTCCACTAGCACCCACTCGTTGTTAGAGGAGTTTGCTAAAGAACTTGAAAAAGCAAAATGAGCAAACGTGTCATGACCTTTCAGCCCATGACTCCGTCCTTCAAGATAAATATGAACAGCGTGTGGCTGTGGTGGAGCAGCAGTTAATTCAGGCCTTTTTACGTGTGGATGAGCTTGAACGCCGTCTTTTGCTTAAACCATCTAGCACCACCACCACCACCTTCGCGGCCAAGGTTGTTCAGCTAGGAAAGGAGCTAGCTCTCAAAGCTTCGTTGGAAAATACCAAATATTTGGCACATTGTCTGACTGCATGCGAAATTGAAGCAAAAGAAAAACTTCACTGGAAAGCCCTGAGCTGTTGAAGGAAGTATACAGCTGACTAACGCAGGTTGAGCGAAAGTATGAACAGATTAAGGAGGGGGTACAAGGCCCCAGCTCTCACTCTCGTGACGATGTAGGATGTAAACAAATGAAAGAAGAGCTGAAGAACCGCATGAAAGCTGTGGAAACTGCTTAATTAAGCCAAAGCTCAATGGTGTCACAACTTTGTCTTAAGTCTCTGCAATGGAAAACCGAGTGGAAGACTTTGAAACTCATAAATCAGGGATCAAAGCTAGACTAAGACTATGCGAATCTGGGCTTTAGAAGCCCTCTCTAAAATAGAAACCTGGCTTGAAGCCATGCAAGATCAATTTGATCACCTTTCATGGACCTTTGATAAATTGAGCTACCGCTCTGAAACCCCAATGACAGAAGCTCCAGCTATTCATACCCTTACTGGGAATGACTACAATTTATTCAAACTAACGTTTAAAGACAAGTTTATCCCCGGCAAGGGTAGCATTGCTTCGTTTTTATACGTTTATGAAGCAGCTATGAAAGGGGCGACTGATCGTCAGAAGGCCAAGCACATTCTTTCCTATTTGGGCCACATGGCTCAAGAGGTGATGGTCCCACACATGGATGCTCTAGCACCTGGTCCAAAGTTAAAGAGTCCCTCATAAACACGTTTGGCTCAAATTAGGCTTTAAGCATGAAAAAGCAAGCCTTTATGCATATGAGCATTTGAAATGGGGGAGTCAGTGGTCGCCTTTGTGGAACGATTCTATATGGAAGCACAGACGTTGGTAACCTCAAAAATGTTGATTTTGGACGATGCTATAGCCGCCGCTTTGACTGGAGTGGCTTCTTACCTATCGCTAGAAATGTACATCACCTCCGTTAAATGCTATTTCCAAGCCGTTCAAGACATCAAGGAGGCGTTAGTAGATGTCGCCAATTTCCATAAGCCCAAAGTTCCACGTGGAGCTGTATCTCGACCTCATGTTTTAACCATTGAGGATTCTCAGCCTAAGCCTTAAGCCTTAGCTATTTAAGACAAGAAGGAGCCCCTTCAGATAATGGGTCCTAAAGAGCAAAACCCCAAAGCAAAACGTCCTGAATGCAACTTTTCTTTCTCGTTGCAATCACTTCTGCAACCTATTCAATTCAAGTCTGAATCTAGTTTAATAATCTCACAGAGGAGATTAGTCTGCACCCATGTCAGGGAGCAGTTGGGCAAGTAAGGTAAGAGGAGCAGGTGGAAGGCCCGCGGCCTCAAACATTCAAAAACGCCCCAGAGAAACTGGCGGTTTAGACAAAAATTTTAAAAAACTGGCGGTCACTATTTCCCCAGAAATCCTCGCATGGAAAGCACGATGCAACCAGTACATTAACACGCCACACTCCCAGCCACTCTTATCAGTAGAATACGGAGTCTGTGTGTTTCTGGACATCCAACAAACGGCCTTATGGGAAAAATTTTGTGAAGATGTGCACACCTTTTTCCCAACCGCGGTGTACATTGCACCTCACTCCATGTCACACGGTTGGCTGGACCTAGGTTTCAAAAACAAAGAGGCAGCAGATGAGGCTGCTGCAGTGCGCTTAGTGGTTGACCTCCCTGAAGGGCAATGGGTCATCGAAACCAAACGTACCAGATGGACAAAATCAAACCAAATTTTCCTCACGTTTGATTTTTTGCCTACTACGGTAAAACGTGACATTTCTGGAACAACACCTGAAAGATGGTCTCACCATATATGGCGAAATACAATCTTTTGAAATGCAACGCTTCATGCTGATGCCACACCTGTGCACTGGCAAAGCCATCACAGTTCTGACCCCGACCAAGGAGATCACAAAGGACCTAACCCAGATCCCGCACTCCACTTTTATTGATATTGCAGGGCATACCACCCACCCATTCTGGGTGACCGTGGACAGCGCGCCCCCCATCTGCACCCACTGTGACGCGTTTGGCCATAAGGCGCATGCATGCTCCACCAAGGAGGGCGTCACATTCCAAGAGCACCCCTCAGCGGCCATAGCTAGTGGAGAGGCACACTACGAATCAACTGCAAGCACCAAAGAGGCTTTCCCATGGGGAGCACAAGGCTGCTACCTACTGGTAAAGCCTATATCCCCGCAAGAGCAGAAGAAGGCCAAGCAGGCCCACAAGGCTGCGGCCAAGGTAGCGGCCAAAGCCACCACCGCTATCCCACACTCCCAACACCAGGAGGATATTGAAACCTTCGCGGTGGAAGCAACTCAGGAATCCATCAACCAATCAGATTGGGAAGCCCATGCTGACTAGGCCACTCAATCCGAGGATCCAATGGGAGACTCAATCTCACCCAATCGTTGCACCCAAGCTCCGGTTGAAACTGACTTGGGGCCCATCCCAACTGAAAAAAATTTTGACCCGCTCAATGGTGCACTGAACTCATCCGCGCCACAAAAAATTCGTCCGACGTTGGGGAAACAAAAAGTGAAGGCTAAAGCCAATGCAACTCTTTCTGCAAAAATTGATAAAAATCCCAATAGTGTTGCTGCTAACACCCATGCTGCTGTGAAGGCCCATGGGGATCTAGAGGAGGCTAGTGGGCCCAGTTGCCCACCCCCTCACACCTAAGGTGCAATGGGGGAAACCTTCACTTTAGGGACGTTGAATATCGCTGGACTTAAGGCCTCGCCATCCTGGGCTAGGAAACTGAGTTTTTTACAACAAAATTTACCCGTGGATATCCTGGCCATCCAGGAGTCCCACTGTCCACGAGGTTCCAAGGAAGCTTGGAAAAAAATGCTCCTCCCATCCCTATCCTTTTGGTCAGAGCACTGTGGGGTGCTAATTCAGAAAAACAATTTTTTCATATTTTTATCGTCAGAAACCTTCCTCAATAGCTGAGTCCTCATTGTCACCTTCTCGTGGGCTGATGTGGTACACGCTATCATCAACATCTATGCCCCAAATGGTGCACAAGAGCGTTGGGAATTTTTCTCGCTGGTCAAATCCCTCCTGCTACCCCAGACCCTTTCATAGTCAGCGATATGAACTGCTGGCTAAACACTCCAATGGACCAGTGGCCTTCCTCCTCTCACACCCCCCAGGGCCACATTGAACTTCGCGTTCTAAAAGCCACCCTTGGGTTAATGGATGCGCTGCTGTGGCAATCCCCGCTAGTCAATAACATAACGCGCCCCCACGTCCATAATGGCCAATTAAGGTCCATGTCCCACATCAACCTTATCCTTACGCTGGCGAAATTCCAACCCCACATATCCCACTTTAAAATAACAAAAATTGAATTCTCCAACCATTGACTGGTCTCGATAACCTACCACCTACCTGTCACAGCTTCTAAGGCCCCACATTGGTGTAAAATCCGCCCCTCCGAGCTCGCGTTACCATGATTTTCCACGTGGGTGGAATCAGCAACTTTGGCAAAAGAGTTTGTTGCACCATTTTGCGCGGACCCCATTTCCACATGGGCAACTTTCAAAGATGATACCATCCGCCACTCTCACAACCTCTCCTCCAGATGCTCACAAGCCACATCAGCTGTCATTTCGCGTGCTCTGGCAGAGTTGGCACACCTGGAGTCCAATATCCTAGCTACAGGATACAGCTCTGCATAGGGCTGGAAGTGGGCGGAGGCATCTGCCCACCTCAACGTGCTCAAAAGGCAACACAAACATCGGGTTTGTGTTCAATACAGGGCCAAACGCATCACAAAAGGTGACAAGTGCACCGCAAATTTTTTTAAAAAATATTTGCACCACTCCAGAATGTGGCCTGCACACAGGTGTGAAGATTGGATGATTCCATTGTGGATATTCCAGCTGAAGTGGCAATCAAAACGCAAAGATATTACTCTGAGTTGTACCAATCTGATCCAATTCAGCCAGCCAAAGTGGCAGATTTTCTCAACTGAGCCCACATCTGCACCATTTTCTGATACCTGGAAATAATGAATTTGATTACTCTGAACGAATTATGGACAGCCATTCGCGGTGCACCAAACCAAAAATGCCCAGGCCAAGATGGCATTCCATATGAATTCTACAAAAAGTACTTCAAATATATATCCCCACTACTGCTGGCCTCACTTAACCAGAGCCTTTTGGAAACGCGCCTCCTGCCAGGAGGACAAGAGGCCTTCACCGTCACACTCTTCAAGAAAGGGGACAAGCTAGACTTAGCCAATTGGCGCCCCATTTCTTTAACTAACACGGATACAAAAATTTTAACCAAAATCATGGCTAACCATTTAAGGATTGTAGCATCTGCCACCATCTCCCCAGAAGAATTGGGTTTCATACCCAGAAGGTCGATTTGGGACAACGTGCACTCTGTGGCCAACACATGCCAGTCCACAGCCTCTGGGGCACTTTCATTCTTGGACCAACAGAAGGCTTATGATAGAGTAAACTGGGAATACCTCAGGGCCTGCCTCCATCAATTCCGCTTACCCCTCGCTTCATCAACTGGGTGATGCTGCTCACGGAATCTGCAACTATGGCAGTACGTGGCCCTGGCTTCCTAACGGAAGTAGTCCGCCCTCAAAGGGGCTTGCAACAAGGAGATCCCCTTAGCCCACTCTTATACAACTTCAGCCTTGACCCACTACTTCGAAATGTGAATGCCCAACTCACCAGGGTCCATGTGCCAGGCCAAGCCCCAGTCAAGATGATAAGTTTTGCAGACGACTGTGTGGTTGGGGTGTCTAATAATAAAGATGCACGCGCACTTGAAGCCCTCATCCAGGAGTATTCCCGAGTAAGTAACGCTGCACTGAATGCCTCCAAAACCGAAATCATCCTCCTTGGTCGGTATCATAACTGCTGGGCCCCTGCAACCAGCGCTCAGCCCAGCCCATCTTCTCGCACACGCGCTCGCCCTCCCAGCTCACCCCACACCGCCCCACTGGTGCTCCCCTTTGTGCCACGCCCTACCATAGGGCTGGTCCGCCATCTGGGCGTGTGGTTGGAGGCAGGCGGATAAGCATCAGCGGTATTGGAGAGTCATATTCTAGACAACGTGACAAAGCGCATCGCCTCCCTCAGAGCCCACCCTACTTCCCTTACTGGTAGGGTCGTTTTGGCCAACTCTATGCTCCTCTTTAAAGTCTGGTTTGGAGCCCACGCCATCCCCTTCTCCCCATGCTTCTTCAAATCCTTGCATGCCCTGCTGCAAGGATGGCTATAGTCAGGTCGCCCTCCACCAGTATGGTTAGAGGTCATGTTTGGCCCTCATCAGCATGGTGTCATGTGCCTTCTTGACTTCAGAGCCCATGCGGCCAAGATCTTGGGTACCTGTATTGCGGCTTTCTCCGCCCCTATGCTCCCCTCCCAACACTGGTCCCACGCAGCCCGCTCCAACTTCTCCCGCGCCTTGGGCCTCAACAATCCATAGAGCCCCCATTCCCTGATGAACTACCTGGCTTCACACCCATTGGCCATAGGTCCTCACGGTACTAAAACCCACTACAAACGAATCCTCCTCTCCATGCGGAGTGCTGAGTGGATAATTCATATTAGTGGACATACAACCTGAAGAGGCCGCCCCTCTCCTCAGTTCACACAAGAGGTACAGGGGCTACCCATCCATGATGGCGTGATCCCCACATGGCCCCATGTCCTATCCAGGGTGGACTACCTGGACATGATGGACATCCCTTACTCCATTGAGACCCAAAAAACTATCTGGAAATACGCACACCATCCTCTGTTGCAGCCTCAAATCTGTTCCCATGTGTGGCGCTGCCTGAGTTGGGTGTACCGTACAGCTGAGAGCTCTATTGCTTTACACTCATCCTGCATCATGTGTGGACAGTATGGAACGCTGTTCCACCGCCTGGAGAAGTGCCCCACCTCTAAAGTGATATGGCGCGAAGTCCAAGATCTGCTTGGCCAGGATCAAACACATCCTTTCAGCCTGTCAAGAGATATGTTTGCTTTATCAATGGCCTCCCCCTTCCACCCTCCCTCCATGCTCTGGTGGTCGCATTAGCCATGTGGACTATCCACATGATTGTCTTTAATGCCATCGCAGGCTCTACTCCCACCCTCCCAGAAGCTGTCCACAGATTCCGGTCTCATTTGGTGGACCACTTTCAGGCGAGGATGTTTGGATACCTCCCACCACATTGCCGACAGCTGGTCTCCTCCTGGTTCCCAGTTTGGTTTATCAAATCAGACCCTTTTTTCCACACGTGTTCAATTGTGGCTACGGCCCATTCACACGTTCCCTCCCCTCCCCATAAGTGGCATTCCCGCTGGCAACAAGAGATAGCATCGCTTCTCTGGGGTGCCTTCCATGTTACTAAGTTTTGTCTCTTTTGGGTGACATTCAGAATTGTCCATCCCCTGGTCGGCCTTCCTCGCAATAAATTAAATTAAAACGTCCTGAACGCCCTCAGTGTGAATACTGCAACAAGTTTGGCCACATGGAGGCTATGTGTTGGAAAAGAAAGCTGACGCCAAGGAACAGGAGCAGGGGAAAAAAATGTCAGCATAGGGAAGGGCACACTTATTGCTGACAAACCTCATGTGCCTAACTCATTTAACCAACTAATGACATTACCTCACGTTATAATACCCCAGGGGATGATTCTGAGGGGGATATGGATGAGGTCGGCTATTATGTTGTCAGAGTACCTGCTGAGGTGGAAGTCCCCAATTGTCAGACATCCACTTTCTTGACCCAGGAAGAGGAATGTTGGAGGTATGAGTGCTTCTGAATCTGCTACCATGATTGGCCCATCACCAGCTCAAACTTCAAATAATATTGTATTTATTAATAATATAATTACAAAAGGCGAAAAAACCCTAGTGGATTCTCGATGGAATCCTAACTATCGTAGAAATAAGGATTATAATCCAAATTGGCCAAAAAGGTAAAAAATAATAATAGGATTACTCCAACTTCTCAACCAAATCTGAAGTGTTCAGTATTGCATGGATCTGAACCTCCACGAGGTGAAAAGATTTTACTCGTCAATGATTGGGTGCAAATGAACAAATTAATACCCCTTGGATCTGAACCCCCCTCAAGGTGCAACGAATCTACTTGATGATGATAGGGTAAGGATTAACCAATCATTACCACATAAGTCAGCCCACCACCGAGGTGAAAAGATTTTACTTGAAGGTGATTGGATACAATACATCAAATCATTACTGCATGGGTCAGTTTTGCCTTCGAAAAATTTTATCCTCAATCTGATAGGCTGATAACCTATATTCCCTAATTTGGAAGACTGAGCTTTGTATTCTTTTGCCTCAAATATTGATGGTCTCAAAATTCAAACTAGTTTAAATATGAAAAACTAGTATTGCAAAAAGGACCTTTTCTGGTTTTGCCCTGCCTGTTTAATAGAAAACATAAAAAACCAAAATAAGTATTATTATATACTTTTATTAAAAAGTAAGTTTCTCACTCTGAGAAATTATTTGTGGCCTCCAATAGCGGATCCCACAAATTGGTGCTCAATACAGGGATCAAACCCTTGCATACTTTGATAAGTATATAAAGAAAGTAATGGAGGCAGCAAACGTGAGCAGCTCTCCTGGATTCCAACTAGTTGCTCTCAAGAAGCAACTAGCTAGCTTTTTCTCCCGTCTTAAAAAACTAGAGCAACAGTTTATTGAACCATTGGGAGTGAGGCCACCTTGCCTATCCTCTCTGCAACATCTGCAGCTTCAGCGCAACGTAAAGCAGAGATCTTAACTGAGGATTCTCTTTCCACTCAACCAACAAGTGCGTTCCCTAGGGGTATATCCCCCATTTCAGCTACAACCTTGCCCATGGTTGAGAATACCTCGGGGGCCAACTCTGAGGGGGTTACGATGATGCTGGGTACTAATTGGGAGCTCCTGCAGAAGTGGAGGTCCTTGTTCGCCTTAACACTGAAGGAGTAGATGAAACCACTATACCTGAGGAAACTTACCTCCGCCAAGTTATAGGTTGCATGGAAACTATTGAGACAGCCAGCGATTTTGATCAGCTCCTATCAAGTCTAATTCACCCTATACAGCGAAGGCATACCTTGCAGTCTATTATGGAGACTCACTCTGAGACTGCACGCAAATTAACCTCCACTTTTCATCTCCAGGAGGTCTTAGCGCTGTCAGCCAACTTTGGAAGCACACTTACCAAGGTTGAAGTAGTTGTTCATAAAGTCTGGGTAATGGCTATCCTGGATACAGGTTCTCTAGTAAATATAATTTCATCTCAGCCGATGAAAAAGATTAAATTTATGCCTGACTTGGATTGTATCAAGGAATTTGGAACTGCGGGACCAAACAACACCCGCGCTCTTGGCGCTTACTCTTCTCTTCCCATACGCGTTGGGAAGCTTATCCTATTGGCCCCCACTGTGGCCTTAGATAATAACTCCTATGATATGCTCATAGGTACACAATTTATGATCGAATATGAAGACATTATCAACATGAAGCAAGGGTTCCTATCTTTAATGAACTACGAAGTTCCATTAATCTTAACCACCAAAGAACATATCAAGAATGACTACACCTGCTTGGTTGAATACCCCTCTTCCGCTTTGTCTTTACACTATGCTACTTCTGGACGTAACACTAAGAAATTGCCTGATTCAGTGGAGGCTAGCGATGGTATTCCATTTTATGCGGCTGATAAAGTGGTGATTAAGTCTGGTGAACAACGAGTGGTTGATACAAAATTACACTCAAATCCCACGCCACTGCTTACAACACCTCTTAAGTATCGATGGAGTTAGCCCTTTTGAGCCTCGGGTATTGCCTGGCGTTTTAGACCCAGCCTATCAGAGGCCTATTACTTTACTGTTGGGAAACCTCACCGAAAAGGACATAATTGTAAGAAAGCATCAGGAGATGGGCCGAGGGTTTCTACTCCCCGTGGAGGAAGTTGAAAAAATCCACTCTATTGACTTGATGGCAGATTTAGGCCTGCCCACAGATAACCTGGTATGTACCTTGCCAAACGTCCACATTTCGGATGAGCTGACCTCAAATGAGTTGGAGAAAGTGCAAACTCTTCTGGGTGAGTATAGTGATATATTTTTGAAGTCAGACAATAATTACGGCCACATGAAGGGCTGGTGCCACCCCATCAATGTGGGTGATGCTCATCCCATATGGTCTAAACCTTATCACAAGTCAAAGGTGGAAGAACAACAAATGAGGACAGAACTCACGCAGTTAATAGACGCGGGGTTATTAGTTCCTTCACAAAGCCCTTGGTCCTCCCCCTTTTGCTAATTAAAAAGAAAAACGGAGGTCACTGGGTAGTTATGGACTACCGCAGGTTAAACAATATCACAAAAAAGGATAGCTATCCTATCCCGCGCATTGACGATGCCCTGGTCCAGCTCTCAGGCTCAAATTTTTTCTCTGCTATGGACTTGGCCAGTGGTTATTGGCAAACGGATCTATCTCCCCAAGACCAGGAGAATTTGCTTTGATATGTAGTGAAGGTCTTTTCCAACCCACGCGATTACCTCAAGGGTTGTGCAACGCGCCTGCTCCTTTCCAGCGTGCAATGGATCACATTTTGCAAGATCTTAAGTTAACCTGCGTTATTGTCTACCTCAACGACATTACTGTATTCTCAAAGACCTTTAACAAACACCTTTATCATATAAAGGAGGTATTCCAACGCTTACAACGCTCCACTATCAAATTAAAGCCTTCAAAGTGTTCGTTCTTTCAAAAGAAATTAAATTTCCTCGGACATACCATTTCTCAAGAGCATATCCAACCCATACAAGATAAGGTTGAAGCGAATGCCAGTATGCCTCCCCCCAAAAACCTATGGGATATACAGGTATTTTTAGGGATGATGGGGTATTACCATCAGTTCATCCCTAAGTTTGCCCAACTCAGTGAGCCCCTTGTTCGTTTACTGAAGAAGAATATCCCTTTTCAATGGGGCACTGAACAGAAGGCTGCTTTTGAAACGATGAAGCTGCTGCTACAAAAACGGCCTATCATAAAGCATCCCAATTATGGAAAACCGTTTATCTTGTTCACAGATGCCTCAGACTACGCCGTTGGGGCCATCCTAGCCCAACTAGATGAAAAAGGGGTGGATCATCCTGTCTCATATTTTAGTAAGATGCTATCAAAGGCAGAACGCAACTATAGTGTTACCAAAAAGGAGTGTCTCGCCATTCTACTTGCAGTGAAGCATTATCGCCCATTCTTGTATGGGACCTCTTTCACTGTGATCACAGACCATGCCTCTTTGAAATGGTTGCATAACATGAAGGACCCTACGGGGCGCTTAGCTCGCTGGGCTCTAAAGCTTCAGCATTATAATATGAAGATCAAACACCGCACTGGAACCCGCCACATGAACGTTGATGGGTTAACTCGGCTGCCTATTCTCCACCCAAATAATAGTGAAGCGGAGCGGTTGTATGATCTTCTAATGACCCCAAACGACTGGGAAGATGAGGATGAGCCTGTACAGAAGATGTTGGCATGGCACTCCTGTAACACAAAAAGTAGAAAATGAGAAATTGTATAAACAAGTGGGGGTGAAGTGGTTGCCTTACTTACGACCCTCAGAACGTGTACCTGTCATCCTAGAAGCTCATTCAACTTTAGGCCATGGAGGAGCAAAGAAAACTTATGAGTGGATAAAGGATCGGTATTTCTGGGAAGGAACCATGGAAGCTATCATCAAAGTCTTGTATGCTTGTCTTACATGTAAGAAGCAGTCTCAATTCAAGACTAGATATCAATATCAGCTGACTACCCCGCAGCAGTCATTCCATATAATAAGCTTAGATGTAGTAGGCCCGTTCCCTCAAACCATAGGTGGAAACAGATACATTTTGGTAGGCATTGGCCATTTCATGAAGTGGGTTGAAGATGTGGCGTTGCTGGCTCAAACTGCTAAGGCCACTGCCACCTTCCTACACCAAAATATTTTCACTTGACATGGGTGCCCTCAAGTACTACTCTGTGATAATGGAAAAAACTTCACCTCTAGAGTATTCAAAACCTTAGCTGCTTCCCTGGGAGCCCAGCAACTATTCTCAGCTCCATATAACACCTCAACCAATGGTACAGTGGAATGAGCCGATGATACTCTGGTTATGATATTATGGAAAATGGCTTCATCTGATCCCCTTCATTGGGATCAATATCTCCCAAGCGCACTTATGGCTTACTGAATTAGCTATCACCAGATTTTGAAAATGTCCCCTTTTCGAGTTATGTATGGCAGGGAACTGGGCATACCTCTCTATTAGCTAAGGATGTCTTCTCTGGTGAAGAGGAACCCGAGAAAGCTATGCAAAGGTTAGCTAATTGCATCATTCACCTTCGGTTGGAGGCTATGACCAACCTAGATAAAACGGTTACTAAAGAAGGTCAATCTGCCAATGAGCTCCAAGCTCCCCTACCCTCTTTCCAAGTGTCAGATAAGGTATTATATTACCACAATTGCATAGCTCCCCAAAGTGGCAAACTTGGATCAATCTGGGAGGGGCCATTCACCATCATGTATAAAAGAGAAAATGAGTATCCTATAAAGTCTCTGGCCACCGGAATTATCATAGACTGGGTACATGTCCGCTTCCTACAACTCTACACCCCTCTCAACATTCTTGAGGGGGGCAATGTTAGACATCCACTTTCTTGACCCAGGAGGAAGAATGTTGGAGGTATAAGTGCATCTGAATCTGCTACCATGATTGGCCCATCACCAGCTCAAACTTCAATAATATTGTATTTATTAATGATATGATTACAAAAGGCGAAAAAACCCTAGTGAATTCTCAGTGGAATCCTGACTATTGGAGAAATAAGGATTATAATCCAAATTGGCCAAAAAAGGTAAAAACTAATAATAGGATTACTCTGACTTCTCAGCCAAACCTAAAGTGTTCAGTATCACATGGATCTGAACCTCCGAGAGGTGAAAATATTTTACCCATCAATGATTGGGTGCAAATGAACAAATCATTACCCCTCAGATATGAACCCCCTTAAGGTGTGACGAATCTACTCAATGATGATAGGGTAAGGATTAACCAATCATTACCACATAAGTCAGCCCACCGCCAAGATGAAAAGATTTTACTTGAAGGTGATTGGATACAATACATCAAATCATTACTGCATGGGTCAGTTTTGCCTTCGAAAAATTTTATCCTCAATCTGATAGGCTGATAACCTATATTCCCTAATTTGGAAGACTGAGCTTTGTATTCTTTTGCCTCAAATATCGATGGTCTCAAAATTCAAACTAGTTTAGATATGAAAAACTAGTATTGCAAAAAGGACCTTTTCTGGTTTTGCCCTGCCTGTTTAATAAAAAACATAAAAAACCAAAATAAGTATTATTATATACTTTTATTAAAAAGTAAGTTTCTCACTCTGAGAGATTATTTGTGGCCTCCAATAGCGGATCCCACACCAATTGCTTTATGCTGGAGGAGTGGATGAAGCCACTATACCCAAAGAAACGTATCTCAGCCAAGTTCTAGGGGAACCAATTGTTATTGATACTGCTAGCGATGCAGATGAGGTGGTGTCTCACCTTATACGCCCTATCCAGCATAGCCACACCATGAAGTCCATCAAAGAAAATTACCCTAAGACTGCATGTAAACTAACCTCCAATTTTCATCTTAGGGAGGTCTTAGTGCTATCGCCCACTTTTGGGGGGATACTTATGAAGGTCAAAGTGATGATCCAAAAAGTTTGGGTGATGGCTATTTTATATACAGGCTCTCCGGTAAATGTAATCTCCTCCAGGTTGATGAAAAAAATCAAGCTTGCACCTGACTTGGAGTACAACCAAGACTATGGAACCGCTGGTCCCAACAACACCCGCGCGCTGGGTGCTTACTCGTCCTTTCCCATTTGTATTGGGAAGCTCATTCTATTGGCCCCCACAGTGGCCTTGGAGAATAATGATTATGACATGCTTATAGGTACTCAGTTTATGATTGGGTATGATTTATTATCAATATGAAGCAAGGATTCTTGTCATAGCTCAATTATAAAGTTCCCCTAGTTCTAGCCAATAACAGACCCAGCTGGAAGGAGTCCTCCTGCATGTACACCACCCTCGCAAAAACTGCAACAAAAAAAGGGCAAGTTGCCAATAAGCTCCGCACCCCTTCCTACCTCTCAAGTGGATGAAAAGGTACCACACTACCATAACCACAACACACCTACTAACATTCTTGAGGGGGGCAATGTCAGACATTCTCCTTTTGATGTAAGAAAAAGAATGCTGGAGGTATTAGTGCTCCCAAACCTGCTACTATGATTGGCCCATCACATGCCCAATCTTCTAATAATAATGTGGATATCACTAATATGAGTATCCACAGAGAAAAAACCTTAGTGGATTCTCAGTGAAATCCTAACAACTGGAGAAATACGATTTATCACAAATTTTGGCTTAAAAAGTTAATAATTAATAATAGAAATACTCTGACTCCTCGTCAAATCTGAGGAGTATAATATTGCACGGATCAGAACCTCTGCAATGCAAGAAGATTTTACCCATCAATGATTGGGTGCGAGTTAACCAATCATTACTATCCAAGACTAACAACCGCCGAGGTGCAAAGATTTTACTCAAGGATGATAGGTCAAAAATTAGCTAATCATTACCATCTGAGTCTGACCACCGCTGAGGTGAAAAGATTTTACTCACTGGTGATTGGATACATTTTCATTAAATCATTACCGCATGGGTCAGTTTTGCCTCCAAAAAATTTTTATCTCCAATCTGATAGGCCAAAAGCCTATATTTCCTAATTTAGATAACTGAGCTTTGCATTCTTTTGCCTCAAATACCCCTGGTCTCAAAAGTCAAACTAGTTTAAATAGGATAACTAGTATCAAGAAAGGGACCTTTCCTGGTTTTTCCCTGCCTGAATAATAAAAACATAAAAAACTTTAATAAAGTGTTATTTTATACTTTTATTAAAAAGTGAATATCCCATTTAAATTCTATTATTTGTGACATCCATTGGCGGATCCCACAAGGCCAAAAGGAAATTGTCAAAATTGGTATTTGATTTTCCTAGTATGGAATGCAGTAAGCCATTCCTACCCCTTTTTATAGAGTATCTGATTAAACGCGTCTGAGCAATCCAATTTGGAGAATACTTTATCTTTATTTATGCAACAAGCATTTGTGCCTCTATAGGAATGGGAAGCAGATTGGGTAAGAGTACATTTATAAAGTTACCACAGTCTAAAAAGAACATAGAATATTATCTGCATTTTCCTTAGATAGAAGTGATGAGCATTTTGCAGATATACAATGTTATGATATCTTTAGAAAGTTGCTAGTCACCCAAACATTTGGAGCTGAGTATTCCTTTAATATCAAGGAAATAATTGGGGAGGAAATTCGAACCAAGCTCACTTTAAGCTTAAATTATAATCAAACTCCAAATTAATAGGTAAAACATTTTCAGAGGCTTCATCAAATTAGAACTTTACCCCTCTAAGCAGGTAGGTCAGAGAGCTTCAGGAGTGAACTTCAGCAGAGGCGTAATACTGAGATTCTTCTCATTAGGCCATTGTAGCAACTGCTTGTGGTGACTACTGCAAACATTGGATTTTTATCCCTTTCCCACTCGCTAAAGCTTAAGTCCAAAATATTATTATCATATGGTTTTGCTATTATATTGCGCCACCACTCTACACCCAAGATAATTGTATACAGTAGATTTTAGATCCTAAGAAGTGGTCAGCAAGGTGGTACTTACCAACTTGATAATTAAGACCCTGGATTTTAGTGTGTGAATAGGATGAGAGTCACCTTTCCTAATGTCATATAGCCTCATAATGGACATGATGGGAGGAATATTGATCATCTTATTCCCTCAACAAAATTGACGCCTAGACCAAAGAAGAGTGTTAAAGGAGGTACCTCAATTAGTTACCCAGAAAACTTAATAGTTGTTATAACCCAAATTTACCTCAGTAAAATCCCATCAGGCTAAATTGAACCTAAGATACCCTGAGATGAAATCCAGACTACTTATAATGAGGGATCAATAGAAGGTCTAGTGACAATTACTCAAGGTGGCACCCAAGGCAAAAAAATAAAATGAGCCCACAAAAGGAAAGAATTATTAATATGCCCAGTGATCAACATAAGTGATATCAAGTCTCTACCAACTTAGAAAATTTAACTTACAATTTTGCCTACAAAATATGCTATAAAGACATTATACCATCCAGAATGCATCACCTGAACAAGAGCCTCCCTTCCAAATTCCTCTCTATATCATTTTTATTAACTCTTTTTTCTTTTGGGGCTCATATTAATCAGTTTGACATAATAACCCTTATTATATACTATAATAAAGTTACGTTGCTAATTCTAAATCTCGTTTTGGTACTTGACTTCAAAAATTCCAATTTGCCGCACTTACCATAGTATGGATACTCTAGCTTACAGGACATAAATAGTGGCTCAAAACCCTTTAATTAAAGAAAATGCATGCATGTGTCTCAGATAGCTTCAAGTATTAATTGTAAGGCTTCTTTGGTATAGCATCATCAAGCCCAAAAATGGAAGCCCAAGAGATTGGTGCTTACTACAGTGGGATCACATAACGCTTAAAGTTATATGCACCTAATTTAATGCACCATGGAAGATAACCTGATTGATAGTGTCACCCTCTTGGTGTACAATGGAAATGTGAAGAGGATGATCAAATGGGAAGCCCTCCCATCATCACATTTGAAGAAGTCTAAGAAAATGCTATGGAGATTCCAGAATCTTGCATTAACATGGATTTTTTAATGAAGGAGTTCAAGACTTGCTTTGTGGAGTCAAAAGTCCATTAGAAAGAGTCAATACTGAAAGGGAATCCGCCATAGACAGGATACTCATGTACCTGTATGAATCTTTGCTCTCCCAGTGAGCTATGGATCAAGTGAAAATATATCTTGCTATATCATGCAAATTTGTACACCCAGCGCTCTATCATATTGTGCATTTATTAGGAGTACAGGATGGGGAACTCAACCATCACATTAATACACAAAGAGCATTATTGATAGCCTATGAACAGGTATATAATTTAGCATCACAAAGTATAGGAGACGTCCACCGTTTTAGCAAAGGGAAACTTTCCTACATTATTCAGCTCCTTAATAAGATGGGTATTATCGATTCCAGTGCTTTCAAGTATGTGGAGTAAGCTATGAATTTGAATTTATTGCGGGGAAGGCCGACCATGGGACGGATACTTCCAAATATGACTCAGACAAGACAAAACATAGTACCAGGGGAGGCACCCCAGAGAAGCGATGCTATCTCTTGTTGCCAGCGGGAACGCCACTTATGGGGAGGGGGAGGGAACGTGTGAAGGGGCCGTAGCCACAATTGAACACGTGTTGAAAAAGGGTCTGATTTGATGAACCAAACTGGGAACCAGGAGGAGACCAGCTGTCGGCAATGTGGTGGGAGGTATCCAAACATCCTCGCCTGAAAGTGGTCCACCAAATGAGACCGGAATCTGTGGACAGCTTCAGGGAGGCTGGGGATAGATCCAGCGATGGCATCCAATACAATCGTGTGGATAGTCCACATGGCGATTGCAACCACCAGAGCACGGAGGGAGGGTGGGAGGGGGGAGGCCATTGATGAAGCAAACATATCTCTTAACAGACTGAAGGGATGCGTTTGATCCTGGCCTAACAGACGTTGGACTTCGCGCCATATCACTTTAGAGGTGGGGCACTTCTCCAGGCGGTGGAACAGCGTTCCATACTGGCCACACACGACACAGGATGAGTGTAAAGCGTTAGAGCGCTCAGCTGTACGATACACCCGCCTCAGGCAGCGCCACACATGGGAGCGGACTTGAGGCTGCAACAGAGGATGGTGTGCGTATTTCCAGATAGTCTTTTGGGTTTCAATGGAATAAGGGATGTCCATCATGTCCAGGTAGTCCACCCTGGATAGGACATGGGGCCATGTGGGGATCACGCCATCATGGATGGGTAGCCCCTGTACCTCTTGTGTGAACTGAGGAGAGGGGCGGCCTCTTCAGGTTGTATGTCCACTAATATGAATTCTCCACTCTGCGCTTCGCATAAAGAGTAGGATTCGTTTGTAGTGGGTTTTAGTCCCGTGAGGACCTGTGGCCGATGTGTGTGATGCGAGGTATTTCATCAGGGAGTGGGGGTTTGATGGATTGTTGAGGCCCAAGGCTCGGGAGAAGTTGGAGCGGGCCGCGCGGGACCAGTGTTGGGATGGGAGTGTAGGAGCAGTGACGGCCGCAATCCAGGTGCCTAGGATCTTGGCGGCATTGGCTTTGAAGTCAAGCAGGCCCATGCCACCATGATGATGAGGGCCAAACATGACCTCTAGCCGTACTGGTGGAGGGTGGCCTGACCAAAGCCATCCTTGCAGCAAAGCATACAGGGATTTGAAGAAGTTTGGGGAGAAGGGGATGGCTTGGGCTCTGAACCAGACTTTGGATAGGAGCATAGAGTTGGCTAGAACAACCCTGCCAGTGAGGGTAGTAGGGTGGGCTCTGAGAGAGGCGATTCGCTTCGTCACGTTGTCCAGTATACAGCACTCCATTACTGCTGACGCGTATCCGCCTGCCTCCATCCACACGCCCAGATGGCATACCGGTCCTATAGTAGGACGTGGCACAAAGGGGAGCACCAGTAGAGTGGTGTGTGTTGAGTTAGTAAGGCGTGGATGTGGGCGAGCAGATGGGCTGGGTTGAAAACTACTTGCTGGGGCCCAGCAGTTCTGAATATGACCAAGGAGGATGATTTCAGTTTTGGAGGCGTTCAGTACCGCGTTGCTTACCCGGGAATATTCCTGGATGAGGGCTTCAAGCGCGCGTGCATCTTTGTTATTAGACACCCCCACCACGCAATCATCTGCAAATGCCATCATCTTGACTGGGGTTTGGCTTGGCACATGGACCCCAGTGAGGTGGGCATTCACATTTCGCAGTAGTGGGTCAAGGCTGAAGTTGTATAAGAGTGGGCTGAGGGGGTCCCCTTGTCGCAGGCCCCTTTGAGGGCGGACTACTTCCGTTAGGAAGCCTGGGCCATGCACTGCCATTGTTGCAGATTCCGTGAGCAGCATCACCCAGTTAATGAAGCGGTGGTAGGCGGAATTGATGGAGGCAGGCCCTAAGTTATTCCCAGTTTACTCTATCATAGGCCTTTTGTTGGTCCAAGAATACAAGTGCCCCAGAGGCTGTGGACTGACACACATTAGCCACTGAGTGCATGTTATCCCAAATCGACCTTCTGGGGATGAAACCAAATTATTCTGGGGAGATGGTGGCAGATGCTACAGTCCCTAAAAGGTTAGCCATGATTTTGGTTTAAAATTTTGGTGTCTGTGTTTGTTAGAGAAATGGGGCACCAGTTGGCTAACTCAAGCCTATCCCCTTTCTTTAAGAGTGCGACAGTAAAGGCCTCTTGTCCTCCTGGTAGGAGGCGCATTTCCAACAGGCTTTGGTTGAGTGAGGCTAGCAGCAATGGGGATATATATTTAAATATTTTTTGTAGAACTCATATGGAATGCCATCTGGGCCTGGGCATTTTCAGTTTGCACCACGAATGGCTCTCCATAATTTGTTTGGAGTAATTAAACTATTATTTCCGGGTTTTGGAAAATGGTGCAGATATGAGCTCAGTCGAGAAATTCTGCCATTTCAGCTGGCTGAATTGGTTTGGCTCAGTATAACTCAGAGTAATATCTTTGCATTTCGATTGCCACTTCAGCTGGTGTGTCTGCAATGGAATTATCCGATCTTCATATCTGTGTGCAGGCCACGCTCTGGCGTGGTGCAAAAAATTTTTTGAAGAAGTATGCGGTGCACTTGTCACCTTTAGTGATGCGTGTGGCCCTGTATTGGACACAAACCCGATGTTTGTGTTGTCTTTTGAGTGCGTTGAGGTGGGCGGCTGCCTCCGCCCACTTCCAGCCCCATGCAGGGCTATATCCTGTGGCTGGAATGTGGGACTCCAGATGGGCCAATTCCACCAGCGTGCACGATATAACTGCCAATGTGGCTCGTGAGCGTCTGGAGGAGAGATGGCGATAGTGGCAGATGGTGTCTTCTTTGAAAGTTGCCCATGTGGAAATGGGGTCTGCGCAAAACGGTGCAACAAATGATTTTGCCAAAGTTGCCTCTTCCACCCACGTGGAAAATCCTGGTGATGCTAGCTCGGGGAGGCGGATTTTGCACCAATGTGGGGCCTTTGCAACTGTGACAAGTAAGTGGTATGTTATTGAGACTAGTCGGTGGTCAGAGAATTCCATTTTTTTTGTTTTGAAGTGGGAGATGTGGGGTTGGAATTTCGCCAGTGCTAGAATAAGGTCGATGCGGGTCATGGACCTTAATTGGCCATTATGGATGTGGGGATGCGTCATGTTTTTGAGCAGTGGGGCATGTCGCAGCAGCGCATCCCTTAGCCCAAGGGTTTTTTAGAATGCATAGTTCTATTTGACCCTGTGGGGCGTGGGGTGAGGGCGGCCACCAGTCCGTTGGTGAGGTTAGCCAACAGTTCATGTCGCCAACCAGGAAAGAATTGGGGGGTAGCAGGAGGGATTTGACTGATGAGAAAAATTCCTGATGCTCATGTGCACCGTTTGGGGCATAAATGTTGACGATTGTGTGCGCAACATTGGCCCATGAGAAGGTGACAACGAGCACTCAGCCATTTAGGAATGTTTCTGAAGATATAAATTTGAAAAAATTGTTTTTCCAAATTAGCACCCCACAGTGCTTCAACCAAAAGGGTAGGGATGGTAGGAGCATTGTTTTTCTAAGCTTCCTCAGAACCTCATGGACAGTGGGACTCCTGGATGGCCAGAATATCCACGGGTAAATTGTTTTGTAAAAAACTCAGTTTCCTAGCCCGGGATGGGGAGGCCTTGAGTCCAGCGATATTCAGTGTCCCTAGGGTGAAGGTTTCCCCCATCGCACCTTAGGTGCGAGGGGGTGGGCCCCTGGCCCACCAGCCTCTTCCAGGTCCCCACGGGCTTTCACAGCAGTGTGGGTATTAGCAGCAACGCTATCAGGGTTTTTGTTAATTTTTGTGGAAAGAGTTGCGTTGGCTTTGGCCTTTGCTTTTTGTTTTCCTGACGTCGGATGAATTTTTTGCGGTGTGGATAAGTTCGGTGCACCGTCGAGTGGGGCAAAAAAATTTCGGTTGGGATATGTCCCAAGTCAGTTTCGACTGGGGCTTGGGTGCAGTGATTGGGTGAGATCAAATCTCCCATTGGATCCTCAGATTGAGTGGCCCATTTGGCATGGGCCTCCTAATCTGATTGGGTGATCGATTCCTGAGTTGCTTCCACCGTGAAGGTCTCCATGTCCTCCTGGCGTTGTGAGTGTGGGATGGTGGTGTTGGCCTTGGCCGTTTCCTTGGCCGCAGCCCTATGGGCCTGCTTGGCCTTCTTCCACTCCTGCGGGGAGATGGGCTTTACCAATAGGTAGCAGCCTTGTGCTCCCCACAGGAAAGCCTTCTTGGTGCTTGCGGTTGGTTCATAGTGCGCCTCTCCGCTGGCCATGGCTGCTGAGGGGTGCTCTTGGAATGTGACGCCCTCTTTGATGGGGCACGCGTGCACCTTATGGCTTAACGCATCACAGTGGGCGCAAATGGGGGCGCGCTGTCCACGGTTACCTGGAATAGGTGGGTGGTATGCCCTGCGATGTCAATAAAGGTGGAGTGCGGGATCTGGGTTAGGTCCTTCATGATCTCCTCAGTTGGGGTCAGAACTGCGATGGCTTTGCTGGTGCACAGGTGTGGCATCAGCATGAAACATTGCATTTTGAAAGATTGTATTTCGCCATATATGGCGAGACCATCTTTCAGGTGTTGCTCCAAAATGTCACGTTTTACTGTAGTAGGCAAAAAGTCAAACGTGAGGAAAATTTGGTTTGATTTTGTCCATCTGGTGCATTTAGTTTCGATGACCCATTGCCCTTCGGGGAGGTCAACCACTATGCGCACTGCTGCAGCCTTGTCTGCTGCTATTTTGCTTTTGAAACCTAGGTCCAGCCAACCGCGCAACATGGAGTGAGGTGCAACGTATACCGCGGTCAGGAAAATTTTGTGTACATCTTCACAAAATTTTTCCTATAGGGCCGTTTTTTGGGTGTCCAGATACACACTGACTCCAAATTCCACCGACGAAAGTGGCTGGGAATGTGGCGTGTTGATGTACTGGTTGCATCGTGCTTGCCACGCGAGTATCTCCGGGGAAATTGTGACCACCGGTTTTTTAGATTTTTTTTTCTATTCTGCCAGATTCTTTGGGGCGTTTTTGAACGTTAGAGGCCGCGGGCCTTCCGCCTGCTCCTCTTGCCTTGCTTGCCCAACTGCTCCCAGACATGGGCGCAGACTAATCCCCTCTATGAGATTATCAAATTAGATTTAGTCTTGAATTGAATAGGTTGCAAAAGTGTTTGCAACGAGAAAGAAAAGTTTGGAGTAAGCTATGAAGCTTCTCCAAAAGGACATCTCATTGTCAAACAAAAAACAAGTAATTACTTGATGCCTTCACTGAAGATCTCCAAAGGCAAGATATAAAAGCCCATGGCAAAATGGCAGCCATAAATATATTACTAGCTGTCAACAGGAGGATGAACAGATCACCTCCTTAACGCCCAACTAGAGAAAAACCTACGCGAATTGGTGAGCTGGAGGCCCATTGAACCTCTAAGACTTTATCAGTATCTCAAAGTATCTCTTACCAATTAGCTCATGTCAAACAGGATCTTGAAAATCATGTAACTCAGAAGTGTATTCTTTCCATTACTGAGAGACTCAACAATTTAAAGAGTGACATAAGGGGCAAATCACCTAGTTGAGAGACATTAACCAAGTTTATCATTATTATAATGAATCTCTGAAATGCTAGAGTACTCTTACATGATAGTGGAAAGCCAAGACGAACAAGCCTCTTTAGAGTACTGAATGCAAGGAATGAAAGAGGACTTGAACAGGCGCATTTAAGTACTAGAGGGTGAAAAAAGCATCTGTAAACTTTTCACTCAGACAATCACCAATAAATTTATGATCTGAACATCCATGTTAGAACCTGGACAATGATAAAGTCATTAATAAAAGAAGAATCTATCTGCTGGATGTTATACCAAGAATCACCCTGGAGGAAATGAAGCAACATTTCTTCCTCTACAGGATCAAATATGTCAGCTCTCATGTTTAGTTGAACAAAGTGACACTCATACCATAATTGCCAAATCTGATGCTCCCAGGGTACACGTTGTTATGAAATTGGAGGTCACTACCTTTAATCCTACTTTCAAGGATAGGTTTACACCTGGTAAAGGAAGTATTGCATAATTCCTGTACACTATTGAAGCTGCAATGGAAGTTGCAATTCATCCTTAAAAGGTTAAGAATATTTTGCTTGTTTTAGCCTAGGATTTAAGATCTTATGGTACCTCATATGGATGACCTGAATACCTGGAGAAAAGTAATGGAAGCGCTCTTCAAAGGAATTGGGTCCAAGCAAAGCATGAGTATGAAGAAATAAAGCCTTCATGAGAATAGCTTTCCACTAAAATGAAACTCTATCCAAATTTGCAGACCTTTTTTTAGTTGCACAAATGATGTTAACCTCAAAAATGCTTACACTGGATGATGCTGTAGCTACCATCGTTGTTGGTTTACATAGTAACCCTGACCTGCCATGCATGTCATGTCTGTCAAATGAAGCTTTAAATCCGTCTTAGACAATAAATAAGCCTTGATAAATGTGATTGACATACATAATCCAGAAACCTCTCAAAAGGCCTCCACAAAAACCCCCATTTATATATCGTGGAGGAAGCAAAGCCTAATAAGGAGCAAAAATCAATATGTAACTACTACAAAAAGAACAATTATACCTAAATTATGTATTTTAAGAACCATACAGCCCTTGCCAAGCAGTTAAAAGAGAGGTTGTCTTAGAGAAAGGTACCTGTTAAATTCCAAGATTTGCTCACTTAATAAATTAGATCCTTCATGTCTTATTTGGGTTGAAGTTCTGAAAGATCCTTGATTTAGCCTGTGTCTTACGACATTTTGACCGTTTGGAAGCTCACTAGGCGTTTGAAATTAATCCTGACACTTCTGGTCAATCTTGGGCTCAATAACTCTTTATATTTGGGAACTTATACCAAGGCAGTCAAAGGTACAAGCTTTGGATTTGGAAATTCCATCTTTTTGACACTCATCAAAAAAAACTCTGATATAAAAACCAGGCAAAAGAGAATTAAGGAAGATATATATTTATTAGATGATATCAATGATGATTATTCATTAGGAAGGCGCCAGTATTTATACCTCTAGGACATCTCTTAGCCACATATCAAGCGCGCAATTTCCATATAATATTTTCCACCTCAGTTCAGCCTTTATAATACAACTATGACCTATTGCTAGGACTATTGGTGGCAAAATACTCTCATATTTGGGAGGATTTCAGGGACAAAAATCGCAATATGAACGTGCAAATTGTCCCAGGATTATCCCAATTTATGTTTATTCATGATGCTTATGAAATAATTCTTCTGTGAAATTTCTGTATCACTTTAAGTAAATGATGCACCCCTAATTGGGATGTCAGCAGGCATCTCTCAATAGCACTAGGTACTTTTATTTGGGCGGTCCATGTGCAAGTGTTATCATGCTGATTTTAAGGATTGACATACAAATTTTGCCATAGGGCGGAAATTTGATTACGAGTTACTGATGTCTATTTGTACAAAAGATTTTTAGACGTTATTTTTGGGTTGATACCTGGATGATTTCTTATGCTGAATAGTTGATATTGTTCCATTTATTTGGACCAAATGCCAAGTTTTGTCTAAGTATAATCAGCATGAATGTGGGAGGATATTTGGCACAGGCTTTTGATAGAATAATTGAATTTGATTGACATTGAGATAATTGGCCTGAGCAATATAATGCAATTGGCTTTTAGTTGATAATTAAAGTATAAGCTTGAGTTTTGGGAGGATAATCAGCCTGATCTGTTGGTTGTTGAAGGGTTTATTTCTGGGTCAACACCAAAATATGACAGTACCTCTAAAGCCAATAAAACAAAGTTTCTAAAATAAAACATTGCTAATTGCTCATCTCATGTGCATTGATAATGAATTGCTGATGATTCTGGAAGGAGGCTACAAGTACATAGGGTATTTTTTTAGGTTCACCCACTGAGCTCGTCATTCCAAACCACTTAAACGCCAAAAAATATTGATGAAACTCAGGTTTTGGAAGGCACTTACCTCAGTCAGGTTATTAAATGCCCCA
The DNA here is from genome assembly GCA_022478985.1 of Massospora cicadina. Lineage (NCBI taxonomy): Eukaryota > Fungi > Entomophthoromycota > Entomophthoromycetes > Entomophthorales > Entomophthoraceae > Massospora > Massospora cicadina. Next base: position 232,349 of record JAKSZP010014445.1, on the reverse strand, counting down.
GAATAATTGATATGGCCAGTGATGCTGATAATACCTTGCCCTATTGATCGGAGCCATTTTAATCATTCACAGTCTACTTGAGATCAAGAAGAAGTATCCTGAGACTTCCCCTAAAGCTCAATACTATGATCTGCCTAAAAAAGGTGTTGGCCCTTCCACTGAAGTTTGGAGGTACCATTACTAAAGTGGAAGTGGTAATTTAAAAGGTCAGATTCATGTCTATCTTAGTTATGGGATCACCCATTAATGTTGTCTCAACTCAACTTATCAAGAAGATCAAGCTCGCCCCTGACCTCAAATACACTCAATAGTACAGCACTGCAAGTCTGAACAACACTGTTGGATTTTAGGATCTTTGGGCTCGCTGGTGCTATTATAACCTAAACTCCAACAAATGGTGGAGGGTATCCGTTGAGGAAAAATAATATTAAAAAACTTTAAAAACTAGAAAGTGAGGTTTTTATAGTTTTATTATATCCTGCAGAGGAAAGAAAATGAACCCTCTCAATATCCAATTGGTCAGTATATAAACTAAGTCAAGGGTTAAATGGAATTCAATAATAAATTCGGATGACTTGTTACAGTCCAAATAAGGAAATATGGGAATTTAGCTATTCAAGTTTGGAAAACTCACTTCACTTAGGCTGAAAGATAGATAGGGATTTAAATTTGGGGCAAGTCATAACCGTGAGGTAATGATTTAATAAGTTTAGAAAATCCTTATTAGCTAAAATTATTGCACCTTAGGGAGACCTCCGCCAAGCCTATAAAAAGGGGTGGTCCCCACTTAGGTGTTTGAAGGGAATTAGACGTGGCAGGGGGAGAAACTGTTGATGGACTCCCCAGGTTCCCTTGCATGGTCAGGGCAAAATTAATTTCCTGACTTCCTGCTAATTGCCCATTTAGTATTTTTAACAGTGTTATCCCAACTTTTGGAGTTCCATTAAGATTTGGCCAGGTTCTTTTGGCCAATAAAAACACTATTAATATTTAAATCAATCATATCATTATCATGGACTTTTAAATTTCCGACGTTTTCCCTTTTCAGCCAATTTTGACTCACAACATTCTTACCTTGAAGCTGGGAGGGCAAATGTTCAACATCACCCTTCTCAAGAATGTTGGGGGGAGAAGAGGGCCATAGGAATCAGCCATGAACTCAGTTGATAATAGCTCTTGTAGTAAGGGATCTGATGGTGCAATCCTCTCCTTGCTTGTAAGTGACTACAAAAGGGCCTTCCTAAATATACCTGAGTTTCTCCCTTCTAGGGGTGATACGATTGTGATAGTAGAGCATCAAGTCAGATAGTTGGAAGGAAGAGGGGGCTGGCGCTCATAAGCATCTTGACTCTCATTTGTGACAGTTTTGGCCAAATTAGTCATAGCTACTGATTGTAACTGAATGATATGCTGAGCCAACTTCTTCATGGCTTGCTCAGGGTCAGTCCTATTAGTAAAAATGTCTTTGGCTAATAATGCTGGCACTCCAGGTTCCCGTCCATACAACACATGAAAGGAGAAATCTTAAGGATTTGGTGGTAACTGATACGTTAGGCCATGAGGGCACTGGGTAAGTACTGATCCCAGTGAAGAGGGTCTGAAGTGGCCATTTTCCGTAATATAGAAACTAGAATCACATTGGCTCTTTTAAAGATACCATTGGTCAAAGGGTTGTAGGGGGCAGAAAGAGCTGTTGCATGCCCATGGTGGTAGCGAGGATTTTCACCACTCTGGAGGTAAAGTTTATCCCATTATCACAGAGAAGAACCTGGGGGAAACCATGTCGAGCAAAAATAAGCTGATGAAGTTTAGTGGACGTAGCCTTGGCTTTTTGAGCATGAAGAGCTATGGCTTCAACCCACTTGTTGGAATGGTCAAGTCCAACTAAGATATATCGATTTCCTCCAGTTGTCTGTGGTAGGGGTCCAATTACGTTAACTTATGGTGTGGAATTGGTGTTGAGGCGTAGTGGGTTGATATTGATAACAGGTTTTGAAGTTGGATTGTTTTTTGCAGGTCAGACAGGCATCAAGGACCTCAACGTATGGTCTCCATGATGCCCTCCCAGTAATAGCGTTCCTAAACCCACTCATATGTTTTCTGTACCCCACTATGGCCTAACATAGATTTGGGACTCCAAAATGACTGGCACTCGCTCAGACGGCCAAAGATAGGGCAGCCAGTTTACCCCTATTTTGTTATATAACTTCCCATTGTCCACCTTTGTGTTGTGGGAGTGTCGAGATAGCATCTTCTGGACGGGCTCATCCTCATCCTCCCAAGCATCAGGGGTCATTAGGAGGTCATGTTACCTCTCAGTTTCGCTATTATCTAAATGAAGGGCAGGCAGCTGCGTCAACCCATCAATGTTCATATGGCTTGTTCCCGCCCAATGCTCAATTTCCATATCATAATTCTGGAGCTTAAGAGCCCGGAGAGCCAACCTTCCAGTGGGGACCTTCATGTTCTGCAACCACTTTAAGGAGGCTTGGTTATTAATCACTTTGAAGTTAGTCCCATATAAGTAGGGCTTATAATGTTTCACAGCGAGCAGGACAGCCCAGCACTCCTTCTCAGTGACACTATAATTGCGTTCAGCTTTTGAGAGAACCTTGCTGTAATAAGAAATAGGATGATCAACCCCATGCTCGTCTAGCTGAGCCAAGATATCTCCAACAGCATAATTAGAGGCATCCGTGAATAGCATAAAGGACTTGCCATAATCAGGATGATGGAGAATAGGCCCTTTTTTAATAGCTCCTTTAAGATTCCAAAAGCATCTTTTTGTCCCGCACCCCAATGAAATGGAGTGTTCTTAGTCAAGAGGCGGACAAGAGGCTCACTGAGCTGGACAACTTGGGTATGAACTGATGATAATACCCCACATGCCCAAGAATACCTGGATTTCGTGGAAGGTTTTAGGCTCTGGCATCTTTAATAGTGGTAATCTTATCTTGTAGAGGTTAAATCCATCTTGAGAGATGGCGTGTCCAAGGATATCCAGCTTTTTCTGAAAGAACGTACATTTTGATGGCTTCAATTTAATGTTAGAAGCATACAGGCGTTAGAACATTTCTTTCAAGTGGGTAAGATGCTCATTAAAAGTTCTGGAAAACACCGTGATATTATTAAGATAGACGATGACACGGCTTAATTTTAAGGTCCTGCAAGATATGTTCCATGGCTCGCTGGAAAGTGGCGGGCGCATTGCACAATCCTTGTGGTAGTTGAGTAGGTTGGAAGAGCCCTTCACTACAAATAAGAGCACATTTCTCCTGATCTTGGGGAAAAAGATCCATTTTCCGATAGCCACTAGTCAAGTACACGGCGGAAAAGTAGTTAGAGCCGGAGAATTGAGCTAGAGCGTCATCAATATGGGGGATAGGATAGCTATCCTTCTATGTAAGGTTGTCTAATTTGTGGTAGTCCATAACTATCCAATGAATCCATTTTTCTTTTTTATAAGGAGGAGAGGGGACGACCAAGGACTTTGAGAAGGCGCCAGCAGCTCCACGTCCAGCAATTGTTTAAGCTCCGTCCTCATCTGGAGCTCCTCAGCTTTTAATTACCAATAGGGCTTGGATCAAATAGGCTTGGCATCACCAACATCAGTGGTATGTGTCCAGTCCTTTAAATGCCCATAGTCAGTATCAGACTTGGAGAAGATGTCGCTATAAGTCTCCAGTAAAGAATGAACTTTAATAAGCTCAGCGGGAGTTAGATCGTCAGACATTGGAACATTGGGCAACGTGCATATCATTTGATCAGTGGGTAGTCCCATAGCTAGCATAGACCCAATATAATGGACTTGATGAATGTCCTCAATTTGAATCAGTAGGATTTTTCAATCTCCTGATGCTTTTGTACGACCATGTCCTTGTATGTAAGATTCCCCAGCAGAAGGTTAATAGGTCGCTGGTAGGTGGGGTTTAGGATACCTGGCATCACCCAAGGTTCCAAAGGACTTATTCCATCAATGCTTGTTAGGTGCAGAAAGCAGTTGCGGGAGATTTGCACCATAATCCTGGGGTCTATCACCTGTTGTTCACCTGCTTTGACTAATACCTCTTCTGGAGCATACACGGGAATGCCCTCTGCAGCATTCACGGAGTCAGGAAGCTTTTTTTGTTTCTGACTGACGTGGTATAAGTAAGAGTGAGGGTGGAGGAAGGGTACTCAACAACACAGGTGTATTCTTTTTTCTTGAGCTCATTGTTGGTGAAACTAAGGGAACTTTTTAATTTAGAAGGGAGAGAAACCACTGTTCATATTAATAATTCCGTAATACTCAATCATGAATTGTGTGCCGAGGAGAAGGTCATATGCGATATTGTTTAATGCCACAGTGGGGGCAGAAAAAGGAGTTTCCCAATTTGTATGGGTAGGGAAGAGTAGGCCCCAATAGCTCGTGTTTTGTTGGGCCCCACGGTTCCAAACACTTGCAAATAGTCCAGGTCAGGCGCCAACTTAAATTTCGTGATGAGCTTTGAAGAAACTACATTCACTGGAGCACCTGTATCAAGGATGGCTAGGACTTGCACCTTATTAATGACCACCTCTACTTTGCTTATCATGCTACCAAAGGTAGGAGGGAGGATGAGAACCTTCTTCAATTGGAAAGTGGTGGCATGACGTTGAGCCATCGCAAAGTGTTTATATTTAATACATTGGAGGGTATGAATCTACTGGATAGATTGGATCAATGTCCCAATAGCTGGTCAGCATCACTAACGGTATTAATCGCCTCTGAAGACCTCAATAACTGTTGCAGATAGTTACATCGGGGTATCATGCTATACCAATTTTTTCAGGCCTCAACCTATTAATAACATGCACTTCCATTGGGGCTCTCAAAACATAATAGCCGGCATCTTCACCACCCCCTTCAGAATCATCATCAGGAGGGATTTTTAATACACCTCAATGAGTTACTAAGAGGGGGTCAAGAAACCTGTTTGCTCTCCTCACAGGGGAGGACTTCTTTGCGCTCATCTACCCTTTTGACTTTTGAATGGAGAATAGTAGCTGCACCAACTTTTAGGGAAGGTGTTGGAAGTGTAATGGCTTTTACTATTGCCTTAGAAGTGACCAGCTTGGGCTGCCCCATGACTGCAGGTTTTGAATTAAGGCAGCCTGAAGTGAGGATGAGGGGGATTAAGACAGAGACTTAGAGGGATGTGGTTTTTTATCCACCTTTGTAAATTGCTCAGAAAGAGGAGAACAAGGTAAAGCAATAACTGACTTCACCAGATGAGCTTTTGAACCTGAAGCTGGAGGGAGGCGCTGCTTATAACTGCCAATACTTCCTGGCTATCCTCACAGAATGGAGGAGTATTTTGCCACTGAAGCTCTTCAGAAGCTGGGTGCCAAAGGGATACAGCCATAGAAGAGGCTGGAGGGGTCAGAGCAGATTTCCGCTTTGGAGCTTTTTGCAAAAGTTCAGGCTTATGAAAGTCAGCCACTGCTAGCAGTGCCCCTTTAATATTCCGTACAGTTTGGAAGGTGTGCTTGGCTGCAGAGATATGCATTGCTAAATGAGGATAAGATGCCAAGCTAGCCATGATAGCAGCAATAGCATCATATAGAAGGAACAGCTTGGCTAGCAACAGAGGTTGAGCTATGCTATAGAATCGCTCAATAAATGAGGGGATCTATTCTTCCTTTTTCAAGCTAAGGCACATAAAGGCCTTTTTTGCCGCTGTAAACTCTGGTTGGAACCAAACTCGTCAATCAGCACTTGTTTGACCTCCGCCCAGGTAGTAAGTGTGGCCGTTTGGGGAATCATGATCTCCTGAGCCATTTGACTCAAGAAGGTAAGGATATACTTAGTTTTTTAAAGGTCAGTTACTCTTTCAAGTGCAGATTTATAAACATAAAGGAAGGAGGAGATACTTCACTCACCAGGTGTTAACTTGTTTCAGAAAGGAGGTTTAAAAAGAAAAGGAGAGGACCCATAAGGGCCTTAGGAAGAGTGCTGCTCAAGCCTTATGAGATGAGACAAAGCAATGTCTAGTTGCTACTCTAGAGCAGCTAGCATTGGGTCCAAGATAGCTGTCATTTGTTAAATGGGTTTTGATGGTATAAATGCTCCCCTGTAGTGAGCACCACTTGTTGGATTTTAGGATTTTTGGGCTCACTAGTGCTATTATAACCTAAACTTCAACAAATGGGGGAGTGTAACCGCTGAAGAATAATAAAAAATAAATAACCTTTAAAAAACTAGAAAATGAGGTTCATATAGTTTTATTATTTCCCACGGGAAAAAAATGAACCCTATTAATATCCAACTGGTCAGTATTTAAACTGTATCAAGGGTCAAAGGGAATCTATATATAAAAGCAAATGTGTATGTGTGTGTTTGTGTGTGTGTGCAATGCTCAGCCAGAATTAGAGCATGTAGAGCTCTGAAAATTTGGCTATAAAGAGGACGGGAGGGGGTCCGTGTGCACCTTGAAGCCTGATTTTTAATTTTTATAGTAAAATAAAAAGTTTTATATGTAACAAGTTAAAATTTTATATGTTTTTAATGGAAATTGGTATATTGTTATGGCTGAGAAAATTGACATTTGGTTTATTTGGTAGTTTAGATGGTTTAGTCAAGTGATTGTGGTTTAGGGTTGATTAAACTTAACAGTTTTAGTAAGGAAGTTAGTGATTGGTTGATTTGATAAGTTAATTGGTTTTAATAAGTGGTTGGTGATTTTGGTTGTTTTAATACATTTAGTTTTGGTTTATGAAGTGGTTGCTGATTGGTAGAATTTTAATCTAGTGGTTTTTAGCTAAGTGGTTTAGTGGTTTAGTTGATTCAATAGGTTTAATTGGGTATGGCTGAATGGCTGGGAATTATATTGATTCAGTATAATTTGATCACTTAATTTTATTGATAACCGTTTACAAATATAAAAAGTATAAGATTAACAGATAAACTTTAAGCTCACAAACAAATCTTTTATTAAACTGGTTATCAACAGGAATTAATCTTAAATTTTATTTACAAAAGAATCAGTATGTTTTAAATTTTAAATTTATTGCGGGGAAGGCCGACCATGGGACGGACACTTCCAAATATGACTCAGATGAGACAAAACTTAGTGCCAGGTGAGGCACCCCAGAGAAGCGATGCTATCTCTTGTTGCCAGTGGGAACGCCACTTATGGGAAGGGGGAGGGAACGTGTGTAGGGGGCGTAGCCACTATTGAGCACGTGTGGAGGAAGGGGTCTGATTTGATGAACCAGACTGGGAACCAGGAGGAGACCAGCTGCTGGCGACGTAATGGGAGATATCCAAACATCCACGCTTGAAAGTGGTCCACCAAATGAGACCGGAATCTGTGGACAGCTTCAGGGAGGGTGGGGATGGATCTGGCGATGGCATCCAAGACAATCGTGTGGATGATCCACATGGCGATTGCAACCACCAGAGCACGAAGGGAGGGTGGGAGGGGGAGGCCATTGATGAAGCAAACATATCTCTTGACAGACTGAAGGGATGTGTTTGATCCTGGCCTAGCAGACGTTGGACTTCGCGACATATTACTTTAGAGGTGGGGCACTTCTCCAGGCGGTGAAACAGCGTTCCATACTGGCCACACACGACACAGGATGAGTGTAAAGCATTAGAGCTCTCAGCTGTATGATACACCCGCCTCAGGCAGCGCCACACATGGGAGCGGACTTGAGGCTGCAACAGAGGATGGTGTGCGTATTTCCAGATAGTCTTTTGGGTCTCAGTGGAATAAGGGATGTCCATCATGTCCAGGTAGTCCACCCTGGATAGGACTTGGGGTCGAATGGGGATCACGCCATCATGGATGGGTAGCCCCTGTACCTCTTGTGTGAACTGAGGAGAGGGGCGGCCTCTTTGGGTTGTATGTTTACTAATACGAATTCTCCACTCTGCGCTTCGCATGGAGAGTAGGATTCGTTTGTAGTGGGTTTTGGTCCCGTGAGGACCTGTGGCTGATGTGTGTGATGCGAGGTATATCATCAGGGAGTGGGGGTTTGATGGATTGTTGAGGCCCAAGGCTCGGGAGAAGTTGGAGCGGGCCGCGCGGGACCAGTGTTGGGATGGGAGTGTAGGAGCAGTGACGGCCGCAATCCAGGTGCCTAGGATCTTGGCGGCATGGCTTTGAAGTCAAGTAGGCCCATGCCACCATGATGATGAGGGCCAAACATGACCTCTAGCCGTACTGGTGGAGGGCGGCCTGCCCAAAGCCAACCTTGTAGCAAAGCATACAGGGATTTGAAGAAGCTTGGGGAGAAGGGGATGGCGTGGGCTCCAAACCAGACTTTGGATAGGAGCATAGAGTTGGCAAGAACAACCCTGCCAGTGAGGGTAGTAGGGTGGGCTCTGAGAGAAGCGATTCGCTTCGTCACGTTGTCCAGTATATGGCCCTCCATTACTGCTGACGTGTATCCTCCTGCCTCCAACCACACGCCCAGATGGCGTACCGGTCCTATGGTAGGTCGCGGCACAAAGGGGAGCACCAGTGGAGCGGTGTGTTTTGAGTTAGTAAGGCGTGGACTTGGGCGAGCAGCTGGGCTGGGTTGGGAACTACTTGCTGGGGCCCAGCAGTTCTGAAACCGACCAAGGAGGATGATTTCGGTTTTGGAGGCGTTCAGTGCCGCGTTGCTTACCCGGGAATATTCCTGGATGAGGGCTCAAAGCGCGCGTGCATCTTTGTTATTAGACACCCCCACCACGCAATCATCTGCAAATGCCATCATCTTGACTGGGGTTTGGCTTGGCACATGGACCCCAGTGAGGTGGGCATTCACATTTCGCAGTAGTGGGTCAAGGCTGAAGTTGTATAAGTATGGGCTCAGGGGGTCCCCTTGTCGCAGGCCCCTTTGAGGATGGACTACTTCCGTTAGGAAACCTGGGCCGCGCACAGCCATTGTTGCAGATTCCGTGAGCAGCATCACCCAGTTAATGAAGCGGGGAGGTAGGCGGAATTGTTGGAGGCAGGCCCTAAGGTATTCCCAGTTTACTCTATCATAGGCCTTTTGTTGGTCCAAGATTACAAGTGCCCCAGAGGCTGTGGACTGACACACATTAGCCACAGAGTGCACGTTATCCCAAATCAACCTTCTGGGGATGAAACCGAATTGTTCTGGAGAGATGGTGGCAGATGCTACAGTCCCTAAATGGTTAGCCATGATTTTTGTTAAAATTTTGGTGTCTGTGTTTGTTAGAGAAATGGGGCGCCAGTTGGCTAAGTCTAGCCTATCCCCTTTCTTGAAGAGTGTGACTGTAAAAGCCTCATGTCCTCCTGGTAGGAGGCGCATTTCCAACAGGCTTTGGTTGAGTGAGGCTAGCAGCAATGGGGATATATATTTAAAATATTTTTAGTAGAACTCATATGGAATGCCATCTGGGCCTGGGCATTTTTGGTTTGGCGCACTGCGAATTGTAGTCCATAATATATTCAGAGTAATTAAATTCATTATTTCCAAAACTCTAATTAACCGCTCAAAGTCACTTTTGAGCGATTTTAAATTTAAGTTTATTTATTTACAGCCATCTGCCCAAAACCTATTCTTTGATGTCCTTGGCTCTGCCGCCTGCCACCCCAGTGTGGGGTAGCAGTGCACCCCCACCTAGCGTTTTCCGCCCTGCAGGCAAGAGCGTTCAGACGGGTTCAAACAGCCCGCCCACTGCTTCCAGCCGTTTTGTCCCCCCACGTGACTTAGCGCTCCACCTGGCGCGCGTCCACCCTTCTCGCCCCCATCCTCTCGCCCTCCCTCGCTCTGCTATCCGCTATTGCCTCAGAGTGGACTATGGGCGTTTGTTCCCATATGCCAATAAGGCAATTATTGACCTAGTCACTACAGCCTTTGCGCCAGCTGGCTTTATAGACTTCCGCCCTTTTAAGGGCTACTTTGACGTTGGGTTCCAATCTGAGGAGGATGCTGAAGCGGCAGCACAAACTCCTCTAATTTATAAAAAAAACCCCATTCTCACAACCCGTACTCGCCTCCCTTCAGACACCACGCTAGTGGTATCCTTTGCAAATCTCCCATCCCACCTTCCACCCCAGGTTTTGTATGACCAGTTGGTCGCGGGGCTCATGGCTTATGGCACTCATCCCAACCTCATCTTTGCCATTCCATCTGGTGCAGAACGCCTTGCTGCTCCTCGTGCAACAGCCACCATCATACCACACCACCCTACCATAGCCCAACAAATCCCACCCCGCGCTAGTGTGGCTGCAGCGCCAGATCATTTCTTTTGGGCTCGGGTCGATAATGGTAGGCAGATTTGTTCCCTCTGCTTTGGCATCGACCATGCAAAAAGAGCGTGCCCTAAGGCCAAATCCGCTGATGCAACTTCTGAGCCCCCCTCTGGAGGTTCAGTATGGGGCACTTTGCTGCCCCCTCCCACCCTCCAATCTCGTTCAGTGGGCCCACATGGAAAATCAGCCCCACCCAAAACCTCCATCCTCACTCTCCCACCTAAATCTAAGCCAGCCAATCAGAGCAATGCTTGGACCAACACTCACACCCAAGCAGCTGCCCATTCGCTCAATCCTACCCACTCAAATTTAAATGCCACTATTCCAGTGAACTAAAATCCATGGGATCTATTGGCTGAAACTGACGAATCAGGTAATATCCTCATTAGTAAGCATACAGGTCAACCTCTCTGCCATGGCGATTATGGTCGGGCAGAATTTTTCCTTCCTGACTTCGATGAAACCCCTACCACTCGCCATTTCGCTCCTCTACCCAATACAGCCCCTTCCAAAGTGACCACCAGCTCGCCTTAGCTGCGGTGGCCTCTCCTCATTGCCCAAAACTACGCACCGCGGTGGCCCAGTCAGTGGCTCAGCTCCAGCATGGCCTGCCCACCATCTTCTTCCCCCGACTTCCCTGAATCTCCCTGCAGTGACATCTCAAAACTATTTGATGATGCTGAAATCGCTGTTATGAATGTCGCAACGCTTGCTTCATTCAACCCCTCAGCCAAAATCACCTGCCACAGTATCTCCCTTTTCACCCAACTTCCTGAAGCCCGCAAAGAAGCTGAAGTTCTCCTCGCAGCTTTTGTTGAAACACTTTCCCATCATTATCTTGATGCAGAAGTGGAAAACTTCTACTACGCTGACCTCAGCCCCCACTATGCAGATGCCCCAACGCCCTGGCTCTCTGCTCTGATCCGGTACTGTAACCAACACCCCTTGATCGAGGTGGGTCTTTCTGAAAACCAACCCCCTGACCCCTCCTCACCCTCTGCCATGGTGGGTTAAGCAGTTTCTGCTTCCCACCTGGTTAGAAGTTTGTTTTGCCGTTTTAAGTGTTGTGATTGGTACTGTCTGTCCCCTGGTCAGCATACCTCAAATAAATCTAAATTCATTATTTCTGGGTATTGGAAAACGGTGCAGATATGAGCTCTGTCAAGAAATTCCGCCATTTTGGCCAGCTGAATTGGTTCAGCTCAGTATAACTCGGAGTAATATCTTTGCATTTCAATTGCCACTTTGGCCAGTGTGTCCACAATAGAATTATCTGATCTTCGCACCTGTGTGCAGGCCATGCTCTGGCGTGGTGCAAAAAAATTTTTGAAGAAGTATGCGGTGCACTTGTCGCCTTTAGTGATGCGTGTGGCCCTGCATTGGACAGAAACCTGATGTTTGTGTTGCTTTCAAGTGCGTTGAGGTGGGCTGCTGCCTCCACCCACTTCTGGCCCCATGCAGGGCTATATCCTGAGGCTGGAATGTTGGACTCCAAGTGGGCCAATTCTGCCAGCGCACGCGATATAACCGCCAATGTGGCTCATGAGCATCTGGATGAGAGATGGCGATAGTGGTGGATGGTGTCTTCTTTGAAAGTTGCCCATGTGGAAATGGGGTCCATGCAAAATGGTGCAACAAATGATTTTGCCAAAGTTGCCTCTTCCACCCACATAGAAAATCCTGGTGACGCAAGCTCTGGGGGGCGGATTTTGCACCAATGTGGGGCTTTTGCAACTGTGACGGGTAAGTGGTATGTTATCGAGACCAGTCGGTGGTCAGAGAATTCCATTTTCATTGTTTTGAAGTGGGAGATGTGGGGTTGGAATTTCGCCAGCGCTAGAATAAGGTCAATGAGGGTCATGGACCTTAATTGGCCGTTGTGGATGTGGGGACGCGTCATGTTTTCGAGCAGTGGGGCATGTCATGGCAGCGCATCCATTAACCCAAGGGTGGCTTTTAGAACGCGTAGTTCTACATGACCCTGTGTGGCATGGGGTGAGGTTGGCCACCGGTCCGTTGGTGAGGTTAGCCAACAGTTCATGTCACCAATTAGGAAAGAATTGGGGGGTAGCGGGAGGGATTTGACCAACGAGAAAATTCCCGACGCTCTTGTGCACCGTTTGGGGCGTAAATGTTGACGATTGTGTGTGCAACATCGGCCCATGAGAAGGTTACAACGAGCACTCAGCCATTTAGGAATGTTTCTGAAGATATAAATTTGAAAAAATTGTTTTTCCAAATTAGCACCCCACAGTGCTTTGACCAAAAGGATAGGGATGGTAGGAGCATTGTTTTCCAAGCATCCTCGGAACCTTGTGGACAGTGGGTTTCCTGGATGGCCAGGATATCCACGGGTAAATTATTTTGTAAAAAACTCAGTTTCCTAGCCCGGGATGGGGAGGCCTTGAGTCGGCGATATTCAGTGTCCCTAGAGTGAAGGTTTCCCCCATCGCACCTTAGGTGCAAGGGGGTGGGCCCCCTGGCCCACCAGCCTCTTCCAGGTCCCCACAGGCTTTCACAGCAGCGCGGGTATTAGCAGCAATGCTATCGGGGTTTTTGTTAATTTTTGCAGAAAGAGTTGCGTTAGCTTTGGCCTTCGCTTTTTGCTTTCCTGACGTTGGATGAATTTTTTGTGGTGTGGATAAGTTCAGTGCACCGTCGAGTGGGGCAAAAAAAAATTTTTTGGTTGGGATAGGTCCCAAGTTGGTTTCAACTGGGGCTTGGGTGTAGCAATTGGGTGAGATCGAATCTCCCATCGGATCCTCAGATTGAGTGGCCCGTTCAGCTTGGGCCTCCCAATCTGATTGGGTGATGGATTCCCGAGTTGCTTCCGCCGTGAAGGTCTCCATATCCTCCTGGCGTTGTGAGTGTGGGATGGTGGTGGTGACCTTGGCCGCTTCCTTGGCCACAGTCCTACGGGCCTGCTTGGCCTTCTTCCGCTCCTGTGGGGAGATGGGCTTTACCAATAGGTAGCAGCCTTGTGCTCCCCATGGGAAAGCCTCTTTGGTGCTTGCGGTTGGTTCATAGTGCGCCTCTCCGCTGGCCATGGCCGCTGAGGGGTGCTCTTGGAATGTAACGCCCTCTTTGATGGGGCACGCGTGTGCCTTATGGCTGAATGCATCACAGTGGGTGCAAATGGGGGCGCGCTGTCCACGGTTACCCGGAATGGGTGGGTGGTGTGCCCTGCAATGTCAATAAAGGTGGAGTGCAGGATCTGGGTTAGGTCCTTTGTGATCTCCTCAGTTGGGGTCAGAACTGTGATGGCTTTGCCGGTGCACAGGTGTGGCATCAGCATGAAATGTTGCATTTTGAAAGATTGTATTTTGCCATATATGGTGAGACCATCTTTCAGGTGTTGCTCCAAAATGTCAAATTTTACCGTAGTAGGCAAAAAGTCAAACGTGAGGAAAATTTAATTTTATTTTGTCCATCTGGTGCATTTAGTTTCGACAACCCGTTGCCCTTCGGGGAGGTCGACCACTATGCGCACCGCTGCAGCCTCATCTCCTGCTATTTTGCTTTCAAAACCTAGGTCCAGCCAACTGCGTGACATGGAGTGAGGTGCAACGTACACCACAGTTGGGAAACTTTTGTGTACATCTTCACAAAATTTTTCCCATAGGGCCATTTTTTGGATGTCCAGATACACACAGACTCCAAATTCCACCGACAAAAGTGGCTGGGAATGTGGCGTGTTGATGTACTGGTTGCATCGTGCTTGCCATGCAAGTATCTCCGGGGAAATTGTGACCACCAGTTTTTTTAGATTTTTTTCTATTCCGCCAGATTCTCTGGGGCGTTTTCAAATGTTAGAGGCCGCGGGCCTTCCGCCTGCTCCTCTTGCCTTGCTTGCCCAACTGCTCCCAGACATGAGCGCAGACTAATCCCCTCTATGAGATTATCAAACTAGATTTAGTCTTGAATTGAATGGGTTGCAAAAGTGTTTGCAACGAGAAAGAAAAGTTCCAAAAGAATCAGTATGTTAATTTGTTTATATAGATGCATTATCTTGAGCAAATAAACAAAAATCACCAAACTTGGCACAAATGTTCTATAAAGTTTGGGAACAGAATGCTAATATGTAATTATTTAAAAATAATTATAAAAATTAAATATCTTTCTATTTAAGATCTAGAACATATATTTCTAATATAATTATATAGCAATTTGGCTGGGTATTTTCATACTTATTTAATTTGATCTTTCATAGGTTTGATAAGGGGTTGGTAGTTTTTGGCTGTTTTGTATTTAACAGTTTGTTTTTGCTGAGTGGTGGTTTATTTTTTGGTTAATTTGATAGAATTAATAGTTTCAGGTAAGTGATTGATGGTTTAGTTAATTTGGCAGGTTTTATTGATTTTATCTAAGTGGTTGGAGGTTGGAATTTTTAATAGGTTTAATGGTTTCTGAACTTATTGATAGCTATCTACCAATATAAAAGCTAAAAAAATTAAAATCTGATTGATTTGATAGTTTTTTTTATTTGGCCAAGTGGTTGATGGTTTTTGGATAAATTAATTGGACACAGTTTAGCTTTGGGGGTGATTGATTATAGATTGATTTGATAAGTTCAGTTAGGTTTAGCTGAAAAGTTGGTGGTTTTTGGTTGATTTGATTGAGCAATTAGATTTGGCCGAGTAGTTATTGCTTAACTATACAAAGTCTAGACTAATTAATTCAAATCACCTGAAATTCTATAGACACCATAGCGAAGCACAGGTAACTCTCTAGTTCAATATAAATTTGGATGGCTTGTTACTGTTCAAATAATGAAATATGGAAATTTAGCCTATTGAAACTTGGAAAAGTCGCTTCACTTAGGTTGAATGATGGAAAGGAAGTATTTTTGGGGCAAGTCATAACCGTGAGGTAATGATTTAATAAGTTTAGCAAATCCCCATTAGCTAAAATTATTGCACCTTAGGGGGACCTCCGCCAAGCCTATAAAAAGGGGTGGTCCCCACTTAGGTGTTTGAAGGGAATTAGACGTGGCAGGGGGAGAAACTGTTGATGGGCTCCCCAAGTTTCCTTGCATGTCCAGGGCAATTCAATTGCCTGACTTCGTGCTTATTGCTTGTAAAGTATTTGTAACAGTGTTAACCCAATTTGCGGGGTTCCACCAAGAATCAACCAGAGTAATTTTAGCTAATAAAATCACTATTAATATTTAAATCAATTATATCATTATTGCAGACTTGTAAATGTCCAACATTACTCTTTTTCAGTTGATTTTGACCCACAACATTCTTATCTTGAAGATGGGAGGGCAAATGTCTGACAAACACTAATAAAATGGGTGCATACTCATTTCTGCCAATCCAAGTGGAAAATTAATTCTCTCAGCTCCCACAGTTGCTCAGGACGACGGCCAGTATGATATACTTATTAGGACACAGTTTAATATTGAATAAATAAGAGTTTATCAATATGAATGAAGGATACTTATCATTTCTCAACTCTGAAATTCCCACTACAATAGATATTTAAAAGATACATCCAGAAGGATTATTTTCACTATTCAAGTACCCTGTTTCCTCTTTACCTTTGCAATATTTTACCTCTGGAAGAAGTATAAAAAAGCTACCCAACTCAGTAGATGCAGCGGGCATACCATTTTATGCCACCTAGGAGATAAAATTTACCAGGAGAACAAGGTGTAGTTTTAACAACATTACCCTAAGTATAATCCCAAATTTTTTGCTAAATAAAACTAGTGTTGATGGATTAATTAGGTTTGGACCACAAGTTTTGCCAGAAGTCCTCTACCAAGCCTATAAGTGGCTATTGAGAAATTACTTAAAAACTTAACCAACAATGATATCCTAGTCAAGAAGCATTAATGGAATTTGAAAGGTCAATCATTCCCATTGATGAAATTGACAATGTACCTTTTATTGGTACTCACTTTGACTTTGGCCAACCCACCAATAGATTGATTTGCGCTAGCCCTCAAGTCCAAATATCTGATAATTAAATTAGGAGAAACTTAAGAATGTGCATCAATTACTTAAAGACTACCAGGATGTTTTCTCCACGTCAGATGTTGACTCTGGTCACATGAAAGACTGGAAACATAGTATTGACGTTAGAAGTTCACCCTTATCTGATCAAAGCCATACAGTAATTTGAAGGTAGAGGATCAATACAAAAAGATTGAGCTCAAGAAATTATTGGATGTTGTCTTATGTGTGCCCTCTCAGAGACTTTGGCCATCCTTACTGTTACTTATAAAGAAGAGAAACGGTGGTCACAGAACATTGATAGATTACTAGAAGCTAAAAAGCCTCACTAAGATACAGTTATCTGATCTCAAGGATTGATAATGCTCTAGAATGACTCTCCTGCTCAAATTTCTTCTCCAAGATAACCTCGCCAGAATTTATTGGCAGATGGATCTATCTCCAGAAGATAAAGAAAAATACGCGTTGATATGCATAGAAGGATTATTTAAATTACCTGGCTTCCTCAGGGATTATGCAACGCTCCCACCTCATTCCAACAGGCTATAGATCACAGCATGTAGACCAAAAACCAGACTGTATGATCGTGTATCTTAATGACATATTGTTATTTTCTATAAATTTTTACTAACCATATGGACCACCTCAAGTCAGTTTTCCAATAACTGAAAGAGAACCACATAATGTTTAAACCTGCGAAATATACCCTCTTCCCGCAAGAAATTTAATTTTCAGGACACATCATATCATGTGAAGATATTCAACCTTTTATGATAAGGTTGAAGCAAACTCCAAGATGCCTGAGCTTAAGAGGCTTTAAGACATAAAGGTATTCTTATTAATGAAGGGATATTCAAAATTTATCCATAATTTCGCTCAATTCACTGAACCTCTTGTCTGACTGCTTGCCAAAAATACCCCTCTTATATGCGGAGTAAAGCAATAAATTATTCTAGTCAATGAAGAGTTTGTTGAAGAAAGGACAAATCTTATGACATCTAAACTATGAGAAGCCATTTATCCTGTTTGTCAATGCCTCCAACATAGCTTTAGGCACCATCCTCTTAATTGGATGATGAAAGCATTGACCACCCAGTTCCTATTACAGCAAAATGTTTTCCAGAGTGAGAAAAATTATAGTGTCACAGAGAAAAAAAAGCTTATTGTTCTCCTTTTGATGAAACATTTTTGTCCCTTCTTTTATGTTACAAATTTTACAATTATTACAGACCACACTTCTTTACGGTGGCTGCAAAACATGAAAGATCCAGCAGGAAAACTATCATAGTGGGCTCTCAAACTTCAGCATTACAATATGTACATTCCCCACTGAACAGGAATGAAGCACATGAACGTAGATGACCTGACATGATTGCCTTTACTACATCTAGATAATAGTGGAGATGAATGGTTACACGACCTTCTCGTGAAGCCAGACCCAAAAGAAGACAAAGATGAGCCATTTTAAAAGATTTTAAAATGTCACGCTCAAAATACAAAGTTTTTAACGGATTTTTACAAGAAATTTGGAACTGACTGGCCGCTATTCATGCGACCTTCAGAAAGGGTGCCAGTTATAATAGAAGCCCACAATACCCTAGGACATGGAGGAGAGAAAGAAACTTACAGATGAATCAAAGATCGCTACTATTGGGAGGGAATACTGGACTCTGTAGTGGAAGTCTTAGATTATTACATTACTTGTAAAAAGCAGATGCCACATAAGGTCAAGTACTATTATCAGGCCATGACCCCTCAGCAGCCATTTTATAACATCAGTTTAGACG
Source organism: Massospora cicadina (assembly GCA_022478985.1). Classification (NCBI taxonomy): domain Eukaryota; kingdom Fungi; phylum Entomophthoromycota; class Entomophthoromycetes; order Entomophthorales; family Entomophthoraceae; genus Massospora; species Massospora cicadina. The sequence goes on along the minus strand of JAKSZP010014445.1, from coordinate 214,367 downwards.
TTATAGGTACACTACCTGAATCCACATGGTGAAATTAATATATCCTTGTAGGGATTGATCATCTCACAAAGTGGCTCTAAGCAATTGTCAACCTCACGCAGACCACAAAGGCTAATATTAACTTTCTATATGAGAATATATTTACTAGGCATGGCTTCCCGCTGGTTCTGCTATGCGAAAATGGGAGGGACTTTACTTTAAAAGTCCTAGGAATTTATTCTAAAAGCATGGGAACTTGACAATTATTAGCGCCTTACAACCCATCAGCTAATAGGAATGTAGAAAGAGAAAATGGAATGCTGGTTTTAGTATTATGAAAAATGGTCATTACCAGTATTTTAAACTGTGACCATTATCTTCCAAGTGCATTGATGGCTACATGATAAGTTTCCATTAAACTATCAAAAATGTCTCTATTCAAGGCCTTATACAGAAGATATCCTGGAATTACGGCTTTATTAGCTCGTGAAACTACCAAATATAATACTGAATAACTAAGAAAGCTCTAAGAATATTAGCCTAGAAGTCTATAAAACTTCAATCAGAGGAAAACAACAAATCTAGCTAAGACAAATATAAGAAGTCAAGCATCCAATTCCTCTTGCCAATATTTACTACCTTTGAGATTTTGGACTTTGTCCTGTACTTTCACAATTATATCACCCTAAGGAGAAGAATTAGATTTCACCTTAATGGCCATATGCTATAACTTAAGAAAGTGAGGACAAATACTCAATCAAGTTTTTAGAAACAAGAGTAAGTATCAACCACGTATATAGCTTATTCTTGCATCAGCACTCCCCTGCAATACCTTGAAGGGGGTGATGTTCAAGATCCAGATATCAGATAGGATGTGAAGAATATTACCATTTGACTCTTATAATCAAATCAGTTTCTAGTTCTGAAAAGGGGTTAAAGGGGTTAGCTCAAATAATCACCTGAAAAAAATGATAGTTGGTATGACTTAAAATTGACCTCAAGAAAACTCCGTTATACCAAATCAAGCTAAGATACCCTGAGATAAAATCCTGCTTAATTAATTTGAAGGATCTCAGAAGGTCAAGTGATAATTACTCAATTTGGCACTCAAGGCAGTAATTAAGATGAACCTGCAAAAAGGTGATTATCATGAATCTGCCCAGAGAACAACATAAGTGATATCAATTCTTTCCAATTGGTACATTTAATCTACAATTTTGACCTATCTAAAATATGCTACAAAGACATTATACTATCCAAAATGCATCACGTGAACAAGAGACTCCCTTCCAGATCCCCCTCTATTATTTTTATTGATCCTTTTCCTTTTGGTTCTTATGCTTCTAGGTATGTCATATAAAACCTATTCTATACTATAATAAAGTTATGTTATTAATTCTATATATCATCTTGGTACTTGACTTCAAAAATTCCAATTTGCCGCACTTACCATAGTATGGATACTCTAGCTGACAGGACATAAGTAGTGGCTTGAAACCCTTTAATTAAAGAAAATGCATGCGTGTATCTCACACGGTTTCAAGTATTGACTGTTGGGTTTCTTGGGCATAGCACCATAGAGTTAAAAATGGAAGCCCATACTAACCAAACCATCAGCTAAGTATTTTAACTCAAGGTATTAAGATAGGTTTTAAACACTAAAGTTTTTTGAGGCACCAGCGTTCACCAAAATAGTTGTCATAATATTCCAAAGGAGAAGAGAAAATAGATAAGATCAGTTAGTATCCATAATTTATTTATTTAAAGTAAATAGACCAAAAACTTACTAAAAATTTTTTGTCAGGCATAATATGCTACCATTTTTATAACTTCTTCCTTTTCACCTCCTAAGGCAGATGAATCCTGGTAGAAGCCAGGAAAGAGCTCTCAGGGGTGATCCAATATTCAGATAACGGTTTGGGGCTATGCTCACAAAAGCCTAAAGTGGTTTGCTTTAAATTATACATATTATATGAGAAATCCTTTTTGGGTTCCAAAAGGTTTATCCTAAATCTGATTGCTGGCTGTATGTATTCTTTAAAAAATCATAATGGTAAACCCCTCTTCCAATAAAAGTTCTCCATGTCCCACAAGAAGGATTCCCAAAAAGAAATTGAAACCAGATGGTATACTTAATACCCTGAGGCTAAATGCAATTTAACCCCACCAAATTCGCTGAAGTCAACAAGGTCTTGACAAAAAGTCCATTATATTTAAAGGATAATTGGTGCTTTATGGTAGAGATACTTGTAAGGTTCTCCCCAGGATAAATATCAAGGCTTAAATTTAATAAAACTTACCTTGGGGTGTGTGTAAGGCTTTTTATTGTCCTCTACCCTCTTTTTGGTAAGACTGCTCCTATACCTGCTATGTTTAGTGTGTTGTACATGGAGAGGATTAGTGTAAGTCATGGGGAGCACCCCCTACACCTTAACCGGGAGAAGCATCCCTTAAGAAATAAGAAAGGTGAAAAGAAGGTTGCCTCCTCCCGCATTAACTAAGGGCGATCTAACCATATGGTAGATGAGAGGTGGTTGAAAACCTACTCCTGAAGGTATTCCCTTTACCCCCTCTTCTCACCTCCAAGGAGTTTGTGCTATACAGGGGGTGTGAAAGGAGGTGGTAGTGGCCAGAAACCATCTTTAACAAGAGGGTCACGGCTCCCCATCTTTTCAGAAGGCATCCTCACCTAGTTTTAGTCCCATTAATCAGAGTAAGTTGATGTTAATCAAGAAAAATTGGTTAAAATGATTGCAGGTTTTAGTGATTTTTTAGATATCCTCCTTGCTGCCATTGAAGGCAAGCCCACCCTAATAGTATTGGTCGTTTAACCCATTTGAGTCTAGAATGGGGATATCCTTACCTACCCTGCCTTTGGCCGCAACCCGTCAGCCAAAAAACATATTATCACCATCTCACTAGGCGAAATTGCGGTAATAAATTTTTATTGTAAAAACTTTAGTACTAATTCAGCCAGTTAGTTAAGATCTTAATTGGTATCAAAAGTGCTTTAGTGTTAGTCCAACTGAATCAAGTGCATTAGGATTCACAAAAAATTATGCGCACCCCTCCTATTCCCAAAGCATATAGTTCTTAAGACAGCTGACCCCAATAGTTCTGCTATCAGTCAATTGCTTTACTTTGTTATACAATAAACAAAAAGTATCAATATATCAATAGTTTTTAGTTTACTTTTTTTGTAAGTAAACTGTAATACTTGCCAATTTACCATGTTCCTCAATATGCGCAATTTTTTGTTCTATAGTGGCGATTATAACCACGCTGATACCTTCCCTGCTTGAGTGGGGGTTTTGATATGGGGCCTACTTGGGCTAATCTCCCAAATTGGATGTCTTGCAGAAATGCGATCTTACCCTGCTTTTTGAGGTTTTTCCTTTTAAGTTTCATAATTTCTGCAGTATTTTCACAAGTTCCTCTCACCCTGGTATCAGAAATTCTTCCACCATGCATTCTGAGCCTGAGATAACTGCCTTTTTGAAATCTTTGGCAGCCATTGTTACTACTGTATGATTGCTTATGGGAGTGTGTTAACATTTATCATAGATTAACAACTCTCAGATTTCCCTTAACAAATACAAAGTTTGTGGGCGGCTATACTGTTGGTACTCTGGATGGTATTTTGGGTGGTTACTAATCAAGACTTTCAGGCCATTCTTAGTTTTATTAGCCGTTGCATGAATTAATTGACTGACCACTAGCTCAGCCATTTCCACGATTCTCTTTAAAGTAGGTAATGTGATGGCCTAATAATACCATATATAATTCAGTCTGTGCTTAGCGTATATACTATGTATGGTCAATTTGTAATTTTTTCAGATGGCTTTGCGTGGTAATGGAGTTCTTTTTGACTCAAAACTCCACTCCTGTAATATACTCCAGCTTTTCCCCATACAATATGGACAAGTTCATTCTTAACTTCCTCATAAGTGGCGAATCAATTTTTGGACTCCTTGAAAAGTTGCACGAATGTTTCTCAGCAAATACTGCAATTTTATCCTCCATTACAGATGATCATGAAGTGTAACAATCCTGGTTTAATAGAGGGAGATGCCCATCATTGGGTGAAGAAAAATCTGCGTTAAGCAACCAAGATTAATTTACATAACCTTAATTTATTTGGTGACCACATTGATCCATGCTCCAGGTTCATGAGTAGCTCACCTTTTACGTGTTTTCACTTTAGGCGCGTAATCCTCAGACCTGCCCTCCTTCATTGAAGCTTTTTCTGGTTAAGGCTCTTAGACGTACTTTCCTTTGGTGTACTAATTGCATTATTCCGTGCAGCTATGGATCATAACTCCGTGAATCATCAAATTTGGGAGTCTCAGATGGCTTCCTTGGAGCAGGTAAAGTGGCCACTTCAATTGGTACCAAAATTTGGAGTGCACAGGTAGGTGTTAAAAGAGGCCTGAAAGATTATTCCACTTAGGTGGCGTTAGGTTAAACTCTTAATTTCATAGTGGCCCAGACATCCTCTATCTCTCATAGTATAACTTCTGGCCTGGTTTCAGGTCTTGGTCTCTTGTCATTCCCTTATGTGCTTCTTACCTCTTCACCTCTAAGTTCCCTGATTTCATATAGCCAGGTCCCTTAATGGACGCTGTCTTAAAGATAATTAGGTATCCTTGAACCCTCTGGACATATATTGCCTGAGGTGCAACAAATTTGCAATTGAGGGAATCCTTAATTCTGAAAATCTTGTTTCCTCTTCAGATTCCTGCCCTATTTATGTCCTTGCGACTACTACATCTCTGCTGTTTCACAAGGTGACTTAAGTTAATTGTGCTTTTTTATTTTCTCTAAACATGTTTATTGTTTTGTAACTTACTTTGTTGGAGTTTGGCGTAACTTTCTCTTGTTGTGTGATGCCATATTCCTCAGTCATATGTCAATGAGTTTAACATTTAAAAATTTAACTTTAAACATCACAGTGGAATTTCTCCAGATCCTTTGGTGTGCCTCCATAATTTTACTATGAGCCTAGTTTCCCTAACATCTTAAAATATAAGCAGCCATAGATTTCAAGAATCACATCTTTGAATTCTTTGTCAGTTTATGTGCTTGCCTCATGCGAGCATATATACCATGAATAAAAGCAATTTAGTCTAGCTTTGGTTTTATGTGCTATGGCGCCAACACCAAATCCCTAGTAGTTGGTATCATCATGGCGGACAACCTCCTGGTGCACTCAAGTGATGCAGAAGGTGGTGGTTCATTACATTATTTAAATATCTTTGTTTTTCCTGAGCCCCACTGAGTATTGACGTACTAATCTGAAAACCACCATGGTGTCCGCCGCGCTCCCACCTCTCATCCTGCCCTCCATCAGGCTGCATGTACCTATAATGCCATCCCCCCTTCAGTGACCCACAACACAAGTTTCCAGTTGTGGCTCCTGTTCCGTCCACCAGGGCAAAAAGCCCCTAATGCCAGTAACACATGCCCTTCTGATGGACGCCGCGCCAAGTTCCCAGACCTGTTTTAAGGCTGTAATGGTTCCAAATGTTCATGCTGCAGTGCTTGCCACTCTCCTCTTCTCTCACATCCGCCATTGCCCACTGATTCCTTCATCTTACAAGGGGTGACGCCATGAGCTTACTTGAGTTAATCTTGGTAATTTGTATTAGTTTAATTACAATTTGTGTTTCAAAACTTATCTTTTTGGATCTCAGAGTAACTCTCCCTTGACGTTTGATGCCAGATTTCTCAGTTATACTTTGGTGAGCTGCAAAAATTAAAAAAAAATACTTTCAATAGCACATTAAACATCCTCCAAACTCTTTGGTATTTTTTCACTTTTTGCTCTGTGCACACTCCCCAAAGTTTGGCATAAAGGCGACCTTAAATCTCAAATGAAATCTTGAATTCTATTTCAGTTTTTATGCTTGTCTTTAGTGAGCGTTTTTTACCTTTAATAAAAGCAATTGAGTTTAAACCTAAGTTTTTGTGTCTTGGTGTCAACGCCAAACACCCGTTAATTCTAATCATGGGGTGGACAACATCCTGCCACACTCTAGCGATGCTGCAGATGGTTTTTTGTTAAAAGCTGGTTTTGTCCCATGCTGTTGCAGATAAACAGGATCATCTCTAAATCTTGTTGCCGCTTGAAACTTAGTTGTGTTTAAAAGGTGAAAAATGACGATCTTTTGGATACTGGTGCATTAGGCAACTCTACAATCTTAAAATAGCTCAAAAGCTTGATTTGGATCTTTAAACGAGCTCATCAATATTGGGTGCATCTTTGGCCACAATGTTCTCTATAATTTAAAGCGACCTGTATCCTTTTTCATGCATAAGTTCTGCTTCTGTGATTGGTTTACTGCGGTGCCAGAATTACTGTTCCCAGTAATACTGGTCATTAGATGGTAGCATCAGCAACAGATCATCAATTGGATAAAAGAACAACCATATGCTGGATGGTTCAAGTGTGGCAGAAGGGCATCTGCCACAACAGTATAAACTTGAGGTGGTTTTGGCGGAGCCAATGACAACAAAAAGTCAGAGTTAGGACAAAAAACAGATTTTTTACTTCAAGAAACGCTCGGTGCAAGGCGAGCAAAAAAAGCCATTATAGAATTTCAAGTTAAGGCTTTTTTAAAACTGTGGGGGACTTTTATACTAAATTGATTTGGAAATCAGTGAAGGGCGGAAGGAAGGAAATACCAAAGAGTTTGGCGGAATTTTAACATGTTGTCAAAATTACAACCTTTTTCTTTGAGTTTTGTAACTCAATGATGTACGAGAAAAAAATCTAGCATCAAACATTTAAGGGGAGTTACTCCGGTCTCTGAAAGGTAAGTATTCAGAATTGAATCATAATCTAAATAAAATGCGATCATTGACTTCGGTCAGATGGTGATATCACCCACTTGTTAGATGGAAGCCTCAGCAAGCAAATTTGGGGGGAGTGAGAGGGGGCGGCAGGCATGGGCATGATGGGACACACAGATGTCACATTTTTATGGCAACACGGAAATGATAGGCGCAGCAGGCATGGCAATCGCTAAAGCGGCTTGCTCCCAGGAGATTTGGTCTGAGACACTGGTCAACGCTCCTGGGCAGGCTCACAGGTGCAACAGGCACTGAAGCGGTGGAAAGACAAGGGGCACAACATAAATGGATGCATTGTGGGGCGCTGAATTAGGGAAGGCAATAAGGATACATGTTTTTCTGAGGGAAGGAATGGAAATGGTAGCGCGGAGCACCTTGGTGGATGGCTTATTTGGGACATTGGCATATTGGTAGGGCGGCAAAAAAGTATAGTCTTGAAGTAATGTAGCGAACAACCATCCACCACTTGGCCCAAGTGTGGCGGAACTTCATCCACCATGACTGTAACAGTCAGATTGAACCAATTGTTGCATGTAGACTCAAGTTTAGTTTCTTGAATCCCAAGTCAAAATGCTTTTAGGGATTTTTAGTAAAGTTAGTCTTAAAACTGGGCTGTGCCCCTCCTGAGCCATCCTTTAGGCTCATAAGAGCTTAAAGAATGGTGTTGGAAAGGCTACTTGGAAAGGTGACCTTAAAGGTTGGTCCTGAACAATTCCTGAAGTTTGTTCAAAATTCTCTGTTTCAAACTAGTGTATTTCTTTTGTGGCTTTTAAAAACACCCTTACCTTGTCTTACCTGGCATTCCATGACATATTAGGTTTGTCACATTACAAAAATCTCAATCTTTTGGGAATTGATCACCATAATTTCTCTGTCTTTTCTTTAGTATGCTTGTGGAACCAAATTATCAGGATTATGTTTGTTTGTGACATTTTTATTTAATAATAAAATAAGGTTAGTTAAGGGTTTGCAACTTCACTAACCTGTTTCATTTTTTTCTCGCTCAAGTTTCTCAAATTCAACATTTTATTGGTTAATTGCATTAGGCACTTACACTTACCTTTAGAGTCCAACCTCGGTTTGACATTATATCAGCATTATAAATAGGCACTGAACCTAAGGTAAGGTGGCGATCTGAAACTGGGATGTTTTTACTATTTACAATAATGGCCTAAAATTGAGGGGGCTTAAGAAGAGCCAACGACAACAAAAAGCCAGAGTTAGGACCAGAAATAGAGTTTATCAAAAAAACGCTCAGTTCAAGGCAAGCAAAAAAAGTTCAATAGAATTCATTATGGGTTCTCTTGAAATACAGCAGGGCTTGTATACCAAAATATTGGAAAAATTGGTGCAGGGTGGAAGTAGGGAGACACCAAAGAGGTTGGTAAAATTCGCCATGCTGTCAAAAATAAAAATCTTTTTTTAAAATTTGCAACTCAGCAACATACACCCAAAGAATATGATATTAAACATCAAAGGGGAGTTACAGAAGGATCTAAAAAGGCAGGAATTTAAAATCAAGTCATTATTAAATACAACTTCCACACTTGACTTAAGTCAGACTGTGACATTGAACTCTGACTTTTTATCTCATAAGAATACCCAATCACGAGGAGTTTTCTCTTATTAGTAAGTTAGCATTTGAAAAAGAGATTGTTTGGAATTACTTCTATTTGATGCCCCACAGAGATCCATCATAACTTTCCCTATGTGCTAGAGGCAGATAAAATTATTTTGAATTGAAAAATATAATTGTCTCCTACACCATTCCAAGTATGACCTGGCTTTCTGTTTGACGGTGTATCTGATTAGTATTAATTTCCCGTTATATACATATATGAACAAGAAGACAAGGCCCTGGGGGTCTGGTTGGAAGATATGATTCAGAAGGGGTGGATATTCCAGAAATCCTCTCCCATATCTTCCACATAGTTTTTGATCAAAAGGCCAATGAAACCCTGCACCCATGCATGGACTACAGCTGTTTGAAAAACATTACAGTTCATAATCCTTATCCCTTTCCCCTTTAATGGACCATCAACTCAGCGTTAGCTAATTCCTGGGTTATTTATAAGCTTAACCTTGTGAACGCTTGCACTCAAATCCAGTAATCATAAGGCCAGGAGTGGCTCTTGACCATTTGTACATTGAGGAAGATTCTTCAATTCTACATAGCGCCCTTTGGACTAAAAAACGCGCCTGCAACGTTCCAGACCTTGATTAATGATGTGAGAGATCTTAATTTCACTTGCTTGGTGGCTTAATTTAAGACATCTTTGTGCATTCTCCCACTTACAAGCAGCATGCAAAGGACCTGAAGGCGTTATTGGTTGCTTTGCAAAAAGGCAGACCTTTATGTAAAGCCTATAAAATATATTTTTCAAGAAGAGGTCACCTTCTTGAGTAACCTGGTTCTGAAGGATGGGTACACCATTCTTCCATGAAAACTTGAGGCCATTCTCTAATGGGCCAATTTTACTACATAAAATTAGTTGAGGAGTTTGTGGGAATACAGCTAGTTGTGTGCTCACTGGTTGTAACGCCGCTGGATTCCACAACAGCTTTACTAAATTAAAGATAAAAACACTAATAAAATAAAATGCTGGTGTTTTATATTTTTATTAGTGCAGGCATGGAAGGAGAAATAACGAACCCTCTCAATATCTGACTGGTTAGTATTTAAACTGTATTGAGGGTCAAAGGAGATTCAATAGTAAGTTTGGAATGGCTTAGTAAGGACTGATAAGGAATTATATAACTCAGCCTATCAATGCAAAGAAAATTCACTTCACTTTGGTTGGATGATAGGTGAGTTATTTTTTGACAAGACGTAACCATGGGTAACAATTATATTAATTTATCAAGTCCCCAATAACTAAAATCATTGCACCTTGGGGACCTCCACCACGCCTATAAAAGGGGGTGGTCCTCACTTAGTTGTTTGCAGGGAATTAAACGTGGCAGGGGGAGAAACCGCCAATAAACTCCCCAGGTTCCCTCGTGTGGTCAGGGAAATTTAACTGCCTGACCTCGTGCTAATTGTCCATTTAGCATTCATAACAGTGTTACCATGATTTTCAGGGTTCCACCGAGAATTGGCCAGGGTCTTTTAGCTGATAAGATTGCTATTAATTTAATCGATATTTTCAGTATTGCGACTTGTATATGTCTGACACAATCCCCTTTTCAGCTGATTTTGCCCCAAAACATTCTTATCCTGAATCTGGGAGGTCAAATGTCTGACAGAGTTTCTTAGAACATCATTATCTTATAGAACTTTTCTCCTACACTCTCTCACTTGGTGGCGCCGCTTCATCTCCTGATGGGGAAAAATGTTCTCCTATAAATGGATAAAAGATTGCCAACGCACATTTAAAGCTATCAAAGTAGTGTTTGTGGCGCTTCCTGTTCTGAAGCATTTAGATCTCTTCAGGACTTTTGTTGTGACATGTGATGACTCAATAGCCTTGATGAGAGGGCTTTTTTACTACAGGAGTATGACGTGGTTGAGCATCATATTGTTTAATTCTCATGCAAGTTTTACTTCTTGGAGCAATCATGGGTCATATATAATAAAGAGCTTGCTGAAGCTGCATGGTCATACACACTGGCGTTATCTTCTTCAGGGTGCCTATCATGAAGTGGTTGTCTGAATGGACGCCAGACCCTTATGTACTTTAGGAAGCCTCAGAACCAGATACATCATCAGGTCCAGACTTATGAAACCTTTTTAGCTTTGACTTCAGATATGAGCTTTCTAAAGAAGCCTTGAATGTCCTCCCAGATTTGTTGAGTCATAATCCCTCCTTGAGTCCTAAAGAGGAGGAATCACAGTTGCTGACCACTATGACCTCTTATGACCAGATCTAAGCCATTGCTCCTCCTGCAATTCCTGTGGTAGGCTGGGGTCTGGATGTGCCTTTTAGTTTCTTGAGTGTTGGTGGGTCAAACATTTAACTTGGAGTGAAATGAAGTTTTTGATCAGCTGGTACTGCCAGCCCATAAGCAGCCCACTATTCGCTGGAGGAGGAGATGCTTATATAGAGTAAGCGTTATGGTTCCCCTAACTTTGTGATGAAGTTATCTCCGCCTACCATGACCCCCCAGCGGTGGGACACCAAGGGAATAATATATTCCTCAATTCGGTGAAGCAGTCAAAATACTGGGTGGATAACTGTAAGTATAATATGTAGAATCACCAATTGTGTGATGTGTGCTAAGGCCAAATTATATAGTTCAGGTAATAATGGTCTCCTCCATACCTTGCAGCATGCAAAAGTCCCGTGGACCTTAATATCAGTTGACTTTTTCTTGTTGAGATCCCCATTTCTCATAATTTACTGAAATTATGACGGCCATGGACCATTAAACTTAATTCTTCTTATTTATCCTAAGTCAGTTAGTAACCACCTCAGAGGAAACGTCCAGGATCTTCATTCAACATGTTTTTTATTGTTTGGCTTACCTCAGGAGGCGGTGAATGATCAAGGGCCCTATTTACTTCTCAGCTTTGGACCACACTTCTCACCATCCTAAATATTAAGCAGGGCCATTCTACATCATACCACCCACTATCTGATGGGCAGATAGAGCAGGTCAACCAGACCCTCAAGCAGTACCTTCACTTCTAGTCCTCTGCCAATCAGGACACCTGGACTTCTAACCTTCCCCTGATGCAATTTTCATACAATAATGCCACCCAAAAATCCACCAGCATTACCCTAGTTGAGACACATTGGAGTACAAACCGATTATTTCAAATTTGGGACCTACCTTCACTCAGAAGTGCCTGTCTCAGAAGAACATTTGCAACAAATCCAGAGTACCCAATCTCTGATTTTAGAACACCTGACCAGGGTATTAATGTTTACAACGCAGTTTGCAGATCACAAGTGTTAACTTTTTAAAGATATGGTTTAAATATGCCAAGCTGGTTTGCACAGGTTATTAGCTACTGAGCAATGGAATGGCCAATATGCAGATCGCCAATCTTCAATAAAAACTGATATAATATATGGAGCAATTGTCACAATCAACACTTTTCTTGTAACAATAAAACGCAGAACTTATCCGTGGACTAATAAAAAACCTCCCCCTCTCATTTTTCTGCTCAAATTTTATCTTGGTATTCTAGGTCAAATCCACACTCTGCTTAATAATCTCCTATTCGTTCCATTTTATGAGTTTTTGTTTATCTCAAGGTTAGCGGAATTCCTTCAATTAACCAAAATATTGAGGCTACAATTGATTTACTTTAAATCAGTATGTTTTCCGCTCAACCTTGAAGCTCATCTCCACTCTAAGTTACGATATGCCAGAATGTATAGATTATTTTCCAGTATATTATTTTCTTGACATTACCCCCCTTTGACTGGACGATAAACTCTTATTGCTTGTATGCTTGAATGAACTTCATGTGAACTTGGTTGATAATCTGACCACCCGCAGGCTCCTTAATGGTGTAGGCACTGATACCAGTTTTCTCAATTATTTCAAATGATCTGATCCAAATGTTATTAAGCTTGTTCTTTTGTCTAAATCTATGTTGGTCGTAATACAAGACATGATCTCCTACACCAAACTTTAGGAGTCTGCTACGTCTAATCTGGTCAGCTGCCTGATCATGAAACTTCTTAGCCAAACTGGTAGATCATGCTTCCATTTGTAGTTTGATCAACATCTCCATTAAATTGGTCAAATAATACTGCAGTTCCATGAAACCGGTATCTTCCACACAAGAGTAAAGCAGGGCAGGTAAAGCTGGATGTCTACCATATAGCAATTGAAAAAGGACACTTGCAAGTGTCCAAATGGTAGCTGATATTATAAGCAAAGACAGCTGTGGGTAGAAGGATATTCCATTTAGAGTTTCAATCTTTTATAATCTTGCGGAGTATGTTTACCAATGTTCTGTTGACCCATTCCACCATTTCATTGGATTCCAGATGATAGGGTGTAATTAAGACTCCGCGGATTGCCATCAGTTCATTCAACTTGGGCAGAATATGTGGAGTGAAATTGGTTCCTTTGTAAGTTAAGACGAACTGCGGACAGCCATGTCGCTGTATGACACACTCCATAATAAATTTGGCAGTGGTGACTGCCCCAAATCATTAGTCAACCTGGCTTCCACTCACTTGTCAGATGATCAATTGCTACGATTATGTACTTAGATCAGTTTGCACCAGTTGGCAAAGGCCCCACCACATCAAGGGAAAAGGTATGCCAGGCGAATTGGTGCTTAACCACATGGTATGTGGTCTTCTGGTGGAAAGGTTTCACACTTGGCACTGATGACAACAAGCAACAAGTTTGAGCACATCATAGTGCATGCTCTCCCAATAATAATGGGTCACAAATACTCCAACGTTTTCCGCAACCTACCGTGCCCTACCACCCAATGTGCATTTATAATAATTGCTGGTCTAGCAGAGGGCTTAGAAAAACTCTTCGTCAATTCCTCAATCTGCTTATGTAGTTCCCTGTTGCACAAGAAGAGATCCTATCTAAGCCCATCTAACACTTTGATCACCTTTGGTGGCTCATCATGGTATTTGCCCACCCCAATTTCTCATACATAATGTCAGCCAAATCTTCCATAATAGCAACCATTGGTAGCCGTGAAAGAAAGTCTGCATTTGGATTTTTTGCTCCTGGATGGTGTAAAATCTTGAAATCATAGCTTGGAGCTTCAACGCCCATCACATGAGTTGTCCTTCAGGTTCACAAAGATTTTGCAGCCAGCACAATGATGCATGATCTGTTACCTCTTTTATTTCTCCCTGTGGAGGTATACCCAAAACTGTTTAATGTATATTTCACTGCTAAACACTCCCACTCAGTCACATTGCAATTTCGTTCATGACAGTTAAAGCTTTGGCTACAAAATGCAACAGGGTGCTCTACGCTGTCATCATCCTTCTGAGATAATACTGCCCCTATGACAGAAAGTGATGCATCCGTTTGTACTGAATTTTTTTCAAAGTTGGGGTATTGCAAAATGGGTGCACTCATCAATACAGTTTATATGACTTCAAAAGCGTTTTTGCATCGTTCCGTCCAGTCAAAAGTGGCATTTTTCTTCAACAACTCAAAGAACAATACCTCAATACAACTGAAGTTAGGAATGAACCACTGGTAGTAACCAAACATCCCCAATAATACTTAGATATCTCGTTTATTACCTGGCCAGGTCATCTTGCTTATAGCTCCATCTTCGCCAGCTGTGGTTCAAGTCCTTTTTGAATCCATGACAAACCCAAAGTATTCCAGTTGCTCTTTAAATGTAATGGTACTTACAAGGCTTGATCTTGATATTAGCATCAGTGAGTTGGTGAAACACTAGCTCCAGGTGGTCAAGATGATCTGCGAACATTTGTGAGAACATGTTGATATCAACGAGGTAAACTAAAACGCAGGACAGCTTAAAGTCACCTAAGATCATATCCATAGCATGCTAGAACGTAGCCAGGAATTTTCACAAACCCTGTGGCATACATTTAGGCTGGAATAACCCCTTTGAAGTGATTATAGCATAATTCTCATGTTCCACTGCTGGTAATTCGATCTGCCAGTACCCCAATATCAAATCCATGAAAGAAAATAATTATCCCCTCCAAGGCAATCTAACACTTCATCAATCCATGGAAGTGGGTAGAAATCTTTCTTTTTAATTCTATTGAGCTTTTGATAGTCAATGACCACCTGGTTTGTGCCATCTTTTTTCTTAACAATAAAACACTGGCGATGCTCACAGACTTTTAGATGGCTCTAACAACCCTTGTTCAATCAATGTGTCTACCTCATCAGAGACAACCTCTTCTTCCAGTTTTGAGCGCTGAATAGGTCATGAAAAAATGGGAGGGTGATCTCCTGTGTCTACCTGATGCACCAACCCTTGGGCGCACCCCAAAGCATGGTCATCATAGGCAAAAATATCATGTTATTTTCAAATAAAGCCATCGCCCTATCTTTCTGTTCCTCTGACAATCTGGTTAGAGCTTCCCGTGGAACTACTGTTATTACACCGAATGGTAAATTTATCAGTAGTTGAGGTCCTCCCATAATCAAAGTCTTGAATATGATGAACCTCATTAATAGGGACCAAGTGTAAATAAGCCAGCACTTGGTGCCTTTATCATCATCAACTTATTCTTTCTGTTTGTTAACAAACCTTCACTTCGCCATTTCCTGGGTAGAAGTAGCCCTGGAGCCACATGAGGTTCAAGCCGCAATTGCTGGTAGGGCCCCACAATTTCCCATATAGCCCTTCAGGGACTTCTATTTTGGGCTTGGTCCCTATTATGATCTGATACCTAAAAATATTCAAAGTGCTTGCAGCTCATAGCGGAATACCTTTGTACTCATAGATCTGGTTGGGGAGTGCTCTGTTCCACCGCTTCATTTGCTGATATTTGATAGGAATCACCCTGTAACTATATGCAAATTTGATCTGGCTGTAGTGGAATGGGTCCTTTGGGATTCTGCTAGAGGTAAAGTAAATTGGGATCTGTTGTCCTAAAATATCAATGTTTTCTTCCGCCATATTAACCACAGCTCCAAATTGCCGCATGAATGAAGCACCAATCAACATGTCATAGTTATTATTAAGAAGAACCAACGCTGGAGTGGAAGCCCTAACCAAACCAAATCATAAATGTAACACACTGTAAGCTCCTTCTGGAACAGTGCTCTGTGCCCCCGCGGTCCCATACACTACCCTGTGATCCACATCAGGCTTCAGCGGAAGCTTAGCCATTAGGTTGGTGGAGATTATATTCACTGAGCACCATTATCTATTTTAGCTCGGCTTTTTGTGTTCTGAACATAAATATCACAGTAGGTACACTCCAAAAAAGAAGAACCTATGGTGTTTATTACGTGAGCTTCCAAGGACTGTTTGTTACCAAGGAAAGAGTATATACCCATACCAACATGAGGATACTAATGGGCTATCCTTTCTATTGGAATGGCTACGTTAACCACCACTAGGAAGGCGACGTCCGTTGAGGGTCCAGCATCACTTATGCCGTTTTGTTCAAGGATTTGCCATTCATACGGCTTTTGCACATATCAGAGGAACTTGGAGCCTAAAGGGGAATAATCGCTTCCTTGAATAAAGGCGGAGGTATTAGCCAGAAGTTGTTGGTATAATAAGTTATCATGTTGGATACAGGGGACAACGCAAAGAGTCTCTTGGGAATTATTAGGGACAATATAATTTGAATTTACAGAGGTAAAGCGTCCCATCTCTACTCCACTTGAGCTTTTCCCTGCTCGATCATAACAGATGGCACTGCATGCACATGCTGGTTGCCTGGGCAGTTAGCTGCATAATGCCCTTTTTGTACACACAAGAAACAAGCGTTCATAAATGGCTCCCATTTATTGTTTGCACCTGATGGGCCAGGTCAAATGTTTACCGATGTATTGAAGTTAGGCTTGGGATGGGGTGGTTGAGTGTAAGGAGGGCGGAAAGGATCCGCTGACATATAGGGTGGACGAATATTATGCAACAGATTACAGCTTGGTCATTGCTGTCCATATCCCAAGGAGTATGCTGCAGCAATAGAAGGGGTCTTCTGCTCCACAATGGGAGAACTGAATGTAGCGATAAGATGGCGTAAAGTTTTAACAATTCAAAGAAGCCCCACGTCTTTATTCATTATGTGAGTCATAGCATTATGCAGTTCCCAATATGGTTTGACTGCCGCCGTCATAGCTATGCTTACATCCTTGGTAGCTAAAAGATTGACTCCCACTAACACATGAGCTTCAGCCTTGAATCGCTCTGCAAACTCCACTAGAACTCATTATTGTGAAACTGTATGGTCAGAAAGTCGGCCTTATGCTACGCCATCTTAGCTGCACCCCCAAACAGATGAAGCACAGTCTCCTTCACCTCTTGATAAGATATGGAACTATTTTGGATGTAACAGATTACCTGGTTGGCGCTCTCAACATCCAAAGTGGAAAGCAACAGTTTTTGCTTTCTAACGATCTGATCCCCTTTCACAGAAAATTTAAACCGTTTAAATATCCATGTATGTTCCCATCACAACTGAAGGGCGGTAACTTCTCTATTCAAACAAAATCACCTCAATCTGGGCTCCAGGTGCAAGAAACAGCTAAAATAGGTTCCAAACAACCAAGGGAAACATCCCCTTGTGAACTAGCACAGGTTCTCACAGATAAATTCAAATTTTCCAAAGTAGACAAGGAAGAAGTTGGATTGTGAGGAGGGACTGACATGACCCCTGAGGGATACTCGTTAGAAAATCCATAGCATTAATCCCCTGACTCACTGCTGACTGCACCATTTCCTCCTTTACCAGGCTGTTCAGCAAAATGTTTATCAATTATTTTCTCAGCTTTTAACGAATAGCACAGACAGCAACTGTCTTTCACCCCCCTGTTGAAGCGCTTTGAACTGACTTTGCAAATTGTGACAGAATTCTTTCTCAAAGTCCATTTTACGCTCCATTGCCTGAAGCCGTGAGAAAACGTCCTCCAATGCGCCCTACATTCTTGCATTCTGCCATCCAGTTCCACATGCTTGTCAATTTTCATCGTCTACTTGATTAACAAGGGTGGCTTGTTCTTGGACCAGCTCCTTGTTGGCCCATTAATGGTATCCAAACAATCTCACATATCAGCATACTCTACCATCTTGATGAATGGAAGAGTAATGGCTTAGCTCCGATCCATCTGACTAATACTTTTCAACTAAGTAATCTGACCCTGCAACTGACAATATTCTAAGGATGCCAAAAAAGAGCTGGTCATATAGTCAGCCATCTGCTGGTTACTCCGCTCAATAAAAAAGTTGACTAGATTTGACTGCCATGGAGTTGGCATGATCTGTCATCCTCCGCTCTGTCAGGGTAACCCAGTCTCTAATCTGAGCCACTGCTACTTTAATCGCTTCAGCCCAATCTGCCAGTTCCATCATAAACCACTTAGTGTTGCTACCCAATGTAGTGATTTTAAAATCCATTCTTCCAATAGGCAACGCTGGTCTAACAGTTCCCCTATCACCTGGGGTAAAAACTTATTCGACTGTGGAACAATTTTTCCAAGCAATGGCAGATGTCCACAACTCAGTTGTCCACATGCACAAGCGCCCCCTGAACCTCCGAGAAAGAGTGATCAAGGCAGGTGAATAAAAGGTGATTATCATTCTGCTGCGTTTGAACAAACTGAATGACGTCCCCAATATCAATGTTATAGCAGGTCAGCACACGCAGTAGCTAGTGGATCAAAGGCTGCACATATGCAACCAAGTATTCCTTGGTTCCATGAGTGCTGAGCTGGCGAGACAGCCCTGTGGTGGTCACGTTGAGATAGGACATAAAATGCATAACGAGTTTCTTGGTCTTTTGGTTATGGAATAAACTCAGATCATGTTCCTCACCCCATATTTGTAAAGTCAGTACCCCCAAAAAATCCATTCTATAATCCCCTGCAGCTTCTGATAGGTCACATCTGTAGACCATCCCTGTTGATCTGCCTCCAACGCAGGACAAGCGCCTAACTGCAATTCAATCATAGTATCCTTATCCCCAGTTCCATGACCATGAAAAGTGCCAGTTCTTTGTTGGATGCTTCCATAGCTTCCCCATCATATTGAGTGTGAAATCTGATAAGGTTTTGGCATAAATAGAGAGGGCTCGCCATGATGCCCTAGTGCCAATATGCTACAGTTGACCAGTGGCCCCCTGTAGTGAGAACCACTGTTAACTTTTTGGCAATATGAGTTAAATCCACTGAGCTGGTTTGCACAGGGTAGTAGCCACTGAGCAACAGAACGGCTGATATGCAGATCACCAATCCTCAATAAAAACTGATATAAGATATGGAGAAATTTCCCCAATTGACACTTTTATTGTAATAATAAAATGCAGAATTTATTTGAGGACTACTAAAAAATCCCCCTCTCATTTTTCCGCTCAAATTTTATCTCGGTATTCTAGGTTGATTCCACCCTCTGATTAGTAGTATCCTAGCTGTTCCATTTTAGATCTTTACATCTATCTTGAGGTTTCAGTGGAATTTCTTCAATTTACCAAACTATTGAAGCTATAATCAATTTTCTTTACATCAATATATTTTCCGCTCAATCTTAAGCTTGCCTCAACTCTAATTTACAATCCGCTGGAATGTATAGATTATCATCTAGTCATATCATTTCCTTGACAACAAGCATCTTCCTGCCCACAAATTTAAGATGGGTTTCTTAGTCATGTTGGATACATGTCACCTGCATATGAAGGTTCCCTTCTGGAAGTTTGCGAGAAAATTCTCTGGACCCCACGTAGTAAAAAATATGGGAAATGGGGCTTTCTGGTTGACCCTCCCAGCTCATTGGAAGCAGTCTCCCATATTCCACGTTTCCTGTTATCCCCTTTTAAGGGTAAGGAACCTGTCATGTCAGAGTCAATCCTAATAGAGGATTCATAGGAGGCCAAAGTTGACAAAATTTTGGCATCATGGAAATCTCTCCATTCAGTGAAGTACTTGATGGCCTGTAAGAAATTCTTATCCTACAAAAACAGCTGGGCCAGTGCCTGAGATTGTGCTCATAGCTGAAAATGGTGAAGTCCTTCCACTAATCACACCCCAAAGCTCCTCACCCATCCCAGAAGATTGCTAACCTCCTGGCCATCAAAATGTCTAAAGCCCATAAGAACTTGGCTCTCACTCAAGTTCCTGGTGGTGGTGCTCCCCCTGCACAAAGAGGAAAAGATAAGGTTAATCCTGGGGAGCACCCCCTACGCCTCAACTGGGAAAAGCATTTCTTCAGAACCAAGAAGGGGGCAAAGAAGGCTGCCTCCCCTCATCAACTTGGGCGATATAGTCCATGTGTTAGATGGGAAGTGGGTAACAGCCTATCCCCTGAGGGATTTCCCTTTACCTCCTATTCTCAACGCCAATGAGTTGGTGCCAAATATCCAGTGGGTGTTCCAGGAGGTGGTAATGGCCAGAAGCCATTCCAACAAGAGGGTCACGACTCCCCATTTTTCTAGAAGGCATCCTCACCTAGTTTAAGTTCCATTAATCATAATTAGTCAATATCAATAAAACTTAAAACTTATATTGATTGCAAGTTTGACATCATCTGTCCAACTTCCCACCTTGCTGCCAGTGAAGGCGAGCCCAACTCAATATGATGGACATACTAAACCCTTTGCTTTAGATGGGATTACCCTTACCTGCCCTGTCCTTGGATGCACCCTGTCAGCCATTGAACAAAGCACCAGCTCACTGGGCGAAATTGCACCTCCAAAACTTTTTGTAAAGTAATTTGATACCAATCCAGCTGGTCAGATAGGGTCCAAATTGGTACTAGAAGAGCTTTAGTGCTAATCCGCCAAAATCATTTGCATTAAGATATAGATGGTTATGCAAGCCTCTTTTATTCCCTAAGCATTTTGCTCTTATGACAGAAAACCCCAACATGTTCTGCTTTCAGTCAATTTCTTTACTTTAATTTGCAATAAACAAAAAATCCCTTAAAAACGCATGATTTTTAAATTATTTTAGTTATAAGTTAACTATGCCATTTGCATACTGCCATGTTCCCCAATCTGCTCAATGACTGGGATATAGTGGTTATTATAACTTTGATGATGCTTTCCCTGTTTTAGTGGGGTTATTGGTATGGGGCCTACTTGGAAATATCCCATATTGGATGACTTGCAGCATTGTGATCTTAACCTGCTTTTTGAGTTCACTCCTCTAAGTTTTCTAATTTCTGCAGTACTTCTGAAAGTTCCTCTCTCCTGTTATCAGCGATTCATATACCATGCACTCTGTGACTGTGGTAACTGCCTCTCTTAAATCGTCTGAAGCCACATTTACTCTATGATTGCATATTGTATTTTGGTAACATTTATTGTGGATTGACAACCCACAGTTCTTTTACTTATAATAAATACAAAGTTCTGAGGGTGGCTATACTTTTAATATCCTGGCTAATATTTTGGTGGTTACTCATCCAGACTGGCAGATTTTCTTAGTTCTATTAGTTGTTGGCATGACAATAAGTCTCTTGTGTGGAGAAATCCCTCAACTACACTGCCAAAATGAAAACAATAATTTAGGAAAGCTCTTATAACATCACTCATTTTCATTGAATTTCCTTAATATCTGTTTCCCAATTTCCCAAAACTCTTTTATGTTAAATTTTATAGTACATTCAGTTGTACATTCTATGAATCTTACTTTTCTTATTTTCCAATATTGGCTCCCATTTTTTCATTTCCCCAAATTTCCCTTTTTTTGAATAACTGATTTTTGGAGTTGATTTCAGTGACAGACTGCCATGTTGGGAGAACTCTTGATTTAGGAAAAATAAAAAATAGGAAGCTTAATTAGGGAGCAGTTAACCTTGGCGTGTCCCATCATCCCTGGCAACCCAGATTTTCGTGATTTTCACAATTATGTCCCTTTTATTATGTGCGATTTCCAGAACATTAACAACCATATAAGATATTAAGCAGTTATGAGTTCAAAGAAAAATGCAGCCGCCCACCAAAGCCTTTACTTTATATAATCCAGTGCTCTCATTTGTGAGGGTACTGGCTTTTTTTGATCTCTCATTTCCTTAGTTTCTTATAAAAACATTTTGCTTCCTGTATTTTAACTTTTTCTTTTTAAAGCATTTTGTGCATCATGGCACGCATTGCAGCCAACATTCTATTTCTAAAACAGTTAATCCCTTTTCTGATAGAGGGCTTCAGGGCCATCTTAACTTGTTTGCTTAGTGCCTAAGGTGGTTCATTGGGAACTGTGTAGTGATCACCATAGCAAAATTTTACAATTATTTGCCTTACATTAGGAGACTCCCAGGAAGGCGTCCAATCACCTGATCAAAGTAGACAGGTGAGGACAACCATACTTGAATGGTTTTACTATATTTTGTCACCTTAAGATGGATAAATGCCACTTTTGCAGCATCAGCTTGAGTTAAGTCCTACACCTTACTACAGAATTTATATAAACATGCCGCTGATAATTGGCCCTCCTGACAAAGGGCAAAGAATTTCTGGAAGGAATGAAAAGAAAACACATCTGGGTGACGTGCTTCCAGAATGTGTTACATACTTTGATAGACTTCCATAAATGCGGCTGAACTCTAAAAACTATAAAATCCTAGTCATCTTCAGTGAGAGAATATATCAAGAAAGTTGGCACTGCAAAGCCCAGACTAGGGCTGCTTTAAAGGAGCTGATAGAAGCTTTGTAAGCAGTTGAATCTAGTGGCCACTTAATTATATAACTATTTTGATAGGTAGACTTTGTAATCAATACAGCAGGGCATAGAAGGGTCTGAAACTCTCAGGTACATGCAGAAAGGGTAGGAACCCTCTAGAAAAAGGTAAGAAAAGAAGTGCCAAGATGTGCAAAAAATAAAATGAATGATAACGCCATGAAGAGGAGCACAATGACTGATAAACAGCCAATGCACCTTGTTACCGCTAAGAGAGTCTTACATGTTAAATCACAAAAAGTATAAGAAAGTAATTTTTTATATAGTGTAAGGGTTATGTCTGTAATTATCCTGTTTCTCTTAAGGTGATGGGAACCCCACCAACCAAGAAGTGTAGGAATCCAGTTCTGTTATGCTCACTTGGTGATATGCTGCTGGATCCCACAAAGGATATAATAAAATAAAATAAAAATAAATTTAAAAAGTGGTTTTTTATAATTTTTCAATAGAGGTGCGGGGGTTAAAATGAGAAGCAATCCCTTTCCAATTTTTGATGACTAGTATTTATATTATTTTTGAAGGTCAAAGGGATTTGAAGATAGGTTTGGAATAGATGCAATGCTTTCCAATTTATGTAATTTGGGAGTCAATCCTATAATATCATGGAGAAAGTTAGTTAATTTTTGGTAAATGGACATTGGGGTTTTGGGGCATAATATACCCATGCGGCAGGGTTTTGATATACCCCAACCAATCACCACTCAAGAACTTTTTCTCACCTTGGTGGCCTGCCGCCACGCCTATAAAAGGGGGTGGCCCCCACACAGGTGTGGTGAAGGACTCATTGCTGGTTGGGGGAGTACCTTCCGCTGGTTTCCTTGGAGTCCATTGTGCAATCAACGAAATCTGGTTGTTAGATTTTACTAAATGTGCCAGTGTGGGTTTCGAACTGGTGTTACCCCAATTTATGGGGTTCCATTGAGAATCAGCCAGGGTCTTTTGGCCATTCTCATTGACATTTTCACTAGAATTGCTTGTAACGGCATCAGGGAATCACAAATGGCTGACATTTCCCTTTTTTGGTGGAACTTGACCTAAAACATTCTTATTTTTTATCCTAGGAGGTAAATGTTTGACAAGGAGCAGATAAAATTCCATAAAAAAGTAATAACCCCCAAAATTGGAATCAATGCAAAGGGTCACCTTAATATATAAGACATATCAATTAAAGAGGAGCAATGAAGGTACCAACTTTGGAAAAGTTAAAGTCTATACCAGGCAAAGCTTCATTTTGGAATAGTCTAGGCTCAAATAAGGGTGGAAAAGAATCTGAATTATATCAAAAGGTATATAAAGTCTAAGTTTTTTTAAGACCTCATTGAGGAGGTTAAGGTGTGGCCCACCCAAAAGTTTATAGATAAAGACTTTTAGAAGGATTTATTTTAGAAGATGACCAACAAGAAATTTTGTCTATTATAAATAATCAAATGGAAATTGAGATAAACAATAGTCAACTCAACTAGAAGCTAAGTCAAGACTGGCTAATCAAGTTATGTTATCTCCAGTGGTGATAATTTTGAGTAGGTATAAACTCAAAGTTTTTGAATGAAAACTAATATTTCTATATTTAGTAATATAAATCTATAATGAGACTTAAACCCCTGTTTGCTAATTAAGTGCAACATCTCATTCTCATTAATAGAGTAACTTGTAAATTTCAACAACAAGGATATAATACCTGAATATCTATCATTTGACCCCTTGGTACAATGTGGGCATACTTGGTCCTTACTCAACGTTACTCCAATGTATATAAGATCAGGCAGGACAACCTGATACCCTTGGACTTAGTGATCTCCCCTTGTTTTATGGTCTGTTCCCACTAATTATGTCTTGGGCATGTGACAGCTAGTATACCATCAGGGCGGTTGCCTTAAAGGGGTTGCCATTTACATCTAAAGACTTTTTCAATTGATAAAAAAACTAGAGGTGCTAGAAAAGTTCCTTAGTTTAAATAGTAAATTACCATCCGGGCAGTTGCCTTAATGGGGTTGCCAATGACATCCCTGGCCTTTCACAATTGTTTGAAACTCCAGGGGTGCTTTAAAGTTTCCTTAATTATATAGTGGTAAATTACCATCAGGGCTGTTGCCTTAGAGGCGTTGCCAGTGACAAACAAGTCCTAACATAAAAGATTAAAAACTCTAGGGGTGGTATAAGTCTCCTTAGTTCAAATAGTGATAAAATACTATCATGGCAGTTGCCTTAAAAGTGTTGCCTGCCATGGAGCGTGCTGATAATAATGAGACTGAACTGGAACTCTGGTTGAGTGAACACTTAGAACCCACATCTAGAATACCTAAGGTATAACCATCCATATTGATGGATGGAAAATGAAAAAGGCAGCTGTGAAGAGTAGACAAGAATTTCCATAGATAAAAAATTACGCTAAATTTCAATAAAACTCTCTATATCACAAATAAATTTGATTTAAGAATTTTGTTGAAAACCAAAGTGGTAGAAAAGGGGAAAATGGAGAGACAGCGGTCCCTATCAGGGACTTCTGCCCTATATCTCATTAGGTTGGACTAGAGCTAAGCGCAAACATCAAAGTAATTTTCAATTCTGTTCCAGTTGGTTATCATTCTAAATGCTTTCTGATACTGACTCAGATCTGACCTGCCCTATTAGATTAGCATTAAATTTGCTCGCAAGGGTATTATTTTACTGTGATTATGCTTGGTGTAATGATGAGAATGCATCTGGTGGATGGCAGGTTACGCACATGGCTAGGAAACATCTGGCTGGCTGATTGGGGTGGGAAAGAGTTAACCACACTTGTAGCTATCTGGGACAGGCTCTTTTTAAAAGCTTCTTGGGAAACCTGTTGGGTGGGAATATTTGCACCTGAAAATAACTTAATTTCTTTATATTTTGGTGGAATGTGACTTAAACTTCCCATTAGAACTAGAACATGTGTAATCCTCTCTTGGTGCATGCACCAATTGCCTTCTTCTGGTGATGGCTTCTACCCTTCATCACTTTCTGGAACAACTTCTGAATTTTACTAAACAAACATTAAGTGGTGAGCAGGGGCAGATGAGTCAGATTTTCGGGGAATATGCCATTGCCTATCTCTCATCCACCACATGGGCTAGATTGCCCAGAGTGATGAAAGGAAAAACACCCAACTTCTTCTCTTTTTTGTTTGAAATGAGAATTTCTCCTGGTCTAACTTCAGGGGAAGTTCCCAAAACTTGCATTGCCAGTGACATTTAAGGCCCTTTGTCAGGGCAAAGCCTGACATGAAAGATATCCCTGATATATCAGTTCATATTAGTAGAATATATGATATATGAAATCAGCTTAAACAATTAAAGATGATAGCAAAATCACATAGTAGAACAAATAACGAGTCAGACAAGTCAATTCAAGCCTAACAAATCTGAATTGAACATTGGAACACCTGGGGCCAGGTCATAGTAGTCCTAACTAGGCAGTTGATTACTAGTCTAAGCTTTGGTTATCTAAGACAGAAAGAGTCTAAAGAATATAAAGCTAGATAAGAATTAAGTAAGCCCTAAAGCTAGTTCAATTAGTCTGGAAAGTGTATATAAGCTGAATATTTCTAAAATCATTCCTTGCAGTCAATAAAGTTAAGATGCTTCTAAATGCTTATTTGATTTACCTGCTTTTGATCCTTAGTAAAGTACAAAGGATCTTTCTTATCAAGCTTATATCAATTTAAAAACCCTGAAAATCCAACTATTTCTACTAACCCAATTTCACTATTACCCACTGTCACTGGTATCTTGGCCTTAACAGGGGTTGGACTAGCTGAAGCTCTACAACCTATATTAGGGCCCAACAGACCTTTATTCACAGCTATTATGTTTTTTATCCACATCCTACCCTTGTTATACTGGACTCTTAGCTCAGGCATAGCAAGTTCACAAGTTGCTATGCCAGACTGGGTTAAAGATATTCCAGCCCTGACACCCTTCACAATTAGTTGAAACTCTAGGGGTGCTGTAAAGTTTCCTTAGTTAGAAATCTAATATACCATCAGGGCGTTTCCTTAACTATGTTGCCAGTGACATCCTAGGCCTTTTGCAATTGTTTTAAACTTAATGGGTGTTGTAAAGTTTTCTAGGTTCAAATAGTGAAAATACCATTAAGGCTTTTTTCTTAAAGGTGTTGCCAGTGACATCCTAGGTCTTTTGCAAATGTTTTAAACTTAATGGGTGCAGTAAAGTTTTCTAAGTTCAAATAGTTAAAGATACCATCAGGGCAGTTGCCTTAAAGGTGGTGTCTGTGCTATTCAAGGCTATTCTAATTAATTTAAACTCTGGAGGTGGATTAAAGTTTTCCTCAGTTCAATTAGTGGCAATATTGAACAGGGCTGTTTTCCTAAAAGTGCTACCAGTAGCATCCGAGGCCTTTTTTAGTGATTGAAACTTACTGGGCTTTTGTACTCCTTCTGCCAATTTACTGGTTCCATAAGCCAATTTAAATTTTAAATTTTTAAATTTTTAACTTTTGTTTAAGGTGGGCCAACCTGGGGATGATACTGCACTAATGAAGGGAAGTGAAGAAAATGGGAATCGGAGGATAAACCCTGGAAAACCTCCATGCGTGGTGTATGATAGGCCAGGAACTCCATGGACTGCCTTTGCTATTTGCTATCTCAGTTTGGGGCATTGGTGCACAAAACCAACACAGTCATAATCATCACTACCCAAAGTTCATCTACTGGGATCAAACTTGGGGAGGCAGTGGTAGTGAGTCCATAATCTACCACTGGGGTATCCACCCCTCCATTAGCCAATTTGATCATCTAGGATATGGTGTTCAAGTCAAGGAGAATTTATTGGTGGTGTTTGTTAATTGGATTCCTTATCATATACCTATTTTTATTTAACCAAGGCAAGCCGACCAGGGGACAGCATTACCGAAAGAAAGAAACGACATGAAACCTGAACAGGGTCAACTCCGTCGAAGAAAGTTTTTCCACCTCCGGATCGGGACTCAGATTTTTCTGGTTACGTCATGGGTAAGGTTTTCGTGTTATTAGACCTACTAACCGCCAATAGCTTCCTTTGGCTGGCACCCCGATCGATGTGCGAAGGGCGGGAATCGAACCCGCAACCTTCAGGTTGGTAGCCGTACGCCCTTACCGACTCGCCTTCCACTCCCTTCATATACCTATTTGTACCTGGTATAACCCTATTAAGCTTGAATTATGGAAAAGTTATAAAGGTGACCAAGCTTAGCTTTTATCAATTCAGAATAGGTGTGCCTAAGCTGGGCCAATTTATCAAGTGGACTCTCAGGCAAAATGTTAGTGAGGCTGAGTTAAACAAATAGCTGAACATAACCTTAACGTATAATGTTAACTTATAATGAACTTGTCTCAAATAAAACATGATTCCAAAATCATCCCCACTGACTTTTTATAATTGGTATGTGAATGAGGATTGCGCACCGTTTTTGATAAAATCCATCATAGGCGATCACCTCTAAAATCAAGGGTGGGGAGGCTATTAAACCTGCGGAATAAATACAACCGGCAAAGCATGACTTAGGGATGACTAAACTATGACCGGATATGAAAAGTTCTAAAATGATATTAATGATAGTTGGGGTCTACCCTTGACTTCATTTCGGGTTTAAAAACCTAGATTAAGTACCGATGCGATAGTGACTGGTGACACCATTAGGAATAACTTAGGTTTAAATTTTTATGCCGCTTTCAGTTGATAACAAAATTTAACTTTAGAGGTTATTGGATTGGGAATAAACTTTATAGTTAATTTCAAGTAGCTTTAAGGGAATGGTATTGTAGTATGAGAAAATGACTTGAGTAAACATTACTTAGTTCAGAAGTCCTAAGGGATGGATATCCACTGTCAGACAATTGCCTTCTCGCTTAAGGAATAATAAAGTTTTGAGTGCAAATAGTCCGATTTTTATTACTACTGAGCCGCCACCCTCTCAGCGGAATGGAATAACCCATAGTAACCATTTTACTCCTCATCTCCAGCCAAATAGGCTGGAGCAAGTTGCCCTAGTCACCTCTGACCTCCAGTGGAATAGGCCAACTGATGGGGAGTCCACCCCAGCACCAACTCAAATTTGATGCTAACACAAGTCAAAAAACCCCTTTTTTAGACCTGAAGGGTGGGCCAGGAGGTGCAAATATTTTACTAACCAATCAATCAATAGGAACTCCATTAATCAGCCAAACTAAGTCTATGTGTCAGGTAGCTGATTGGAGGGATTATAGTAAAATGCTACCTCATGGTTATGTTCTTCCTCCTTTGAAGTTGATATCTAAAACTAAGCCCTATGCAAGGTGAAAGGAATTGCAAGCATTTGATAGGTTAAAATGCTTTATAACCAATATGAGTTTACTACCTGCTTATTATGAACTCTTACCTACCCCACTATTAGCCTACAAGTTTTTAAATACTAGGAGACATGAATTTTAAATTTTATTCGAGGTGGGCCGACCTGGGGACGGTACCGCACCGATTAGGGAAGTGAAGAAAATGGGAAAGGAGGATAAAACCCGGAAAACCTCCATGCGCGGCGTATGATAGGCCAGGAACTCCATGGACCGCCTTTGCTATTCGCTATCTCGGTGCGGGGCATTGGTGCGCAAAACCAACACAGTCAAAATCGTCCCCTACCCAAAGTCCATTACCGGGATCGAACTCGGGAGGCAGTGGTAGAGGGTCCATACTCTACCACTGGGGTATCCTCCCAATACTAGGAGACATGAAATAATAAAGTATTGCTTGTTTTACTAGGCCAACCAGCATAATTTAACCACTTTTATTATCAAAACTAATGCAGTTGCCCGGCGTTTCTCGGGTTTATTTATTATCAGCTGATTTGAACTGATTAATTTAGGTTCTATATTATAGACTAGCATCCAGATACCCATGCTTCGCTACAGTTTTTATAGCTTACCAGATGATTTGAATCACTATTTTAAATTTTATATTATAAACAACTACCACTTGCCCAAACCCATTGACTTACTGTTTAACCAAATTCCACCAACCACTAAGTCAAAACCAATTGCCCTATCGAATCAACCAAAAACCACTAACCACCCAGTCATAGTTAAACCCAACTGAAACAATTAAATCAACCAAATAATAGTGGTGTTACCTGGCTTTGCTCAGAATTTAATAAAAGAATAATTTGAAATGGTCAAATTGGATGTTTTTTATCATGTTGACAGCCCGTTTTACCCAGCATTGTTTTTGGATATAAATTTAACAGATGAAATTATTTATATTAGTTACATATAAATTGGTTGATGGCTATTGATAAGTTTAAGAGTAATCTAACCTATCAAATCAGCCAAAAACTACTAACCATTTGCCCAGCCTCAATTAAACCTATCGAATCAAATTAAACCCTCCAACTGCTTTGCAAACCATTTAAATTATCAAATCAGCCAATAACTTACTACTTACTAAAACGAATGACGATAATAACTAAATGATCACCAACCTCTAGGCATAATCATTTAAAGAATCGAATCGGCCGAATATCAACTACTCAGCTGTAACAATATACCGATTTCCATTAAAAACATAAAATTTTCAATCGTTACATACAAAACTTTTTATTTTACTAATCAAACTAAAATCTTTTATTATTGCACATCTACAGTATCTAGTGAATATCTATGTAAAGGTTTATCTTTATAGGCCTTGTCATTGTTGAGATACAGTGATGAGTGGGCTTTTGCATTTATATTATAGATTTTAGGTAGCTTTAAGGGTAGGGTATTGTAGTATTATAGAATGGCTTGAGTAAACATTATTTAATCCAAACGTCCTATGGGATGAATATCTACTATTGGGTTCGATACAGTTATAACTATAAAGTACCACCATAAAGATTAATCTAGGGCCAAAAATTTAACTTCGACCAAAAGGCTACCTGACTTACGACGATTGGGACCCATTAGGTTAACGTTGGACCAAATAAAATTTTTATATTTTTATCCGAGGTGGGCCGACCTGGGGACGATACCGCGCCGATTAAGGGAACGAAGAAAATGGAAAGGGGGATAAAACCCGGAAAACCTCCACGCGCGGCGTATGATAGGCCAGGAACTCCATGGACCGCCTTTGCTATTCGCTATCTCGGTTCGGGGCATTGGTGCGCAACGCCAACCCAGTCATAATCGTCCCCTACCCAAAGTTCATCTACCGGGATCGAATTCGGGGAGGCAGTGGTATAGATTAAATAAAGCTTCGATATTTGATTTAGGGTAAATCGGTATAGATTTGTATGAGGATTTAAATGCAACTGCTGGGTAGAATGTAACTTCACCCTGACTCCACTCTAGAGGTTCAGGTAAGCTTAAATCTGGAGATGGCATCAATTGTGGTACAGCACGGTGATTTGGCTGGGCACCCGAGTTTAACTTGGAAGCTGCTTCCAAGGGATTAAATTTACCCTCGTATGAGTTTAAGCTAAAGGAATCCACCATCTGATTTCAATCTTATGAGTTTAAGCCAAAAGCGTCCACCATCTTGTTCCGAGATACGTGTTATAAGAATTAAACCTTAGTCCCATCCCCTAAATAGTTTACGCTAAGGTCATACGATGGTTGGATAACGGGTGGCATAAGTTGAGCAACTTCCACCGAAAGGAGCTGGATGATACCAACCGCACAAAAGGCTCCGATTCTCAACGATAAAAGATGGACCATGGCACCTAACCTCATGAAGCTAGGGTCCCAATAAATTTAACCCACAGAATAATCTTCCCCTATCCACCCGTCCTCTATTACCCTACATAGGGTTGAATATCGGTACCCTCTACATGGTGGGATCCACCTTACAATTTATCATTCGATAGCGTTTTCACCTTATCGATTAGGGATTTTAAATTTAGTCTCAGGGGTTTAAATATTAAACGGATCCACCCCTTTAAAAATGGTCTAAGCTTACCGATCATCGAACCGAATCAAGTGCGAAGGTTAAAATTTCAAGCGTCAACCCAATTAAAAAATAAACCGTCGGTACCATCATAGGATCTACCGAACCAACCTTTTAGGTATCATCTCACACGATAAAGTAGGGGGTCAAACGATTCGAAACCATGGTTTTAGTTTTCAACTTTATACCAAGCTATTTAAACTGGCGGGGTATCCACCCGATCCAGATCGTACCGGACCTTAATCTTATCTACCCACGATGTAATAAAGGAATTGCCGAAACGGGTTGATCTAAAGGGTCAAACCTTATCTAAAGTTTAAAATTCAACTCGAGGCGGAGATTGAAGTAGGCGCTTTAGAGATAAGGTCAGTTGCGATGCTTTGTTTATTCATCCTCTACCCTCAATGGATCAAACTTGGATCTGACGGGTATGCAACCCTATTAAGACGATCTCGCTGAACCGTCGATCAGCTGATTTACTCGATTTATCAAGCGCCAATCAGCTGATTTATTTGACTTATCTGCTCCAATCAGCTGAGTTATTTGATTTATCAAGCTCCAATCAGCTGAGTTATTTAATTTTATTTAGCATAATCAGCTGATTTAATTTAATATACCAGCGCCAATTAGCTGATTTATTTGATTTACCACCATAATACCTGATTTATTTGATTTGCCAGCATAATCAGCTGCTCTTTTAATATACCAACCCAGCCTCTACCATAGCCATCACCATGGAACTGCGCCGTTACGAGTGGGATCGATAGCTTGTTATTAATTAACCATGCGACCCATCACGTGAAATCATAACCATGCGAACCATGGATGAACTTACACCGCAAAATGCATACATCACTTGATAAATTTTATGAGGAGGCGATTATGGATATTATTGGTAGGTTAAATGGAACTGGGCCAAGTGGTCCGATGGCCGATAAGATATCATCATGTAAGCGGATAGTAAACCATGCCCCAACCCATCTAATCCTGATCCCAATGAGGGTGGTGGGCGCCTCGGTTTGAGAAACTTTGGGTTTCATGATGTAATCATCGGTTGAGGGTAGGATGGTTGGGGATTATGGTTCAGATGGTTTAAAAGGATGCATTAGTCACCTAAATGATAAGGGGGCATCTTTAATTGGTAGGTGAATAAGTTGGATTGGGGCTTTGCATCTTTAATTGATAAGTGAATAAGTTGGATTGGGGGCTTTGCATCTTTAATTGATAGGTGGATAAGCTGGATTGGGGGCTTTGGCTTAAAGTGTTAAGATTTCCGTTGGTGTAGGATGGGTAAGCTGATAAAATGATTGGCACGTTTCGAATTGATGGAATGAGGGTAATGAATTGTAAACCTTGGTTAAACTGTAACGAATTATGGGCATTGGAATTGAGGATCAACCGCCTGCCACCAAAATGGCGAGTCGACCATTTAAGGGATGGAGTTGGAGATTTTTAGTATTGAAAAGATGGACGATAAGGCGGGGCAGATTAAGGAGCACGAGCACGTTGAGGTGGCGGATGAGATCAGCCCCGAGTTGGAGGCTTTACTCCACACCGATACGAAAGTTGGGCTCACCGATGCTGAGCACGCCGCCAGGTTGGATCGGTTTGGCCGCAACGAGCTTTCGGAGGTCAAGAGTAACAAGCTGCTAAAGTTTATCGGGTACTTCACCGACCCCATCGCCATATTGATCATCATCGCCCTCATCTTCTCCGCTATCGGTAGGGATGTGGCCAACTGTATCATCATCGCCGTCCTTCTGCTGCTCAACGCCGCCATTGGTTATAGCATGGAGGCTCAGGCCGAGTCGGCACTCGACGCCCTAAAGTCCTCTCTATCCTTGAAGACGAAGTGCTGGCGCAACGGGGAGTTGATCGAGGTGGATTCCGTGCTTTTGGTGCCCGGCGATGTCATCGTTTTACGCCTCGGCGATATCGTACCCGCCGATTGCCGGCTGTTGGGGATTTCGGTGACGGGGGAGAAGAGCGACGCTGGCTTGCAGATTGACCAGTCGGCATTGACGGGGGAATCCTTACCCGTGACAAAGAATTTGGGCCAGGTTGCCTACTCGTCCTCCATCGTGAAGCAGGGTCAGATGATGGCGGTGGTGACCAAGACGGGTGGTGAGACCTTTATCGGGCGCGCCGCCAACCTCATCAACATCACCAACGAGAAGGGCCACTTCCAAAAGATCATCGGCCAGATTGGCAACTTTTTGGTCATCGTGACCGTGGTGCTGGTATTAATCCTGTTCATCTACCTCATGGTGAAGCATAAGGCCGATGACACCATCCTGCGCATCCGCCAGGTGGTGGTGTTGACGGTTGCCGCCATCCCGGTGGGTCTCCCAACCGTCCTCTCGGTGACGATGGCGGTGGGCGCGAAGCAGCTCGCGGCAAAGCAGGTTATCGTCAAGCGGCTTACCGCGGTCGAAGAGATGGCCTCCGTCTCGATCCTGTGCTCGGACAAGACGGGGACGTTGACCTTAAATCAGTTGACCTTCGACGATCCCTGGCTCGTGGATGGTTTCACTAAGGAGGATATCTTACTTTACTCCTATATTTCCTCCGAGCCCGGCGCCAACGATCCCATCGAGAAGGCGGTGCGTAAGGCCGCCCAATCCGACGTCCCTCGGCTCCACAACCAAATCGGCCACGAAATTCCCGGTTACCGCGTCACCTCCTTCGTACCCTTCAATCCCACCTCCAAGCGGACCCAGGCCACCGTCACCGACCTGGAGACCAACGAGACCTTCCTCGTATCGAAGGGGGCCCCACCGACGATGATCAATCTGGTGGGCGGGGATGATGCCGCCGTGCGCGCCGTCAACGACTTTGCCGAGCGTGGTCTGCGGGCCCTCGGCGTAGCTCGCACCTACCCCGGCAAACCCGACGATTGGCACCTGGTGGGGATGATCTCGCTGTTGGATCCACCCCGCCCCGACTCCGCCGATACCGTCCGCAAGTGCCAGGCCAACGGCGTCCAGGTCAAGATGATCACCGGCGATCAGCTCATCATCGCTAAGGAGGTGGCTCACCGACTCGGCATGCAGCGGGCCATCCTCGACGCCCACAAGCTGGTGGAGAAGGGCGTGGACGAGGAGACGATCACGATCCGGTGCATGCGCGCGCGATGGGTTTGCCCAGGTGATTCCCGAGCACAAGTTTCGCGTGGTGGAGTTGCTCCAGGGCAAGGGTCTGCTGGTGGGGATGACGGGTGACGGCGTCAATGACGCCCCCGCCCTCAAGAAGGCCAACGTCGGTATCGCGGTGCACGACTGTACCGATGCGGCCCGCTCCGCCGCTGATATCGTGCTGCTCGCCCCCGGTTTATCAACGATTATTGACGGCATCACCACCTCGCGCGCCATCTTCCAGCGCATGCGATCCTACGCCCTTTACCGGATCACCTCCACCATCCACATACTGATATTCTTCTTCATCATCATTTTGGTGCAGGAGTGGCACATGGATGAGGTGCTTCTGATATTGATCGCGGTGCTCAACGATCTGGCCACCATCGTCATCGCCTTCGATAACGCCCAAGTGAGCCAGAAGCCCGACAAGTGGCGGATCGGGCAGCTCATCTTCCTATCCACCCTTTTGGGGTGCCTGTTGACCCTCCTCTCGTTCGCCCACTTTTACATTTCCATCAACGCGTTTAATATCGACCCCCACGAGGTGGGGGGTAAGATGCAGTCCATCATGTACCTCCACATCTCCTCCGCCCCCCACTTCGTCATCTTCTCCACCCGACTGTCGGGATTCTTCTGGGAATCCTTACCCTCCTGGTTCTTCTTCATCGCCATCATGGCCACCCAGGTGTTCGCGACCCTGTTGGTGATCTTCGGTATCCCCGGTTTCATCGCCGGGATCGGGGCGGGGGTGGGTTCGCCATCCTCGGCGTGTCCCTAGGCTTCTTCGTATTCCTCGACGTGATCAAGGTGCTGGTGTTTAGGGTTTGGTCGTTCGAACTCACCGCCACCTTCTGGCCCACCCCCTCCCGCCGCAACAAGCTCGCGTTACGTAACCAGCACAAGATCCATCACGCCCGCCTCGTCGCCAATACTCTCAAGGTTAAGAAGGTTTACCACGCTGTCGAGGCCA
Source organism: Massospora cicadina (assembly GCA_022478985.1). Taxonomy (NCBI): domain Eukaryota; kingdom Fungi; phylum Entomophthoromycota; class Entomophthoromycetes; order Entomophthorales; family Entomophthoraceae; genus Massospora; species Massospora cicadina. The sequence continues at coordinate 179,250 of JAKSZP010014445.1, read as the reverse complement.
TCAACCATTTTACCAACCTTTCCCCTAAGCCGATCCCTACTTTATAAATCTAATATGCCTGATCCCACCCCCACCCTCACCCTTCCCATTATTATCACTTAAAGTTGAGTTTAAAAGGTATAGCTATATCTCTTGTTGGTAGATTTAGAGTTTTATTATTTGGATCTCATTGATAAAAATCAAGTTCATGTTCGGGGTCAGCTCTAACCGGTTGGATCTTTCTTTCGTAAGTTAAAAACCCCAACCTTGGTATACAACCTTAACCTGTAAAGTTTAAAGTTGGGCCTTACTTAGTACCCGGTGGGGTTGGGTATTCCTGGTAGTTTTACCCCTTGATTCTCACCATAGCCGTTTACCCCAAAGTTTAAATCCTCATCTAACGTCAGTTCTGCATCGAGTGGGATCAATTAACTTGGATCCCAATCGGCCCACAGATTTAAAATCAAACTTTTAGGGTCAACCTTCGACGCTAAGGTTGGCTTAATTTAATGTTGAACCGCCGGTTATCAATTAAACTAAAATTACGTTGATTTGGATTGATGTATGTCACAAATCTACCCCTTTTATCTGATAAGGGTGGGTTTGGTACGATGGGTGTTGGTGGATAGGTTTCAATCGGACTAACTAATGGAGTTGAAGTCGGTGAGTATTTAAACTATCTGATGGGGTTGAAGTTGGTGAGCAAACTATCTTATGGGGTTAAAGTTGGTAAAGAGTATCTATAACCATTATCGTTACTCGAGCTATATTTAACGGTATTTAAGCCAACTTCAGTTGAGAAGGATGATCAATGTATAAAATATCAACCCAAGGTATCCTTGATTAGGGTGGCGTCAATTTTACAGCCCCTTAACCTTACCTGATAGAACTTGATTAGGTTTATAACCCTTGTTCAAAGAGTTAAAGTTGTTTCGATACTGTGGGTATTCAGGATTAAGTTAAAAGTGCTCATGAGAGGTTATTTAGGCTACTTCGCGTGATCAGCCTCCACCTAAAATTAATTTGGTTGATGGCTTAAAGGGTTGATCAAACGGGGGTATCCTAAATCTTCAGGTATCAGTTCGAATCGGGTTGGGAAGTTGGATGGCGATCGTTCAACAGTTGAAACCCCCGCTCCCGGGTCAACTGGTGATATGGTGGACCACTCCAATGATGAACACGGGTAATTAAACACATCATATAAAGATCCAACTTGGAACCTTAGCCTAAAACTTTGTTAAACGTCAACCCTTGAACCTTATTGTTGGGCTGAGTTAGGATTTTTTAATAGCGTCAGGATCAGTTACATCAGGGGTTGATAGTTTACTATCTGGAACAGTCGATGATTTCAACTCAAAAAACATTTTAATTTTTTACAAGTATAAATTATACCCCCAACTTAAACCTAATCGAGTTATAAGGTGCAAGCTTACGTCGCCGATATAAATTCCCCACATGCAAAATTTAGAGCACCTAGATAAAGTTTGGATCGATTGGATCGAACCTTTTGTCGCCACCATCCTATCCGATTTGAGCTCATCTACAATTCATGTCAATAATTTTTAGCATTTTACTAGCCGATTTACCCGTGCTTCGCTACGGTGTTATAAAAGTAGATTTTCAATCTATTAATTTAGATTTTATATTATAGATAAATATAACCACTCAGTCAAATCTAATTGCTCAATCGAATCAACAAAAACCACCAACCACTCAGCTAAACCAAACTGAACTTATCAAATCAACCAATAGCTAATCACCCCTCAAAACTAAACTGTGTCCTATCGATTCGAACAAAAGCCATTAACCACTCGGCCAAACAAAAAAAAACCTATCGAATCAATCAAATAATACCAAACTGCTACCCAAAACATCTCTATATATTTAAAATCATCGTGTACGTGACATATCTTCCAAACTACTAAATCAACTTCTACTTAACTTGCCAAAAATATTTTATTAATTAGATGAACCAAATTAGGCAGGTTTTTAAAATATATAAACCTAACATCCAGATACCAGTGCTTTGCTACGTTATTTAGTTATCAATGATAAGCTCACATTGTAGCCTATAGGCTGTGTCAGCACTACTTCAAGTCACTCGGACTAACAGCTTCGCTGTTACCCTCGTGGCTGGTGAGCTGATTATTCTAACTACTTAATCTACTTAAATTCTAATACTGATTTTTGTTGAGTTTCAGGTGAGCAATTTGGTGAATTATTAGACAATATTCGCCAATTCTCACCCACTCACCCAAATAGATTGAACCCATCAGGCTTGATAATTTCAGATACGATCTTATTTGCCAATTCTCACCCACTCACCCAAATAGATTAAACTTATCTGACTCGATTAGCTTCAGATGACAAAGTGTGAATTATTAGATAATATTTGCCAATTCTCACCAACTCACTTAAATAGATTGAACCTATCATACTCGATAGTTTCAGATACGATCTTGTTTGCCAATTTTCACCCACTCGCCCAAATAGGTTAAACTTATCTGACTCGATTAGCTTCAGGTGAGCAATTTGGTGAATTATTCAATGATATTTGTCAATCTTCACCCACTCGCCCAAATAGATTGAACCCATTAGGCTCGATAATTTCAGATTCGATAAGATTCGCCAATTCTCACCCACTCACCAAAATAGATTGTCCTTGTAAGACACAAAGGTTTCAGATGTCAGTCAGTCAGTCAATCAGTGAGTATATCAGTAAATTTTTTTATTAAGTAGATAAGATATGAGTACATCTACAGATCGCTTCAAGGATTTTAGCATTTTTAGATAAGAAAATATTATAGATTGCTTTATGAGTTTTAGCATTTGTAAAAATTTACTCTAGGTTGATTATCAGCTATCTACCCAGTAACCTTTTTACTGCACAGATTCAATTTCCTCATGCACTTCATCACATTGTATAGAATATATTAATTGATAATAGTATGGAGACTATTATCTATAATTGAGTATGAATTATATTTTGGCCCAACGCTTGGCCAGTATTCCCGATTAAACACTTGTGATATTGTATTCATAGGGATTTATTCCCTATACTCTTGTCCACCCAATCTTCACTGCAATACCCCAGTGATAGTCTCTCTCAGCCCAACGCACAGTCAGCAGCTATCCCTGATTATGGTTCCTTCATCTCTAGATCCCCACTCAGACCTTTACTCTTCTCTATGAGAGTCTTCTAATTATTGCCTTCTACAATAATATCCTTGAGATAGAACAACACAATAGAAGCTGATAGTCTAACTATACACCAAATTGATAATATAACTGTAGATAATACTTTTCTAATTACTGTTTTTTATTATAGTAAATCCTAGAGAATTATATAATAGGTGATTTGGCTGTCTAACCCTCAGTTGACACCTCTTTGATGAAATAGCAGCTGTTGCCATTGAATCACCCTTCTTCATGTCAGCAGCAATGGTCTTCCCCATCCTGGCTAGGATTCTATCATTGGATATCCTTGAGACCTCAAATGGAAAGAGTCAGAAAATGTGTCCCTAATATTTTCCTCTTGATCCAAGAAAACCAACCATAATTGGCTAGCAGCCTGCTTAGGTAATGGGACTTATTACCTATTATGGCAGGTCACTCACCAACTGATCAATTTGCTAGTTGCAGGTGGCATCACTCACCTCACAACTTGCTATTCATTCCCAATCAGTTGGTGATGAAATCTGACTGATCCCAATCAGTATACCTGATAGTTAATCACTATCAGATACCCTATTTTGTCAGCAACTCCATCTGATGAGATCTTAGGTATTAATCTGGCTTTATCCCCAACAGATACAACCAGGCGAGTATCCCAAAATCCCCCAAATGTAGTTCTTCCAAAACTCAGGCCAACCAATTTCTAATTCACTTCACCTTAGGAATTTTCTTCTAGCAATACCAGGTAATCTAGTAGGCTGGGAATATGGGCAAAAATCCTAACACATCCCCCTCTTCCCTAGATTTCCTGTGAGAAAAGGACTGGGGCATGAGAACACTGCTTTGGACACTTGGTTGAATACTTCATTGGTTCAAGCAGAGTACACTCTTTAATACTCAATGATGCTTGGGACAACCTTCAGCATACAGCATTCTTCCTCTTCCTCCTCAATATCACCTTCTCAGAGTGTGGTCCCCATGACCTTCTGTCATGCCAGAATGATTAATTTACTCATGACAATATTAGTCCTGGGATCCAGTTTTCCCCTATCAGGGTATATGACCCACTGTCACATTCAGGATTCTTGGTCCAGTATCCTTGATTTCCTGATTTTCTCCTCATCTTAGACAGGAGACTCTTGCAGTCAATATTCATTTTGTGGCTTAATTAAGAATACTTATTTCTTATTTGCCCTTGTTATTTCACTCATAACCTCTTGGCTAAAAGTCATTCCTAATTCTTCCCTTGAAGAGCTTATCTCATTAATTTTGATATTAATTTCCCCAAAATTAGAGCTTAATGGATTATAGAGTGCATAATGTCAACTTCTATACAAGTCCAACATCCCCCCTCTTGTCCAGCTTATATATCAAATTCTGAATCTTGCTACCAGCAGCTCCTCAATAGTCTGTCTGATCCAGACCTCCATCTCTTCCAGCAGATGAGTCAGGATGCTCGATGGAACCTCTTTTATGGTCCTTCCAGGACTCATACACCTAGTCTGGTGCAACTGGCTAGTCCTTCTGTTGAATTATTGGAAATAGTAACTAATCCCTCTGAAACCAGGGTGGCCATCATGCAAACAACTCTTGGCTGACTCTTCCTCTGCAGTCAATTCCAGAGTTGGACTTCAAAACCCTTCTGGATTTGGCTCCTTTTTCTGATGCTCTAAACATTATCATAGATGCTCCAGAGATTATGCCGGTTGCTCTGGATTATTTGTTTCTGGCTAGGTCAGACTTGCTCCCTTAGTTTCTCTTCTTACTCAGTCAATTTTACAAACCCACTGTTCTGGTCTCCAAGCTCTCAATTGGTAACTGCATACACTTTGAACTCCCTATGCTGAACTCTGGGCCTAAATCACCAAGGCTTTGACTCAAGCGCTGAATCCCTCTGATCCAGATAACTTTCTAGATTGGGATACTGCCTCATATGCTCTTCACTTTGCTGGCCAAGTTCTTCAAAGTTGGTCCACAAAGCTTCCAGCCTCGCCTGGGTTCCACTGTTTGTTCAGCTTTAGCTTCCACGAAGCCCATAGTTGCCACTTGCAGGATGCAATCTGCTCTCTGCACAACTATCTCTTATCTGGAGCTTCCCATCGGTATCTTCCACTGATGGCGTTGATAGGGGGCATGATTCAGCACCCCCTGTTGACTATCCCTTCTTTGTTGCTGGCCCACATGTCCTGTGTCCCTGATGAAGCCTGTTGGCAGGTGCTCAGGACTAATCTTCTGGCTCTGGTGCTGTATTGGGATTACTTGGGGTTATTCACCAATTGCCTCTTTTTATACTGCTGCTTTCCTCCCCACTCCAGTGTTTCACAATTGGCATCTTCCAACATCTCAATTTCCCATCCCCTAGTCAGTTTTTCTCAGGGCTTGGCATCCACTCAATAAACGTGGTTTCATGTAGGTCTCACCTTACTAGCATTCAATTGCATATCAATTTTGATGGGCTGTTTATCCCTACAACAATCCATCCTCCCTTCCCCAAGAGGTGACATAGGTGGAATCATCCCCATACTGAGGATAATCAATAAAAATAAAAATTATAAAACTATATTGGCTTTTTTATCTATGCATTTTATAAACTTTTTTCCCAATATCTTTTATTAATTTTTTATTTTTATTCTTCTTTTTTACTATGGGACTTGACCTTGTTTCAGTTCAGAGGTCCATCTTTTCCCCCAAACTGGGTCCTGGGTAGTTAAACTTACCAGTTTTACCATGGTTCAGAGATCCTTTTATTAAACTTAACCATCTAGATTGGTTCAGAGGTCCTTTTTCAGACTTGACCTAATCATCAGGACATGACCAACTTAATGGTTCATTGGTCCTTTGGGAATTCTTTTATTTTTTTTATCAATCCAACACTTTAGATACTTAGAGTGGACTCTATTTACAACTCTTCCATCCAAGAGATTCTTGATGGAGTAAGCATTGGTCGCCATCTTAGCGATTACTTTATATGAACCCAACCATGATGCATCTAATTTGTTTCTTTGTCTGAAACCATGTGTATCACAATAGGCAACTCTTTCCCCTATTAATGACTTCTAATGCCAGTCAGTTCTTTTCATCCATAGATTTTGCTCATATCCTTTTCTTTAAGGTTGTATCAAATGCTTGTTATTGCATATTGATCAGGATACTTGTCAGTCAGTTCAAGTATTGCTTGGTACTCATCCCTGACGTAGGTTCCACCACCAAATTATAAAATTGGTGGCAACGCAGCCTTTCTTCTGTATAATAATTCAAACAGCATTTTCTCCATCGCTGTATGATGACTAATGTTATAGGCAAATGTCACCAAACTCAGGTACATTCCCCACATGGAAGTTCTCCCTGAAACTAGCTTCCTCAGCGTCACAGCCAGCATTCCATTGACCCATTCTACCAGTCCATTTGTCTCCAGCTGGTAAATTACTGACACGACTCCTCAGATCCCCAATATCTCATTTAATCTTGGGATCACATGAGACTTGAAGTTGGTCCCATTGTCACTAAGCGGGACCTGCAGACATCCATGTCGGTATTTTACTTGATCCAGGATAAACCTCGCAGTACTAGTATCTACTCTTGTTAGGGCCTTCATCTCAACCCATCTTGTCAGATGGTCAATAGCAACTATAATGTACTTGAATCCCCCTGTTCTCATTGTCAGCGGTCCCATCATGTCAATGGGCACCATGTTCCAGGCGAATCCAGGGCAGACCAGTCAGTATCCAGTTGTATTCTTGTGTGGTCTGTGCAGCTGGAACTCCATGCAACAAGCCAGATAATCCATGACATTGTAGTTGATTGATTCCCAGTAATAATACTGGCAAATATGGTCAGTTGTTTTCCTCAGGCCTCCATGCCTGAAAACATTGTGAGCTGCTTGTACTATTGCTGCTCTTTCTGACAGTTTTGTAATTATTAGCTGCTTCCCATTGATCATCTTGAATACTTGTCCATTTATAGTCACAGTGTTTCCATCGCTTTTCAAAGTGCACCTTGCATTTCTTGGGGCTCATCCCCAATTCTTCCTTTGACCATTCTCTGGAATAGCTCATCTGCCTGCGGGTATACCAACTGGACCATTGGCAACTGCAATAAGCCATCCACGTTCTGATGAGAAGCCCCTGATCAGTGAAATATCTCATAATAGTAAGCCTGAAGCTAAGCGCCCATCGAGCCAGTTGTCCTTCTGGTTCTCTTAGATTGTGCAGCCAACGCAGCGAAGAGTGGTCCATCACCACCGTAAAGTGTTTTTGTAGACATATACCCAAAACTGCTTGCATGCATATATGACCGCAAGGCATTCCTGCCCAGTCATGGTGTAGTTCCTCTCAGCGGCTGAGAGTGTCCAGCTCACATATGCCACCAGATGCTCATCCCCAAGTTTGTCTACTTGGCTCAGTATGGCACCAATCGCCATCAATGAAGCATCAGTTTGAATGATGAACTCCTGATCGAAATTTGGATATTTCAGAATTGGTGAATCTATCAAGTACTGGAATAACTCATTGAAGGAGTCCTGGGCCTCTTCATTCCATACAAATCTTTTTTTCAGATCCTTTAATAGATGGAATAAAGGCTCAGCTATTCAGGCAAAGTCCTGAATACATATTCTATAGTATCTGACCATCCCTAGGAATACTTGGATGTCTCAGACACTCTTTGGTACAGCCATATGCTCTATAGCTGCTATCTTCTGGGTTTGCAGCTGCAATCAACTTGAGTTGATTATGAATCCCAGGTATTCCAACTCTTACTTGAAGAATTGGCACTTTCTTGGCTTGATCTTCAGGTTAGTGCAGACAGTCACTTATATACTTCTTCCAAGTGGTGCAAGTGATCAGTAAACGTCCTACTGAACATGTTGATATTGTCCAGATATACCAGGATGCACAACAACTTCAAGTTGCTTAGTAGTGCATTCATGGCCCTCTGAAACATTGCAGGCGCATTGCAGAGACCCTGGGGCATTTTCTTCAGTTGATATAGCCCCTGCGTGGTAATAATAACACATTTTTCTTGGTCCTCCTTTGGCAAGTCGATCTACCAATATCCTGAGAGCAGATACATCATGGAAAAATACTTCGTTTCTCCTAAACAATCCAGCGCATCGTTGATCCTTGGTAAGGGATATAAATCCTTCTTCATAATTTTGTTAAGCCTTTGGTAGTCAACCACCACCCAGTTCAATCCATCCTTCTTCTTCACAATCAAAATTGGACTCGCCCAGGGACTTGATGACAGAACTAGAAGCCCATGCTTCACTAGTTTGCTAATTTCATCTTCCACTACCACTTCAGCAGCTTTTGATCTTCAGATTAGTCTTATCCTTATTGGTAAATTTTCCTGGTGTTGACCTTGTGAATTACATCTCATGCGCATCCCAAATTGTGGTTGTCCTGAGCAAACACTTCCTGATATTTCTTGAATAGTTTGAGCACTTCTTCCTGCTGGCCTTCTGGCAGATCAGCGAGCTGCTCTTGATCAACCAATAGGTTGATGCTTTTGGCTATCCCAGCCAGTAATCCCATTTCATCAAAAGACCCTCTGGAAGTTTTGAATTAAACTTCTAATGGGGCAGGTTGTATCTCGAAGTTACAACGGGCGGATTCTCCAAAAAGGTGATAAAATAAATAGGAAAATACAGGTTAAAACTCGACCTAATTTTTATTTATGAAAAGAGGAAATATTTATAGGCTTTTTTATGGTTCATAATCTATCAGAGTGAATTAATCTCTGCATGATCAAAACTTTCAATCAATTGATCGGGATTATATTGATCATTAACTTTGATAGATTGCAATAGATTGCTTACTCCTTTCAATGATGTTGGGGGAATTGATGAAGCGGATTTTTTTGGAGATATAAGAATTTGGTGAAATCCTGACACTTCCCCCCTCAAGATTTGATTGCAGTGGAGGATGACTCCTTTTAGGTGGTTTAAATGCTTGGTAAAAGTTTGGAAAACATGGTAATATCATCAAGATATACAAGAACACAAGTAGGCTTTAGATCCTGTAGCATACTGTCCATGGCCCTTTGGAAGGTTGCTGGGGCATTGCTTAGGCCTTGAGGCATATGAGTTGGTTCAAACAACCCTTCACTCAATATCAGGGCACACTTAACACGATCTTCTAGTGATAACTCGATTTGCCAGTATCCACTGGCTAAGTCCATGGCCAAAAAATAGGTGGATTCAGCCAACAACCTAAGAGAATCATCAATCCTAGGTAAGAAATAACAATACTGTCGAGTAATAGCATTCAATTGATAATAATCCATCATGACTCAATAAGAACCATCTTACTTCTTAACCAACTGCAACGGGGATGCCCAAGGACTATTGGGGGTTTCAATAATCCAGCCTATAACAATTGATGCAACTCCTTAGTAACCTGGGCTTCTTCTACTTTAGATTTATGATAGGGCTTTGTACGTATAGGAAGGTGATCATCAGTTTCAACAGTGTGCACTACTCCTTTCATTTTCCCAAAATTGTAAGTATGCCTAGCAAAAATGTCGGAATATTCATCTAATAATTGAAGCACTTGTTTCTCCTGTTCCTTAGAGAGGTGCTTTCAGATAGCAGGACCCACAGTAAGGATTTCATGATCACTTTCCAATCCAAAGTCTTGTAGACTCCCGAAGGGTTTAACATCATAGATATGAGACAAGGGCAGTAACTTGACTAGCAATTGGATGCTCTTGATCTACCAGTTTCAGCTCATTGGTAAGGTTCGCCAGTAATACTGATAATGATCCTGAATAAGCATAATCCAATACTCCAGGACAAGGCAAGAGTTCTTTAGCAGAAGGATTGACAGTACCTTGGACTTGTAACAAATGTCCCTTGGGAATCGAAAAATGCAAAGAAGTGTTGATAATTACTTGTGATTTTGGCGGAATAACTAATTTCTCAGGGGAGAAATTAGGCATTTCCTCTTTGATATCCGCCAAAGAAGGGGGTAATTTTACATAAGAATCCCCAACACAATATTGAAGTGAATAATACCTTTTGGTTCCTTCTAGCAGAAATAACTGACGTCATGTAGAAGCATGATCAGACAAAAGTAAGGGAACTCTATACCCCAAGAGAGATAACGACGAGTCAGGGTAATTAATAATTCCATCAAATTCTCATAAAAATTGAGTCCCCAAAAGTAGGTCATAACTCAAATTATCGAGTACAACAGATGGGATGGTAAAGGTTAATTTCCCAATTTTCAGGGGAAAAGATGAAAAAACTCCAATAGACCGAGTACTCTGAGGTCTGGCCGTGCCATATTCTTCATAATGAGAAATATCAGGTGCTAATTTGATCCGTTTGACCACTTTTGATGAGACAACATTCACTGGGGATCTAGTATCTATGATAGCTTTGGCATTGACTTGATTCACTTGGAAGGCAATATGGGTAATAGTACTCCCAAACTGAGAGGATAATGCCAATAAGGAGGGCAGGGAATAATAAGAATGTTCATCTTTATTACACTTAATCAAACTTTGAGGCTCTTGCTGCACACTCATATCATTATCAAGGTGGAGAATCTTATTGGTCTTATCTGTTTTCTTCTTTTCATCTGCTTCTTTCTTAAAACAACGATCCTCAGTGTGGAAATAGCGATGACAGTAGTTACACTGGATCGCCCTAGTGTTCTTAGGCATGGCATAGACTTTGGGGCAACTAGGTCTAGGAGACTCATAAACTTGAGGTTTCTCGGAGAATTGAGGGGGCAATTCCAATAAGGCCTCCTTGATATCCAAAATACTTCAGAAATTCTTTTTGACACTGATAAGATAAACTTGAATTTGAGTTCTAGAAGTAAAAGCTGACAGAACTGCGGTGATTGCATTGTCCAAGTTTAACTGACCACAGGCTACTAGAGTTTGAGCTTCCCCAATAGAACTGATGAGCAAAGTCTTTGATAGATTCATTTCAGTGGGGCTGTATACCCATAAAAGCCTGCCTTTGTGAGGATAAGGTTTTCTCACTCCCAAATTCTTTGATCAACGCTTCTTTGACCTGATTTCAAGTAGAGCAAGTCATTAAGTGAGGAACCATAATTTCCTGAGTCAATTAAGTAAGGCAATTAGGCAAGTAATTCATCTTTTGGTGATCTGTGGCCTCACTTAATGCCTTTTCATAAAGATAGAGAAAGGAGATAATGCTGCCTTCTCCTGGGGAGCATTTGTTCTTGAATACTGGCTTGAATCTCATGGGAGCATTGGTAGTCAAAACATGCACTCCGGGTTGTTCATATTGAGTAGAAATGTAAGAAGTGGAATATGAAACTTGAGAAGAAAATTGAGGGTAAGTACCAACAGCTTCAGTACGAATTTCACTAATCTGACGATTCAGATCAGCATGCCCTACTTTCTCATCTAATTGGCGAGATAGCTCGAAAATCCGTTCATGCTGTGTGTGGTACTTGAGTTCCAGAGTCTCAATTCTCGCTTGGAGCAGTTCCACTTTTGATTCGCAAGCATGTAATAAGACATCAGTATCCTTTGCCATTTTCCCAGATTGATCAATTCATTGAATAATGACTGTAGTGACAAAAGGGGATCAATTGGTATCCCATTGGGGGTTAAATTACACCCATTGGCCAATTTAGAGAATTGTTCACGCAAGTAGTTCATCATGTTCAAGAGAGAATCAATTTGCTGATAAGATCCTGAGTGGCCATCGGCACCTGGAGGTCCCCTAAGGTCCATCTGCGCCTGGGGGTCCTCGAGGCCCTACACTCCCTGGGGGTCCACAGGGCCCATCAGCTCTGGGAGGTCCGCGGGGCCCTACACCCCCAGGTGGCCCACGAGGTCCTTCAACCCCAGGAGGACCCATATTTCCAGAGTTTTTCTCTACTTCATTAACCCAAAACTGAATTCCTGAGTACAATTGTTTTAATTTAAAGAGACAGTTTTTAATTTCCTCCTCCATTGATTGGCTACGCTCAGAGAGTTGAGAAATACCCTCTCTCCATTCTCTTTAAATCTCCTGAACTTTCTTTGGAAACTGTACATCAACAAAATTTGACATCCCATAATTGAGCTGAATGAGCTGCTGATGTACTTTGTTAAGGAAGGCTCAATTATTAATGATAGCATCACGATTATCTCAGCTAAACTCAGAGGCTGACTTAAAATTTGGTAATATAATTATTCAAGGATTGGAGTCCTTCTAGTAAATTGAGCATCCCTTGATGGTGCATTCCAACTACAGGTAGCAAATGGTATAAGGTAGGATGTACAAATTGGTGCAGATATTGCTCGGGGCCAATTCCTGGCATTTGAGAGGTTTGCAGCACTTCCCACAATATAGAGGGTACTGCATTAAATTGAGATCAGGTAGAATGGATTCCAGGGATTAGGGCCCCTTCAAGTAATTGTTTAATAATATTTTGTAAAGCCTCAGGCGGTATTTGAAAGTCTGAGGCAAAACTTAAGTTAGGACCATAAAATTCCAAGTTAGCCCAAAATTCTAATGTGGAGGGTAATCTTGGGATTTGCGCTCCAGTTGAATGAACCCATCATAAAATACTGCCTTGCTCTTGGTTTTGAGCCTCGTCAGGCGAAAAATGAGAATCCATGATAGTGATAGATGTTGTCACTGGTACATAACTCAGAGTCCCCTGTAGTGAGCACCAGTCTGGAAGTTTTGAATTACACTTCCAATGGGGCAGGTTGTATCTCAAAGTTACACTGGGCGGATTCTCCAAAAAGGCGATAAAATAAATAGGAAAATACAGGTTAAAACTCGACCTAATTTTTATTTACAAAAAGAGGAAATGTTTATAGGCTTTTTTATGGTTTGTAATCTATCAGAGTGAGTTAATCTCTGCGCAATCAAATCTTCAATCAATTGATTGGGATCAGATTGATCATTAACTTTGATAAATTGTGATAGATTACTCACTCCTTCTGATGATGTCAGGGGAATTGATGAAGTGGATTTTTTTTTGGAGATATGAGAATTTGGTGAAATCCTGACAGACCCAAAATCGTGGAATCTTCTCAATTTGGTCGTCAGGATCAAAGAAAGAAACGCGATAATATGATTCCTCTTAATCTTCATCAGTTTTCCCTCAAATTTGCCAGGAGAACTTGAATTTCTCCATGGCCTGGCATTATTATCCCAGGAGCCACTTGGTGTATCTGATCCTGCTCAATGTCTACAAACAGATTGCTAATGTTGATTTCTTCATTAATGATATTGGGAGGAACAGGTTTCTCCGCCACTCTAGACTGTTCCTTGTCTAGGCAGCGGGCCCTTTTCCTGAATCCTTGGAAGCTGCTGTCTCCTTGTCCTGGACCACATTAATCTGATCCTTTGGCTTTTTACAGTGTATGGCAAAATGTCCTTTCCTGCCACACTGATAGCAGACCTTCTCTTTCTTGCTTAACCATCTGAATTCCTCAAGCTTATTTTCTGGCACAGTTTGGTTGTTAGCCTCTTTTGCTCCTTCATTTCCCTTAATGGGATTCAGATTGCATACCAGATTGGATTTGAAGCTTCTATTTGGTGCATCAAATGCCGCTCCCAAAATCTTCAGGTTGTCTACCATTTGCGAGGTAGTTATCTCCATCGCAAACATGGAAAACATCATATGGTGCAAATCATGATAGGGCCAAAGGGACACTTGCAAAGCGATTCTAGCATCAAAGTCATCCAATACTTTCACTCTGGCCAGGATATATGACTCCTGGTAAAATAGATCCACAAAGCTGGCAAGAGACTCATCTTTATGGAACTGAATTTCTCATAAATTCTTGATTGCATTTTAACATGCAGGTCAGACTTCTGAACTCCTTCATGATGGCCGCCTTTTCCTTGGCATAGAAACAGCTGTACCCCTCTAGGTGAGGTAACATTAAGTTTTGACATTCGGTGTCCATGCAGTTCATGACCATCAACGCCTTTTGACAATCTCCGTAGCCATTCATGGTCATGTCAAACAGTCAGAAAAACGCTGGGGCGTTATCCCGATGGATGCTGGCAATTTAGACGTTGCTCTAAATTCCTCTGAGTCATTTCTGGCTGACTCTCTTGGTTTGGCTACTCAGCTAACTTGTGGAGTGACTTTGAGCATCATCTCCAAAATGGCATTGAAAGCAGCCAGCATATTCCTCATTGTATTTAACTCCCAAGTATTGTGCGAGGACTTCTCTCTTCAGCATCGCTTGCCATATCAGGCTCACAAGCACATCTGTGAGCTTTAAGTTCCTCCACTTCTTTGATTAAATTCTTGATATCCGCTCCAAATTTTCTTAAATGAATGTAATCTGCTTCTCGCTCCATTTTCAATTATAGGACCTCTTGAACAAGGTCTCCTTCTTTCTTCTTCAACGAGTTTACTTTGCCAAATAACTTGTTCCTGAAGTTGGCTACATTCTCTACTCCTTCATCTACCTTGGTGACTAATTCTTCCAAGGCTGCAAACTCCCAATGTGTCCTGAGTTTAAGGCATTCTGATTTACAATGGTGATCTCAGTCCACAGCTTGCGTATTTCTTCTTTGTATGACATTATAATAGATTATTCACCCAACTACCCCTGTAATGAGCACCAACTTGTAAAAATTTACTCTAGTTGATTATTATCCATCAACCCAGTAACCTTTTTACTGCACAGGTTCAATTTCCTTGTGCAATTTGTCATGTTGTATAAATTGTATTAATTGATAATAGTATGGAGACTATTATCTGTAGTTGAGATTGAACTATTATTTGGACCAACGCTTGGCCAGTATTCCTAATCAAATACTTGTGATATTATACTCATAGGGATTCATTCCCTATACTCTTGTCCACCTAACCTTCGCTGAGATACCCCAGTAACAGTCTCTCTCAGCCCAACACACAGTCAGCAGCTATCCTTGATTGTGGTTCCTTCATCTCTAGATCCCCACTCAGACCTTTACTCTTCTCTATGAGAGTCTTCTAATTATTGCCTTCTACAATAATATCCTTGAGATAGAACAACACAATAGAAGCTGATAGTCTAACTATACACCAGATTGATAATATAACTGTAGATAATGCTTTTCTAATTACTGTTTTTTATTATAATAAATCCTAAGAAATCATATAGTAGAGGATTTGGCTGTCTAACCCTCAGTTGACACCTCTTCAATGAAACAGCAGCTGTTGCCATTGAATCACTCTTCCTCATCTTGGCAGCAATGGTCTTCCCCATCCTGGCTAGGATTCCATCATTGGACATCCTTGAGACCTCAAATGGAAAGAGTCAGAAAATGTGTCCCTAACATTTTCCTCTTGATCCAAGAAAACCAACCATAATTGGCTAGCGACCTGCTTATGTATTGGGACTTGTTACCCATTATGGCAGGTCACTCACCAACTGATCAATTCGCTAGTTGCAAGTAAGCATCACTCGCCTTGCAACTCGCTATTAATTCCCAATCAGTTGGTGATGAAATCTGACCAATCCCAATCTACACACCTGATAGTTAATCACTATCAGATGCCCCTATTTCATTGGCAACTCTGTCTGATGAGATCTTAGTATTAATCTGGATTGATCCCTAATGGATATGACCAGGCGAATATCTTAAAATCCCCCAAATGTAGTTCCTCCAAATTTTGGGCCAACCAATTTCTGATTCACTTCGCCTTAGGGAATTTTCCCCTAGCGATACCAGGTAATCTAGCAGGCTGGGAATGTTGGAAAAAAATTCCAACAGCGTTCCATCATATATAATCACATCAACAGATTGCTTCGAGAATTTTAGTATTCCATCAGATACAATTACATCCACAAATCACTTCAAGAACTTTAGCATTCCAGCAGATATGGGTAATCTCAGATTGCTTCAAGAATTTTAAGAGTGCAACTTCTACTTTCACTATGGACTTTCCTAAATTTAAATTCTATTTAAAAATTAGTAAGCTTAAGTTGTTAATTATACTCATAATCTTTTAAAAAGCTGACTCTGTGTGGTAAGAACGTTATCAAAAATTTCTTTATCAACTAAAGGGGCTCTGCTGGTTAGCAGGACAACCAGTATGATAACTGCTGATCCTTGCCATTTTGCCTTAGGCGATGGGGTCAGCAGCATTAGATGACCCCTTGACATATTACCTACACCATTTGGGACCCAGACTAAACTTCAATCAACAAGAATAAACATAAACTTAAATTAATAAGGAGATTAGGCAAAGGGAGATGTTTATTGAAAGGGAAGCACCAAGTATTTATATGTATAAAGGGCTACTACACCCATTGCTGACCTATTAGCTCACCACTGGACTTTCCAGATGACCACTCTCTCTACAACTATGCTTCACTATTTCCTGGGGTTGATCCTCTTACCATATCCTTTCCAATGTCTGAAGATTAGTTTTGGCTTCATCCTCAGCCTTCAGTCACCGGTGAGCTATATAAAATAATATATAAATAAATATTGAATTAGGATTCATCTTTGTAATATAATGAAACATCTTCACCTACTTGGGCAACTCAGAATAACTCAGCTTCTCGATGACAACATGTTTTGACTCTTCATAGTTGATCATTTGAGGAATCTCCTTACTTAAATAATAATTAAATAAATATGAGATGCCAGATATATCTCAATCACTTGGGTAACTCATAATAACTCAGCTTCTCGCTGACAACACGTTTTGGCTCATCATAGTTGATCATTTAAGAAAATGCCTTACTCAGAAATTAGTTAAATACATATGAGATGCATAAGATCCTTAGCCACCTCAAACTCAGAATCTTTAGCTTCCACCAGTATATTATAATTTAAACCATATATATCATTCACAGCTACTAGTTGCCAGTGATCCATATACTAATTGGAGGCCAGTGATTGTTCCCAACTGAATTTAACGCCCAATCCCAGTGGAATATTGGATTTGGCTCAACCCACATTGGGGAGCAACTACCAAGCAATCACCTAATAACCACAAAATCTAGTTGATAAGCCATTCTGTCAGCATCAGCCTATTTGATCCTAAATCACATTTTTTTCATTGGAGGAATCCATCTAGTTAAAATTATGACAGACGTAATACCCTACTGGATTTTGAATTGACCTTGAAGTTAAACTTATACCAAAATTATCTGACATTTTTGTTTTGCACCATTTTAAAAGATTTATGCCAGTGGTCCCCAAATTATTTTTTTCAGCGAAACCCTTCACATTGTATTTTTTCACCTATGGACCCTCCTCCTTGCAAAGACCTAACCATAAACCCCAAATTGAAATAACCCTCAAAGCTGCATGATATAAAAACTAAAAATCTAAAATTTATCTGATCAGATGGTGACATATAAATGCAATAAAATACTTTGATAGAAAATAACAATTATTGAAACTATGTCCTCTATTTTAAAATATACAAACAAATTTTTAAATTGAGGTTAGTGAACATGATGGGATGATATGAGTTTTTTTGACTCAAGGTTTGAATTATGTTCATAAGCCTCACTTTTCTTTCCACCCATACTCACCATCAAGTAGTTATAAATTAGTTAGTAATAATTGTCATAATTGCAGATGACCACATAATACAACCCTTTGACCAAATATAAGATTTTAAATTAATTTATAATTGTAGAGGATCAGCAATAGTGGCCAATTGATGAGAATATTGTCAGGTGGCATCCCCAATGATATTAGAAGTCAATAACTAACGAATTATTGTTAGGCATCATCCCCAATGATATTTGAGGCTGCCAACAGATGATAATTTCGTCGGGCATCATCCCAGATGAAATTAAGCAATAATTCAATATTGGGATAACACCCAATAGTTGAATTATAGGGAATCATTCAGAGCAGAATGGATTGAAGTCATTGAAAACTACCAAAACGTTTGAATGCAGAAGAAGAGTATAGTCATCATCAGCTGAAACAATTGGTTTCATGTACCCAATACCAATTGTTTGGTCCACCAAATGCCCAAGGATTACGCAGACCAAGAAACCCAAGGCAATGGTACCCAACGAGATTTGGTGCCTAACACAAAGGGTTAAAACCAGTATAGGAGCACAAATATTCTCATTGGACAGCTGAAAAGTTGTATACCAATTCTAACTATAAAAACCCCAAATAATTCCCTAATAAAATTAGATTCGAACTGATATTAGCTTAGTTGTTTAAACATTGGTTGTTTTAAACATTACTCTTAAAATAAAGTGTGCAAAGATTAGATATCCTTAGGTTAGCAATATCAAAATCTCCACTCGGCTCTGTGAGAAGGAAATAGGGAGTGTTCCCTACCAGCATCAAAAATCTTCAAGAGGAAGAAGCACCAGTTTAGTGTTGGACGTTACTCTCAATGTGGTTTTTTGGGCAATCAACCATAATAATAGTCTTCATACTAATATTGCCCCAGTCTACCAAAATCACTCAAATATTCAATGCAAGGATCCACGAATCTATGCAGTTGAAATCCAGGGCTAAAAGCGAGCCATCAAAGACCAAGATTCTAACATTGGTGCTCACTACAGGGGGTAGTTGAGTTGTCATAAGCTAATTTAAGGTAACAATGTCTTATAAGGAAGAGCTTTGGAAGCTCTGGGCAGAACTACAGGCCATCAATGAAAATGTGCTCAGCTCAGCATCTCAGGCTGATGTTAGTACATTGGAAGAGCATATGATCAAGGAGAAGGAAACACTCAAACAATTAGGTATATTTAATAATGACCTATGTGGAAAAGTTGCCTCTTTTTTTAGTACTAGATGGTCGAAAAGTTGCCTCTTTGAAGTGGAAAGAGGACGAACTCATCATGGAAATTTTATTTGAGAAAACTGAATGGGAAGTGGATTGAGACACATCCAACAGTTTAATGAGGAGATGGCAAAAAATGACCAAGCATATAGAGGAGTTGGATAAACATCAATGTGATTGCAAACAATTCGAGGCAAATGATGCTGAAGCAAAGGCATGTGAAATGCCAAGAATAAGACCTCTCCGCCCCAAAACATGCCTAAACCATTTGCTGGTGTGTCGGAAATGACTCCCAAAGTCAGTCCAATGGCTTCTCAAGTAGCCAGGTCAGGATCTCCTATCAGCGGAGCAACTGAGAAATTTTGAAATATGCCAAAATTGCCCACCTTTCACTGGGATAATGCCCTAGCATTCTTCCGCATGTTTAGGATGACCATGTTCAGCTATGTGGACTGACAAAAAGCAGTAACTGTAATGAACTGCCTTAGCACAGGCTGCCAAAATCTGGTGCTTCCTCACCTCAATGGGGACAATTGGTCATACGCAGAAGCCAAAGCCGCCATTATGTTGGAGTTTAGAAGCCCTACTCGGATGGAGGACTGGGGAATACCTCTAAGGGCAAATGCAGTGAACACTATTCTGCTGGGGGCTCAAATCATAGTTAACACTGGGTCAATGGTGATAATTCCAGAACAGCTATATGGAGAAATCATCAATTCCTTGGAAAAATCAAGGATTGAACCGTGGGTTGTGCCAGGGATCTTAATTCCAGGTCATGAAGAGATACAAGTTTAATAGCCAATCTGGGAGAGAAGCCAATGCAAATTAAAAAAATCAGACCATTGCATATCTGCACTTGATCCCGATAGCAGAACTAAACACTTTTCATGAATTTGTATCGTTTTCTGATATGAGATTGCTGGCAGGAGTTACCAAAAAGTCAACATATTAGTGGATTGTAAGCGGCTAGCCAATCTGACTACAAATCAGCAGGAGGACGTGCTCCAATTATTTGAAAAATATTAGATGATATTTTCTCAGAATGATCATGACTTAGGATGCACAAAAAATGTAATCCCTAAAGTTGATACTGGGGAATGTCTGCTAATATGAATGAGACCTGTTTGTAGGTCAAGAGCAACAGAAGCAGAGGTCAGCCATGAGATAAGCAAGTTAGTGGAACATGGGTTACTAATTCTGTCATTGAGCCCATGTGCAAGTACAATTCTGTTGGTAAAAAAGAAGGATGGATCAAATTGAGTAGTGATCAACTATTGATGACTAAACAAGATTACTAAAAAAGACTCTTATCTGCTGCCCTGAATCAACGACATGCTTGATCGCCTGGGGGAGGCAAAATACTTTTTGGCTATGGACCTGATTTTTGGCTATTGGAAAATTGATTTGCCAAAAGAAGATCAGGAAAAATGTGAGATAATTATTGCACAAGGACTATACCAGCTGACCAAAATGCCCCAAGGATTATGCAATGCGCTGGCAACTTTTCAGCGAGCTATGGATTCAATGCTTAGTGATCTGAAGTTATCCTGCATGCTATTCTAATTAGACAATATCAACATCTTCAGATGGACCTTCTCCGTTCATTTGGAGCTTCTGGAGGAAGTTTTCAAGCGGTTGGCAGCGGCGAATCTAAAAATTAAGCCAAGATAATGCCACTTTTTCAAAAAAGAACACAAATACTTAGGGTTTGTTATAAATTGTAATGGATTACAACTGCAACCTATGAAAACAGAAGTTATCAAGCAGATGTCATTCCAAAAAATTGTTCAGGATATTCAAGTATTTTTGGAAATGGTTGGGTAATTTTGTTAATTCATCAAAGACTTTGCTGGAATTGCCAAACCTTTATTTCACCTACTCAAGGATCCAAAAAAGGGATTTGTGTGGAATGAAGAGGCCCAGAAGTCATTTGATAAGCTCCAAAAACATCTCATGAGCAGCCCAGTATCGAAATATCCAAATTTTAGTCAGAAATTTATAATCCAATCAGTTGCCTCACTAACAGCGATTGGAGCCATTCTAAGTCAAATTAGATGCCAATAGGGATGAACATCCAGTAGCCTACATGAGCAGAACACTGTCGCCAGTGGAAAAAAACTATACCATGCTGGAGCAAGAGTGTCTGGCGGTCATTCATGCCTGCAAACAATTCTGAGTCTTCATACATGGAACACACTTTAAAGTCATAACCAACCACTCATACCTGCACTGGCTTCATAACCTGAAGGAACCAGAAGGCTGGTTGGCCAATGGGCTTTAGAGCTGCAAGTATACGATTTCAAAACTATCCATCAGGCTGGAGTGGTACATCAAAATGCAGACGGATTGTCTTGATTGCCAGTTGTTCATGTGATCTATCATCAGGTGGATACACTATTCCAGCGGATGATCAAAGGAGATATTGGGGATGAACCCCAAGAAATTTAGAATGCATTATGAAAAGTTATAGAAAATACCGAATTTAAGGACATTTAATTATACAAAATTATTGAAGAAAACGGGGTTTATTTCTTAAGCCATCAGAACAATTGGTAATCATTTGAGCCTCTCACAAGGTCTTTGGCCATGGTGGCCTAAGAAAACAGTGGATCATATTTGCCAGTATTATTGGGAATCAATCAACTATGATGTGGCGGATTACTTATCCTGTTGTGTGGAATGTCAGCTGCACAAAATGCACAAGAACATCGTAGGATACCAGCTAGTACGCCCTGAGTTCGCGTGGCACATGGTGTCCATAGACATTATGGGACCATTAAGTATCAGCACTGGAGGAATGAAGTATATAATCGTCACAATAGATCACTTAACCTGATGGGTCAAAACGAAAGCAATCAGCAAAGTAGACGCACTAAGTATGGCAAAGTTTATGCTTGACCAAGTGATCTATTGACACAGTTGCCCTTAAGTCATTCTCAGTGACAGAAGAACCAACTTTACTTCACATGTGATTCACAGACTTAACGAATTAATGGGAATCCATGGTGTTGTATCTGTTCCCTATTATCCAGAAACAAATGGAATGGTGGAAAGAGTGAATGTAACTCTAGCCTCAACCTTACAAAAATTGGTTGTGGGGAAAACTTCCACGTGGAAAGAATATCTGAGTTTGGTCACTTTTGCTTATAATATCAGTTACCATTTGGTGACCAAGAAAATGCCATTTAAACTGTTATATGGGTAGAAAGCTGCATTAATACCAATATTGTATCCAGCAGTAGAGCCATCATCAGGGATGAGTGCCAAACATTGTCTATCCCGACTGGCCAACATCCTGATTAAATTACAATCTTGGGCATTTGATACGACATTGAGGAAAAGAATCAATGCAAAGAAAATGGATGACAAGAATCGACTTCCATTGAAAGAATACCATACGGGCGAAAGGGTAGCCTATTGTGATACTAATGGGTTTGGGAGAAAATAAGTTGGATGGCCTATGGATGGGACCGTTCAAAATTATTGCTAAGTCAGCAAATGATGCCTGTACAATCAAGAATAATGAGGAAGGTTGCATAGTCAATAGAGTCCACGCGAAATACTTAAAGTATTGGACTTAGAGAAAAAAAGATAAAAAGGATACATAAAAATACAAAAAAGTAGAAAAAAATTAATAAAAAAACAATTTAATTTTGAACAGTAATGCATCTAGTGATATTCCCACCTACCAAGCGTAAAGGAAGGAATAGTAGTGGGCATGAGTCCTGAGCATTGGCAGGATCAGGGAGGGCTGAAACTAGGTCTGCTGAGTTAGTACCTATCAATGAGATGTTGAGACCCGTCCTGGGGTTGTTACAGGTGGCAAGAGTACCAGTGGAACCCATCCTGGGGTTTGTACAGGTGGACCAGTTGATCTCTCATAACCAAGGCAAAGATGGGACTGGCGTAGCATGATGTCGTGGGAACTGCACTTGAGAAGAGGCGGCAATGGGTAGCAACCAAGGATATGAAGTCATCATACAAAGCAGAGCATATGGGCGTTGAGTGCGGACAGAGCTGCACTACGCTGAGGATAAAGAAATATGACAAACCAAATATGAACTCCAGCTGAGGTGGCTTCCATTCCTAAGGGTTCTATCTTCCAATGGATATCTGGTCAAGAAGGGGGATGTGTTGTAATTTCAGATGACCACATAATCCAACCCTTTGACCAAATATAAGATTTTACAATTAATTTATAATTGTAGAGGATTGGCAATAGTGGCCAGTTGATGATAATATTGTCAGGTGGCATCCCCAATAATATTAGAAGTCACCAACTAATGAATTATTGTTGGGCATCATCCACAATGATATTTGAGGCTGCCAACAGATGATAATTTCGTCAGGCGTCATCCCCAATGAAATTAAGCAATAATTCAATATTGGGATAACACCTGATAGTTGAATTATAGGGAATCATTCAGAGTGGAACGGATTGGAGTCATCAAAAACTACCAAAACATTCAAATGCTGGAGGAAGGGTAGAATCATCATCAGCCAAAACAATTGGTTTCATGTACCCAATACCAATTGTTTGGTCCTCCAAACGCCTGAGGATTACGCTGCCTAAGAATTTCAAGGCAACAGTACTCAATGAGATTTGGTGCCTAACACTGAGGGTCAAAACCAGTATAGGAGCACAAATATTCTCATCAGACAGCTGAAAAGTTGTATACCAATTCTAACTATAAAAACCCCAAATAATTCCCTAATAAAATTAGATTTGAACTGATATTAGCTTAGTTGTTTAAACATTGTTTGCTTTAAATATTACTCTTAAGAGAAGTGTGCAAGGATTAGATATCCTTAGGTTAGCATTATCAAAATCTCCACTCGGCTCTGTGAGAAGGAAATAGGGAAAGTGTTCCCTACCAGTATCAAAATATTTTCAAGAGGAAGAAGCACCAGTTTAGCATTGGACTTTACTCTCAACGTGGCTTTTGGGCAATCAACCATAATAATAGTCTTCATACTGATATTGCCCCAGTCTATCAAAATCACTCAAATATTCAATGCAAGGATCCACGAATCTATGCAGTTGAAATCCAGGGCTAAAAGCGAGCTATCAAAGCCTAAGAATTTAATACTAATTTAAAATCGTGAGGTTTTCATTACTGCACAGGTTTGCTCAAATACTGACTCTGGAATTAGATATGGACTTGCTAATTGTATGAAGACAACTAGCTTAGTCAAGCTTTGAATAATTTAAAGATTTGGTCCTACTCTGGCAAATAAGATTGTTTAAGTGGATTTGGTCTCACTCTGGCAATATAGAAAGGCTCAAGTGACTTCAGCCTCACTCTGTAATTGGCACTTTGAAAATAAGTACTTCTTCAAAACTTCACCCTGAAGTAAACAATAATCATTTGATAACAATAAAGTAGTCTCAGCTATAAGGTACTTATTATTATTAAATTAGGCATTATTATAAGTGAAAATAAAGGAGGACATGGGTTAAAGGTAATTCTGTTAACTACAATGGTCTCAGCATGCTGCTGATGAAAAGGAATATTGTCCAATTCTAGAAAATACTCCAGCTGATTTTCATGAGGAATCTTATATTTAAATTGCCATTTATATCAGCACACATATCAGCTACTAAACCAAACGATTTCCCACGAGTAATTGCTCATTTTAAGCCATCTTACTCATATCCAAGTTGTGGCAACCATCCTGATGAAATAGTAATCATAATTATTATCATTAACAATCCTCTGAAAATTACAATTTACCATTTGGTCAGTTATTATTGATGAGTAGACAATATATTTAAATTGTCATCTCAAGGCTTAGTTGATAAGCTAAATTAAATATATGAACCAATATTTAAATAAATAAAAGATTAAATAATCTTAGATATGTGGTCATATAAAATTACCACACATCCCCTCGCTTGATCAAATATCAGCTTAAAATGTCCTCTTCCAATACTTCCTGGTATGAGAAAATATTGGCTAGTATCTCCAAAATGGATTCCTTTCTTTTCCATGAAATGTCACAAACCTGTTATAATTTTGGGCGATACCATTGGGATATATCATAAGATTACACAGGCTGAACCCATCAAACAAAGGATGGACAATTTTAGGATTGTAAGTCCTCAAAACAAATTAAAGATAAAATAAAAGTACATCGATGAATCCCCCTTGGGTTGGGACCATCTAGTACTAAAAAAAGATAAAATAAAAGTATGAAGCAATTAGCTCTGACCACAATACTTTTTTTATTTTTAATATAAGCAGATCCCTTTGTTTCACTATTCCAATCTTATTAACAATCCCCCTCTTCAATCATCCCATTTAACTTATATAACATTGACTTCAGTCAATGCTGCTCCTTTGGTTTAGACTATTTGTTCCACCATATTCTCATTAGGTCTGTCAGAGTATAGTATTATTAAATTATTTATTGCCTTAGTTTGAGGCGATCTACTCAATATTTGTCAAATGTCAATATCGCCTTATCACCTTATTTGGTGGCAATACAATAATAGCCCTTTCTGGCCCAAATCGCTTCATCTAAAGGTGCTTGAATAATCATAACTAATAATCATGGTTACCAGATTCTGACCAATCCGCTGTAGAAATTCAGGGCTTATTGTCTAGTATTATCAGAATTTTGACATTGACCCCCTTGACTGGAAATAAGTATCCTATTGTTTATATTCCAAAAGGAACTTTGCATGCACTTAGTTGATAATTTGACTGCTCACAGAATCCTTGATGTTATAGGTATCAACACCTGTTTTCTCAATAATTGAATGGACCAATCCAATGCTAGCCAATTTGTGCCTCTGACAAAGCCCATGTTGGTCATGGAATAGAACCAAACTTTCCATCGTGGAACTGAGCTAGCCCACTATTCTGTACTTGATCAGCAGCCTGATTCCTTATCTCCTTAGAAAGACTGAAGGAGTACGCTTCGGTTTGCAACTTGATTAATGTGTCAGCTAGGTTAGTCAAGTAACGTTGGGGATCCATTCTGCTGGTATCTTCTACTCAGAAATAGAGCAATGCCAGAAGAGCAGGGTGTCATCCATATAGTAACTAAAAGGGACTCTTTTCCGTGGCAGAATGGTAACGAATCCTATAAGCAAAAACGGCAGTGGAAAGGTGGGAACTCAAATCTGAAGGTCAATCTGCTACCTTTTTGGAGTATTTTCATTAAAGTCAAATTAACTCGATTGCCATCCCATTAGGTAAGGGTGATATGGGGTCATCAAAGCCCCATGGATGGCCATAAGCTCATTCAACTTTGAAAGGGTATGTGAGGTGAAGTTGGTTCTGTTATCAGTAAGGATGAACTGAGGGCAGCCATGTTGCTGGATAATACATTCCATTACAAACTTAGCTACTGGGACTGCCCTCAAATCCCATATCACCCATGCTTCAGCCCACCTGGTCAAGTGGTCAATCACCACCAGAATGTACTTGGATTGGTTAGCTCCCATTAGAAGAGGGCCAAAGACATCAAGGGAAACTGTATGCTAAGAAAATGTGGTTTTACTAACCGGTATGAAGCCTTCTGGTGTATTGGCTTTTCCACTATGCACTGGTGGCAGCATGAAATGGTTTCAAGCATGTGAAGTTCATGATTTCCCTATAAACTGAGGGCGAAACAATTCTAACACCTTACGCATGCCACCATGTATGACTGCCTTATGTGCGCTTATAATAATACTAGGCCATGCTGAGGGTCATGGAAAGTTCACCATAGAATCACCAATCTGCTTAAGTAACTCACCATTCCATTGGAAGGTATTAGCTTGAACCTTGTTTAATGCTTTTATGACCTGAGGTGGTTCATCATTTTATTTTCCACTAAGCATTTTATTGTACATTACATAACTCAAATCTGCTGTGATGGCAACCATAGGCAGTCTCAACAGGCAATCAGCATTCTGTTGTTTTTCTCCATGTCGATGGATGATTGCAAAGCCATAGGCCTGCATTTTGAGGGCCATTGGGCTAGGCACCCTTCAAGCTCTTTGAGATTCTGCAACCAGCATAAGCATGATCCTTCACAACTTTGAATTTCATCCCATAGAAATATACCATAAATTGCTTATACAGCGTATATTACCACTAAGCACTCCCACTTGGTCATAAATAATTACGTTCATGGCATTACAGGCTTCAAATGCTTTAAGCCACTAGGTGCTCCTCCCCCTCATTGTCATTTTGAGATAGGTCCACCCCTACAGCGGAGAGGGATGTATCCATCTGGACAATGAACTCTTTATTGAAGTTTGAATAGAGTAGCACTGGCGCACTGATCAGCGCCATCTGAAGTGTGTTAAAAAAGCATTGATGGCGTTCTGTCCATTCAAAAATAGCATCCTTTTTTAACTCAAATAGAGGCCCTCCAATACAGCTGAAGTTAGGTATGAAGCGTTGGTAGTAGCTGACTATTCCCAAAAATACCTATATGGTGCACTTACTGTTTGGTGTAGTCATTTTTTGGATGGCCTTCACCTTGGCCAGTTGTGGTCTCATCCCCTTAGAGTCTATCACAAACTCAAAAGTACCAGCTGGTCTTTAAAGGAGTTACATTTATGAGGCTTAATCTTTTCTTTGGTTCAGCGAGCTGGAAAAATACCTCTTATAGATTGTAGGAATCCAGCTTATTGTTGCTCGCTAATGCCTACGCCACTGGATCCCACAAAGGTTTTAATAAATTAAAAATAAGCACTACCAAAAACTTGGGTTTTATGGATTTTTATTGTAGCGCAGGGAAAACAAGGAAAGCTGATCCCCCTTGATACCCAACTGATCAGTATTTACACTGTATAGAAGGTCAAGAGGATTCAATAATATTTTCATAATAGCTTAAACTAATCCAATTTAGGAAATATAAAAGCAGCCTATCAAATCTCAGAATAATCGCTTCACCTTGGCTGAACAATGGATGGGAAACTAACGGCTAGTATTACGTTCATGTGCAGTAACACTTTAATCTTCAGACAATCCTAATCAGAGGAAATTATTTTACTTGAGGGACCCCCACCATGCCTATAAAAGGGTGGTCCCGCATAGGTGCGTGAAGGGACCTGGTTGTGGCTGAGGGGAGTACCATTCAATGGACGCCCCAGGGTCCGCCGTATGGTCAGAGTAATCTGACT
Organism: Massospora cicadina; assembly: GCA_022478985.1. Lineage (NCBI taxonomy): Eukaryota > Fungi > Entomophthoromycota > Entomophthoromycetes > Entomophthorales > Entomophthoraceae > Massospora > Massospora cicadina. The sequence continues at coordinate 151,272 of JAKSZP010014445.1, read as the reverse complement.
GCTTGATTTTATGGTTGTTGTCCTAGTATTTCTCAAAATCATTTTACCCCAATTTGCGGGGTTCCACTGAGAATTAATCAGGGTCTTTTGGTCAATGAAATCATTGTTATTACTGAAATCGCTCTTAGGTTCAGTGCAAACTAGTAAATGGCTGACATTTCCCCACTTCAGCTGATTTTGACCCAAGACATTCTTTCTTTGCAGCTGAGAGGGAAATTGTCTGACATCACCCCCTTAAGAACGTTGAGGATAATAAGGCCGTAGGAAGAAGCCATGTACTCAGTTGATGGTAATTCCTGTGGCTAAAGATTTTATAGAGTACTCATTACCTCTTTTGTAGGTGATGGTGAAGGGACCCTCCCAGTTTGATCCAAGCTTACTGCTTCTAGGGATGATGAAGTTATGGTAGTATAATACCATGTCAGACACTTGGAATGTAGGTAGGGGTTCAGAGCTTATTGGCAGCCTGCCCTTCTTTAGTCATTATTTCTTGCTAAATTAGTCATTGTTGAGTAATTGACTGGACCTAATCGTCAGATATTTGATCATATCAGATATCAGCGATTATGGTTCAGGTGTATCCTAAGTATATCTGAACTTGGGAATTGCAGCCTAGCAATTTCACTTAATTATATCTGACTATAATGACACGGGCTTGAGGGCTTTGTTGGTTAGGTTGGACTTAGATTAAGTTTTGGCTTAATGACTCAGGCACGTGGGCTTTGTTGGACTATGTCAAAATTAGTTTGTAATGTCAGTCAAGTTTTCAATCGAATTAATTACTAATTAGTAATGCAAATCGCCTTAGAGTGTGCTGTCAATTGCATGTGAAAGTGAATTGGTTCAGCTGTTTTGAAGACATGACGAAATGCCATCTCAAGAATGATGACGGTATTTACACCAACCCTGAGGTTGAGCATGATGCCTTGAGTCAAAGTATACGTAGACATTCTTACAAACTTTTAAAATGGTTAAGTGCCACTGAAAGTAAGTCGTCATGGGTAAGATGTGGTGAACATTGAACCCTATAAATAACCAATATGTTGACATTAATAGAATATATTCAACTACTGGATTAAGTTTATAATTTAACTTTTATAAACTTTTTTGTTTAGCATTTTTTTGTATTAGTCAATTTACTTGGGATCATCAGGATCAGGGCGGCGTGCCATCGTCCAAGTAAAATGACAGGGTATATGAATTAAGTACTACCAAAAAAGTCATAAATTAAGTTTTAATCACCATCCTATCTATTGTCTCCATACAATAGACGCACGAACCTGAATTTCACACCTGACAAAGAACCAGCCATTAAAACGAAGCCCAAAAGTCAACAGGCATAGCCTCATATTGAATTGGATGATGCACTGAGCCAATATTCTCATAACTTTCTTGAGTTCCTCAACTCTATAAGAGAATATATCTTTAACTAATAGAGCAGGTATTCCTGGTTCTCGCCCATACAAGATATGTAATTGGTACATTTTCAAAAACTGGTGATATAATATGGTAGGCCATAAGGGCACCAGGTAAGATTTGAACTTATTGAAGTGGATCATAAGAGGCCATTTTTTGTAAAATGGAAACTAAGGTTCCATTTTCTCTTTCCACAGTTCAGTTGGTATATGGATTGTACAGAGCTAAGAAAAGTTGTTGTGATCCCATGGATGTGGCCAGGATTTTTACTACTCTGGAGGTGAAGTTCTTACCATTGTCGCAGAGCAGCACTTGAGGACATCCATGTCATGAGAAAATGGTTTGATGTAAAAATGTGGCTGTGGCCTTGGCCGTTTAGGCAGGAGAGCCAAATCTTCAACCCACTTAGTGAAATGGTCAATAACTATTAGAATAAATTTGTTTCCACTAGTAGTCTGAGGAAGGGGACCTACTACATTATACTGATGTTGTGGAACAGTTGTTGAGGGGTAGTTGGTTAATTCTGGTATCTAGTCTCTAAACCAGATTGCTTCTTACACATAAGGTAAGCTTCCAAGGCGTCGACTATTGATTCCATCATTCCATCCCAATAGTACCGATCCTTAATCCACTCATAGGTTTTCTTTGCCCCTCCACGACCTAGGGTGGAGTGAGATTCTAGTATAGCAGGTACGTGATCCAAGGGCCAAAGGTAAGGCAGCCATTTCGCCCCCATCTGCTTATAAAACTTCCCATTCTCCAATTTTGTGTTAAGGGATTTCCAAGCTAAAATCTTCTGGACAGGATCATCCTCATCCTCCCATTCATTTGGGGTCATATAGAGGTCATGTAACCTCTTCGCCTCACTATTATCCAAGTGAAGGACTGGCAGCTGAGTCGTCCCATCAACTTTCATGTGACGGGTCCCAGCACAGTGTTCAATATTCATATTATAATGCTAGATCTTTAGAGCCCACCGAGCTAACTGGCAAGTAGGATCCTTCATATTCTGTAATCACTTCAACAAAGCGTGGTCCATAACTACAGTGAAGGTGGTCCCATATAGGAAAGGGCGGTAGTGTTTTACAGCTATCAAAGCGGCAAGGCACTCCTTCTCTGTAACGATGTAGTTGAATTCTGCTTTTAAAAGAATTTTACTGAAGTAAGAGACCGGATAATCAACACCATTTTCATCTTATAGGGCTAAGATAGCCCCCAACAGCATAGTCTGAGTCGTCAGTAAAAAAGATAAATAGTTTATTATAATCAGGATGCCTCAGGATAGGACGTTGTTGTAAAAGCTGTTTCAACGTCTCAAAAGCAGCCTTTTGTTTGGCACCTCAATAGAAATGGGTGTTTTTAGTCAATAGGCGAACGAGGGGTTTTCTGAGCTGGGTGAACTTGGGGATAAGCTAATGGTAATATCCCATCATTTCTAGAAAAACCTGAATATCCCATAAATTTTAAGAGGGAGGCATTTTTTACGTCGCTTCAGCCTTATCTTGTATTGGTTGAATTCCCTATTGGTAATAGAGTGCCCAAGGAAATCCAATTTCCTTTAAAAGAAGGTCCACTTTGAGGACTTCAACTTAATATTTGACTTATGTAACCATTAAAACACCTCCTCCAGGTGATCAAGATGTTCGTGGAAGGCTTTTGAGAAAGACACGATGCCATCAAGATATATGATAACACAAGTCAACTTTAAATCCTGCACTTATGATCCATCGCATGCTGGAAAGATGAAGGTGCATTGCACAACCCTTGGGGTAATCATGTGGGTTGGAAAAGACCCTCACTACAAATAAGAGCGCATTTCTCCTGATCCTGAGGAGAAAGATCCATTTGCTAATAGCCACTGGCCAAGTCCATGGCGGAGAAGAATCTAGAGCCAAAGAGTTGAGCCAGGGAATCCTCAATGTGGAGGATAGGGTGGCTAACCTTCTTTGTGAGGTTATTTAGCTTGTGGTAGTCCATGAATATCCAATGACCTCCATTTTTTTTAATTAGAAAAAGGGGGAAGACCAAGGGCTTTGTGAAGGAATGAGTAACCCCGCATCTAATAACTGCTGGAGCTCCGTCCTTATCTGCTGTTCCTCCACATTTGACTTGCGATAAGGTTTGAACCTAATAGGATGGGCATCACCCACATCAATGGAGTGGCACCAGCCCTTCATGTGGCCATAGTCAGTTTCCAATTTAGAGAATATGTCACTATATTCGTCTAGCAAGGTATGGATATTTTTCAACTCCTCTTGGGTCAGCTTATGCGAAATATGAACTTTATACAAAGTACACACCAGGTTGTCCATGGGTAAGCCCAAATCCGACATAGAACCAACGGAGTGGGTATGTTTAATGTCCTCCACAGGGAGTAGGAAGCCTCTGCCAATCACCTGGTGTTTTTGTATAACCATGTCCTTGCCAGTGAGGTTTCCCGAATAGAATGGTAATAGGCCTCTGGTAGGCTGGGTCTAGTATCCCAGGCAGTACACGAGGCTCCAAGGCTAACGCCCTCAAGACTTAGGATGTGCAACAAGTATTGGTGTGGGATTTGGAGTGTGATTTTAATGCCAACCACTCTTTATTCACCAGGCTTAATCAAGACCTCGTCTACAGCGTAGAAAGGGATACCATCCCTAGCATCCACTGAATTGGGCAATATCTTCAGTTGCGCCCAGAAGTGGAATAAGGCAAAGGTAAAGCTGAAAAGGGGTATTTGACCAAGCAAGAGTATTTGTGCTTGCCAGGTTCTTTATTGGATAACTTTTAAAGGGACTTCATAGTTGAGTAATCAGAGTAGACCTTGCTTCATGTTGATTATTCCCTCTTACTCAATCATAAATTGGGTGATGATGAGCATATCATATGTGTTGTTGTCCAAAGCCATCGCAGGGCTAATAAGATAAGCTTCTCAATCTAAATGGGAAGGGAAGAGTATGCTCCAATAGCATGGGTATTATTGGGGAATGTGGTTCCATAGTCTTGCATGTACAACAAGTCAGGAACTAGCTTTATCTTCTTGAAAAGCTTAGTGAAGATCACGTTAATTGGTGAGCCAGTGTCCAGGATGGCCAATATTTGGACTTTTTGAATGACAAATTCAAACTTAGTGAGTGTTCCTCCAAAGTTAGGTGACAAGCTAAGACTTCCTTGAGCCAGAAGGTGGAAATTAGTTTTCAAGAAGTCTTGGGGTATTTATCCAGAATTTCATGGTAAGGACCCTCTGAAGAGGTCATATCAAGCCAAAGAATTGATTACCATCACTGGCAGTGTCAATCACTTTTGGACACCCTATAACTTGGCTGAGGTACATTTTTTTCAAGTAAGGTGTTACCATCTACTCTTCAGGGTTAAATGATCAGGAACCTCTACTTCCGCAGGTGCTCCCAATATATATTATCCAACGTCATCATAACCCCCCTCATATTCTTCCCCAAGGGTATTTTCAAAAACTGGCAAAGCTGCTATTGAGGTAGGGGAGACGGCCAAAAGAGATTGAATAGCCTTAGTGCGTGCATTTACCAGCTTAGATGGAGGGGAAGGCACAGCGGCTTTAGTGAGCTTGTGCGGGAGTGTGGTATTTACTACCTTACAGTTCTCTGATTCATAAGAAGGAGTGATAACCTTTTTAAGTCGCACTGAAAAAGCAGGTTTCACTGGAGGGATAGGTACAGGTGTGCTCACCCCTGTCTGTTCTATAGGCGAGAACTCTTCAATTGTTAGAACTGAAGATTCCACTTCAGCTTCTTTTATTGTTGCACAGCAATGGAAATCAGCAACGTCTAACAAATCCTCCTTATGTCGCGGATGTTTTTGAAGTATCGTTTCACTAAAATGATATGCTGGTCTAGAGAAGGTTGAGAAGCTAACACAATTAATATGGCAGCGATAGCATCATCCAGGGTTTTCATGTTAGACGTTGATAAACTTTGTTCAGCGAGGTAAAATCGCTCAGCAAAAGAATCAGTTGTTTCGTCCTCATAAATGCTTAGGCGCATAAAGGCCTGTTTACCCTGTTAAGACTCTGCTGTGAACCAAATTCAGCTAAGAGAGCCTCTTTCACCTCTGCTAAGGTATCCAGATTGTCTAGGTATGAGACTATCATCGTGTGCTAGACGTCTCAAGCAAGGGAGGATGTGTTTGATTTTTTGCTTGTCTGATGAGTCTTGCATTACAGATTCACAGACATATAATAATGAAGCAATGCTCCCTTCACCGTGGGTGAACTTTTCCTTAAGAGGGAGTTTGTAAATGCGCTGCTTAAGCTCCTTAAGGAGGGATAAAGCGCTTGCTAGTTGCTTTTCAAGAGCAATTATTTTTAATGTACAGGGATCCCCTGTAGTGAGCACCATTTTGTAGGAATCCAGCTTATTGTTGCTAACTGATGCCTACTCCTCAGGATCCCACAAAGGTTTTAATAAAATAAAATAAGCAATGCCAAAAGCTTGGGGTTTATGATTTTTTTAATAGTAGTTCAAGGAAAACAAGAAAAACTGATACCCCTCAATACCTGACTGATAAGTATTTACACTGTATCAAAGGTCAAGGGGATTTGATAATAGTTTCAGAATATCTTAGACCAATCTAAATTAAGAAACATGAAAAAAGCAGCCTATCAAATATCAGAATACTTGCTTTGATTTGGATGAATGACAGATGGGGTAATAATGGCTGACATTACATACTCATGCGGTAATGCTTTAATGAGCTTCAGCCAATACCCATCAGAGGAAATTAATTTACCTTGAGGGACCCCCACCATGCCTATAAAAGGGGGTGGTCCCGCATAGGTGCGTGAAGGGACCTGGTTGTGGATGAGGGGAGTACCATTCAATGGACGCCCCAGGGTCCGCCGTATGGTCAGAGTAATCTGACTGCTTGATTTTATGGTTGTTGCCCTAGTATTATTTAAAATCATGTTACCCCAATTTGCGGGGTTCCGCTGAGAATTGACCAGGGTCTTTTGGTCAATGAAATCATTGTTATTACTGAAATCGCTCTTAGGTTCACTGCAAACTAGTAAATGGCCAACATTTCCCTATTTCAGCTGCTTTCAACCCATGACATTCTTCCTTTGCAGCTGAGAGGGCAAGTGTCTGACATAGATGATCAAGGTGCTCAGAAAAAGTTTAGAAAAAATATTGATGTCATTGAGATACACAAGGATGCATTGCAGCTTCAGATCACCAAGGATAGTGTCCATGACTCATTGGAATGTAGCCAGGGCGTTAATTATCCCTTGAGGCATAAGAATCAGTTGGAAAACCCTTGTATGTGATTATGGTGCATTTTTCCTGTTCTGCCATGGGAAACTCAATTTGCCAGTAACCTGATAGGATCCATTGATGAGAAGTAACAAGCTCCTCCTAACCAATCTAATGCATCATCATCCAAGGCAAGGGATACAAGTCCTTCTTAGTAATTCTGTTGAGCTTCCAGTAGTCTATCACCACCCTTTTGGTACCGTCCTTCCTTTTTACAATTAGTACAGGTGAAGCCCATAGACTCTTGGGCGGTTTGAGCATCTCTTGCTCCAGCAGCTTATCGATTTCCTCAGTAACAACTTCTTCAGCTGCCCTTGATTGGTGGATCGGCTGAGACCTATGGGAGGATGATCTCCTGTGTCCACCCAATGGACCACTCCCTAAACGCAACTTAAATTGTGGTCAACAGAAAAAATCTCCTTATACTTTAAAATAAAGCTATCTCTTGGTTTTTTTGTTCTTCCAAAAACCCTATTGAATTCTCCTGTGGCCTCACTGTCATTACGCTGGGCTGCAGCTCAACAGTTAGACTAAACTTATTCAGAAACACAAACTCATGAACCTTAAGAACCTTATCAAATTGGGTTAAGTGTGAATACGCCACTATTTGATGCTGGCGGATTTGCATTGGTTCATTATGGAGATTTGCTAGCAAAACCTTGATCTCCCCATGTCTTAGGATTATAATGCCTGGAGCTACACGAGGCTAAAGCTTCATTTTCTGATAAGGGCCAATGACCTCCCCATAGAGCCTGGCTGGCACTTCCACCTCTAATGAAGTGTTCACTATTACTTGGTGTTATAATATCAGCGGTATTCTAGAGATATACCAAAAGGTTTTATGCACAGGGTTCAACCAACTGAGCAATATGACTAATGATATGATGATCGTCATCCTTAAAAAACAGAGTAAACCTTTTTAATACATATGGAGCACTCTCTCCCACACTACTCTTTTATTTGATATGTTAAAATAAAGCGGGTCTGCGCTGTTCCGCTCACTGCTAAACTATTAACAACCTCCTCTCTCAATCGCCTCATCTTACCTATATCTCAGTGACTTTGGACAATACTGCTTCCTTAGCTTAGTAATTCAATTCGCCATATCTCATTGGTTCTGCAAACTTTCATATGATTAAATTCACAATTGCTTAATTCAAGGCGATTTCCCAACAACCCAATATCGCTGCAGCTTGAGGCGCTCAAATAATAATAACTCATATCAAACACGGCAGATCCTATCCATTTCGCCATAACAACTTATGGCTTATTGTCCAGTCATAACAGAATATGACATTACATCCCCATTGACTGGATGATAAGGCTCCTATTTCTTATACACCCAGAGGAACTTCGTTTGCACTCAATTGATGATCCAGCCAATCGCAGGGTCCTTGAGAGTATATTCATCCATCCCTGTCTTCTCAATAAGTTTGAATGGCCCAATACAGACTCTGGCCAACTTGTGTTCTGCCCAAACCCATGTTGATCATGAAATAGAGCCATGTCCCCATCTTTGAACTGGGCTAACCCACTACACCGTACCTGATCAGCATCTTGAGTCTTAATCATCTTGGCTGAACTGAACAAGTATGCTCCAGATTGCAATTTGATTAATATGCTGGCTAGGGTCATCAAATAACGTCGAGGATCCAATCCACCAGTTTTCTACATACGCGTATAGCAGTGCCAGAAGAGCAGGGTGTCATCCATATAGTAATTGGAAGGGACTCTTCCCCCATGGTGGAATGATAACTAATATTTTAGGCAAAGATTTCGGTGGATAGAACTGAAAGCCAATCTGAGGGTCAATCCACTACTGATTTATGGAGTATGTTCACTAAAGTCCCATTGACCCGCTCAACCATTCCATTGGACTTGAGGTGGTATGGAGTAATTAAAACCCCTCGGATGGCCATCAGCTCATTAAGCTTTGGGATGATGTGGGAAGTGAAGTTAGTACCATTATCAGTAAGGAGGAACTGAGGGCAGCCATGCCATTGGATAATGAATTCCATTATGAATTTGGCCACTGTGATTGCCCCTAAATCTTGTATAATCCTTGCTTCAACCCAATAGGTTAAGTGGTCAATTGACATCAAAATGTACTTGGATTGGTAGCTCCCATTGCCAGAGGGCCAACGACATCCAGGGAAACTGTATGCTAAGCAAAAGCGGCTTCACAAACCAGTACAAAGTCTTCTGGAAGAATGGCTTTTCCAATTGGCACTGGTTTCAGGAGGAGAAAGTATCAAGCATGTCAAAGTTCATGCTTTTTCAATAATACTGAGTCTAAAATAATTTCACCGTCTTGCGCACACCACCATGCCCAACTGCCCTATGTGCGCTCATGATAATGTTAGGACACGTTGAGGGTCGCGAAAAATCAACTGTGGAATCACCAATCCGCTTGTACAACTCACCATTCCGCTGGAAAGTATTGGATCGCATTTCATTCAACGCCTTGATGACTTGCAGAAGCTCATCATCGTACTTACCACTAAGCATCTTATTGTATATGATGTTGCTTAGATCTGCCTTTACTGCAATTTTTGGTAATCTCAACAAGAAGTCTGCATTCGGGTGTTTGGCACCCAGTCAGTGAAGAATCTCAAAATTGTAAGCCGCAGTTTAAAGTCCCATTGAGCAAGACGCCAGTCTGGCTCCTTAAGATTCTGTAACCAGCGTAATAAGGCATGATCCATTATGACTTTGAACTTTACACATGTAAATATACTCTGAATTGCTTGTAAGTGTAGGTTACCGCTAAGCACTCCCACTCAGTCACAGTATAATTACATTCATGGCTATTAAGACTTAGACTGCTGTACGCCACTAGGTGCTCCTCCCCTTCATAATCTTTTTGGGACAGAACTGCCCCCACAGTGGAAAGAGACGCATCCATCTTTACAATAAATTCCTTTTTGAAATTTGGGTAGCATAGCACTGGCGCATTGATCAACGCCATTTTAAGTGTATCAAAGAAGCGTTAATGGCGTTCTGTCCATTCAAACGTGGCATCCTTTTTTAATAATTCAAACAATGGACCTCCAATACAGCTGAAGTTGGGGATGAAGCGTTAGTAGTTTTTGACTATCCCCAAAAAACCTGTACATTGCGTTTGCTGCTTGGTGTGGTCATTTTTTCAAATAGCCTCTACTTTACTGGTTTTGGCCTCAGCCTAGTTGCAGCCACCAAAAACCCAAGGTACTCCAGTTGGTCCTTGAAAAAGTGGCATTTATGGGGCTTAATTTTGATGTTGGCTTCCCTGAGTGGGCAGAAGACCTCCTCCAAATGGGTAAGATGCTCAGAGAATGTATGCTAAAAGACAAAAATATTGTTGAGGTACACAAGTATACATGACAGCTTCAGGTCAACGAAAATGGTGTCCATGGCCCGCTGAAACTTATCTGGGGTGTTACATAGCCCTTGAAGCATACGGGTTGGTTGGAAAATCCCCTTGGACATAATAACGGCTCATTTCCCCTGTTCTGCCACAGGCAACTTAATTTGCCAATAACCAAATATTAATTCTATTGCTGAAAAGTAATGAGCTCCTACCAACTGATCGATGCATCATCAATTTTCAGCAAGGGTTATGAGATCTTTTTGGTAATGCTGTTGAGCTTTTGGTAATATATTACTACCCAGTTGGTGCCATCCTCCTCTTTTTGACAATCAGAATGGGTGAAGCCCACATACTCTTTGATGGTTTGAGCATCCCTAGTTCAAGCTCCTTATCAGCTTTTTAGTTAATATGTCTTCAGATGCCCTTAAATGGCGGATAAGCTGAGATCTGATGAGGGGATGATCCCCCATTTCCACTCAATGGACCACTCCTCATGTGCACCCTAAATCGTGGTCATCTACAGTATAATATATTTTATATTTTTGATTTATAGCTATCACCTGCTCTTTTTGTTCCTCTAATAACCTTATAAAAATTTTCATGGTATCACCATCATTACGTCAACTTTTGGTTTGGAGGGTAACCCAAATGCATCCAGAGAATTGAACTTTTGAACCTGGAGAAATTACTCTTCTGGATCAGATGTAAAAACGCCACTATTTAATGTCAGCGGATGTATATCAGTTCATGCTGCAGATTCACTACCAACACCTTAATTTCTTCATTACCCTGAAGAATAATTCCTAGAGCCATGTGGGGCTCAAACTGCGACTGCTGTTAAGGGCCAAGGATCTCCCCATAAAGCCCAGCTGGCACTTACACCTCTAACTCAGTGTTTACAATTACTTGATGTCCAGAGGGGATGGATATAGCTCCAGCAGCTCTGAGCGGCAGCCCTTGATATTCATATATATGCTGTGAAAGGGCCCAAGTCTTCCTCTTCAGTTGATAGTAGAGAACTGGAACCACCCCATCACAGTAGGCAAGGTTGATATGTCCCATGTGCACAGGATTCTTTGGAACTCAGCTGGAGGTAAAGTAAATTGGGATCTGCTGCCCCAAATTTTTGAAGGTTCCTTCCACAATATCAACAACAGCTCCATAGTGTCATCCGAAAGCAGTTCCAATTAACAGATCATAATTTTTATTTTTAACACTATTGCCAGAGCTACAATGACAATGGACCCAAACCGCAACAGAAGTGCACTGTATGCTCCTTCAGAGACTGTGTTTACCACTATTGCGGTTCCATACATCCTACAGTGGTCCACATCAGGTTTTAATAGCAACTTCACTACCAACTTTGTGTCTACTATGTTGACTGGAGCTATTATCTATGATAGCGCAAACCTGGGTTTTTGCTACAACAATATCACAGTAGGCACACTCAGTGTAAGAGGAATATTGACTGTTTACTACATGAACACTTAAGGGATTGCACTTCTCTAAAAATCTGTCAATTCCCTCACTGACTTTTGGGGTACTCTTTAACAATAGTATTTATTGAAAAGAAAGGTTCACAATCCTATTAAGGAAGGGCCATCAGCGGCGGGATATAGATTGTCTGAAGAAGCTGGTCAAACATCTGGCAGGTGTACGGCTTTGGCTGCTCCCCAAGTCCTTCTTCTTCTGCGGACTGAGCTTGTTCCCATGTCAGTATATTTACTCTTCCAACCAGCTGCTGATATAAGAATGTATCATCATACTGGTGGTCTCTCGATGCAATTTACTTCAGTCACTTCAAGTGGGACGTTTAAATTTAGGCTAGTGGAGGTAGAGAGTCCCACCTCTACTCTGATATGGCTTTTCCCTAATCACATTGATCCTGATGTACATAATGGACCCATCAATTGGGGCAACCGTGTGCCAGGTGCCCAGAGTGACCAAAATTAAAACAATTTACCCCATAGGGCCTGGGTCCTTAAATCTTGTAAGTTATAATAAATGTGAAAAGTTGTATGGAAGGTGCTTAATGTAAACTGTACTATGTTGATAAAATGACTGTTGATAGTCAGCATAATTAGGCCCAGGAATAAGTTAGACTGGTGATGATAAGCAGGTATGGGGCAGATGTTCAACTGCTGAGGGTAACTCGGCAGACTCTGAACTGGACAGGCAAATTTCCTTGAGTAAGATAGTCCAGAGATGGTAGTAGAGGTATTCCACTCTGTATTGGGTGAAAGGAAGTTGGCAGATATATGGCGCAAAATTAAAACAATTTTTAGCAGGGGTACTTCTTCATCCAACATTGGGGTCATGACTTTGTACAGCTCACGGTATGGCTTCACAGAAGAGGTCATCACAATATACACATCATATTCGGATAAAATCCCTGCCCCAATCAACACATATGCTTCCATTGTGAATCAATCAGAAAACGCAGTGAAGTCTCATTACGCTGAAACTTGATAGTCAAAAATTCATTCTTCCGTTGTGCCATCTTTGCAGTACCCCCAAACAACTGCAACACAGTATCCTTCACTGCTCAGTATGAAATGGAACTGTTTGGAAGATAACAGGTGACCTGGTCGGCACTTCCAACATCCAAGGTGGATATTAACAGCTTCACTTTCTGCCGGTCAGAGGCTTCTTCTGTTGTAAACTTAAATCACTCAAAGAACCCATGAATATTTCCATCACAATTAAATGGAGGCAACTTATCACTACAAACTTCCTGAAATAGCTTATCTTGCCTTCTGAGCACAGCAACTAAAGCAAGTTTGAGTTCCGCATAGGTTGAGATTTGACTCGCTTCCACTCAGCCCCACTCTAATTTCCCTACCTCTGATGCCTCAGAAATTTCCTCTCACTTCAATGGAGCATTATTTTCCATCACGTAATCAACTTGTCAAAGGAAAGCTTGCCATCAAATCCCCCTGATCAACGTCAGGGTGCTGAAGATCTTGCCGGTGGAGGACATTGTTATTTAAAAAAGCAAGGATGAAAACACAGCCTATAAATATCCGTTCATTTCACTAAATAAAGCTACGTTTTTACCTCTAAGTTCTCTTTTGATTTTACTTATTTCTAGAGCCTCTGTTTAGCAGCTCCTCTCCGACATTAACTTCAAAATCACTGTTTTAATACAATAGGTACATCGTCACCTATTGCAAAGATTATAGCAGTTTACCAGCCCCTAAGTTTAGGATTTCCAGCTCTCCCACTGTCTACTCTCTGCGGGGTATTTTATCCCACCCATTTTGGTATGCTTCGGAAGAACTACTGCCCTCAGCTACCCTATCCTGACAAAATAATTGGTTCTTACTGCCAGGTACTCTCCCAAGCTACCTGGTGAATAAATATATTCACAATGGATGATTCCCGCCAAGACTCTACTTGGCCACTTACTGAAATATCCAGCGTCACTCAATGGGTAACTTCCAATGGAAACCATGACCCTGAGAACAATGAACACAATCTTATGAAATTCCATGCTACGCTTGATATTTCTATTCTGACCCTTGAACCCCAGACCTATCTTTTTAAGCCTACAGGTGTTGTTGATACTATTAATTGATTTCTTCTAGGTGCACTTTTCCCCAGAGATCGCTCCCATAATAACCAAGCCTCCACCGTTCCTGATAATATGTGAGCTCTATATGAATCTGCTACCTTACCCAGCACCAAGGTAGGTGTATCTCGTATGAAGCAATATTTGTGACAGTTTGCGCACCCAGTCATTCACCATTTAGTTTAAATGATGGGGATCCAACATCAGGAAATCTTAAGACAGTTTACCTTGTCCTAAAAATTACACTCCTATCTTTTAGAATTCTACACCTCAGCTTCTTCAGACATAAGGGACAATCATGAAGCCATTCTTGAAAATTGCAACTAGCTTATCTCCATTCAAAACCAACTCTCCCAACTGGACATAGGAGTGGCTATCCTGCTTTGTGAGAAATTAGCTACCTGATTTACTGAGACCACCACAATTATCAAGAGTTGGTTGCAACAAGCCATTACCAATCTCATCAGCCAACTTGATGCTTTTACCAAACAAACTTTTGAATAAATAAATCAGATTGTTTTAGAAATCCAACCAGCGTTAATATCTCAGGCGTGCCCGAGATCCCAGGGCCTCCTGGTCCTATGAGTTCTCCAGGCCCCTCAGGGGTGATGGGGCCCCCTGGTCATGATGGAAGTGAAGGGCCATCTAAGCCAACTGGCCCCCCTGGCTATGGGCCTCCTGGGCCCCAGGTCTGACTGTGCATTTACCTTCCCCCCAGAGGATCCTTCCTTAGACAGCCGCCTTCTTGCTCTCAAACAAGACCTTGACAATATTGCCCAAAGCTGTTGGCTATATCACTCTAGGGCCTGTTGATCCATACTTTACTGTCAATGCAATTAAGAAACGGTTAGACAACACTTGCCATCTTTACAATTCACTCACTGCTGATTTAACTCATCAAAAAAATTATTAGTGTTATAAAATTGGCGTTTTTGTTGAGATACGCCATAATCAATATTGCATAAGGTTTGACCCACAGAGCAATAGGACCAACGATATGAGGATTGTTGCCCTTGAACCAACAGGAATAAACTTTAATAATATTGTGGAGCACTTATCCCCACTATACTTCTTTATTTATTATAATATACACAGCTTATCCTCGTTGTTTTCCCCACTCTAAATATTAACAACCTCTTCCTTCTTGATCATCACATCTCGCCTACATTGTAGCAAACTCGGATGATACCACTTTCATGGCTTAGTAATTCACTTCGCCATATCTCATTGGTTCCACCAATTTTTCATTCGTTAATTTCCAAATCACCTAAATCAAGGCGTTTTCCCTAACAACCCAATATCGCCTCATTTTGAGGCACTCAAATTACCATAACTCATATCAAACTTGGCGGATTCCATTCATTCCACCATAACGACTTAGGGATTATTGTCCAGTCATATCAGAATCACGACATTACCCCCTCCTTGACTTGATGATGAGTCTCCTACTGCTTTCACGCCTGGAGGAACTTTGCATGCACTCAGTTGATGATCTGACTGCTAGTGGGGTCCTTGATAGTGTATGCATCTATACCTGTCTTCTCAATGACTTCAAATGGCCCAATCCAGATACTGGCCAGCTTTTGTTTCCAGCCAAACCCATGTTGATCATGGAATAGGACCATGTTTCCATATTTGAACTGTTCTAGGCCACTTCGCCATATCTGATCAGCAGCCTAGCTTTTGATTTTCTTATCTAAGCTGAATTATTATACTTTGGTTTGTAATTTACTCAGTGTATTCGTTAGGACAGTAAAATAGCATTGCAGATCTATTCCGCCAGTGTCCTCTACAAAGGCATACAGAAGTTCAGGCAAAGCGGGGTGCAGTCCATAAAGCAATTGGAATGGGCTTTTCCGCGCGGAAGAATGGTAACTAATGTTGTAGGCGAACACCGTAGTAGAATGGAGGGTACTCCAATCAGAAGGCCTATCAGTAACAACTTCCAGAGAATGTTCAACAGGGTCCCATTAACCCTTTCAACCATTCCGCTAGACTTGGGGTGATATGGAGTTGTTAGAACCCCGCGGATGGCCATTATTTTGTTGAATTTGGGAAGTATGTGAGAGGTAAAATTAGTGCCGTTGTCAGTAAGGATAAACTATGGGCAGCCATAAAGCTGAATGATGCATTCCATTACAAACTTAGCCACAGCAACTGCGCCCAGATCCCAAATGGGCTGTGCCTCAACCCACCTGGGCAAGTGGTCAATTGCCACCAGGATAAACTTAGACCAATTAGTTCCCATTGGCAGAGGGCCTGATGACATCAAGGGAAACTGTATGCCACGTGAAGTGCAGCTTTACTAACTGATATAGGGTCTTCCAGTAAAATGGCTTTTCCACTTGGCACTCATGACAGGAGGAGATAGTATCAAACACATCAAAGGTCATGGTTTTTCAGTAATACTGAGTCTGAAATAATTCCATCGTCTTGCGCACACCACCATGCCCAACTTCCCTATGTGCGCTCATGATAATGTTAGGACACGTTGAGGGTCACAAAAAATTCACTGTGGAATCACCAATCTGCTTGTACAACTCACCATTCCGCTAAAAAAGTATTGTCTCGCATTTTATTCAACACCTTGATGACTTGGGGTGGCTCATCATCATACTTTCTGCTGAGCATCTTGTCATACATAATACCGCTCAGATCTACCATAACTGCAATAGTTGGTAGCCTTTACCAAGCAATCAGCATTCTGGTGTTTTGCTTTTGTTCGTTGAAGAATCTAGAAGTTGTAAGCCTGTAGTTTAAGGGACCATTGTGCTAGATGGCCCTCAGGCTCCTTAAGGTTCTGCAGCCAGCGTAACGAGGCGTGATCCATTAAAGCTTAAAATTTTACACCATGCAAATATACTCAGAATTGCTTGTAAGCATAAATTAATGCTAAGCACTCCCGCTCAGTCACAGTATAATTTCATTCATGGCTATTCAGACTTTGACTGCAAGACGCCACTGGGTGCTCCTCCCCTTATCATCTTTTTGAGACAGAAATTCCCCCACAGCGGAAAGAGATGAATCCATCTGTACAATAAATTCCTTTATGAAATTTGGGTAACTTAGCACTGGCGCATTGATCAACGCCATTTTAAGTGTATCAAAGGAGTGTTGATGGCGTTCTGTCCATTCAAACGTGGCATCCTTTTAAACTCAAACAACGGGCCTCCAGTACAACTAAAATTAGGTATGAAGAGGCGATAGTAGCCAACCATCCCTAAAAATACTTGTTTATCTCATTTACTTCTTGGTGTAGTCATCTTCTGAATGGCCTCCACCTTAGCTGGTTGGGGCCTCAGCCCTGTTGCATCAACTTCAAACCCGAGGTACTCTAGCTGATCCTTGAAAAAGTGGCATTTCTGGGACTTGATTTTGATGTTGGCTTCAGCCAATGGGCGTAATACCTCTTCCAAATGGCTAAGGGGCTCAGAAAACGTGCAGGAGAAAACGTTAATGTCGTCAAGTTATACAAAAATGCATGACAGCTTCAAGTTGCCAAGTCTATGTCCATTGCCCGTTGGAAAGTAGCCAGGACATTACACAGCCCTTGGGGCATACAATCAATTGAAAAAGCCCTTTTGACGTGATAATGGCGCATTTTTATTGTTACACCGCAGGTTTAAATATGCTAATAGCCAGATATTAAATCCATTACAGAGAAGTAACGAGCTCCCCCAACTGGTCCAATGCATCACCAATCCGTGGCAAAGGGTATGAGTCCTTTTTTGTAATGCTGTTGAACTTGCGGTAGTCTGTTACTACCTGGTTAGTACCATCCTTCTTTTTGACAATTAAACAGGAGAAGCCCATGTGCTCTTCAATGGTTCAAGCATTTTTGCTACAACAGCTTGTTGATTTCTGATGTGACAACTTCTTCCGCTGCTTAGGTCAGCGGATTGGCTGAGATCTGATGGGGGATGATCCCCAGTATCCACTCGATGGATCACTCCTTGGGCGCACCCTAAATCATGATCATTGATGACAAAGATCTCTTTGTATTTTTGAAATAAGGCTTCCGCTTGATCCTTCTGATCTTCTTTTAGCCTCATAAAATTTTCATGCGATACACCTGCCATTACGCCAGGCTGTGTTTCAATGGGCAGACCAAATTCATCCAGTGAACCAAATTCATGAATCCTGAGGACCTCATCAACTGGAATGAAATGGAGGAATGCAACTACTTGATGTCGGCAGTTTGAAATGGAACATCATGAAGATTCGCTACCAAGACCTTGATATCCCCATGCCCCAGGAGTATAATGCCAGGGGCCACGTGAGGCTTGATCCAGGATTGTTGATAGGGCCCAATGACCTCCCCATATAGCCCAGAAGGCACTTCAACCTCTAACTCAGTGCTTATGATTGTTTGGTGTCCAGAGGGAATAGATATAGGGCCAGCGGCTCTAAGAGGTAGCCCTTGATATTCATAAATTTGGTGAGGAAGGGCCCAGGTCTTGCTTTTTAATCGATGATAGCAAATTGAAACCACCCCATCACCATATTCAAGATTGAAGTGACTCATGTGTACAGGATCCTTTGGAATTCCGCTGGAAGTGAAGTAGATTGGGATCCGCTGCCCCAGAATTCAATTTCTCTGCTTTCATATCAACAACAGCTCCAAAGTGACGCATAAAAACAGTACCAATCAACAGATCATAATTATTGTTTTGTAACACTATAACTGGGGCTAAAATGACAATCAACCCAAACCGCAAAGGTAGCGCACTGTATGCTCCTTCAGAGACTGTGCTTTCTGCGCCTGCGGTCCCATACACCATACAATGCTCTACATCAGGCTTTAATGCTAACTTTGGCACCTACTTCGAGGACACTATGTTGATTGGGGCACCTGTATTGATTATTGCGCGTACTCAGCTTTTTGCTACAACAGTGTCACAGTAAGTACACTCAGAGTAATATGCATCTGATTGTTTTAAACATGGACATTTAACTGATCTCTTTTTCCAAGGAAGCTCATAATACCCTTCCCCACTTTAGGGTATTCTTTAACAATAGCGTCCACAGGGAGGGCCGCGTTTACCCCTTTTAAGAGGAGAGCATCAGCTAAGGGATCTGGTTCATTGGTAGGAAGGTAATCAAACAATTGGCAAGCATACGGATTGGGTGCTCCTGGGAGCCTGCTTCTGCCATGTCCATGAATTGCATTGGTGTCAGCACATTTACCCCTCTAATCAGCTGCTGGTATAGAAAGGCGTCATCATACCAGGAAACATCAACTAGCTGTTCAGGAATAGGTTCAGGTGGGACGTTTTGAGTCAGAATAGCGGAGGTAGAGAGTCCTATCTCTACTCCACTCTGACTTTTCCCTGATTATACTGCTCCCACGGTAGGTACCGGACCTGACAATTATGACAACTTCTAGCCAGGTGTTAGGGTGACTGCACGAAAAGTAATTAACCCTATGAGACCTGCGTCCTTGATTGTTGTAAAATGGGCCACCCTAAAAGAATGGACTGGTATTGAACAGTGTAACCAGGCCCATTCCAGTAGGAGAACTGCTGTTGGCAACTTGGTTGAAAGCGAGGCTTGTGATGATAATAAGGCTAGGGAATGCTAACTGGGCGCTGAACAGAGAGATTATTCATTCATATATACAAGGCTAGCAGCGGAGGAAATAGGATTCTGTAATATACTGGGTGAAGGGAAGGTAGCAGATAACTGGCATAGAATTTGAACAAGTCTAAGTAAAGGTAAGTCAACTTCTAAATATGGAGCCAAAGCATTGAAAAACTCTCGGTATGGTTTCTCAGCAGAGGTCAATGCTATGCTTATGTCACATTCAGCTAAAACTCCCGCCCCAATTAACACATGGGCTTCTGCTGAGAATCGATCATAAGACGCAGTGAGGGTCTCGTCATGTTTAAACCCAATGGTTAAAACCTCAGCCTTCTGTTGCGCCATTTTTGAAGCTCCTCCAAACAACCACAGCACAGCATCCTTCACTTTTTGATAGGTAACAACACTGTTGGGAAGGTAGCAAGTAACTTGGTCGGCGCTTCCAACATCCAAAGTGGACATTAGTAACTTGGCTTTATGGCGATCAGAAGCTCCTTCTACTTAAAATCCAAATCGTTTAAAGAATCCATGGATGTTTCCATCGCGGTCAAATGGAGGCAGCTTGTCAATACAATATTCTTGCAGAAACTCCTTTTTCCATTTAAGCACAGCGTATAGGGCAAGCTTGAGTTCTGCATATTCAACAGTTGCAGTGTGTTGAGATGATTCCTTAGTATAGCAAGCCAAATATGACATGACTAGTGACTGAGAAACGCTTATCAGTCTATTTTATTGATCAATGGGCCCCCTGTAGTGAGCACCACTGTTATAAAGTTGGCATTTTTGTTGAGATACTCCATAATCAATATTGCACAGGGCTTGACCCACTAAGCAATAGGAATAATGATATGAGGATTGTTGCCCTTGAACCAACAGGAATAAACTTTAATAATAGTGTGGAGCACTTATCCCCACTATACTTCTTTATTTATTATAATATACACAGCTTATCCTCGTTGTTTTCCCCACTCTAAATATTAACAACCTCTTTCTTCTTGATCATCACATCTCGCCTACATTGTAGCAAACTCGGATGATACCGCTTTCATGGCTTAGTAATTCACTTCGCCATATTTCATTGGTTCCACCAATTTTTCATTCGTTAATTTCCCAATCACCTAAATCAAGGCGTTTTCCCTAACAACCCAATATCGCCTCATTTTGAGGCACTCAAATTACCATAACTCATATCAAACTTGGCAGATTCAATTCATTCTGCCATAATGACTTAGGGTTTATCATCCAGTCATATCAGAATCGTGACAATTAGGTTGGAGCAAGACAAACATGAGCTCTAATCCTTAATTCTCAATACACTTGTCAAAATGAAATCATTATGCAATGAACTTATACAAAAAGTGTCTACCAATTCCTTAATTGCCCAAATTAGGGCTCTTCAAGATGATCTGAATAGTTTCTACAACAAGATTATTTAAACTAAAATCCTGTACCTACTTTAGAATCAGAGTTATTGAAATCAATCAAACTAGCCCAGTGGGCGTTAATGTTATTTTGGCTCCTTGGGAACTATGTTTAAACCTTCTTTTAAAGAGTTTTTCACCCCAGGAGAAACAAAGTATTGCTTCATTTTTATACATTTTTGAGAGCGTGATGGAGGAAGCTCCTGATCAACAAAAAATTAAATACCTACCCACTTGCCTTAATAAATCCACTCAGGAAATCATGGTACCTCACCTCATGCGATTCAGTACTTAGGCTGAGGTGAAGGCTGCGCTTATTTAAGAATTTGGTAGTGATCTCACCTTGGAAAATCAGAAACAATCCTTCATGAGTATTAAAATAAGGCGTGGCAAATCTACTGCAGAGTTTGCTGCTCAATTTTATGCTGAGACTCAAGCGCTGGTAAATAATAACTGCCTCACACTTGATGATGCAGTTATCTCCATCCTGTCCGCTCTAGAGTTCAACCCACAGCTACATCTTTAGATGACTTCAGTGAAACGAAACTTTACTTCTATTTTAGAAATTAAGAAGGCCCTTCTTGAATTTCATGCTTCTGTAGTTACTGCCGCTCCTGCTTCTGCTTCAGCCTCTCATCCTTGAATTCATGTGGTGAACAACAATGAGTCTGGAAAAATGAGTTCAACCCAACTGCACATACTGTGGATGTTGCAATCACACCATTCAATATAGTTGGACAAAAATGGCTGAATAAAAAGCACAAGAGGGGTCAGCATAGGGCGAGAGGCTCCCTATGTTGACGACTTTACTGCACCTCAAAAACAATCAGTTCATACCCTTTCCACTGACCTTATTGTCCTAGTGCTCCTTAAGAGGAAGCCCATATTGAGTTGTCCATTGATAATAAACCTAGCGATATTTCTACTTACCCTCTTTCTAAGCCGGTCCCTGCAGCTATATATTTTATCCCAGATCAGTGGGGAGTGATGGTAACCCATGTAGAAGCAGTGGTCTACAAGGTGAAGTTTATCACTACCGTTGATTCTGGCTCTCCAATTTATATTATCTCTTCTTGACTGATCAAAAATTTAGAATTCAGCCTGATCTTAACAATTCATTAGAATATGGGACAGCAAGTACCGCATATGCTCAAACTATAGGTGCTTACTTCCACTTGCCCCTAAAGCTAGGTGGCCTACAGCTCTCTATCTCTGCTGTAGCCCTGGATAATAATAGCTACGACCTCCTATTAGGCACTGGGTTCCTTATGAAACATGCTGCTACTATAAACTTTAAGGATAACTTTACTTCTATATTAGGATACCGTATCCCATTACTTTTGACTTCTGCTCTTAAGGATAGAGGGAAGCAGAAATTAAGGACGTGCCTTCTTGAGTCTCCTAATTCCATCAAGCGTTTAGAATATTGTGTGTTGGGGTCAAAAGTTAAGTTGCCTCCTCACATGGTTGACGCTGAGGAGGGGATGCCTCTACATTCTCCCCAAGTCATTACCATACCTCTGCAGGCCCAAGTATTGGTGGACACTGGGATCCAGTTGGTTTCCCCTCCTGATCACCTGCTCAAGATTTCTAGTTTACCTAACTCCTCTGTATGTGAAGCTCTCCCCTGTCCAGGGATTTTAGATCCCGCTTATCAAGGCACTGTCACTGTACTTCTAGCCAACCTCTCCAAGTCTCCTAAAGTCGTTGAGCTGAATCAACCTATCGCTTATGTCCGCCTCTTGCCTTATGACCAGGTGATAGATATTCATGGCGTTGAGACCCTTCATGATTTTGGTTTAGAGGAGCCCCCTGTCATTGCTGCAGTGCATATACAAAATGGTTCTGATTTGTCCGCTGAGCAAAAGAAGCTGCCAAAGCTTTGATTGACAAGTATTTGGATATTTTCTCCTTCGGCCCCCACGATTATGGACATATGCAAGGCGTACAACACCAGGTTGATACTGGAGATGCTGCTCCTTTTTTCTCTCGACCCTATTGAAGTTGAAAACTGAAAAAAGCCAATTATCCTCAAAACAAAGCAATTGCTCGACGCTGGCCTTCTTTAGCCATCGCGTAGTCCCTGGCCCTCCCCTCACCTGTTTTTAAGAATAAGGATGGGAGCCACAGTGTTGTTATGGACTATCGATGATTGAATTCTATTATGTGTAAGGACATCTACCTTTTGCCCCATATTGACGACTACTTGCGATCCTTATCTGGCTCACAATATTTTTCTGCGATGGACCTGGCCAGTGGCTACTGACAGATTGATCTTTCCGCTGAGGATTGTGCCAAGTGTGCCATTGTCTCCCATGAGGGGGTTGTTTAAGCCCACATGTATGCCGCAGGGGTTATGCAACGCCCCTGCCACCTTCCAACGGGCTATGGAAAAGTTGTTCAGGGATCTTAAACTCATTTGTGTGTTAGTATACCCCAATGATGTCACTGTCTTCTCCCAAACTTTTACTGCACATCTCAATCATCTTCAACAGGTCTTTCAGTGGCTATGGGAGGCCTCCTTGAAACTAAAACCTTCTATATGTAAATTTTTTGAACGATAAATGGAATTTTTAGGACACAAAGTGACTCTGCAAGATATCTTCCCCATCCCAAATAAGGTATCTGCCATCAAATGCATTCCCAATACAAAAGTATTTATGAGACGTCCAAGTTTTTCTGGGAATGTTGGGCTACTACCATCAGTTTATCTCTCACTTTGCTGACCTTGCCGAGCCTTTAGTTGAACTCCTGCACAAAATGTGCCCTTCTTTTGGGGCCCTGAACAGTAACAGTCCTTTAATTCTTTACGCACTGCCTTGTCATCAGCTCCTGTTTTTATACCTTAATTTTGAGTTACCTTTTGTTATCTTCACTGATGCCAGTGACACACTGTAGGCGCTATCCTTTTCCAGTTAGACAAAGACCAAGTTGACCACCCAGTTGCTTTAGCAAGACGTTAACCAAGGCATAACGGAATTACTCAGTCACTGAAAGTGAGTGCCTAGCAGTTTTACTTACTATAAAACACTTTTGCCCCTATTTGTATGGTAAACATTTTACAATTGTTACCGATCATTCCTCCCTCTGTTGGCTTTGACAAATAGATTATCCTGATCAGAGGTTAGCTCGTTGGGCCCTTAGGCTCCAGAATTATGATTTCTCTATAGTCCACAGAGCTGGCGCCATTCATCAAAATGCGGATGGGCTATCCCGCCTCCCTATTTTACATGTAATTATTCCTGAAGAGGATCGAATTTTTGAGCTTCTCTTTCACCCTAGGTTCAGGCCTCAAGAGTCTCCAGACATTCAAGACCGACTAAAGAAAATGGCTGCTAACACTAAAGTTGTCAATGGTGTTTTGGTAATACATGTTGGCACCTATTTTATGCCCTATCTCCGCCCTTCGCTTTGTACTGAAACTATCATGGTGGCCCATAAAACCCTCGGGCATGGGGCTATAAAGAAAACCCTTGAGTGGATAAAAGCCAAATGCAACTAAGAGAATATGGTGTGTCAATTTTATGATGTTTTGGAAAGTTGTTTAACCTGCCGTTCCCAGGACAAGTCCAATCCATGCTTTAAATTTGAGCTTGTAGCACCTGGGGGCCCTTTTGATACTGTTAACATTGATGTAGGGCCATTACCTGTGGCTGTATATGTCCATCGCTATTTTATCTTTGCCATTGATCACCTAACAAAGTGGGTTGAGGCCATTTCAGTCCCACATGCTACTGTTAGAGCTACTGCCCTCTTTCTGTATTGACAAGTATTCTCCCATCATGGTTGCCCGTAGGTACTGTTATTGAACAATGGCACGAATTTTATCTCTTCTATAGTCCAGGAATTAACTTCCTTGTTAGGTATAAAGCACCTTTTCACCACACCATATCACCCCGCCACCAATGGCGCTGCAGAGCGTGCTAATGGTACTTTAATTTCCATTCTAAGAAAGTTAGCCGCTATAAAACCCTGTGCATTATAATGATTTTCTCCCTAGCGCCTTATTGGTCTATTAGATTAGCTATCACAGGATAATTAAGATGTCCCCTTTCCAAGCCTTATATGGGCGAGAGCCGCTCTTGCCTTCCAGACTTCATCCTATCCTTGAATCAGCTAATCTAAGCAATGTAGAGCTTACCCTGCGATGGTTAACTGATGAGATCATACATCTCTAAACTATGGCTAATGAATCTATAAAAACTACCAATTTTAGAGAAGGGGTTTAAGTTAATGAGCGCTGACCTATGCTCCCTGAATGATCTTTAGGAGATTTAGTGTTGTTCTACCACCATCACCCTGGGGGTAAAAACCACAAGCTTGCCACCACTTGGTCTGGTCCTTATTGGGTGATACACCATAGAGAGCTGAATACTCTATTGCTGCTACTGGTACTGGCACTGTAGCTAATCGCGTCCATAGCCGTTTTCTGAACAAGTACCATCCCCCTTGGCATGATCTTGAGGGGGGTGTTGTTGGGATTTGACCCGCTTCCACTCAGCCAACTCTGTTTTCCCACCTCCAATGCCACTCCAAAATTTCCTCTCACTTCAATGGAGCATTATTTTCTGTCACCTAATCAACTTGTCAAAGGAAATCCTGCCATCAAATCCCCCCTGATAAACGTCAGGGTGCTGAAGATCTTGCCGGTGGAGGACATTGTTATTTGAAAGAACAAGGATGAAAACACAGCCTATAAATATCCGTTCATTTCACTAAATAAAGCTACGTTTTTACCTATAAGTTCATTCTTGATTTTACTCATTTCTAGAGCCTCTGTTTACCAAGCTCCTCTCCGGCCATCAACTTCACAATCACTGGTTTTAATACAATAGGTACCTCGTCACCTATTGCAAAGCTTATAGCAGTTTACCAGCCCCTACGTTTAGGATCCCAGCTCTCTCCGCTGTCTACTCTCTGCGGGGCATTTTATCCCTTCCATTTTGGTACGCTTTAGAAGTACTACTGCCCTCAGCTACCCTATCACAACAGCATATTTAACTGACGTAGTATGTTGTAAAGATATCCAGTCCATGCAAGCCTGATGCGCCTTGGCCAGCGACTAAGGATTTAAATTTTGCTAATGGGTCCCCAGTAGTGAACACCACTGTTATAAAATTGGTGGTAAACTACAGATATGCCAAAGGGTTTTTGCACAAGGTTCAACCCACTGAGCAATAGGAACAAAAATATGATGATTTTCATTTTTGAAACAACAGAGTAAACCTTTTAATAAATATGGAGCACTCGCTCCCACACTACTCTTTTATTTAATATTAAAATACAGTGGATCCACACTTTTCCGCTCACTTCTAGACTATTAACAACCTTCTTTCTCAATAGCCTCATTTCGCCTATATCTCAGTGACTTCAGATGATACCACTTCCTTGAATTAGTAATTCAATTTGCCATACCTCATTGGTTCCAGAAATTCTTCATTTGTTAATTTTACAATTGCCTAATTCGAGGTGATTTACCAACAACCCAATATTGCCTCATCTTGAGGCGCTCAAATAATGATAACTCATATCAAACTTGGCAGATTCTATCCATTCCACCATAATGACTTAGGCTTATTGTCCAGTAATATCAGAATCGTGACACTTGGTGTCTGGAAGGAATGGATATAGGTCCAGAAGCTCTGAGCGGCAGCCCTTGATAATCATACTTTTGCTGGGGAAGGGCCTAGGGCTTGCTATTTAGTCAATGGTAATGAACCAGAATCACCCCATCACTATATGCAAGGTAGATATGCCCCATGTGCACCAGATTCTTTGGCAATCCACTGGAGGTAAACTAAATTTAAATCTTTGCCCCAGTAATTTTAAAGTTTTCTGTGGTCATATCAATAACAACTCAAAGTGTCACATGAAAGCCGTTCTAATTAGCAGGTCATAATTATTGTTTAGCAGCACTATTGCCGGGGCTACCATGACAATTGACCTAATTTGCAAAGGTAGCACGCTGTACGCTTCCTCAAAGACTGTGCTTTCCGCTTCAGCGATCCCATACACCATTTGATGTTCAATATCAGGTTACAACGTCAATTTTTCCACCAACTTGGTGAAAACTATGTTGATTGGGGCACCTATATCTATTATAACGCAAACATTTTTTTGCTACAAAGATGTCACAGTATGTACACCTAAAATAAGAAGGATATGGACTGTTTAATACGTGGAATTTTAAGGTATTTTTTTCAAGGAAACCCATAATCCCCTCATAGACTTTTGGTATTCTTTAACAATATATCTACTGTAAGGACAACGTTTACATCTTTCAGGGAGGGTGCATCTAAGGATGGATCAAGCTTGTTTGAAGAAGCTTCATTGAATATTTAAAAGGCTTATGGTTTTTAGTTACTGAGTTCCCTCACTAGTTGCAGCCCTGACTTGCACTCATGTCAGTACATTCACTCCTACAACCAGGTGTTGGTATAAAAACCTGTCATTATATTGATGGACTTCCACTGAATATACTCCAATAGGTTCAGGTGGGACGTTTGGGGTTGGGATAGCAGAGGTAGAGAGTCCTGTCTCTACTCCGCTACATTTTTCCCTTATAGTATTGATCCTGTTGCACGTAGTGAACTCACCAATTAGGGTAACTCCGTGCAAGGTGGCCAGAGCAACCACATTAAAAGCAATTAACCCCTTAGGGTCTGCATCCTTGGTTCTAATAAGAGGGGCTTAGCCAATAGTTTGATTGTTGATGATCTGCGTATCCAGGGCCAGGTGATAGGATGATGCTGACAATTTGCATATCTAGGTACATGTCAGTAGTTGGACTGCTGACAATTTTCATAAGCAGGGCCGGAGCAGAAGTCAAACTGCTGGAGGTAACTTTGCTGAGGCAGGGCGCATGATTATAATAAGGCTGGGGGTTACCAGAGAGATTTGGGCAGGATGGGAGAATTCCCTCAAATAAGAGGGTCTGGCAACAGCGGCAGTATGTTTCTGCTCTGTATTGTGTGGAGGGACAGTAGTGAATAGATTTCACAAAAACTGAACTATTTTGAGCAGGGAGACGTCACTATCCAAAATTAGGGACCTGATATTGTAAAGCTCATGGTACGGCTTCACTGTGAAGGTCATTGTGATGCACTCATAAGATTAAGATAAAGTATTTGCTTTAATTACACATGGGCTTTCACCATTAAACGGTCAGAAAATGCAGTGAGGGTCTCGTTACATTGGAACCAAATAGTTAAAAATTCAGCCTTTTCCTGCAACATTTTTGTGGTACCCCCAAACAGTCGCAATACAGTATCCTTCACTTCTTGGTATGTAGCAGAACTGCTTGGAAGATAACAGGTGACAGATTGACTCCCAACATCTAAGGCGGATATTAAAAGTTTAGCTTTATTATAATCTGAGGCGCCTTCCGCTGCAAACTCAAACCATTTAATTAAGCTGTGGATATTCCCATAGCAATCAAATTGAGTAATCTTATCAATACAAATCTCTCCTCCTGCTCATAACCGCGACCTTTTGGGATGTACTGAGGAATGGGTTGAAACCAATAAGAAGTCTCTTGATGAGAAGCTGGACCAGTGTCGGTTGGTTTTTCCACTGGTTCAGAGGCAGGATGGGCCTCTTTGGTAGGCAGTACAGCCATCACTTGGTAGAATTAGCCCTCCAATCCATAAATAAATCCAGAGCTTCCCTCCTGGGGGTAGCAACTCATTCCAGTGTCATATTCTTCATAATACAATTCTCCCTGAGCGGCCCCTTAGCGCTCATCCACTTCCCAATATAGGTTTGGGAGGTACCATCCAACTTTTCACTCTTCATAAAGTCTCTCAGTAGTGGCATCCAAGTGATTAACAAATTGCTTTTTTTGTTGTCCCAGAATTCGCATTTGACCAAACGTTCTGTCAAGATGGTTCATAATGTCATTTTGCCCCTAAAGGAGCTCATCCTGCTTTTTGAGTGCTTCATCTAAAGCAAGTTTGTTTCCAAATATTCAACTGGTGCAGTGTGTAATGAAGATTCACCAACAAAGCAGGCCTGATGTGACATGGCCGGTGACTGGAGTTATTATTATTATTTTTTGTAGTTGATTAAAAGCCCCTTGAAGTGAGCACCACTGTTATAATTTTTGGGAGATACCGTTGGGATACGCCATAAGAATCACATAGGTCAAACCCACCAACATTGTATGGATGATGTGAGGATTGTCAGTCCTTAAATCAAAATTAAAGATAAAATAAAAGTATGAAGCAATTAGCTCCAACCACAATACTTTATTTATTTTATTATAAGCAGATTTCTTATGCTTCACTCTCTCAATTCTATTAACAATCCCCATCTTCAATTATTCCATCTTGCTTATATATTGGCGACTTCAGTTGATACCTCTCCTTTGTTTCAGACTATTTGGCTCCATTATATTCTCATTGGGTTTGTCAGAGTTGGTATTCTTAAATCCTCTTTGCCTTAGTTAAGGCAATCTACTCAAAATTCGTCATATATCAACATTGCCTTATCACCTTACTTGGAGGTGATCTAATAAAGACCCTTTCTGACCCAATATCGCCTTAGCTTTTGGCGCTCAAATAGTCCAACGATCATGGTTGGGAATTCTGACCAATCCGCTGTAGCTAATCAGGGCTTATCATCCAGTCATATCAGAATCTTGACACCTGCTAAAGAGGTATACTTTCCAGTCTCACCAGAACTAGTGCCCTGAGTTAAACTGATTTTGTTAGCCTCTCCTCCATCCTTCTAACAATGGTATCTATCTTTGAAAAAGGAACAAGGCTGTCCATCTCCTTAATTAATTTGCAATCATTAATTCCTCATTCTCATGTCGTCAAGGTTGATTTTAAGTCATTTTTGGATTTGATACCATTTATTTAGAACCAGTAATAGCCCTTGAGCCCAATGAAGAGATTCTCTCCAATCTAAACCAGTAATTCCTCTTTGAGTCTGATCTTCTCCTAGAGTTTCTGTTCTTAATTGGGTAGTTTTATCAACCAACAATCTAGTTGACCAAATTGGCTATTGGTAACAATGAGCATGTTGATCTTCCATATTAAGAAAATTGGGGGAGATTGACCAAAGCCCTCGGCATTCCCTTTGCCTCCCATGACCTCAATACCTTACTTCTTTGAGATATGCAGTGTACGTGCTCCAGTTTTCAGGGCAAGTAATTTTCATATGGGCTGGCCCGCTCCCTAAATTTCCAAACTTCCATTGATCCTTACCCTTCTTCTTCCAGGGGCCCAAAGCAGCCGCCTCCAATATGAAGTTTATTGCCTGCATGACTACTTTGCATCTGGGTATATATGGCGGTATTTTCCCCTAATGGCATTAATAGGGGTTTGGTTCAATTGCCACCTGCGCATCTCACCTGTCTGTTGTTCTCTCATATGGTAGGTGTACTTAACAAAGCTTTTCATCAAGCACTCCAGAAACAGCTTGCGGTGCCTGTGCTATATAGAAATTACTAGAATTTATTTTCCAATTGCATTTTCTTACATTGCTGTTTCCACCACAATCCAGGTGTTTCCCATCTTCTAATTTGGACGTCCCAATCACTCTTCCAATTGTACTATATTCTCAGAATTACACTCAGGCCCAAAAATGCGGTTTTACCTTGCTCTATCCCTTGCTAGTATCTGATCCCATATTGAATTTAGCGGCCTCTTTTTATTTAACTGAGGTAAGCTGACCAGGGGACAGACATTACCGAATATATGTGAAACTAAGAGAATAACTAAGAAATTTAAAAATTGGGCACCCCAGGGTACTCAAGTTACCCCTGTTGCCAGCGGGACTGTCAGGTATGGGGTTGGTGCATTACTCTGAGGGGGTTTCCCCTGCTATGGAGCAGGTGTGAAGGAAAGGGTCTGTGTGGAGGAACCAGAGTGGGAACCATGATTCTATGAGCGCTTTTTGTCTTGGTCTCATATATCCATAGAGCCAGGCTTTGAAGTGCTCTAGTAAGTGGACATGGAATCTGTTAATAATCCCATGAATGGTTGGGACCGTGCCCTTGAACGCATCTAATGCAATCGTATGTATTGTCCACATTGCAATGGGTATTATTAGGGAGCAGAGTGTAGATGGGATTGGTGACTCGATCTGGAGCGCGAAGATACTCTTTGATATCGAGAATTCCTGTTCGTTTTGAATCTTGAGCAGGCGTGCGACTTCCTGCCATATAGCTTTGGTTGGGGGCATGTTTCTAGGCGGTGATGTAGGGATCCCTCCCCTCCACATACTGCACATGTTTTGTGGAGGGAGTTGGAGCGGTCTGCCGTCCTATAGGTCCTTCTCAGACAGCGCCAAGTGTTTGCTCTTATCCTTGGCTGTAGGAGTGGGTGGTGAGTCATTTTCTAAATTGCCTTCAGGTGTGGTTAAATCATAGGGATTGTCCAGCATATCTAGGTATTCTATCCTAGCTATGTTTGGGGTTGTTGCGAGCATATCCCTCTGGTGGTGGTTTTCTGGGTTTCTTAATTTGAATTGGGGGCTGGGTCGTCCCCTTCCCTGTATAGTACCCATGTTCTCTATGGTCCATCCCATATGGCGGATAGTTCAGAGGATATGTTTGAAATGAGGGGTGGTTCCATGTGGACCCGTTGCAGTAGGGTGCTTGGTAAGGTATGAAAGTAGTCTGGGTGGACTATGTGGGTTGGTTAATTTGAGCGCCTGTGCAAAGTTAGTCCTTGCTGCTCTGGACCAATGTTGTTGCGGGAGGTCTGGAGCAAGGATTTCCTTTATCCAGGTACCTAGGATGTGATTGGAATGGCTCTCAAAATCTATTAGTCCCATGCCTCCGCTTGAGCGTGGGCCAAATAGTGTTTCCATCCATATAGGAGGGTGAGAGCCGGGCCACAGCCAGCCCTGGATAAGCGCGCGAATTGAGGTTATAAAGGTAGGTGAGAAGGCGATCGCGTGGGCCTGGTACCATAGTATTAAGAGGATGAGCGAGTTAGCAACTGTAACTCGTCCTGTTAGTCCTGGGGTTCTTCCCTTGAGGGAGGCGACGCGTTTGGATACACGTTGTAACAGGTTACTTTCCATTGTATCATTAGCATATCCCCCTGATTCTAGCCAGATTCCAAGGTGTCAGACAGGAGTGGTGGTGGGAGGTGTTGCAAAGGGTAATATAATTGGGTTTTTTCTTCGAGTGTTGGTGTGAGGTTCTAATGTTGTGGCCCAATTGTTTGTGTATTTGCCTAAGAGGATAATTTCTGTCTTCCTTTTGTTGAGCGATGCATTGCTCACCTTGGAGTATTCCTCTAGAGTGTGTTCCAGCTGTCGGGCATCTTTATTGTTTGCTATACCTACTACGCAGTCATCTGCAAAGGCCAGTATATTGACTGTTGGTGGTCCTTGTGCGGTTGTCCCCATGAGATGTGAGTCTTTTACTCGGAGGAGTGGGTCAAAGCTAAAAGTGTATAGCATTGGGCTGAGGGGATCCCCTTGTTTGAGCCCTCTGTGTGGTTTAACCTTGTTTGTTAGGAATCCAGGGCCGCATACAGCCATGGTTGCAGATTCTGTTAGAAGCATCGCCCATTTTATGAATCTTGGTGGGAGTTTGAAGGCATGTAGACATTCTTTTAGGTATGGCCAGCTAACACGGTCATACGCCTTTTCCTGATCCAAGAAGACCAGGGCACCAGTTGCTTTGGATTGGCAAATATTTGCAATAGGGTGAATGTTGTTCCATATTGAACGCCCTGGTATAAACCCAAACTGGCTGGGTGATAGGACGTCAGATGCAATTGCGCCTAATCTAGCTGCTAGAATTTTTGTTAGAATTTTTGTGTCAGTGTTGGAGAGTGCAATTGGGCGCCAGTTGGCCAGGTCCAACTTGTCACCCTTTTTATAAAAGGTTATAACGTAGGATTCATGGCCTCCTGGTAATAGGCGTGTTTCCAACAAACTCTGGTTCATTGACGCCAATAGGAGGGGGGCGATTTGTTGAAAATATTTTTTGTAAAATTCGTAGGGTATCCCATCAGGCCCTGGGCATTTCCTACGTGGTGCACCGCGAATTGTTTCCCAAAGCTCCTCCCATGTGATAAGGGATAGTATATTGTAATTTGGTGGTGTACTTTGTATCTTGGCAGTTTAAATTATTTAATTTTTTTGTGGATCTGTTGGCATATCGCGATATAATTCGGTGTAATAGCGGTGTACTTCCATCTTAACCTCCTCAGGGTCAGTTGCCACAGTGCCATTGGTCTTGCGGACCTTTGTGCACATGGGCTGGTTTCTGCGGGAGTGAAATTGGCAGAAAAAGTATGTTGAACAGGTTTCGCCTTCCTTTATGAACTTACCTTTGTTCAATACTTTGATTCTGTGTTGGTGTTCAAAGATGAGATTGTTAAGTCGGGCTGAAATTTATGCCCATTTGCGTCCCCAATTAGGGTTATAGCCAGATCTCAGAGTATTTATTTCCAGGTGGTCTAGTTTTGCCAAGGTACGCTTGATAGTGGCTGTGTCCACGGTGTACTTGCATGATGCAATATGTCAGGTTTTGTTGATTAAATCTTTTTTGATATTTTCCCATGTTCCGATGGGATCCAAAGTGTTTGGGGCTGTGAATTCTGGGTTTGTAGCCTTGTTTTCAACCCAGTCAGATATCTCAGGCAATCTTATATTTTCTGGGTGAAGATTTCTCCAAGGCGACATCTGTGTGTGGGATTGGGTTGGCGCTAACTGCACCTTAACCAATTGGTGGTCAGAAAAATTGATCTTTTTTGTTGTAAATTTAGAGATTCTTGAGTGGTGGGATTGTGGGATGAGGATGTGGTCAATACGACTCATTGATATGAGCAGTCCCTCACGTATGTTGGGTCTTGTCATATGGGGAAGGATTGGTGAATTGGGAGGAAGAGCATCCTGTAAGCCAAGAGATGCCTTCATTATGCGATATTCAAAGTGTCCAGGTGGGTATCCCCTGGGATTAGGCATCGATCTGTATTGGGGTTATCCCAGCAGTTGAAATCGCCTAACATGATGATATCTGGTAGGAGGGTGAGGGTAGAAATTTTTTCAATTTTTTTCTCTCAGTTGCAGTGCACGGTGCATAGATACATGCTAACGAAATTAGTTCATCTTGACATGTGATTGTTGCTACCAGGACTCGACCGTGCAAGTGTGATGATGAATTTGTAATTTTAAATTTTTTGTTGTTTCAGATGATCACCCCACAGTGAGACATCCATACTGATTGTGATGGTGCGACCCTGGTTGACCAGGATCCTTCTTCCCCTTGTGACAGTGGGTTTCTTGGATGGCCAAGATGTCTACAAGAGGTTTTTGCAGGAATTCCAGCTTTTTGGCTTGGGACGTATGAGCCCTGGCTCCTGCGATATTTAACGTCCCTATTGACACTGAGGTGCCCATGGCGCCTCAGGAGCGGTTGGGAGGACCCTCTGGTCCTATCCCACCGCGACTCATTTTGGCCATGCTCCGCATCTGTACTCCAACTCTTTCACTGCCATTGTTGGTTCCCTTAATCTGACCCAATGATTCAAGGGAATTGCGGTTTTTTGCATTTGCATCAACTTTTCCTGCACAGGTCTCATGTTGATTTGATGCGGGTTGTTGATTGGATTTTATATTTTTGAAGTTCAACTTTGTTACATTGTGCACCGCATTTTCACCCAAATTGCGGTTGCATTGTTCCTCAGTATGTGCATGACTGATGACGCTTTGTGGCTCAGTCTTGTAACTGTGAAAATTTTCAACTTGGGCATATTGTTATGATTGGTTGGTTTGGTGAATATCTGGAATATCCTCCTGAATTTGTCCGTGGTTAATGGCGGATTCTGCATGTGCCGCCGCTTCAGCCGCTGCTCTCTTGCGGGCTTTTTGTGCTGCTTTACGCTGTTTACTTGAAACTGGGTCCACGATGGAGTATAGTCCATCTTCACCCCAGCGGAATGGGTGGTGGCCATCAGTCATTTTGGCGAAGTTTTCATTATCTTCGTCCATAGCTTCTTCACAAAAATCATTTTCCATTAAGCTCTCTTTTACAGGGCATGCATGTTCCTTGTGGCCCAGTGTGCCACAGTGGTTGCAAATGGGTGGGGCGCGTTCTGGTGTAACTTATAATGCAGCTGACTGGCCCCCATCTGCAAAGTGAAATTCTGCTGCGCGGGGAATTCTGGATAAATCCTCTTCCACTTCTGGGAAGGGGTTGATTACAGCGATAGCTTTGCCCGTGCATAGGTCGGGCATTAAGCAAAATCGCTGTAATTCAAGTTGTTGGATTTCTCCGTAGGCCACAAGACCTTTGTGGAGCTCCTCCTCGATTACCTTATGTGGAAGGTTGGTGGGGAGTGAGTCAAAGGATATGAACAAAGTTTTTGCTTTGTTCCATCTGGTGCACGCGGTGCGCACAATTTTTTTGCCCTCAGGGAGGGAAATTTCCACGCAGATTTTTGCTGCAGCATCAGCTTCATCAGCTGTTTTAGAACCAATATCGATCCAGCCACATCCCATGTTGTTGGTGACTACATACACCGCGTGAGGGAAAAGTGAGGGCTGTGCCTCACATGTTTTCTCCCACAGGGTTGGTGACTCATCCCCAAGGAAGAGTCTGATCCCATGTTCCACCTTTGATAAAGGTTGGTTGAATTGAATGTACATTTATTATGCATGCTTTACAGTAAATACCATAAACCCAGATGGTGTCTGAGTTTGTGATTTCTTTGCAGATTGGGTTCCTGGTCCCCCTCCAGGGCGTTTCTTGCCCTTAGTTTCACCATTAAGCGCACCGCTTGCCGCGACGCTCGCTCATGTTGTATTATCTTTGTTATTAAAGTCGCCCATCTTTCCTATGTGTGATATAAAAATTGCTGTTTGAATCAAATCGTAGTAACTAAAGTGATTGTTACGAGAAAGAAAAGCTTTATATCCTCTTAGCGGCCTCTTTCACATTATTGTTGTTCACCTCCATCTCCCTAGAAGCGTTGAAGAAGGACTTGCAATACACAACCAAAGGTTTAAAAAAATATTGCATACAATTTTTTCTAAAATCTTTAAATTTTTATTTCAACTTTAAGGAATTTGCTGTGTACTTTATTAATCACATGTCCATTGGAAACATTCTTGATTATGTAGGCGTCATTTTCCATTTTTCAAAATAACCTCAAATGGTCTTGACCATAATACATACAGCTTATTTCAGCAACTGAACCCATGTGTATCACAATATGCTACACTTTCTTCAACGTTAAATCACCTAAGAGTAGATTAAAGCTTGTCTTCAGTCTTCTTATCTTGAATTCTTCTTTTAATAATCTTATTGCAAGCTTTAGATAGGAGATCCACTATTATGTTCACTAGCTGATATAGGTATTTATCTGCGCTCTTCCTGGAATCAGCTTTACTGCTGAGTAGAGAATCAGCGGCAATGCTGCCCCACGACCATACAATAACTTAAACGTCGTCCTTTCTGTCACTAATGGAAACTGATGTTGTATGTGAGGTCACCAGACTTAGATAAGATGCCTAAGATGATGTTTTTACCAAATCAATTTCCTTAGAATAGCATCAAGTGTCCCATTGACTTGTTTAACAACACCGTTTGTTTCAGGTCAATATTTTACAGAAACTACCCCTTTGGTCACCATCAGAACATTCGTGCAAGGAATTATAAACAAGGTGAAATTTGCCCCTTGTCACTCAGCAACATCCAGGGCCAACTGTCTTGATATATCACCTGCTACAAAATAATTTTGCGGTACTCAGAGCATTGGCTCAGCTTAATGCTCAGTTTTGACCCACCTTTCAAAGTGGTCATTTGCTACTATGA
This sequence comes from Massospora cicadina, assembly GCA_022478985.1. Classification (NCBI taxonomy): domain Eukaryota; kingdom Fungi; phylum Entomophthoromycota; class Entomophthoromycetes; order Entomophthorales; family Entomophthoraceae; genus Massospora; species Massospora cicadina. Next base: position 114,884 of record JAKSZP010014445.1, on the reverse strand, counting down.
TGTAATGTACTTCACCTGTACTCAAACTTAATAGTCTCATAACACTAATTAAGATTGTGTGCCACGCAAATCCTGGCTTCACCAATTGATGACACGTCACATTTTTACCAGCTTGTGGAGCTGACACTCCACACAACAGGTGATATAATCAGTAACATTGTAACTCAAGGGCTCCCAATACTAGTATCGCCTAATGTGATTATGCATCTTCTTTAACACACCATGACTGACAACCTTGTGGGTGGCCTGAATTATCTCTGTGCATTTCAACAGTTTTGGAAACAAAATCCTCTTTGTATCCATTCTTCTGTTATATGACCGCTAAAAAATTCTATCTTCTCCATTGCCTTTTTCAGAGCTTTCTGATCTTTTAGAATGGTTCTTCATGTATCTTCTCACAGACATTCAATCAAATAGTCATCAGCACAATCTTGCACAGCAAGAGCATCTGACAACCTTGATAAACCATTAGCGTTATGATTCTTCTCTCCTGCTTAATGTTGCATCTCAAGGTCATAGGATTGCAACTCTAAAGCCCACCACGTCAATCTCCCTTCTGGTTCTTTGAAATTATGAAGCCACCGGAGAGGTGTGATTGATCATGACTTTGAAATGTGTTCCATGGATAAAGATGTGAAATTTCTTACAGGCATATATAACCACAAGGCATTCTCACTCCATGACTGTTTAGCTACTCTCAGCCTTTGACAGAGTTTGGCTGACATATGCCACGGGGGTTAATACCCATTTTCGTCAACTTGACTAAGGATGGTTCCTATTGCCATCAGCAACCCATCCAATTGAATAATGAAAGTTTTCTCAAAATTTTAGTATTTTAAAACTGGACTCAACATGAAATACTTCCTCAATTTATCAAATGCAATTTGAGCCTCATCTTCCCAGAAAAATTCCTTCTTTGGAATTTTCAATAGATGGAATAGCGGATTTTTTTTCATATAATCAATAATGAATCAGTAATAGTAGCCAGCTATTCCAAGGATAACTTGAATATAGCAAAAACTCTTAGGGAATGACATCTGTTTGATTGCTTCCACCTTTTATATTTGGGGCTTAAGTTCTTCTGCGTTAATTATGAATTCTAAGTATTTTAATTCTTCCTTAAAGAAATGGCATTTTATTGGCTTAATTTTAAAATTTTCAGAAGCCAAATGCTTGAACACTACCTTAAGGTAGTGTAGGTTATTGTTGAACGTTTGTCTAAATACATTAATATTGTTTAGATAGACAAGGACAAATGACAGCTTCAGATCTGACAAAATTATGTCCATTTACCACTAAACGTCATGGGAGCGTTATACAAGCCTTGATGCATTTTTTCAGCTGGTACAACTCTTGTGACAGGATAATGTAATACTTTTCTTGGTACTCCAGGGGGATATCTATCTGCCAATAAACGGAGATTAGATCCATGGCAAAGAAAAATTTGGCTCCTCCTAATTGATCCAGTGCATCATCAATTTTAGCCAGGGAGTACAAGTCCTATTTCGTGATTTTAATCAACTGACAATAACCAATTATGACTTGATTTGATACGTCATATGTAATAATTATTATAGGACTCACCCATGAGCTGGACAACGGTACAAGCATTCCATGCTCTTAAAACTTTTTGATTTCTTTGGAAACAACTGCCTATGCTGTCCTAGACCTCCGAATAGGTCTCAGCCAAATTGGTCCAGCATCCTCAGTATTGAATCAATGCAAAACATCCTTTGCGCACCCAAGATAATGGTCATCTTGTGCAAAACTTACTTGTTATTTTTTAATAAGGCCATAACTTAGTCCTTCTGACCCTCCGTTAACCCAACAAATCAATCCCTTTTGATTAACGTGTGGATATTCCTGTTAGTTTCATTTTAGTAGTCCTAATTTGTCTAATTTTCCAAATTAATTGAAGGAACAAATCTCCAATACCAGTTTCATCTGGGAGAACGCGACTTTCTGCCCGACTTTTATCAGAGTATTTCCCAGGGTGGCTAAAAGGACCCAAATCTTTTTGTGGACAGAGATTAAAATCCCTGGGGCTACCCAAGGCTTGATCCTCAATTGTTGCCATGGAGCTTTGATTTCTGAACCTAACTATTCCAGGATTTACAAAGTCAGTCAAGTTCCCATGATTTATTGCATTCCTTACTGAATTATGACATCCTTTAGAACGGATTGGGTTTCAAGATTTTTGTTTATATATTTGGGTAACTTCTCGAATTTCTTTCTGACCAATTTGTAACCAACAGGTAGTATTCCACCTAGTAGAATAAATTGATGAAAGTATTCCTCTTGCCAAGGAGAAACTTCCCCTCATGTTGATAATTCAGTGGCAACATCTGCCCCAGAATTATCAAAGTGTATTTCTCAAAGTCACATTTGACCCCATACTTCTACATAGAGTCAGTGCCTATGAAGATGTTATAAGTCTTGTTGGCCAGGACTATTGCTGGCGCTGATATGACCAAGGATCCAAACCATAGCGTCAGAGTGCTATAAGCACCACAGGAAACTGTAGAGTCAAGGTCAATTGTCACGTACTGCTTCCTGTGCTCTAGATCTGCTTTAGACTTCAAACACTTAGCTAATTTATCAAGATTATATTAATTGGCACTCCACTGTCAAATAATTGCCCTGATGGTAACTTGGCTTACCAAAATCTCTGCATATGTGCACTCAAGAAATAAGATAAGCTATTGTTTACTGCATGTATATAAGATTCTTTGGCCGATCTAGAGTATGAATCAAAAGAGCTGATATTGGGGAACGTTTTAAAAATAGTACTGATCAGAATTGATATATTGGCTTCACCTAACTTGGTACTTAATAGGTTAGTCTCATCTATAGCGTTTTGGACCTTTTCAACTATTTTTTGGGCATATGGGCGAGTACCTCCTTTATGCTTTTGGGGCAATCCCCTTCAATTTTGAACTTATTATCACTTTTTCATCAGGTAAACAATTTGGTGAAGGGGATCTAACTCATGCTCATTGAAAATAATCTGAAGTGTCCAATTCATATAGTTTATCTGAATAGATCTTGGTTATTTGCAGTTCTAAAGTGTCCCTCATCTAGACCGCATGTTCTTTTCTCCTTCCCATCAGAAGTTTCTTGTTTCTCCTTAGGATGGACCAAGTTGACCTATTCCTTCAGTTTTTGCTTTCTGCAGTTATTGGAAAAATGACCAGTTTGTCCACACTTATTATAAGTCAACTGGGGATTATTGGGAGGCCTAGATCCTTCATACTAATTATCTTATATTCCAAAAAATTTTGTTGGAATCTCTGGATTTATTGGTTGAAGAATCACAAACCCTTATAATTGTTTGTTTAGTGATTCAGTTTGTATGTTCTTTTTGGTGCCTCAAACGTTGCTGATAAGAAAATTAAGAAGTTCTACCATTTGGGAAATGGTGTATTTGTTAGTAAAAGGAACGCCATCATTTAGTGCAAGTCTTGGTGAGGGCGCAACTCGTTCTGCATTGCAATCATTCCATCAAAACTGGTCATCATAATAGCCCCACTGAGGATCTGTTATCCCTCATTAAAACAATCAGCAAACGCTCCATCATTTCATACTACTTAAATTGTATTCCCATAAATTCTTGCTTCCGGGCTGAAATCTTATCTAACTTTCAAATTCCTTTATAATCTCCTCCTTCACTTCCTTATAGCTCCAGTTATCCCCACAAAGGTAAGCAAAACTAGATTTCGCATGAGAGCATTGAGACAATTTATGACTGTGATAGCTTCCTGATGGTCGCTGTAGCCATACATTGTCATCTTAAACGAATGGAAGAGAGAAGGCGTGTTATACCAATAGAAAATGGGCAACTTAAGAGAGCTATTTAAGTCTTCAATGATGATTGGTGCAGTGTCTATAATCAGAATTCAAATAGATGCTGGATCTGCTTTGAGCGTTACCACATGAATTGCCGCAATGGTTGAGGCATTTCCCAAGCAGATTGGATTGTGTTGTCAGCGCAACATTCTACTTCAATAGATGTCAATTTATCCTTGAATAAATTCGCCTCATGGCACTCATCCCATGAGCAAGTACACTTAGAGTCTTTTAGGCCATCCAATAATCTTAGAACTTTTTACTCCCAGGTCAAGCGTTTTTTGTTTTCCTTAAATGATGATTTTTATCTATTTCTTCTTGCAAATTTGCTTTCAAGGTTTCAACTTTTTTCTGAAGCGTGGCCTCTCATTTTTGGAAATTGATTAAATAAGCTTATAGTTTGCGATTCTCCTTTTCATAATTGAACATTTCATCAAACTAATTTAATAATTTTGAGTTTTAACAAATCTAATTTGGATTGAGTTGCCAATCATAAAGCGTTCTTATTGACGTTTTAAATTGTGTACAAAGCTTAATAGTTTGGCTCTCATCTCATCATTATTTCTATTAAATTTCCTCTCCATATCCTCAATAATATTCTTAATTTACCGATTCCTCTTGATCAAATTAAAATGACCATGTGGTTTTTGGTGCTGAAAGCGACCATTGACTCAGTTTTATCCTGAGCTCAAATCACATTGGCAATATTTGATTCAGCCAATTGGCAGTGTTTGTCCACATTGTGCTTCCATCAATGATTGAACCCAATCTTGTTGATATATCTTCCACTATCCCTAAAAGTTTTGTATTCAGCTTGGCCACCAAGTTTCTTAATATGTTTGTTTGAATGCTGAACACATTGTTATGTAGAGTCCAAGGTGGCGCAAATCTGTTAAACTGGCGCCTAGTTGTTGTGTTAACGCCTGCTGTTGTACACTTTTGTGTCAAGTGTACTCAAACAGATTGGCAATCACCACCTACTGTTGGATTTGGATGGCTCTCATGTTTTTTAGTAGGCTGCAAATATTTGATAACATACTCAGTGATGTTATCAATACTTTGCAGATATCTCACTAAAGTCAAAAGTGCTCATATTGAGAAAGTTTTTAAAATGTCATCTTCACTCTTCCTGATTTGTCGTGTGGTGTTTAATCCACAGCTTTGATCAAGAGTATCAATCAGTATAACTTGAAATACTCTCATCAGGATATTGCTATACAGGGTAAATTTTTTCAGATTTTATCTGAAGGTGGTTTGTAGATTGTCACAGCGTTCTTGTCACTACAATTTATTAATAGTTGATATATTATGGATCCAATAGAATACATGCCTCTAATTGGAAATTTATTTGTTGGCTGCTGATGAGCCCACTTTCTCGTTTCTTTAGTGCTCCATATTAGTTGAGTTATTCAGCGTTATTAAATTCAAATTAACTTGACGCAAAACTGTAGTGAGTTCCACGTTTCAAAAACTGTATGCTTTCACAGGTGCACAGGTCCACTTAAATAAAGACTTTGAAAATAAATTTGGACTTGCTAACTGTATGAAAACAACTAGCTTAGTTGAGCTTTAAATAATGGGTAGATTTGGCCCTAATATAATGGATAAGATTGTTTAAGTGACTCTGGCCTCACTCTGGCAATATATAAAGATTCAGGTGACTTTGGCTTCATTCTGGCATTAACACTTAGAAAAGAAGTACTTCTATAAAACTTTATCCTAAAGTAAACAATAAACAATTGATAACAATAAAGGTTTCCCAGTTATAAGGTGTTTATTATTAAAATTAGGAAATATTTTAGATGAAAATAATGAGGACATGTGTTAAGGGTGATTTTGGTAAACATATTGGTCTCAGCATGCCTAGCCAATAAAAAAGGATATTTGCTAGATTTTAGGAAAGAATCCATCCAATTTTCTCGAGGAATAGGACATTTGAATAGTCATCCATATAAGCACACATGTTGGCTACTGAAATCCGATAATTTACCACAAGTAATTGCTCATTTTGAGCCACCTGACACATATCCACGTTGTCAGCAATAATCCCAAAAGAATCAGTAATCATAATTATGACTGGATAAAATCTTTTGGGAATCAAAATTAATCATTTAGTTGGTTATCTTGACAAATAGATGAAATAATTAAATTGACATCTCAAAGCTTAATTGATAAGCTAAATTATATATATGAACCAATATATAATAAACCAGAGCTTAAATAATCCCAATCTGAATATTATGTTCATATAAAATTCCTGCAACTAATAAACACTATGAAAATCACCAAACCACCATGCAACATCAGTAATCAAATACACCATCTGCTATTTCAGTATAAGGCAGCAGCGCTCCTGCCCAGAATTTTTGACCTGCAGTAAAACATGTTCAGACTGACTCTGCAAGTCTGGAAACCCATTTTATTGGGTTAAGCTATGAGAATTTCCCTTACAGATAAAAGAGGGGATAAAAGGCACCTGTGGAGCCCTTGGTACAACTCTATGGCTTGATCCATGTGGTTGGTATGTCAATGCTCTGGCCCCAAAGAACCCCCTTTCCTGCTTCTTCCCTTGCAGAAAAGTCTAAGGGAGTCCGTTGTGAAGTGGTTCAGACCAGGGACCACCAGAATGGATCCCAAGCTCAGCTTACCCCCACCCTGTCGCCCCCATCCTGTCACCCCCACCCCCTCAATGACTGTAAAAAACATCCTCAAAATTTGGAAAACCCTTACCAAGCCAGACAACCCAGTTCAGGGCACAAAATATGAGATCATGGATCATGGGTCACTGATCTGAGTTGAGAATCTATCCCTGAAATTTAATTAAATTGCCTACTAAATTGACTTCTGCAAAAAATATAACCAAATGCATGATCTAAGAAAATCTGCTCAAGTTTCGGATCAATCAAAGCACATATGTAATGTATCAGGAAACTCCATTGTCAGAGTTTCTATGACCTCATATGAAAGCTATTTGAAAAAGACCCCTCAAACCCAGGGAGTTTCATGACACTGACCAAGGGGGACCAGCAAAGAGAGTACGTCAGCTGGCTTAGTTTCAAGTCCTCTCCTCAAATTCTTCCCTAGATCATCACGTATAAAAGATACTGCTCCTCCTGGGCCAGTTTTTGGTTCATTATTATATTTATAAAGTTATAATAAAGATAACTGGTTTTAAACTTTTTTCTGAAGAACTTCACTTGTTTACTACCTTTCAGATTAATTTATCTATAAATCACATCAAACACACCAACAGCATTCTGAGCCTAATGATTGTCAAGTGGGAACTTTGATACATCAATCCAGCAGCTTGATGCGTGATAGCAGAGGTTGTAAGAAGCTACACCTTAAACTGTTTCTTCAACCCGCCATACCGGAATATCGCCCCAATTCACTAGATTCAGTCCAATGACCCACCACCAGTTCATCACAATCTGTCTAACCAAGCACCTCAAAACCCATTTATTGATATAATTATTACCATTCAGCTGACTCGCCTTATCATCCTACCACTGGTTTGGTATTATCCAATAAAATGAGGCCTTCCACCTGATGATTTTGACATGACATTTGAGAGCAATAATGCCTGTTTCAACATGGGTGAAATATCAGTTGCTGACCCATACAAATAGCTAACTCCTGGGGCAATCTACCCCAGTTTATAAAAATAGATAAATCTGCCGTCCCAATAACTTTTCAACCTCAAATGGCAGTTTGGCCTACTATAACAACTTTGAGGCAATTGCTAAGGTCACTATATTTTAATTTTACAAACTCAAATTAATTCATGTTCCCAACCAATATTCTCACAAATTAACATTTCTTAGGGAATTTAATGGCCATTATATATATGGATCAAAAATTAGAGAATCTTAGGATTGATACTCAAAGGCTAGAAACTGCAAACTCAGATGAATTTGTCATTCACCATGCCTCTTCCTATCTTGGGGTTGTCCCAGAAAGACCGCCGTTGCCTCCATCGAAGTCATTTTGTTTGCTATAAGGGCCTTTGGTATGGTACAACTTTTACTACCCTCACAGGAACTATAATGCATCCTCATCCAAGTCATTTAGGCTGCTATGCCACTGGTATTCTAGGATTTTCACGGAATTATTCATACCCAGATTGATAGCCCAGTCTTACTTTAATCTGCAGAATTCATAACAGGCTCATCTAGTCTGCAAAATTCTACAATCTATGTCTCCCAAAGGACTTAACATTATATTTTAGCACATAGCTACCCAGTTTATCCTCACCTTATTACTGTAAATCTGAGGGAATATCAACTGCACCTTGACTGTGAGATGTTACCCTTTTGCACAAATAAATGCCCAAAAAAGGCGCTATTCCTTGTCACCAAGGGTGATCTCACCTATGCGGTGGACGAATTGCTGGACATTTGCCCTTCAGGCTTCATGATAAGAATTTTTTGGGAAAAACTTGGCCAATAAGGGGAAATTGTCGGACATTCATAAGTCCCCAATAACAATGAGATCTATATAAATTTAAATGATGATTTTGTCAACCAAAAGAACCTGGTCAATTCTTGGTGGAACCCAACAAATTGGGGCAACATGATTTCGAATAATCTATGTGCAACTAAACCAATTTTCAGCTTTCATATTACTCCAACCACAAAGTGGACCATGGGGCGTCCATCGGATGATACTCCTCAGCCATGACCAGGTCTGTTTAAGCACCTACATGGGGACCACCACCTTTTATAGGCATGGTGGGGGTCCCCCAAGGTGAAATAATTTTATCAAAATGGGGATTGGCTAAAATTTATCAAATCATTACCCTATGGGTACATCTTAGCTAAGCCTTATTCCCATTAATCGTTCTGCCTAAGAGAATCGAGTTTTTGAGCTTTGATAGACTAAGATCACATCTTCCCTAATTTGAAATTCCCTAAGCTATCCAAACATCAAGCTTTGATGCTTTAAATATTATTATCAATTTATTATATAGGATTCTCTTTTTTACCCCACACAGCACTAAATAAAAAACCAATAAAAACAAAAACTACTTTAGTATTTACTTATTTTCTTCATTTTAATATAACTGGTGAGACAAGAACCTAACTTATATTGTTGGATTCAAGGCTCCAGCACCAGCGAGCCTTTTTTCCAGCCCCAAATCAAACACAAAAGGTGAAAGACAGCCTATTCTTTGAGGGTTCCTTCCCCGCTATATTTAACAAGAAGCAAGCATCTTAAGAGAATTGAGGAATTGTGTGCAGAGCTCATGGTGAGAAGAGGACGCTGGCCAAAGGGCAATGGTGAAAGCATTGCTCCAGTACTGATGTTGGGGTCCACCAAAGGGGAAAAGAATCTTAGAAAACAGGAAACTAACTCCACCGGTAACTTGGATTGTGCCAATAAGATGAAAAATCCAAGTAATTCTCGGAACTGATTCCAGTGAAATCAAATTTGGGAAAACCATTCAATACCCAGTGGGACAGGGCCCCCATTCCCCAGCAATGGCGCTTCCAGTCACCCATTGAACAAAGTGATGCTGAGCCAAGTTAAATCACAATGTGAGGTACTTTTCTGGTGCAAAACTCAAGCGGAAGTTGGATGGACATTGGAAGGCTGATTCAGCATCAAGTTTGTATGAGATTTCATTACACCAAAATCAGTTGAACATGTAGCTCCTTCATAAATGTATTTTCACCTATTCTTCAAGCTTCTTTGCCTTAAGGCAAACGTCCCTCACTGGTACAGTTGTTGGTCAATTATTTACCATTAGCCTTCCAATAAATTACCCTCTACCAACCAAAAAATTATATTTATTAAATTTTTCCAGAAAATGTCGCTTCAAAAACCCCAAATCATGTTTCTCAGGTTGCATCACTATTAGGCCCTAGTGGCCGTTCTCACCATGATGCTCCCCACCTATGTCAAATGGGGTATTACATTAAAGACTTATTAGGGATATCCCCATTTGCCAGCACTTTTTGGTGGAAAAATATGTCAATGATATCAGAGATCTATTTCCCATTGAGCGGGTTTGTGACCTCACCACCCAATATATCACTAGTGGCCCTGCGGCGATTCCTGGCCCTTATGTTGTACCTGACTAATCCCACATTTCAAAATCTTCTGGAACCTCAGGATCCATTATTTGGTTGCTGTTGGCTTGATGGTTATGGTGGCCAACAGCCTTCATCCTCAGTTTTATTACATGATATTTATTTATCAAGTTGCTTAGATGGCAATGACCTTGGCATTCTGGTTTGTCTTCTGGGTGCTCACGCACTGTCAGAATTTCGATAGTTTCAACTCTCACTGATTCCAAATCTCATAATTTTCCAACATTGGTTACTGATGGAGAAGTAGGTGATGAGAAATTCATCAAGTCAAATATGAGAGATCGAGTCTATCCTGATCAGAAAATCAGAGAGGATTCAATTGCTCATCAATTGAAAAAATCTGATTAGAAGAGGATCACCGCAAAGTCTATAGATATTTAAACCTTTCTTCAATAAAAATCTAGTCTTTTCGCCAGTTTTTATTTATTATCTATATTTGGTTTTTCATTCCTTTGGACTATGACTAAGTAACTTTAATATATACCTGCCATTTTTGGATTCTACTACAAAACTCCAAAAAAACACCTAGACTTGCAGATCGGTCTCAATTTTATCTGCCAGTTTCATGACAAAATTCTCTGACCCATAGTATCCGCCATTTCTTCCCTTCTGTTAAAGTTGGGTAAAGCAGTGGTTTACCTTTATCAGGTGAACTTGAAGTTAATTCTTTGCCTCATGCTGTTCATTTTGTCAATTGTTGCATTTGTGCGTTGCTCCCAGGTGGCGATGATGGAGTTTCTCACAAGCTGTGTTGTCTAGAAATCCCAGCCTCAGTTCCAGCCCATTCTCTGGGATGGGCTCATCTGAACCATCTATTGGAATTGCCAACCAGATGCTGACGCCCTCACTGAGCTGCAAGTGCAATTTTGATTTATCAGCGAGTTCCTCTACCATGACATACACCCAGTGGAGTGTGGTCTTGTTGGACGCAGGTGAAGGTGACACAGTCATTGGATGCGGTTATCCTGTGCTCAGCCAACCAGACTGGGGTTAGACTCCCCTGATTGTGCTGTTATTAACAGTGTTGCAGGTGCCGGTGGTGAGATTGGCTCATTTGCTTTAATTATTACCCCTGACTTAGAAGCGTCTAACCTGGCTTAGTTTGTAAAAAATTTCCGTGAACAAGCACCTGTACTCAGCCTTTTACTGGACATAGTTATCATAGTATTCCGCACTGCTTTGGATCCCGCATCCATTAACTATATCATTAGACCACACCAGTGGAGACAGTGGACCAAATGTAAATGAAGACGACTTCTATTGGTGCCACATTCTGGCAGGTGCTCCCTGAATTAGGGAACATATATCTTCATCAGCGTATACTGTGGGGGTCACCCCAAGCCCTGGCCTTATCTACACTATGAGAATTCACATGATGGGATTTGATTAAGGCGCGGTGCTACCCATCCCTGAAGGTGGGTCTGAACCTAAATTGTTCCAGTGGGAGAGGCGCCTCTTGCAATTAATCAAATAGCCTTCAATCCATTAGCTTCCCAGTTGATGGACGACCAGCGTGGGGAAATCACAAAGCAGTATCCTAGTCTAGGTTCAACTCCCAACTGAACCAGTTTTACCACCTTAACTTAATACTTATGACTACTCAACCAGCATAATCACATGCCCTTGTCAATAAACAAGAGTTTGCTTATTTTTTGGTAACAATGGAAATCCAGATGGGTGCGCACTGAGTGTTGTTTGAGGCATATGTTGAAATAAGTGCAGTAATAAACTTTATAAGTTTGAAGCTGGCGCAGCAGCTTGAGTTGGACTTAAATGTAGGGGCTTCAGTGCTGGGCGTTTCATCTGCTCCATTGTCTTCTTAAGAAAGTGCTATTGCCGTTGGGCTTCTCAGTGCATCAGTTCAGTTTCTGTGATCAGTTTACGGCAGTGCCTAATATGCCATTCCCAGTTATTCAGGGTGGGCTGGTGGTAGCGTTATCAGGGGAAAAGCCATTTAGACTTGACACAATGTCTATTGTAATTACCTAGGGGAAGACAAGTTTTCCCTTATTGATACTCTTATCACAGCATGGGCCGTAGCTCCATCACAATGCTCACTTATGCCTTAGCCTTCCCAAATTTTCCCCCAGCGTTGGTGCCATATCAGGATATCTTAGATTTGAAAAATGAAACATCTTCCACTGCACTCTGAATATAATTTAGCGTTCTGCTTGACAGTAGCCATGATCAATATCAACCTTCTGATGTATCATTACATGGCGGAGTAGGACATGGCTTTGGAAATATGGTTGACAATACTAATAAGGGGTAATTTTTCTTTCTCATAACAATCACTTTATTTACTACAATTCTATTCAAACAGCAAATTTGGATAATCACACGCAGGAAAGATGGGCGACTTTATCAATAAAAATAATACAACATGGGTGAGCATTGCGGCAAGCGTTGCGCTTAACGGTGCAACAAAGGGCAAGAAACGCCCTGGAGGGGGACCAGGAACCCAATCCGTAAAGAAATTGCAAACTCAGACACTGTCTGGGTTTATGGTATTTACTGTAAAGCACATGAAATATATGTACATTCAGTTCAACCAACCCTTGTCAAAGGTGGAGCACAGGATCAGACTCTTCCTTGGGGATAAGTCACCGACCCTATGGGAGAAAACATGTGAGGCACAGCCCTCACTTTTCCCTCACGCGGTGTATGTAGCCACCAACAACATGGGCCGTGGCTGGATCAATATTAGTTTCGAAACAGCTGATGAAGCTGAGGCCGCAGCAAAAATCTGTGTGGAAATTGCCCTCCCCAAGGGCAAAAAAATTGTGCGCACCGCGCGCACCAGATGGAACAAAGTGAAAACTTTGTTTATCTCTTTTGACTTGCTCCCCACCAACTTTCCTCATAAGGTAATCGAGGAGGAGCTGCGCAAAGGTCTCATGGCCTATGGAGAAATTCAGCAACTCAAATTACAGCGATTTTGCTTGATGCCCAACCTGTGCATGGGAAAAGCTATCGCCATAATCAACCCCTTCCCAGAAGTGGAAGAGGACTTATCCAAAATTCCCCGCACAGAAGAATTTCACTTTGCATATGGGGGCCAGTCAGCTGCATTCTGAGCTACACCAGAGAGCGCACTGCCCATTTGCAACCACTGTGGCACACTGGGCCACAAGGAACATGCATGCCCTGTAAAAGAGGGCTTAATGGAAAATGATTTTTGTGAAGTAGCTATGGACGAAGATAATGAAAACTTCGCCAAAATGACTGACAGTCACCACCCATTCCGCTGGGGTGAAGATAGACTATACTCCATCGTGGACCCAGTTACAAGCAAACAACGTAAAGTGGCACAAAAAGCCCACAAGCGAGCAGCAGTTGAAGCGGCGGCAAATGCAGAGTCCGCCATTAACCCCAGACAAATTTGGGAGGATATTTTGGATATTCACCGAACCAACCAATAAGAACAATATGCCCAGGTCAAAAATTTTCACAGTAACCTGACTGAGTCACAAAGCGACATCAGTCATGCACATACTGAGGAACAATGCAACCACAATTTGGGTGAAAATGCAGTGCAAAATTCACCAAAGTTGAACCTTAAAAATATAAAATCCAATCAACAATCCGCATCAAATCAACATGAGACCTGTGCAGGAAAAGTTGACACAAATGTAAAAAACCACAATTCCCTTGAATCATTAAGTCAGATCAAGGGAATCAACAATAGCAGTGAAAGAGTTGGAGTACAGACGTAAAGCATGGCCAAAATGAGCCACGGTGGGATAGGGCCAGAGGGCTCTCCCAACCGCTCCTGAGGCGCCACGGGCACCTCAGTGTCAATAGGGATGCTAAACATCGCGGGAGCCAGAGCTCATACGTCTCAAGTCAAAAAGCTGGAATTCCTGCGAAAACCTCTTGTAGACATCTTGGCCATCCAAGAAACCCACTTTCTATAAGGGGAAGAAGGATCCTGGTCAACCAGGGTCGCACCATCACAATCAGTATGGATGTCTCACTGTGGGGTGATCATCTGAAACAACAAAAAATTTAAAATTACAAATTCATCATCACACTTGCACGGTTGAGTCCTGGTAGCAATAATCACATACCAAGAGGAAATAGTTTTGATAGCATGTATCTATGCACCGTGTACTGCAACTGAGAGAAAACAATTTTTTGAAAACATTTCTACTCTCACCATCCCACCAGATACCATTATATTAGGCGAAATCAACTGCTGGGGTAATCCTGATGTGGATCGATGGCCTAATCTCAGGGGATACTCACCTGGACACATTGAGTTCTGCACAATAAAGGCATCTCTTGGCTTACAGGATGCTCTTCCCCCCAGTTCACCACTCCTTCCCCACATGACGTGGCCCAACATACATGAGGGAGTGCTCATATTGATGAGTTGCATTGACCACATCCTCGTCCTGCAATCCCACCGCTCAAGAATTTCCAAATTTACAACAAGAAAGATCAATTTTTATGACCACCAATTGGTTACGGTGCAGTTAGCGCCAACCCAATCCCATACACAGGTGTCGCCTTGGAGAAAGCTTCACCCAGAAAATATAAAATTGCTCGAGATATCTGACTGGGTCAAAAACAAGGCTACAAACACAGAATTCACAGCCCCATTCACTTTGGATCCCATTGGAACATGGGAAAATTTCAAAAAGGAATTAATTAACAAAACCTAACATATTGCATCACATAAGTACACCGACATGGCCACAATCAAGCGTACCTTGGCGGAACTAAACCACTTGGAGATAAATACTCCAAGGTCTGGCTATAGCCCCAACTGGGGACACAAATGGGCAGAAATATCTGTCCAACTTAACAATCTCATCTTTGAACATCAACACAGAATTAAAGTATCAAATAAAGGTAAGTTCATAAAAGAAGGTAAAACCTGTTTGACATACTTTTTCTGCCAATTCCATCCCTGCGGAAACCAGCCCATGTGCACACAGGTCCGCAAGACCAACGGCACTGTGGCAACTGACCCTGAGGAGGTTAAGATGGAAGTACACCGCTATTACACCGAATTATATCGCGATATGCCAACAGATCCACAAAAAAATTAAATAATTTAAACTGCCAAGATACAAAGTACACCACCAAATTACAATATACTATCCCTTATCACACAGGAGGAGCTTTGGGAAACAATTCGCGGTGCACCACGTAGGAAATGCCCAGGGCCTGATGGGATACCCTACGAATTTTACAAAAAATATTTTCAACAAATCGCCCCCCTCCTATTGGCGTCAATGAACCAGAGTTTGTTGGAAACACGCCTATTACCAGGAGGCCATGAATCCTACGTTATAACCTTTGTATAAAAAGGGTGACAAGTTGGACCTGGCCAACTGGCGCCCAATTGCACTCTCCAACACTGACACAAAAATTCTAACAAAAATTCAAGCAGCTAGATTAGGCGCAATTGCATCTGACGTCCTATCACCCAACCAGTTTGGGTTTATACCAGGGCGTTCAATATGGAACAACATTCACCCTGTTGCATATATTTGCCAATCCAAAGCAACTGGTGCCCTGGTCTTCTTGGATCAGGAAAAGGCGTATGACCGTGTTAGCTGGCCATACCTAAAAGAATGTCTACATGCCTTCAAACTCCCACCAAGATTCATAAAATGGGCGATGCTTCTAACAGAATCTGCAACCATGGCTGTATGAGGCCCTGGATTCCTAACAAACAAGGTTAAACCACACAGAGGGCTCAAACAAGGGGATCCCCTCAGCCCACTGCTATACAATCTCAGCTTTGACCCGCTCCTCCGAGTAACTGACTCACGTCTCATGAGGATAACCGCACAAGGACAACCAACAGTCAAGATACTGGCCTTTGCAGATGACTGCATAGCAGGTATAGCAAACAATGAAGATGCATGACAGCTGGAACACACTCTAGTGGAATACTCCAAGGTGAGCAATCCATCACTTAACAAAAAGAAAGACAGAAATCATCCTCTTAGGCAAATACACAAACAACTTGGCCACAACATCAGAACCTCATACTAACACACAAAGAAAAAACCCAATTATATTACCCTTTAAATCACCTCCCACCACCACTCCTGTCTGACACCTTGAAATTTAGCTAGAATCAGGGGGATATGCTAATGATACAATGTAAAGTAACCCGTTACAACGTGTATCCAAACACGTCGCCTCCCTTAAGGGAAGAACCCCAGGATTAACATGACGAGTTACAGTTGCTAACTCGCTCATCCTCCCAATACTATGGTACCATGCCCACGCGATCGCCTTCTCACCTATCTTTATAACCTCAATTCGCGCGCTTATCCAGGGCTGGCTGTGGCCCGGCTCTCACCCTCCTATATGGATGGAAACACTATTTGGCCCACGCTCAAGCGGAGGCATGGGACTAATAGATTTTGAGAGCCATGCCAATCACATCCTAGGTACCTGGATAAAAGAAATCCTTGCTCCAGACCTCCCGCAACAACATTGGTCCAGAGCAGCAAGGACTAACTTTGCACAGGCGCTCAAATTAACCAACCCACATAGTCCACCCAGAATACTTTCATACCTTGCCAAGCACCCTACTGCAACGGGTCCACATGGAACCACCCCTCATTTCAAACATATCCTCTGAACTATCCGCCGTATGGGATGGACCATAGAGAACATGGGTACTATACAGGGAAGGGGACGACCCAGCCCCCAATTTAAATTAAGAAACCCAGAAAACCACCACCAGAGGGATATGCTTGCAACAACCCCAAACATAGATAG
The DNA here is from genome assembly GCA_022478985.1 of Massospora cicadina. Taxonomy (NCBI): domain Eukaryota; kingdom Fungi; phylum Entomophthoromycota; class Entomophthoromycetes; order Entomophthorales; family Entomophthoraceae; genus Massospora; species Massospora cicadina. Next base: position 98,196 of record JAKSZP010014445.1, on the reverse strand, counting down.
GATAGAATACCTAGATATGTTGGATATTCCCTATGATTTAACTACACCTGAAGGCAATTTAGAAAATGACTCACCACCCACTCCTACAGCCAAGGATAAGAGCAAACGCTTGGCGCTGTCTGAGAAGGACCTATAGGATGGCGGACCATTCCAACTCCCTCCACAAAACATGTGCAAATGTGGAGGGAAGGGATCCCTACATCACCACCTAGAAACATGCCCCCCAACCAAAGCTATATGGCAGGAAGTCGCACGCCTGCTCAAGATTCAAATCGAACAGGAATTCTTGATATCAAAGAGTATCTTCGCGCTCCAGATTGAATCACCAATCCCGTCTACCCTCCGTTCCTTGATAATACTCATTGTAATGTAGACAATCCACACAATTACATTAGATGCGTTCAAGGGCACGGTCCCAACCATTCATGGGGTTATTAACAGATTCCATGTCCACTTACTGGAGCACTTCCAAACCTGGCTCTATGGATATATGAGATCAAGGCAAAAAGCGCTCATAGAATCATGGTTCCCTCTCTGGTTCCTCCACACAGACCCTTTCCTTCACACCTGCTCCATAGCAGGGAAACCCCCTCAGAGTAATGCACCAACCCCCATACCTGACAGTCCCGCTGGCAACAGGGGTAATTTGAGTACCCTGGGGTGTCCAAATTTATATTTGTCAGTTATTCCCTTAGTTTTACATATACTTGGTAATGTCTGTCCCCTGGTCGGCTTATCTCGGTTAAATAAAAATATTAATAAGGGGTGGATATAAAAGAAAACATCTCCTATAGCTTACCTAATGTTTTCACTCAGATGGCTGATGGGATGTTGTTGTTGGACAAATGCATCCTAGGCTTCAGAAAAATAAAGTTGTGGGTGAAATTTGGCCAAATAGAGGCAATGTTGGGCATTTACAAGTCCCTGAGAAGGAGGAAATAAAATTTAATAATATTAATAATTTAGTCAGCTAAAAGACCCCGGCTAATTTTTGGTGAAACCCTGCAAATTGGGGCAACGATTTTGACTTCTTTCTGGGAAAATAAATCAATATCTAATAGTCAGATTACTCCGACTACAAAGAGTACTATAAGCACCCATCAGATGGTGCTTCCCCAACCATGCCAAAGTCCATTCAAGCACCTATACAGGGTCACCCCTTTTATAGGTGTGGCGGGAGTCCCCAAGGTGAAGCAATTTTCTCAGATGGGGATTTGCTGAAATACATCAAGTCAAAGCCTCACAGGTACGTTTTGGCCAATAATGCTTCCCCATCCATTGTTCCATTAAAGAGATGTGAGTTTGTCAAGCCTCAATAGGCTAAAATATCATATTATCTAATTCAGAAACTCCCAGGCTATCCAAAATTTAAGCCTCGATGCCCTAAATACTGATATCAATTTATTATATAAGAGCTCTCTTTCTTACTCCCATGCGCCGTACATAATAAAAATTTTAAGCCAAAAATCACTTTAAATTTATTTCTTTTCTTTATTTCCATATAACTGGTGAGAAAAGACCCTCACTTCTATTTTTGGATTTGAGGCCAACAAACCTGCGAGCCTTTTCTCAGCTCAAATCCAACAAGTGGTGCTCACTACAGGGGCTCCTGTACACCACAAAAAACGTTATAATAATCGAAGCTGTTGGGGGTGGTAACCCTTCTAGTTTTTCCACTGATATTAACCCTAGGCTAGCTCTTACAGAACAACAGCTAGCCAGTGCTTTGTCTCGCCTTAAACGTCTTGAGCAGCACTCATATGAATGCCCAGTTATATGAAAACCCCCTCTTCAAGACAAGCTCACAACTGGTGAGGGAAGTATTGCCTCCTTCATCTATGTTTATGAATCTGCGATGGAAGGAGCAACTGACCAACAAAAAACCCAGTACTTTTCGCTGCATAAACCGTTTAACTCAAAAATCATGGTCCCCACCATGGTCAACTTCAGCATTTGGGCGGAGGCTATGCAAGCCCTTTTGTTGAATTTGGCTCCAAAAGGAGTTTTCAACGGCAGAAACAGGCCTTTAAGTGCCTTAGTTTACAAGAGAGAGAATCTTTTAGCTCTTATGTTGAGCGCTTCTATACAAGGTATAAACCTCTGTTGCTTTCCAAAATGATCCCTCTTGATAAGGCAATTGCAGCTATCTTGGCTGGGTTAGCGTCTCATCCTTCCCAGGTGATGCATATCTCTTCCATAAAGTGCACTTTCACAACTGTACGAGATATCAAGGGGTTTTATTAACGGTTGGTGATATCTATGAGCTTGACCCTACCCAAGGATGTTTAAGTCAAGCAGCTACGCCAGCTAATTTAGTTTCTTTTACTGCTGTTACCCTTCAAAGACCTGCTCTTACGAAGTTGCCAGCACAAATGGTTACTAATTCCTATAATGATAAGCAGATAGTAATGGCTGTGACAGGGCGATGCTTCCCTTCGTCTTCTGTTTAAGATACACAGTTGGTGAAAGCAGTCGACCCTTTGCCTTGTCTATCTTCTTCTTCAGAGTGGCCTTCCCAAGAGGTTTCAAAGCCTGCTCTTCAGCCTAAACCCCTTTTTCAAGTCTCAATATCTCCCACTAACAATGGGGTAAATGACCAGGCCACAAAGGCTAAACCGCCTGTTTCACAAAATCACCCAGCCACTGAAAGACCCAAAGCTGTTGAAGATAATGTATCTACCTCTCCAATGCTATCCCCTTCAACTTCTCATCCAGATAAATCTAGTATGAAGCCTATCTCCTTGAGGAAGCACCAACCCCCTGCTTTGAAGGACGAAACTCAAGTGGTGGCAGTTTTAACGCCTCCCATAAGTTAATAAGGCGGAGGAATAACACTAGGACTTATCATCCCATATGGAAAGGCCTGAACCTACCCCACCTCCTATGATCTCCCTAACCTGCATTGATAACCCCTCTGATGACAAGTCTGAGGGTGGTGATGAAGATGTTAATCATTACTTTTTTTGAGCCCCATGTGAGGTGGAGGTACCTGATCGTTTGAACCTGGAGAGAGTAAAGTGGGCTAAAGATCCCTCATCACACTTATCTTAGGCATGTGTTAAGGGGTCTCAAGATTATTGACACTGCTAGTGACGCGGACCAGTTCATTGCCACGTTTATCCGATCTACCCAGAGTGTGCTTACCTTACAGACTATTCAGGAGAAATAATCTGAAACTGCAAAACGCCTTGCCTCTAATTTTCAAATAAAAGAGGTCCTCGATCTTCCCCCTCCTAGGATGGTAATTTGCTAAAGTTGAGGACGTTGTTAATGGAGTGCAAGTTAAAGCTATCCTTGACACTGGGTCCCCAGTGAATTTTGTGTCAACAAAGCTCATGAAAAAAATTATCCTGGCCCTAACTTTAACTACACTCAAGAGTTTGGAACATCTGGGCTAAACAAAACTTGCGCCATTGGAGCCTAATCTTCTCTGATATACAGTTTGGGAAGCTCTATTGTTGGCTCCAGCAGTGGCTTTGACTAATAATACTAACATTTACTCATTGGAACCTAATTTATGCTTGAATTTGAAGGTATTACCAATTTGAAGCAGGGCTATCTCTCCCCTGCTTAACTATGAGGTTCCTCTAATTCTGTCTAATGATGAGCTCAATAAAAAGGATCATGTATGAACAGTTGAGTATCCCTCCTCCGCTTTATCCCTGTCTTACACCACGGCAGGACGGCATACCAAACTGTTGCTTCCCTCAGTGGATGCCTGGGAAGGTATCCCTTTCTATGCTTTTGAAGAGGTGGTCATCAAGGATAGTGAACAAAGGGTAGTTGACATGAAAATTACTTTACAAATCCCACACAACTGCCTTCTGCACATAGTTAGTATTGATGGAGTTAGTCCTTCTGAGTCCAAGTTTTTCCAGGCGTGTTAGATCCGGCCTATCATCGGCCTATTAACCTTTTGCTGGGAAATTTCACCATGAAAGATATAGTGGTAAAAGCATTAGGAGATGGGAAGAGGCCTGCTGATACCAGTTGAGGACATCAAGCAAGTCCACTTTATTGGATCTATGGCAGATATGCGATTACCTACTGACTACTCCATATGTACCCTACCTTCTGTTCAAATCTCCGATGAACTAACCCCAGCTGAGTTGGATAAAGTCCACTCCTTACTTGAGGCCTATAGTGACATTTTCTCCAAATCTGACAATGACTATGGGAATATGATGGGGTGGATGCATACAATTGACGTTGGTTAATCTAAACCTGTTTACTCCAAGTCCTATTGCAAATCAAAAGTTGAGGAGCTACAGATGCGGGCAGAGCTCAAACAGCTGCTGGATTCTTGATTGCTGGCGCCGTCACAAAACCCTTGGTCCTCCCCCTTTTATTAATAAAGAAGAAAAATGGAGGTCATTGGGTAGTGATGGACTACTGCAAGTTAAATAACCTCACGAAAAAGGATAGCTAACCTCTCCCTCGCATTGATGACACTCTGGCCCAACTATATGGGTCTAAATACTTCTCCGCCATGGACTTGGCTAGCGGTTATTGGCATATAGACCTTTCTCCACAAGACCAGGAGAAATGTGCTCTTATTTGTAGTGAGGGTCTCTTCCAACCTACTTGATTACCACAAGGGCTGTGAAACGCACCCGCCACTTTCCAATGAGTGATGTATCATATCATGCAGGATATAAAATTAAACTGCGTCATTGTCTACCTTGATGATATTATAGTTTTCTCTAAGAATTTCAATGAATACCTTGCACATCTAACGAAAGGTGTTTAAGTGCTTTGGGCTTCTAATATCAAATTAAAGCCCTCTAAATGCAAATTTTCTAGAGGAAGCTGGAGTTCCTTGGACAAGCTATCTCCCAGGATGGGATACAACCTCTCCAAGATAAATTTGAAAAGTCTCCAAGATTCCTGCGCCCAAAACCCTTTGTGACATCCAGGTATTCTTGGATATGATGGGGTATTACCATCAATTTATACTAAAATATGCACAGCTCAGTGAGCCCCTCATACGGCTCTTAACTAAGAACAACCCTTTCCATTGGGGTGCTGAACAAAAAGCCGCCTTTAAGACCCTGAAGGCACTGTTACAAAAAGGACCAATACTCAGCCACCTTGACTACAGTAAACCCTTCATGTTGTTCATGGTTGCCTCTGACTACGCCGTTGGAGCTATATTAGCTCAGTTGGATGATCATGAAGTCGATCATCCGGTGTCTTAGTTTATCAAAATGCTTTCAAAAGCTGAGCGCAATTATAGCGTCACGGAAAAGGGGTGCTTGGATTTCCTGCTTGCTGTCAAACACTACCACTCATTCCTATATGGGACTCCCTTCAAAGTAACACAGACCACGTTTCATTGAAGTGGTTGCAGAATATAAAAGATACCACTGGGCGGTTGGATCGCTGGGCTCTTATGCTCCAGCATTACGAAATGACCATTGAGCACTGAGCTGGGACATGCCCTATGAACGTTGATGGGTTGACGCAGCTGCCTGTCCTTCACCTTGACAATAGAGAAGCTGAGCAGTTTCATGGCCTCTTAAGGACTCCTGACGCCTGGGATGATGAAGATGAACCAGTACAGAAGATGCCCCCTCGTCACTCCCAAAATACGAAGGTGGGGAATGAAAATTGTATAAGAAAGTAGGATTAAATTGGTTGCCCTACCTCCAGCCATCTGATCGAGTGCCTGTCATTCTATAGTCTCCACTCTCATAAGGCATGGCAGAGTATGCAAAACCTACGAGTGAATAAAAGAGTGGTACTATCAGGAGGGCATCATGGAAATCATAACTGAAGTCATGGATGAATGCCTGACCTGTAAAAAACAAACCAGCTTCAAGACCCATATCAGTATCAACCTACGACGCCACATCAACCCTTCCATACCATAAGTCTGGACGTGGTAGGTCCTCTCCCTCAAACCACAGGTGGAAACCGCTATATCTTGGTTGTCATTGATCATTTTACTAAGTGGGTTGAAGCTGTTGCTCTTCCCGCTCAGACTGCTAAAGTTACGGCTACCTTCTTACACCAGTACATCTTCACCTGGCATGGGTGCTCACAGGTCTTTCTATGTGACAGTGGGAAAACATTTCTTCCTGAGTGGTAAAGCTCCTCGCCAGTTCTACGGGAACTCAACATCCCTTCTCAGCCCCATTTAACCCATCCACAAATGGTGCGGTAGAAAGAGTTAATGGGACTTTGGTCTCAATATTACGCAAAATGGCCACTTCAGATCCTCTCCACTGTGATATTTATTTTTCCCAGTAAGCTCATGGCCTACCATATTAGCTACCATTGCATCCTCAAGATGTCCACATTCTGAGTGTTATATGAGTGAGAACTGGGGTTTCAGCACTATTAGCTAAGGATATTTTCTCTGATTAAACTGATCCTGAACAAGCCATGAAAAAGTTGGTTCAACACAGCATCCAATTACAATCAGAGGCCATGAATAACTTAGCTAAGGGTGTTACCAAAGAAGTCTAAGCCATGAATGAGCTCAGGGCCCCTCTTCCCTCATTCCAAGTATCTGACTTGGTAATTTATTACCATAACCAAATCACTTCAAGAAGCGAAAAGTTCTGTTCTATCTGGGAAGAGACTTTCTCAGTCACATACAAGCGAGGGAATGAGTATTCTATTAAATCTCTATCCTCAGAACTCACCATCAACTGAGTTCATGGCCGCTTCCTACGGCCCTATTCACCATACAACATCCTTGAGGGTAATGTCAGACAATTGCCTCCTAGGCTTCTGAAAAGAAATGTTGTGGGTAAAATTTGGCCAAATATAGGCAATGTCAGGCACTTATGAGTCCCAACAAGGAGAAATCGAATTTGATAATATTAATGATTTAGTCAGCTAAATGACCCTGGATGACTTTCTGTGGAACCCTGCAAATTGGGGTAAAAAGTTTGACTTCTTGCTGGGCAACTAAATCAATATCTAATAGTCAGATTACTCCGACTACAAAGAGAGACCATAGGGCACCCATCAGATGGTGCTTCCTCAACCATGCCCAGGTCCATTTAAGCACCTACACAGGGGCCACCTCCTTTTATAGGCGTGGTGGGGGCCCCAAAGTGAAGTAATTTTCTCAGATGGGGATCGTCTTAAATACATCAAGTCAAAGCCTCACAGGTACGTTTTGGCCAATAATGCTTCCCCATCCATTGTTCCATTAAAAAAATGTGAGTTTGTCAAGCCTCAATAGGCTAAAATATCATATTATCTAATTCAGAAACTCCCAGGCTATCCAAAAATTGAGCCTCGATGCCTTAAATACTGATATCAATCTATTATAAAAGAACTCTCTTTATTACCCTTACGAGTGGTACATAATAACAACTTTAAACCAAAAACCACTTTATTATGTATTTCTTTTCTTTATTTCCATAAACTGATGAGAAAAGCCACTCACTTCTATTGTTGGATTTGAGGCTAACAGCACCTGCAAGCCTTTTCCCATACCAAAATCTAACAGCTATGGCCTTGAGTTACCTACAATACTTGATTAATACCACGGTACATTATCCCTATCCTCATCCCCTTGAGCAGATGATCAGCCAGGAAATCGTAAAGTTCCAGGTGTTCTCTAAACTTGACCTTGTAAATTTCTTTAAAAATTTGTGTGGCTGAGGGCCAGGAATGGCTTACTGCCATTTAGACTATGAGAGATATATTCTGTTCTGTGTGATGCTGTTTGGCCTGAATAATTCTCCTGCCACGTTCCAGCGTATGATAATTAATGTGCTGGGGGACTTTAGGCTCACCTACAGTGGTGGCATATTGAAAATAACCTTTTCCATTCCCTATGACTGATAAGCGTGAGGAAGACCTGGAGGCGGTTCTGGCCAATCTGCACAAGGTGGGACTCTATGTCAAGACATAGAAGTGTGAGTTTTTTCATGAAGATGTTAACTTCTTGGGTAATATAGTCTTAAAAGATGTTTACGCCATACTCCAGCAAGCTTAAGGCCATCAGAAAATGGCCGACTTCCACAACTCAGAAGCAATTACAGAGCATCTTGAGCACCTTCATCTTTCCTGAAAAATTTCCCCATCCCTTTTGCAGCTGGCCGCACTGCTGCATCCCCTGACGGGGAAAATGTGCTGTTCTTCTGGATGAGGAGTGCCAGAAAGCAATATAGGCCATCAAGCAGGTGTTTTCTTCTCAACCAGATTTTAAGCACATCGACCCCACCTAGCCATTAATCATAACATGTGAAGCCTCATCTGCTTAGGTGGGGAAGTTCTGTTGAAAGAGAATAATGGGAATAGAACATTTGGTGGCTTATTTTTCCTGCAAGTTTTCCTCTTCTGAGAAAGCCTAGGCCATCTACAATAAGGAGTTGGCCATTGTGGCATGGGCTCTGATTAAATAGCGGTATCTTATGCAAAGTTCACAGCTTGAGGTAACTGTGTGGACAAATCACCAAGACCTAATTGTAAATTTGTAAGCTGCAGAAGTTGGCACACTGTCAAGTGTGGATGTGTTGCAACCTTTGTAGCATCAATCTTAGGTACAAATTCGTGAAGGGAACATTAAATGTGCTCTCTAAAATCAGATTTGTAAACCCGCGTTGTGTTCAGAGAAGGCTTACTTGCATAACTGATCATGGTTATCCCACTGGCTCAAATTTTAGCAATTATCCTCCCGCAATTTTGGTGGCAGATTTGGGTCTAGCTTTACCATGGTTTTAAGGGTATTAGCATCCCATATGGCTTGTGTGGAAGGTTTGGAGTTATTGGATCAGTTAGAACTCCTGATGCACAAGCAATCCATTTATTCCTTGGTGGAGGACCACATTCAGTTTAGGTCGTACCTGTGGGTGCCGCCCCTCCTCTGTGACAAAGTTATCCAGTCGCACCATAATCCCTCTGTAGTAGGGCACCCTGGTAACAAAAATGCCTAAATCTAGTTAAGCAAACATACAACTAGCCAGGCCTGTCCAAGGATATTTCAGCATGGATTGCAAACTGCGTAACATATGTGCAGGCCAAGTTGGACCAGTTAGGGAAAAAAGGGCTCCTTCACTCCCCACAGCAGTCTGAGAGGCTGTGGACTTTGGAAGTGTCAACTTCATTGTTGAGCTTCCCAACTTCAATGGGTTTACTGCTGTTATATGTATACTTTGGACAGGAACAACAATATTTGGATTGGGAGCAATTCCCATTCCACTCAAAAAAGGGGCGGAGGCCAGCACCTGTGCCTCTCACCACCAGGGCAATATGGCCCATGTAGTGAATGAGAGGTGGGTCACGGCGTAACCACTAAGTGTTACAGTGCCTCTCCCAACGTCATCCTCCGCTAAGCTGGTAGAAATATTTTGAGGGTCTTCCAGGAGGTGGTAAATTTGCGCAAAAACACAAACCCACTGAGATCACAATATTGTGTCAATGTCACACCTATCCCCAACAGATATGGGGGTGATCAACCCCTTTTCCACCAAATGGTTTCAGCATTATGTGGCTCAGCCCTAGGCGCAACCTGCCATCCGCCCAGAAAGCCGCCCTTATAGAAAATGCATGCACGTGATGAAAAACTCAAATTAAAGTAATGATTAAATTGAATTTGGCTAAGCAGTGTGGACCCACATTTTTGAAAATTAGGTCCAGGAACCCAATCTGAAAGCTTGGTTCAAATTTATTCCTGATAGTAGTTGTGCAAATGATGCAATTTTCCCCAGCGAGCATATAATCAATAATCCCCAACTGGTACCATTGTCACTCCTTTTTCTTAACAACACATCTAATTAAATAAAAATAATAAAAAACCGAATTTTTGCTCTAAAGTGCTTATTTTAAAAAACCAAAAAGTGCGATGATCTCTGGTCTAAGCACCCCTGGCTGGCTTATTCATATATAACACGTCAATATGGACAGCTGTGCCTGCGGCATTTTGTCTTGGGTTCTGGGTGGTTATTCACCCAGAGTTCCAGGTCGGTCTTACCAAAATTATCAGCACGCTCCATGACATTATGGTAACGGATTGTTTTACTAAATTCACCCTTTTTACACCCTGCTCTTCTGCCAATACTTATGAGGAGATGACTAAGATCTTTGTGCACCATTAAACTTTGATGTTTGGAAAGCCGCAAGGGTTTGTAAATGACCGCAGGCCCCAATTTATAAAGCGATTTTAGAACTAACTCCCCACAACCTTGAAAATAAAGCCATGCCACTTAACAGCGTACCATCCTCAGTCAGATGGCCAGCTAGCTTGGGTAAACCGGGTTTTTGAGCAGTACCTTTTTGTGATATGTCACAACTGCTCAGCACACCTGGGTGGACGATCTTCCACTTGCTAAGTTTTCATATAACAATGGAACACATGCGTCAACAGGTTTCTCGCCCTATGAGGTAACAATGTGGTACAATCCTTCGTTCTCAGTGGGGCCATGTCTTTTTACTGTGGTGCCGACCGCAGCTGACCACATTCAACACATTTTCAGCGCCCAGTCTCTCGTTTGGGAACATCTAACCAAGGCTATCAGTAACTATAAGAGTTTCATGGAATAGAAACATCTCCCATTACACGATAATATGGTAGGCTTACAAGTCATGGTAGATATGCTCCATTTGCATATGCAGGTACCTTCCCCCAAATTTGTAAGCAAACAACTAGGCCCATCTGGTGGAGGCAGACATGGGCAATGGGGCGTTTCTCCTGAAGCTTCCAGAAAATTGAAAGATACACCCCATGTTTCAACCACTGCATTTGTCCCCATTTAAGGGGTAATTCTGTTGGAACCCAGGCCAATCATGATCAAAGGGTCAGAGGAGGCCAAGGTCAATGCCATCCTGGCTTCCCGGTGGTCGCGCCATTCAGTTCAATACTCGGTGGCTTGTAAAGGTTTACCAGCCTACAAACTCTGTCGAGTTAGTGCTTGGGACTGCACCACTTGTTCTACGATAATTGAAGCCTTCCACGCCTTCCACCCTGATGCTCATCAGCCCTCGAAGAAGATCGACATGCTGATGGCAAGAAAGCTCCTGAAAGCTCACAAAACGTCATCCTGGTTCAGCTCCCCAGTAGTGGTGCTTCTCCTTTCTTAAAGAGGAAAGGATAATGTAAGTTCTGGGAGCATCCCCTGCACCTCAATCATGAGGCGTTCCCTTTTCATACAAAAAGGGCAAAAAAAGGCAGCTGTCTCCCTCGTCACCCAGGGCGATATTCCCATATGGTTGATGAACAATGGGTGATGACCTACCCTTTGAGGGTTCCCATTCCCCACCATTCTTAACCATGAGTAAGCTTTTAAAGCGAATCAGGGAAGTGTGTGCAGAAGTTGTAGTGGTAAGAGGACGCCGGCCAAAGGGCAATAGTTAGTGTCACTCCAGCCCAATGTCAGGATATGCTGAAGGAGTGAAAATTTTTTACGCAATTGGGGGAACCAACTCCAATGGTAATTTTGGGTTGCAATGATATGGCAAAGTATCAGAATAATTTGAGGGGAACCAAATTTAGTGAAATCAAATGTGGGAAATCCATTTAATACCCAGTGGACAGGGTCCCCGTGCCCTGGCCATGGGTGCTTCCAGTTACCCACCAAACAAAGTGAAACTGAGCCAAGTGAAATTGTGATGGGAGGAACAGTTTAGTGGTAAAACTTGAGAGTGAGTCAGATGGCTAGCATAAAGACAATTTGGCGTCAAGTTAGTTGTGCAATTTCATTCCACCATAATCAGTTGAGTTTGTAACTTATTCATTCCTGCATTTTAACCTATTCCCTAAGACCTTAGCCCTTAGCCCTTAAGGCAACCGTCCCAACGCTGGTAAAGGAGTCAGTCAATTCTTTACCTTTAGTTTTTCGAGAAAACTACTCTTTAGCAACCAAAAAATTACTTTCATTTATCTTACCAAAATATTTTCCTCAACAACCCTGAATGATGATTCTCAGGTTGCATCATAATTGGGCCCTAGTGGCCGTTCTCACCATGCCGCATCCACCTATGTCAAATGGGGGTATCACACAAAAGACTTATCAGGGATATCCCCATTTGCTAGCGCTCTCTGGCGGAAAGATGTGACAACGATGTTGGAGATCTTATCTCCCAGTTGGGTGAGGTTATGTGACCTTATCTCCTGATCTAACACTAGTGGCCCCATTGCGAATCTTTGCCCCTCTTTTGTACCTGATGAGTCACCCATTTCCAAATCTTCTGGGCCTTCAGGGGTCATTATTTGGTTGAATGTTGTGTTTTTGGTTATGGCGGCCAACAGCCGTCATCCTCTGTAGCTTCCATCCCGCCTATTTATCAAGTTGTTCAGATGGCAATGACCTTGGCATTCTGGTTTGTCTTATGGTTGCTCACGCACTCTGACTGGCATGCCAGTCTCAATTTTATCTGCCTGTTCTGAAAAACTTACCCTCACTTGCTCCAATATTCTATTTTGCCTCCAAGACAACTACAGGCATCAATTCCAATATTATGAAAAGTATAATAAATCTTGACACTACACTTTTGTGTTGGCTGGCTTTTCTGACTTCTTCCTTTTTAGGTCTATTTTAATAACATTTTTCCTATTGAGGAAGATGCTTTGGTGGTGATTCCACTAATCTAAAAACACTCCAATTCCAACAGATTGTAATTGTCTTCCCACTAAACTAAAAATAGTAGTGTCATATACTAATTTTACTTCACACCTCCCACCACAAGTTCTATATTGAAGAGTTGATGATAGGGCTTTCTGCCTATGTCACCAACTTAATTATTCACTTCACCATCCCTAATGATGCTGAATGCCTCAAAGCACCCCTGTCACTGCTACCATCTTCCCCACCACCCAATCATTGCCCAATAAATACCCTGCATGTTCACAATGCTACAGTGCCAGAATACTTCTTGTGGACTTATTTTTACTAATGTCAGCATATTTGCACTCTATGTTCTGAGTTAAACCACTTTAAAAGAAGTGTCCCTTCTTACTTGTCTAATAATACAGGTATAAGCCTCACTGCCATGCTGGAAAAATTTGACTGAAGATTTAAAGCCTCACCTACCCAGACAACATACTTATCAAACTACCAATTAATTATACCACCACCCAAAACTCCAAATCATATCCATCTGAATTGGATATATAATCAGAAAGAAGCTTTGACTACAATTTTTACTAAGTGACACCTCATTTTGCCCACCTAAAATTAACATATGCTTAATTTCCATTAAGTATAACCAAAACCTATGGGCATTGTTAAATGAGGTTACTGAGGCAGATGATATTGTTCCTTTATCATCTGAATTTTAACTGAGATTAATTTTTTGAATAATGTCTTTGACAAAAAACCCCCAGTGTTATGTTCCTAAATCTAATTATGAACCATTTCTAGGTGATCATCAACTTGCCTTATATGTGTTCAAATCAACAAAAATTAAAGGCTCCATGTTTCAGCCTTTTTATCAGTTAACATGCTGTTGTAAAATTGGCAGTATATGGAGGATACACCGATGGGTTTTGGCACTTGGTTCAACCCACTGAGCAGCTAGGATCAACGATGTGAGGATCTTTGTCCTTAAAATAACAAAAATAGACTTATAAAATAAATATGGAGCACTTGCTCCCACAATTATTCTTTACTATTATTTTTATTACAGCTGATTTCCGCTATTTCACTAATCTTTCACTAACTAAAAGCTTCCCTCCCTTGATCATCTCATCTTGCTTATATCATAATAATTTTGGATGATATTACTTACACGGCTTAGTAACTCAATTCGCCATATCTCCTTGGTTACGTCAAATCTTCATTTGTTAATCTCATAACGCCCAATTAAAGGCGATTTACAAACAATCCAATATCACCTCATTTTGAAGCACTTAAATTACCATTAATAGTTCGATTCCAGTGAAATTCATTCATTTCGCCAGATGACCTCAGGCTTATCATCCAGTCATATCAAATTCACAACATTACCCCCTCCTTGACTGGACAATAAATGTTCTATTATTTGTACAGCCGGAGGAACTTTGCATGAACTCAGTTAATGATCTGGCCACTAGTAGGGACCTTGATAGTATGTGCATCTATACCAGTCTTATCAATGACTTCAAATGTCGTAATCCAGACACTGGCCAGCTTATCTTTCTGACCAAACCCATGTTGATCATGGAATAGGACCATGTCTCCATCTTTGAACTGTGCTAGGTCACTCTATCATACCTGATTGGCAGCCTGGTTTTTGATTCTCTTAGCTAAGCTAAATGAATACACTTCAGTTTGAAATTTAATCAGTGTATTCATTAGGGTGATGAAATAGTGCTGCGGATCCATTCCACTGGTGTCCTTCACAATAACATATGGGGCGCAAGCAACGCGGGGTGCCGTCCATACAGCAATTGGAATGGGCTTTTTCCTGTGGTAGAATTTTAGCTAATGTTGCAGGCAAACACCGCAGTGGAAAGGAGGGTACCTCAATCGGAGGGCCTATCAGTAAACAACTTCTGGAGGATGTTCACCAGAGTTCCATAAGCCAATCAACCATTCCGTTGGACTCAGGGTGATATGGAGTTGTTAGAACCCCACGGATGGCTATCAGCTCATTTAGCTTAGGTAGAATGTGTGAAGTGAAGTTTGTCCTATTATCAGTAAGGATGAATTGGGGACAACTGTGTCGCTGAATTATACACTCCACAACAAACTTGACCACAGTTAGTGCCCCCAAATCTTGTATAGGTCGCGCCTCAACCTACCTGGTCAAGTGTTCGATTGCTAACATGATGTATTTACACTGGTTTGCCCCTGTTGGCAAGGGACCCACCACATTGATTGAAATGGTGTGCCAGACGAAGTGCGGCTTCACTAGCTGGTATAAGGTCTTCTGGAAGAACGGCTTTTCTACTTGGCATTGGTGACAGGAGGAGATAGTATCAAGTTTATTGAAGTTCATGCTTTCCCAGTAATACTGAGGCGCAATAATTCCATGGTTTTACGCACTCTTCCATGTCCAACTGCTCAGTGTGCACTCATAATAATATTTGGGTGGGTGGAAGGTTTTTGAAATATTCATTGTAGTGTCCCCTATCCGCTTATATAATTCCCATTTTTCTGAAACATATTGGCCCTTATTCCATCCAATACCTTGATGACTGGGAGAGGTTCATCATTGTACTTACTAATAAGCATCTTATCGAATAGGATATCACTCAGATCTGCTGTAACTGCAATCATAGGTAATCTTGATAAACATTTAGCATTCTGGTGTTTTTGCTCCGGGTCAGTGAAGAATTTCAAAATTGTATGCCTGCAATTTTAGAGCCCATCGGGCTAGACGCCCTTACATTTCTTTAAAATTTTGTAAAAAAGTGTAGTGAGGCATGATCCGTTACAACTTTGAATTTCACCCCATGCAAATACACCTGAAATTGCTTATAATCATAGATCACTGCCAAGCACTCCCTCTCAGTCATGGTGTAATTGTGTTCGTGGCTGTTCAAACTGCAACTACAGTATGCTAGGGGGTGCTCTTCTCCTTTCTCATCCTTTTGGGATAGGACTGCCCCTACAGCGGAAAGGGATGCATCCATCTGAACTATGAACTCTTTTTTTCATTGGGATAGCATAACACCAGTGCACTGATTAATGCCGTTCAAAGCATATTGAAAGCGCATTTCTGACGTTCCGCCCATTCAACCATAGTGTCCTTTCTTAATAACTCAAAGAGTAGGCCCCTGATACAGCTGAAGTTAGGGATGAAGTGCTGATAATATATGTTCATTCCCAAGAAGACCTGTATATCCCACTTACTGGTGGCTGGAGTCATTTTTAAATAGCTTCCACTTTGGCTGGTGTTGTCGCAGCCTGGTGGCATCAACCACAAATCCCAGGTACTCCAGCTGGTCCTTAAAGAAGTGACAAATTTGATGTTTGATCTTGATGTTGGCCTCAGTGAGCTGGCAGAATACAGCTCTAAATGGTCGAGGTGTTTGGAGAAGGTTCAGAAGGAAACATTAATATTGTCAAGGTATACAAGGAAACATGACAGTTTTAGGTCCCCCACAATAGTATCCATGGCTTGTTGAAATGTAGCTGGGGCATTACACAACTCTTGCGTCATCCAGGTTGGTTGGAAAAGACCTTTAGATGTGATTACCGCGCACTTCTCCTGTTTCACCAGTGGAAACTCAATTTGCTAATAACCCGAGATCAGGTCCATAGCTGAGAAGAAACGAGCTCCCCCTAGCCAATCTAAAGCGTCGTCAATCCGTGGTAAGGGATATGAGTCCTTTTTAGTGATGCTGTTGAGCTTTCAATAGTCAATTACTACATGGTTGGTGCCATCCTTCCTATTAACAATCAGAATGGGTGAAGCCCATGGACTTTTTGACGGTTCAAGCATCCCTTGCACTAATAGATTGTCAATTTCCTCAGTTACTACTTCTTCCACCATCCTTGATTGGCGGATTGGCCTTGACCTGATGGGAGGATGATCTCCGGTGTCCAGCCTATGAACTACCCCCTGCGCACATCCTATATCATGTCATTGACAGCGAAAATCTCTTTATATTTTTGAGATAAAGCAATTGCTCTATCCTTCTGTGTTTCTGACAGCCCCATTAATTCGTCACGCGATACTATTGCCATTACATTGAGCTGTTGTTTGAAAGGCAGACCAAATTCCTCCAGCGGCCCAAATTCATGAACTGAAAGAACCTCCTCGATGGGGATTAAGTGTAAATATGCCACTATTTGCTGGTGGCGGATTTTCAGTGGTCCTGTTTATAAATTTGCAAGCAAAAATTTGACCTTCCCTTGTCCTGGTAATATGGTACCTGGGGCTACGTGAGGCTCAAACCGCGACTGCTGATATGGCCTAATAACTTACCCATAGAGTCCATCTGGAACTTCTATCACCAAGTCCGTGTTTACTATTACTTGATGCACGGATGGAATTGATATAGGTCCAGCATCTTGGAGTGAAGCCCTTGATATTCATAAATCTGTTGTGGAAGGGCCTGGGTTTTGCCCTTTAACCAAGGGTAGCGCACTGGGATTACTCCACCACTATAAGCTAGATTGATATTCCCTTATGCACTGGATCATTTGGCACTCCTCTAAAATTGAAGTAATTTGGGATCCTCTGACCTAATATTTCAAAGTCTGGTCTGTCATATTGATAACAGCCCTATAGTGTCGCAAGAAGGTGGTTCCAATCAGCAGATAATATTTATTGTTTGGTAACACTATAGCTGGGGCTAAAATGACAATCAACCCAAACCGCAAAGTTAGCGCACTGTAAGCCCCCTAGAGACTGTGTTATCCACTCCAGCAGTTCCATATACCGCCTGATGGTCCACGTCCGATTTTAATGATTATTTTTCCCCCAACTTGGTGGAGACTATACTGACAGGGGCACCTGTATCTATGATGGCACGGACGCAGGTTTTAGCTACAACCAGGTCACAGTAAGTACATTTGGAGTAAGATGCATCTTGACTGCTTGTAACATAGACATTTATGGAATCTCTGTTTTAAAAAAAACCAATAATCCCCTTGCCAATACTGGGGTATTGTGTGATAATAGTGTTGACTGGAAGAGCGATGCTTACCGCTTGCAAGAAAGGGGCATCAGAGGAGGGGTCCAACTATTTCAAATGAAAGTTGGTCAAACATCTGGCAAGTATACGGCTCAACCTGCACAACTGAGACCCCTCTTCTGCCATATCCGCAGACTGCACTTGTGTCAAAGTATTCACCCCTCCAGCTGGCTGCTGATATAAAACTATCTCATTGTGCCAGATGCCCTTATGACTGCACTTAAAATAGCTAACCCCATAGGGCTCACGTTCCTGTTTAATGTGATACAAACCACGACGAGAGTTTTTTTGGAAGTGATCAGCATATACAGGTCTAGGGCGATAGTTGGCCCAAGGACAATAAGCAGGAATGGGTTGGACGTTTAACTGCTGATGATAACCTGGTGAATTCTGCACTGGACTGCCAGTGTTCCCTATATTGATGATTCAGCCATTGCAGCAGAAGGACTCCAATCAGCATTAGGTGGAGGGAAGTTGGCTGAGATATGGTGCAAACACTGAACAAGTTTAAGAAAAGGCACTCTTATTCAACAGGGTGGCCATAACATTATGTAACTCACGGTATGTCTTCACAGCAGACATCATAGCAATAAACACTTCTGCTTTGGATAAAACTCCAGCCTCAATTAACATGAGCTTCCGCCATAAATCACTCAGCAAATGTGGTAAGGGTTTCATCCCACTAAAACTTAATGATTAAAAATTCAGCCTTCTGCTGCGACATCTTCACAGTTCCACCAAATAGTCGCAGCGCTGTTACTTTGACTTCTTGGTATATAAGGGAGCTTCTTGAAAGATAACATATGACTTGATCAGAACTTTCAACATCCAAGGAAGAATCAACGGTTTTGCTCTTCGTTGATCTGAGACTCCTTCAGTTGTAATCTCAAATTGCTTTAAGTATCCATAAATATTCCCATCATGTTCAAATTGGGGCAGCTTATTGCAGTAGACCTCCTGGAGCAGCTTATCTTGTTTTTAAGCACAGCGTCTAATGCCAGTTTCAGCTCCTAATAAGCAACTTGAGGCAACATGGCTGGCAAATGAGTTTTTATCATTTTATAATTGATCAATGGGCCCCCTGTAGTGAGCACCACTGTTGTAAAATTGGCAGTATATGGAGGATACACCAATGGGTTTTGGCACAGGGTTTGACCCACTGAGCAGCTAGGATCAACGATGTGAGGATTGTTGTCCCGAAAATAACAATAATAGACTTATAAAATATACATGAAGCACTTGCTCCCACAACTCTTCTTTATTAATGTTTTTATTACAGCTTATTTCCGCTATTCCGCTAATCTTTCACTATCAAAAATCTCCCTCCCTCGATCATCTCATCTTTCCTATATCATAACAATTTTGGATGATATTACTTACACGGCTTAGTAACTCAATTCGCCATATCTCCTTGGTTACGTCAAATCTTTATTCGTTAATTTCACAACGCCCAATTTGAGGCAATTTACAACAATACAGTATCGCCTCATTTTTGAAGCACTTAAATTACCATTACCAGTTTGATTCAGCAGATTCCATTCATTTTGGCGAATGACCTTGGGCTTATCATCCAGTCATATCAATTCACAACATATGCTATCGTCAGGTTTGTTCCTTTTACTTTCCCCAATTTTCCATGTGAAGTAAATTATAAAGTTTTTAGCACTAGTGGTCTCAAACCCAAAAGGGGAGCTGCCACGCATCAAAAAATATAAAGTTATTAAGATTATATAATTGCAAAAGAAGCTCTCAAGCATCTTATCAAACTAACAAAATTTCACACTAACCAGTCATCTATGCTGACTTCATAATTTTTGAATAAGTCCCTGATGCCCACATCTAGCCAAATATCACTTTACTGCTTATTTTGAGGCCACATTATAGCCTAAATTGAAGCTATAAACCCTCCTTACGCACTCCATGCACCTCTCTTCAAGGATGCCCCCACACCCTTATTTTTGTCTATGTATGATCCAGACATGCCAAATCTCATGACTTAAAATTCTTCCTGACCTAACCTCCCCCTATGCTATGGTGGGTTAGCAGTTTGCCGCTCTCTACCTGATTAGTTTTTAGTTTCATGTCATTCCATTTTAAAAATCATATTGTTTAAAATTTTTTGGTTTAAATTTACAATTTATTGTATCTGATTCTTTGAGCCTTTATTAACATCTGACCCTCGTCAGCTTGCGTTAATAATAACATACATAAGGATTAATGCTTTGCATGTATTTGTATACCTATCTATATAATTGTCCAACTCAGATCGTAAAAATGGCTATTAATCTATTTATACTATTGATTTTTAACTTTTATAATAAAAATGTATAACAATTCATAATAATTTTAGTTTAACCAGAATTTCTCAGAGTGGCTTAATTAGAGCCTTAAATTATTTTCTAATTGACCATAGGCCTGGTTTGATATCACTTTTTGACAAAACCATATGAATAACCCACTTGATTTTGAAAATTTATATTTTTGACAGATTATCATATTGATGCTTAAATTAAGTCTTTACCACCGAACCAGTGTCCATTTATGCTATGAATTTACTTATTCTCTTAAGACACATCAAAGTATTTAGATGATGATAAAATTGATCCTTGACTATTTGGTTGATTTAAATTGCAGTAAAATTTTTATATTGATTTTCATAAGCAACATCACTATATCTTATTGTTGAATTTTATTTGAGAGGGCTGACCATGATACATACACTTCTGATATGCAAACTATCAAGCACTAATAAAAGCTAGAGGCACCTCAGAGAAGTTAATGCTGTCTCCTGTTGCCAGCGGGAATGCCAAAAAAATGGATATCATAAGTAGAGGCTTGTGCCACTATTGAGCACATATGAAGGAAAGAGTCTGAAGTAATGAAACAAACTGGAAACTAGGATGAGACCAAAAGTCATTGACGAGATGGTAGATAATTAAACAACCATGTATAAAAGTGGTCCATAAGGTGTGACTGAAATTGGCATACAGCTTCCAGGAGGGTAGAAGTATAGCCTGAAATGGCATCCAAGACAACAAAGTGTATAGTCCACATAGCAATTGCAACCACTAAGGCTTAGAGGGGGAGGTTGTATAGAGGAATTTAAGGACAAATCGAAGATGTCCTTAGATAGGCTGAAGATCTGTGTTTGCTCCTGGCAGAAGAGGCGTTGAACCTCACATCATATTGCTTTTGATAGAGGGCACTCTTCCAGGCGGTGGACCAAAGTCCCAAAAGACCACAAACACATGAGGAGTGTAATGCGTTGGATTGCTAAGCAGTACAGTATACCCATTTTAAGCTGTGCCACACATGGGAACAAACATGTGGTTGCAAAAAGGGTGATGGGCGTACTTCCAGATGTCTTTCTGGGTTTCTAGGGAGTAAAGAATCTCCAAAATGTACAGATAATCCACTCTGGCCATGTTAGGGGACCTCCAGGGTATCAAACTATTCAGAACGGCTTGGCCTTGTACTTTCTGTGTGAAGCAGGTAGCAGGGTGACCCCTCTGGGCGGTGTGCCCGCTGATGCAATTCTCCATTCAGCACTCCACATGGAGAGGAGAAATTATTTTGAGTGGGGCGACATCCCATGCAGGCCAGCAGCAGAGGGATGTGAGAAAAGATATCTTAACAGAGAATGGGGTGGGTAGGATTGCTGAGGCCCAGGTCGTGGGAAAATTAAAACAAGCCGCACGTGACCAGTGTTGGGCTTGGAGCGTGGGGTTGGTGACTGCAGCGATCCAGGTGCTAAGTATATTGGCGGCATGGGCCTCAAAGTTGAGCAGGCCTATACCACCACTATAGTGAGGTCCAAATAAGACATCCAGGCGCACTGGAGGTGGGCGGCCTAACCAAATCCACCCTTGCAGGAGGGCGTATAAAGAGGTGAATAAAGATGGAAAAAAGCGATAGCATGGGCCACAAAAAGACTTTAGATATGAGCATAAAGTTGGCCAGCACAACCCTTCCTGAGAATGAAGTTTGGTGGGCTCTGAGGGAGGCGATACGTTTTGTGACATTGTCCAGGATATGGTGCTCCATCACCAACTAGGCGTATCTTCCTGCCTCCAACCACACCCCAAAATGTCATACCAGACCATCATTGGGTCTTGGAACAAAATTAAAGCACAAGCAGGGTGGTATGGGGAGGGCGGTGCAAGAGGACCTGTGAACTAGCTGCTGAAGCAGGTAGGAAACAGGGTGCTGGTGACCAGCAGGCTTGGAACTGATCAAGGAGAATAATTTTGGGTTTGAAGAGTTAAGTGCAGCTTTCCTGATCCTGGAGTATCCTGGATAGTAGCCTCAAGAACGTAAGCACCTTGGTTGTTAGACACCCCAACCACACAATCATCAGCAAACGCCAACATCTTAACCAGTGCATGGCCTTGCACATGGACACCAGTAAGGCGGGCATTCACGTTGCATAAAAATGGGTCAAGGCTGAAGTTATATAAGAGTGGGATCAAAGGGTCCCCTTGGCGGAGGCCCCTTTGCGGGCGAACTACATCAGTGAGGAATCCAGGGCCACGCACAGCCATTGTGTTAGATTCCATAAGTAACATCACCCATTTAGTGAACCGATGGGGGAGGTGGAAAATGTGGAGGCAGGCTTTGAGGTAATTCCTGTTGACTATACTATAACCCTTCTGCTGTTCTATAAAAAGTGACCCAATAGCCATGGATTGCAGACTTTGGCTACAGTGTGTATATTGTCTTATATAAACCGCTTGGGGATGAAACCAAATTGCTCATATAAATGATATCAGAGACAACTTTCACTAGGCAGTTGGCAATAATTATAGCAAATATTTTAATATCTGTATTAGTAAGTGAAATGGGGCGCCTGTTAGCCAAGTCCAGCTTATCCCCTTTTTTATAAAGAGTTATTGTGAAAGCCTCTTGAACCCAGAGAGGAGGCGCGTTTCTAACAAACACTGATTCATTGAGGCAAGCAGCAAAGAGGAGAAATAATTAAAGTATCTCTTATAGGTTGCATAAGGAATGTCGCTGGACCTGAACATTTGCTGAGTGGTGCACCACAAATGGCATACCAGAGTTCATCCTAAGAAAATAAATTTAACAACTCTGAAACTTTTCTTTCTCGTTGCAATCACTTTTGCAACCTATTCAATTTATGACTAAAGCTAGTTTGATAATCTCATAGAGGAGATTAGTCTGCGCCCATGTCTGGGAGCAGTTGGGCAAGCAAGGCAAGAGGAGCAGGCGGAAGGCCCGCGGCCTCTAACGTTTGAAAACGCCCCAGAGAATCTGGCGGAATAGAAAAAATCAAAAAAAATTGGCGGTCACAATTCCCTGGAGATACTCGTGTGGCAAGCACGATGCAACCAGTACATCAACACGCCACACTCCCAGCCACTTTCATCGGTGGAATTCGGAGTCCATATGTATCTGGACATCCAAAAAATGGCCTTATGGGAAAAATTTTGTGAAGATGTACACAAAATTTTCCCAACCGCGGTGTATGTTGCACCTCACTCCATGTCGTGCTGTTGGCTGGACCTAGGTTTCAAAAGCAAAATAGCAGCAGATGAGGCTGCAGCAGTGCGCATAGTGGTCAACCTCCCTGAAGGGCAATGGGTCGTCGAAACCAAATGCACCAGATGGACAAAATCAAACCAAATTTTTCTCACGTTTGACTTTTTGCCTACTATGGTAAAACGTGACATTTTGGAGCAACACCTGAAAGATGGTCTCGCCATATATGGCGAAATACAATCTTTCAAAATGCAACGTTTCACGCTGATGCCACACCTGTGCACTGGCAAAGCCATCGCAGTTCTGACCCCAACTGAGGAGATCGCAAAGGACCTAACCCAGATCCCACACTCCACCTTTATTGACATCGCAGGGCATACCACCCACCCATTCCGGGTAACCGTGGACAGCGCGCCCCCCATTTTCACCCACTGTGATGCGTTTGGCCATAAGGCGCATGCATACCCCCATCAAGGAGGGCGTCACATTCCAAGAGCACCCCTCGGCGGCTATGGCCAGCGGAGAGGCGCACTACGAACCAACTGCAAGCACCAAGGAGGCTTTCCCGTGGGGAGCACAAGGCTGCTACCTATTGGTAAAGCCCATCTCCCCGCAGGAGTGGAAGAAGGCCAAGCAGACCCATAGGGCCATGGCCAAGGAAGTGGCCAAGGCCACTACCACCATCAAACACTCACAATGCCAGGAGGACATGGAGACCTTCGCGGCAGAAGCAACTTGGGAATCCATCACCCAATCAGATTGGGAGGCCCATGCCAAGTGGGCCACTTAATCCAAGGATCTGATGGGAGATTCGATCTCACCCAATCACTGCACCCAAGCTCCAGTCGAAACTGACTTGGGACCTATCCCAACCAAAAAATTTTTTTTGCCCCGCTTGACAGTGCACCAAACTTATCTGTACCGCAAAAAATTCGTCTGATGTTTAGAAAACAAAATGTGAAGGCCAAAGCCACCGCGACTCTTTCCACAAAAATTAACAAAAACTCTGATAGCATTGCTGCTAACACCCACGCTGCTGTGAAAGCCCCTGGGGACCTGGAAGAGGCTGGTAGGCCCAGGGGCCCACCCCCTCGCACCTAAGGTGTGATGGGGGAAACCTTCACTCTAAGGATGCTGAATATCACCAGACTCAAGGCCCCCATCCTGGGCTAGAAAACTGAGTTTTTTACAGAACAATTTACCCGTGGATATCCTGGCCATCCAGGAGTCCCACTGTCCATGAGGTTCCGAGGAAGCTTGGAAAACAATGCTCCTGCCATCCCTATCCTTTTGGTCGAAGCACTGTGGGGTGCTAATTCAGAAAAACAATTTTTTCAAATTCACATCCTCAGAAACATTCCTAAATGGCTGAGTGCTCGTTGTCACCTTCTCGTGGGCTGACGTTGTGCACACAATCGTCAACATTTACACCCCAAACAGTGCACATGAGCGTCAGGAATTTTTCTCATCGGTCAAATCCCTCCTGCTACCCCCAATTCTTTCCTAGTTGGTGACATGAACTGTTGGCTAACCTCACCAACGGACTGGTGGCCGCCCTCACCCCACACCCCACAGGGTCACGTAGAACTATGCATTCTAAAAGCCACCCTTGGGTTAATGGATGCGCTGCCGCAACATGCCCCACTGCTCAAAAACATGATACATCCCCACCTCCACAACAGCCAATTAAGGTCCATGACCCACATCACCCTTATTCCAATGCCGGCAAAATTCCAAGCCCACATCTCCCACTTCAAAACAACGAAAATGGAATTCTCCATCCACTGACTGGTCTCGATAACATACCACTTACCTGTCACAGTTGCAAAAGGCCCCACATTGGTGCAAAATCCGCCCCCCTGAGCTCGCGTCGCCAAGATTTTCCACGTGGGTAGAAGAGGCAACTTTGGCGAAATCATTTGTTGCATCATTTTGTGCGGACCCCATTTCCACATGGGCAACTTTCAAAGAAGACACCATCCACCACTGTCGCCATCTCTCCTCCAGATGCTCACGAGCCACATTGGCGGTTATCTTGCGCACGCTGGCAGAATTGGCCCACTTGGAGTCCAATATTCCAGCCACAGGATATAGCCCTGCATGGGGCTGGAAGTGGGCGGAGGCAGCCACCCACCTCAAAGCACTCGAAAGGCAACACAAACATCAGGTTTGTGTCCAATACAGGGCCACACGCATCACTAAAGGCGACAAGTGCACCGCATACTTCTTTATAAAATTTTCATACCACGCCAGAGCGTGGCCTGTACACAGGTGCAAAGATTGGATAATTCCATTGCGGACACACCAGCCAAAGTGGCAATCAAAATGCAAAGATATTACTCCAAGTTATACCGAGCCAAATTAATTCAGCCAGCTGAAATGGCAGAATTTCTCAACTGAGCTCATATCCACACTGTTTTATGATACCCGGAAATAATGAATTTAATTACTCTAAACGAATTATGGACAGCCATTCACGGTGCATCAAACCGAAAATGCCCAGGCCCAGATGGCATTCCATATGAGTTCTACAAAATTTATTTTAAATATATATCCCCATTGCTGCTAGCCTCACTCAGCCAAAGCCTGTTGGAAACGCGCTTCCTACCAGGAGGACATGAGGCCTTTACTGTCACACTCTTCAAGAAAGGGGATAGGCTTGACTTAGCCAACTGGCGCCCCATTTCTCTAACAAACACAGACACCAAAATCTTAACCAAAATCATGGTTAACCGTTTAGGGACTGTAGCATCTGCCACCATCTCCCCAGAACAATTCGGTTTCATCCCCAGAAGGTCGATTTGGGATAACGTGCACTCTGTGGCTAACATGTGTCAGTCCACAGCCTCTGGGGCACTTGTATTCTTGGACCAACAAAAGGCCTATGATAGAGTGAACTGGGAATACCTAAGGCCTGCCTCCATCAATTCCGCCTACCCCCCGCTTCATAAACTGGGTGATGCTGCTCATGGAATCTGCGACAATGGCAGTGCGTGGCCCAGGCTTCCTAACGGAAGTAGTCCGCCCTCAAAGGGGCCTGCGACAAGGGGACCCCCTGAGCCCACTCTTATACAACTTCAGCCTTGACCCACTACTGCGAAATGTGAGCGCCCACCTCACTGGGGTCCATGTGCCAGGCCAAACCAGTCAAGATGATGGCATTTGCAGATGATTGCGTGGTGGGGGTGTCTAATAACAAAGATGCACGCGCGCTTGAAGCCCTCATCCAGGAATATTCCCGGGTAAGCAACGCGGCACTGAACGCCTCCAAAACTTAAATCATACTCCTTGGTCAGTTTCAGAACTGCTGGGCCCAGCAAGTAGTTCCCAACCTGGCCCATCTGCTCGCCCACGTCCACGCCTTACTAACTCAACACACACCGCTCCACTGGTGCTCCCCTTTGTGCCACGTCCTACCATAGGACCGGTACGCCATCTGGGCGTGTGGATGGAGGCAGGCGGATACGCGTCAGCAGTAATGGAGTGCCACATACTGGACAACGTGACAAAGAGAATAGCCTCTCTCAGAGCACACCCTACTACCCTCACTGGCAGTGTTGTTCTTGCCAACTCTATGCTCCTATCCAAAGTCTAGTTTGGAGCCCACGCCATCCCCTTCTCCCCAAGATTCTTCAAATCCCTGTATGCTTTGCTGCAAGGATGGCTTTGGTCAGGCCGCCTACACCAGTACGGCCAGAGGTCATGTTTGGCCCTCATCATCAAGGTGGCATGGGCCTGCTTGACTTCAAAGCCTATGCTGCCAAGATCCTGGGCACCTGGATCGCGGCCGTCACTGCTCCTACACTCCCAGCCCAACACTGGTCCCGCGCAGCCCGCTCCAACTTCTCCCGAGCCATGGGCCTCAACGATCCATCAAACCTCCACTCCCTGATGAAATACCTCGCATCACACACATCGGCCACAGGTCCTCACGGGACTAAAACCCACTACAAACGAGTCCTCCTCTCCATGTGGAGCGCTGAGTGGAGAATTCATATTAGTGGACACACAGCCCAGAGAGGCCGCCCCTCTCCTCAGTTCACACAAGAGGTACAGGGGCTACCCATCCATGATGGCGTGATTCCCATTCGACCCCAAGTCCTATCCAGGGTGGACTACCTGGACATGATGGACATCCCTTATTCCACTGAGACCCAAAAGACTATCTGGAAATACGCACACCACCCTCTGTTGCAGCCTCAAGTCCGCTCCCATGTGTGGCACTGCCTGAGGCGGGTGTATTGTACAGCTGAGCGCTCTAACGCTTTACACTCATCCTGTGTCGTGTGTGGCCAGTATGGAACGCTGTTCCACCGCCTGGAGAAGTGCCCCACCTCTAAAGTGATATGGCGCGAAGTCCAACGTCTGCTAAGCCAGGATCAAACACATCCCTTCAGTATGTCAAGAGATATGTTTGCTTCTTCAATGGCCTCTATCCTCCCACCCTCCCTCCGTGCTCTGGTGGTTGCAATCGCCATGTGGACTATCCACACGATTGTCTTGGATGCCATCGCTGGCTCCATCCCCACCCTCCCAGAAGCTGTCCACAGATTCTGGTCTCATTTGGTGGACCACTTTCAAGCGTGGATGTTTGGATATCTCCCACCGCGTCGCAGACAGCTGGTCTCCTCCTGGTTCCCAGTCTGGTTCATCAAATCAGACCCCTTCCTCTACACGTGCTCAATAGTGGCTACGGCCCCTTCACACGTTCCCTCCCCCTCCCCATAAGTGGCGTTCCCGTTGGCAACAAGAGATAGCATCGCTTCTCTGGGGTGCCTCCCCTGTTACAAAGTTTTGTCTCTTCTGAGTCATATTTGGAAGTGTCCGTCCCATGGTCGGCCTTCCCCGCAATAAATTTAAATTTAAATTTAAATATAGTAACTCTGGATAACAGGAAAGGTGCATATATGTACATTTTTTGAGAAATTTGTCAACTTCAGCCAATTCAGATGAATTGGAGCGATACAATTCATAGCTTTTATTTTGAACTTCAAATGCCACTTCAGCTGTTTTGTCTGTGATGGAGAGGTCCAGCTGCCTCGCCTGTGTGCAGGCTAAGCTCTGTCACGGTGCAAAAATTTTTTGGAAAAAGTAGGTGGAGCATGTTTCACCTGCCATTATAATTTTTGCCTTATACTGCACACAAACGCGATGTTTGTGTTGTCTTACCAGTGCGTTGAGACAAGCAGACACATATAACCACTTACAACACCAAGCTGGGCTGTAGCATGCAGCTAGGACGTTAGACTCCATGTGTTCCACTTCTGCAAGTGTGCACATAATGAATGCCAATGCAGCCCAAGAGCGACATGATAAGAGGTGGCATGCCTGGCAGATGGTTTTCACTTGAAGGTTGACCAGGTAGTAAGTGGGTCCGCACAGAAAGGTGTGGTAAACTCTGGTGCCAAAGTTTTGGTGTTCCCCATAAGGAAAACCTGGTTGACGTGATCTTGGCTGGATGAAGTCTTCAAAACTTTGAAACCTGTGCCAATGGGTATGACAAAGAGAAGGAAATCAACACCAACCTCTAATTGGAGAAATCGATTTTTATCATCATAAAGTGTGCAACCTGAGACCAAAAGTTCAACATGGCAAGAATAAAGTCAATGTGGGACTTAAACCTCAACTTAATGTTGTGAAAATGGGGACGAATCATGTTGAGGAGCAGCAGTGCATGTTTAGGTAGAGTATCAAACAGCCTAAAAGTGGCTTTTAGAATGCAAAGTTCTATATGCCCCTGCGGGGGGGCAGGCGCAGAAGGCCAGTGGTTGGTGGCTGAGTTGGACCAACAGTTCATGTCACCCACCACAAATGGGTCAGGGGGAGCAGAAGGGAAGTAATGGCTGAGAAGAATACCTGGCAAACCTGTGCATAGGTTGGGGCATAAATATTAACAACTGTGTGCACTTTAACATCTTACAAAAAGGACACTTTAAGCACAGGGCCATCAAGATACAAATTTCTAAAATGAATTTAAATTTACAGGTCGCACATATAAGCACACCAAAGTGTGGCGACCAAAAAAAGGGAGGGGAGAAGCATGGTTTTTCATGTTTCCTCAGCACCATGTGGACAGTGGGTTTCCTGATTGGCCAGTATGTCCACGGGTAAATTACTTTTTAAAAAACTCAATTTCCTAGCCCAGGATGGCAATGCCTTAGTTCCAGCGATGTTCAGTACCCTATGGTGAAAGCTCCCCATTATACCTTAGGTGCTATGGGAAGGGCCCCTTTGCCCATCTAACAGTTTTTTCATCATGTGAAATGTAACCAAGTGTGCAGGAAGCAACAGAATCAGCTCTGTTTGTAGGAATCCAAATGGTTTAGTGCTCGCTGGTGCTAATGCCACTGGATCCCACAAAAGAATCAAAAAAATTGAATAGCTAGAAACTAATAAACTTGGGTATTTAGAAGTTTTATTAGTAAAAAATGGGGTAAAAATGAAAATGATCCCCTTTAATACTTGACCATTCAGTATTTAAAGTATTTAGAGGGTCGAGGGGAATTTGAGGACATGTTTGGAATAGTGTAGCTTAGTTCTGAATTAGGTAATATGGGGGAACAGCGTATGGGAACTTGAGATAATCACTTCACATTAACGGAATGATAGAAGGGGAATTATAATTGGCCAAAACATACCCATGAGGTAATGATCATATGAGCTTCAATCCCTATCTAATAAATTTTCTTCACCTTGGGGAAGCCCCGCCAACCCTATAAAAGGGGGGGGGGTCCCTGCATAGGTGGGTTATTGACTTGGTGGTGAGTGGGGGAATGCCTTCCGATAGTCACCCCAAGGTCCTTTGGGTGGTCAGAGTAATTCAACCAATCAATTTTCAGTTATTGCCCATACAGGTTGTGAAATGGTGTTTCCCTGATTAACAGGGTTCCATCGTGAATTGGCCAGGGTCTTTTGGCCAGTTCTATCAACATTATCATTAACATTATTACTAAAATTGTTCTTAACCCCAGAAAATTGCAAATGGCTGACATTTCCTCTTTTCAGCTGGTTTGACCTAAAACATTCTTCTTTTTCAGCTGAGAGAGCAAAAGTCCAACTTCAGCCCCTCAAGAATGTTGGGGAAAATAAAGTTGGAGAAAACGGCCATGTACACGATTGATAGTAATACCTGTAGCTAAATAATTTTATGAAGTACTCATTTCTTCTTTTGTAAGTGTTGTGAAGGTACCCTCCCATATTGATCCAAAATCCGCTTCTATGAGTGATGTGGTTATGGTAGTATAATATCATATCAGACACTTGGATTTAGGATTTGGGGTTTGGAGCTCTATGGAAGCCTGCTTTTCCTTAGTTTTGTTTTGGCTAATTTAGTCATAGCCCCAGATTGGAGTTGAGTGATGCGCTGAGCCAATCTTCTCATGACTTTCTCAGGTTCCTAAACTCCAGTGTAGAATAAATCTTTAGTTAAAAGGCAGGTATTCCAGGATCCCGCCTATACAAGACCCAAAATGGAGACATCTTTAGGATCTGATGATAGCTAATATGGTAAGCCATCAGCGCGCTGAGTAAGTATTGATCCCAGTGAAGTGGAACAGAAGAGGCCATTTTGCATAGGATAGATACCAAGGTTCCTATGGTACTCTCCACAGTCCCGTTGGTAGATGGATTATATGGAGCGGATAAAAGTTGTTGAGCCCCCATGGAGGTGGCCAGGTTTTTACTACTCTGGAGGTGAAGTTTTTCCCACTATTGCAAAGTGATACTTGAGGACAGCCAAGTTGAGAGAATATATTCTTGAGTAAAAAGTTGTCTGTGTCCTTGGCCATTTGAGAAGGGAGTGCCACGGCTTCTACCCACTTAGTGAAATGGTCAATTGCTACCAGGATAAAGCGGTTGCCACTAGTAGTCTGAGAGAGGGTCCTACTACATCTAGACTAATAGTGTGGTTAGGATGTTGTGGGGTAGTTGGCTGATACTTATACCTAGTCTTGAATCCAGATTGCTTCTTACAAGTAAGGCAGGCCTCCAAGACATCAACGATAGATACTTCATTCCATCCCAATAAAATTGATCCTTAATCCACTCATGATTTTTCTTTGCCCCTCCATGACTAGTGTGGAATGAGCTTCTAGGATAGCAGGTACACGCTCCGAGGGCCAAAGATAAGGCAGCCATTCTGTTCCCACCTACTTATACAACTTCCCGTTCACTACTTTGGTGTTATGAAAAAGTCAGGCTAACATTTTCTGTACAGGCTCATCCTCATCTTCCCAGTCATTGGGGATCATCAAGAGATCATGTAGCCTCTCCGCTTCACTATTATTCATGTGAAGGACAGGTAATCAAGTCAACCCATCAACATTCATGTGACGGGTTCCAGCAAGGTGTTCAATCTTCATGTCATAAGGTTGGAGCTCTAGAGCCCAGCGAGCTAACCGACCAGTAGGATCCTTAATGTTTTGTAACCATTTTAAAGATGCGTGGTCAGTAACCACAGTGAATGTAGTTCCATGTAGGAAGGGGCGGTAGTGCTTTATAGCTAACAGAACATCAAGGCACTCTTTCTCCGTTACACTGTAGTTATGTTCAGCCTTTGACAGCATCTTGCTAAAATAAGATGCAGGATGATCTGCACCGTTTCCATCCAGTTAGGCTAAAATGGCCCCAACTTCATAGTCTGAAGCGTCAGTGAATATGATGAAGGGTTTATTATAATCTGGGTGCCGTAGGATACGGCGTTGTTGCAGTAGTTACTTAAGCGTCTCAAAAGCAGCCTTCTGTTACGCACCCCACTGAAAAGGAGTGTTCTTGGTTAATAGGCGGACAAGAGTCTCACTGAGTTGAGCAAACTTAGGGATGAAATGATGGTAATATCACATCATCCCTAGAAATACCCGGATATCTTGTAGATTTTTAGGTTGTGACATTTTTGAGATGGCTTCAACTTTATCTTGGATTGGTTGAATTCCTTTGTGTGATATGGAATGGATAAAGAAATCCAATTTCTTCTAAAAAAGTACATTTGGAGGGCTTTAACTTAATATTCGATTTTTGTAGACATTAAAAAACCTCATTCAGGTAATCAAGATGCTCGTTGAAAGCTTTATAAAACTGTGATATCATCGAGTTAGACAATGACGCAATTTAACTTTAAGTCCTGCATGATATGGTCCATTGCACGCTGGAAAGATGCAGGTGCGGTGCACAACCCTTGAGGTAATTGAGTTGGTTGGAAAAGACCCTCTCTACAAATGAGAGCAGATTTCTCCTAATACTCAGGGAGAGATCCATTTGCCAATAGCCGCTAGCTAAGACCTTATCAGAAAAGAAATTAGATCCAGAGAGTTGGGCCAAGGCATCATCAACGCAAGGGAGAAGTTAGCTATCCTTTTTCGTGAGGTTATTTAACTTGCTGTAGTCCATGACCATCTGGCTTCCTTCATTTCTTTTTATCAAGAGAGGGGAAGACCGGGAGCTTTATGAAAGGACTAGCAACCCCGCGTTTAGTAATTGCTAAAGCTCTATCCTCATTTGCCGGTCTTTCACTTTTGTTTTGCAGTAAGGTTTGGACCAAATGGGATGGGCATCACCCACAGCATTGGAGTGCCATTAACCCTTCATGTGGCCATAGTCAGTATTAGATTTGGAGAATATATTACTATAGTCGTCAAGAAGAGTGTGAACTTTTTCCAGCTCATCTGGGGTCAGCTCGTCCGAGATATGGACGTTGGGTAAGGTACACACTAGGTTATCCGTTGGCAGGCCCATATCCATCATAGAACCAATGGAGTGAACTTGGTCAATGTCCTCCACAGGGACTAACAAACCTCTGCCAATATTTTAGTGTTTTTTACAAATATGTTCTAGGAGGTGAGGTTCCCCAATATCAAAGTAATGGGCCTTAGATAAGCAGGGTCAATAATGCCAGGCAATACCCGAAGCTCCAAGGGACTGACGCCTTAATACTAATGAGGTGCAAAAAACAGTGGCGTGGAATATGAAGCGTGAATTTTGTGTCAACCACTCTTTGTTCACAGGCTTAATCACAACCTTATCTGCTGCAAAAAAGACATAATCTCACTAGCATCCACTGAATAAGGCAATTTTCTTTGTGTTGCGCCCAGAAGTGGAAAAAGATAAAGGTATAGCTGAGAGAGGGTATTCAACTAGGCAGGAGTATTTGTGCTTACTGAATTCTTTAGTGGATAAGACTAACGGGACTTCATAGTTGAGCAATGAGAGGAAACCTTGCTTCAGGTTGATTATCCCCTCATGCTCAATCATAAATTGAGTGCTGATGAGCATATAATATGCATTGTTATCCAAAACCACAGTTGGGGCTAATAAAATAAGCTTCCCAACTCGAATGGGAAGGGATGAATATGCCCCAATAGCACTGGTTTTTTGGGGCCAGCGGTTTAAAATTCTTGCGTGTACTCCAAGTCATGTTCTAGCTTTATCTTCTGATAAGCTTAGTGGAGATCACGTTGACTGGGGAGCCAGTGTCCGAGATGGCCAATATTCGGACCTTTTGAATGAATACTTCAACCTTAGTGAGGGTCCCTCTAAAGTTAGGCGACAAAGGTAAGACCTCCTTGATCTGTAAGGTGGAGGTGTGTTTTTAGCAGTCTCAGGGTAGTTATTCAAGATGGATCGTAAGGGATGAACATGCTGAAGAGGTCAAATCAAGCCAGTTAAGAAAGGGTCATTATAACTGGCTGTGTCAATTACTGTTAGACACCCTAGGATTTGACTGAGGCACGTTTCCTCAGGGGTGGTGGTCTCGTCTACTCCTCCAGCGTTCAAATGATCAGGAACCTCTACCTCTGCAAGAACTCCCAATATATATCAGCCAAAATCATCATAACCCGCCTCAGATTCGTCCCCAAGGGTATTCTCAACAACTGGAAAGGGCGCGATGGAGGTAGGAGAGATGGTCATTAGAGTTTAAATAGCCTTAGGCACGCTTTTACCAGCTTAGCTGGAGGGGTAGGCACAGCAGCTTTAGTGAGCTTATGCGGACAAATGGTTGTTACTACCTTACAGGTCTTTGATTCATAGAAAGGAGGATAACCTTTTTAGGTCGCACAGAGGGAGCAGAATTATAAGGAGAATAGGCAAGGAATGACTTACTCTCAACTGATCAACTAGCGGTAGCTCTTCAATATTGAAAGCTGGAGGGATCACCTCAGCTTCTTTAGTTGTTGCACATGAATGTAAATCGGCAACATATACTAACGCTTCCTTTAGATTACGAATATTTTGAAAAAGCATTTCATTGGATAATATGCATGGCTAGAGAGGGCTGAGAAGCTAACTCAGTAAACAGGGCAGCGATAGCATCATCTAGGGTGAGCATGTTAGAGGTTGTTAACTTTTGCACAGCAAGGTAAAATCGTTCAGCAAAAGCAAGGAGTGGTTCACCCTCATACATGCTAAGGCGCATAAAGGCTAGTTTTTCCCTGAGTAGACTCTGCTTTGATCCAAATTCATCCAAAGGAACCTTTTTCACCTCAACCCAAGTGTGCGAAGGGTCCAGATAAGGCACTATCCTCTCTTGTGCTAGGCGGCTTAAACAAGGAAGGATGTGCTGAACTTTTATTATCAGTTGTGCCATGCAAGGCAGCTTCATAAATTTACAATAAAGTAGCAATGTTTATTTCGCCAGAGGTGTACCTGTTTCAGAGGGAGGTTTAAAGGGCGCTGCTCTAACTCTTCAAGAAGGGATAAGGTGCTGGCAAGTTGCTCCTCAAGAGCAATAATTCTAGTTTTAAAGGGTCCCCAGTAGTGAGCACCATTTTTTAGGAATCCAGCTGGTTTAGTGCTCGCTGATGCTAACTCCGCTGGATCCCACAAAAGAATCTATAAATTTAATAATTATATCTTAAATTTTAAATTTATTACGAGGAAGGCCAACCAGGGGACAGACACTTCTGAATTTTGACCCAAAAGAAACAAAACTTAATAACAGGGAAGGCACCCCAAAGAAGCAATGCTATCTCTTGTTGCCAGCGGGAACGCCACTATTGGGAGGGGAAGGGGACGTGTGAAGGGGCCGTAGCCACTATTGAACACGTGTGAAGGAAAGGGTCCAATTTGATAAACCAAACTGGGAACCAAGAGGAGACCAGCTGACGGCTACGCGGTGGGTGGTATCCAAATATCCACGCCTGAAAGTGGTCTACCAAATGGGACTGGAATCTGTGGACAGCTTCTGGGAGGGTGGGGGTGGAGCCAGCGATGGCATCCAAGACAATCGTGTGGATAGTCCACATGGCGATTGCGACCACCAGAGCACGGAGGGAGGGTGGAAGGGGGATACCCGGGAAATAGCAAACATATCTCTTGACAAACTGAAGGGATGTGTTTGATCCTGGCCAAGCAGACGTTGGAATTCGCGCCATATCACTTTAGAGGTAGGACACTTCTCCAGGCGGTGGAACAGCGTTCCATACTGCGCACACACGACGCAGGATGAGTGTAAAGCATTAGAGCGCTCAGCCGTTCGGTACATCCACCTCAGTCAGCGCCACACATGGGAACAGATTTGAGGCTGCAACAGAGGGTGGTGTGCGTATTTCCAGATAGTCTTTTGGGTCTCAGTGGAATAAGGGATGTCGATCATGTCCAGGTAGTCCACCCTGGATAGGACATGGGGCCGTGTGGGGATCACGCCATCTTGAATGGGTAGCCCCTGTACCTCTTGTGTGAACTGAGGAGAGGGGCGGCCTCTCTGGGCTGTGTGTCCACTAATATGAATTCTCCACTTAGCGCTCCACATGGAGAGGAGATTCGTTTGTAGTGAGTTTTAGTACCGTGAGGACCTGTGGCCAATGGGTGAGAAGCCAGGTACTTCATTAAGGAGTGAGGGTTCTATGGATTGTTAAGGCCCAAAGCGCAGGAGAAGTTGGAGCAGGCCGCACGGGACCAGTGTTGGGAGGGGAGCGTAGGGGTGGTGATGGCCGCAATCCAGGTGCCCAGGATCTTGGCAGCATGGGCTTTGAAGTCAAGAAGGCCCATGCCACCATGCTGATGAGGGCCAAACATGACCTCAAGCCATACTGGTGGCGGGCGGCCTGACCAAAGCCATCCTTGCAGAAGGGCATACTTGGATTTGAAAAAACCTGGGGAGAAGGCGATGGTGTGGGCTCCAAACCAGACTTTGGAAAGGAGCATAGAGTTGGCTAAAACAATCCTGCCAGTAAGGGAAGTAGGGTGGGCTCTGAGGGAGGCGATGCGCTTCGTCACGTTGTCTAGAATACAACTTTCCATTACTGCTGAGGCATATCCACCTGACTCCACTCACACGCCCAGATGGCGGACAGGCCCTATGGTAGGGCGTGGCATGAAGGAGAGCACTAGTGGGGCGGTGTAGGGTGAGCTGGGAGGGCGAGCACGTGTGCGTGCAGATGGGCCAGGCTGGGCACTGGTCACTGGGGCCCAGCTTGCTTGATACCGACCAAGGAGGATGATTTCGGTTTTGGAAGCATTCAGTGCAGCGTTACTTACCTGGGAATATTCCTGGATGAAAGCTTCCAGCGCGCGTGCATCTTTATTATTAGACACCCCAACCACACAGTCATCTGCAAACGCCATCATCTTGACTGGGGCTTGTCCTGGTAAATGGACCCCAGTGAGGTGGGCATTCACGTCTAAAGTATTGGGTCAAGGCTGAAGTTATATAAGAGAGGGCTAAGGGGGTCCCCTTGTCGTAGACCCCTTTGATGGCGGATTACTTCCGCGAGGAAGTCAGGGCCACGCAAAGCCATTGTTGCAGATTACGTGAGCAGCATCACCCAGTTGATGAAGCGAGGGGGTAAGCAGAATTGATGGAGGCAGGCCCTGAGGTGTTCCCAGTTTATTCTATCATAGGCCTTCTGTTGGTCCAAAAATACAAGTGCCCCAGAGGCTGTGGACTGGCTTGCTTTTGCCACAGAGTGTACGTTGTCCCAAATCGACCTTCTGGGTATGAAACTGAATTGTTCTGGGGAGATGGTGGCAGATGCTACAATCCCTAAACGGTTAGCCATGATTTTAATTAAACTTTTTGTATCCGTGTTAGTTATAGAAATGGGTGCCAGTTGGCTAAGTCTAGCTTGTCCCCTTTCTTGAAGAGTGTGACGGTGAAACCTCTTGTCCTCCTGGTAGAAGGCGCGATTCCAGAAGGCTCTGGTTAAGGGAGCCAAGCAGCAGTGGGGATATATATTTGAAGTACTTTTTATAGAATTCATATGGAATGCCATCTGGGCCTGGGCGTTTCTGATTTGGTGCACCGCGGATGGCTGTCCAGAGTTCATTCAGATTAATCAAATTCATTAATTCTTGGTATCAGAAAATGATGCAGATGTGGGTTCAATCAAAAATTTCGCCACTTCAGCTGGCTGAATTGGATTGGATTGATATAAATTGGAGTAATACTTTTGTATTTTGATTGCCACTTTGGCTGGAATATCTGCAACAGAGTCATCCGATCTCTGCACCTGTGTGCAGGCCACGCTCTGGCGCAGTGCAAAGAAATTTTTAAAAAAATATGCAGTGCACTTGTCACCCATTGTAATGCATTTGGCCCTGTACTGAACACAAACTCGATGTTTGTGTTGCTTTTTGAGCGCGTTGAGGTGGGCAGCTGCTTCCGCCCACTTCCGGCCCCAAGCAGGGCTGTAGCCTGTGACTGGGATGTTGGATTCCAGGTGTGCCAACTCTGCCAGAGCGCGAAATGATGGCCGATGTAGCTCTTGAGCATCAGGAGAGGTGGCGAGAGTGGCGGATGGTATCCTCTTTAAAGGCTGACCATGTGGAAATTGGGTCCATGCTAAATGGTATAAAAAACTCTTTTTGCCAATGTTGCTGACCTACCGAAGTGGAAAATCCTGGTGATGCAAGTTTGGGAGTGCGGAGTTTGCATTAATGTGGGGTCTTAGCCACTGTGACAGGTAAGTGGTAGATTATTGAGACCAGCTGATGGTCAGAGAATTCGATTTTTGTTGTTTGGAAGTGAGAAATGTGAGATTGAAGTTTCGCCGGCTTGAGGATAAGGTCAATGCGGGTCATGGACCTTAATTGGCCATTGTGGATGTGGGGGCATGTCATGTTTTCGAGCAGCAGGGCTTGCTGTGGCAGCGCATCTATTAAACCAAGGGTGGCCTTTAGAATGCGAAGTTCTACATGACCCTGGGGGGCGTAGGAGGAGGAGGGCCAACGATCCATGGGTGAGTTTAGCCAACAGTTCATGTCACTGACTATGAAAGGGTCAGGGGATAACAGAAGGGATTTGACTGATGAGAAAAAATCCTGACACTCTCAAGCACAGGTTGGGGCATAGATGTTGATGATAGCGTGTGCCACGTCAGCCCATGAGAAAGTGACAATGAGGACTCAGCCATTGAGGAAGGATTCTGATGATAAAAATTTAAAAAATTGTTTTTCTGAACTAGCACCCCACAGTGCTCTGACCAGAAGGATAGGGATGGGAAGAGCATGGTTTTCCAAGCACCCTCAGAACCTCGTGGACAGTGGGACTCCTGGATGGCCAGGATGTCCACGGGTAAATTTTTTTGTAAAAAAGTCAGTTTACTAGTCCAGGATGGCGAGGCCTTAAGTCTGGCGATATTCAACGTCCCTAAAGTGAAGGTTTCCCCATTGCACCTTATGTGCAAGGGGGTGGGCACCCAGGCCCACTAGCCTCTCTAGATCCCCATGGGCCTTCATGGCAGTTCAGGTGTTTGCAGCAACGCTATCAGTAGTTTTGCTAATTTTAGCAGAAAGATTCGCATTGGCTTTTGCCATCGCTTTTTGTTCCCCAACATTGGATGAATTTCTTGCAGTGCGGATGAGTTTGGTGCACCAATGTTTGGGTCAAAATTCTTTTTCAGGTAGTTAGAAACCAAGTTGGTTTCAACCAGGGCTTGGTTGCAAAGGTCAGGTGAGATTGAGTCACCTATTGGATCCTCAGATTGGGTGGCCCAATTAGCATGGGCTTCCCAATCTAATTGTTTGAGGGATTCCTGAGTTGCTTCCGTTGCAAAGGTTTTGATGTCCTCCTGGCGTTGGGAGTGTGGGATAGCAGAGATGACTTTGGCCGCTTCCTTGGCCGCGGCCCTGAGGGCCTGTTTGGCCTTCTTCTGCTCTTGAGGGGAGATAGGCTTTAATAGTAGGTAGCAGCCTTGTGCTCCCCATGGGAAGGCCTCTTTGGTGATGGTGGTTGGTTCATAATGCGCCTCTCCGCTGGCCATGGCTTCCAAGGGGTGCTCTAGGAATTTGATGCCCTCCTTGGTGGGGCATGCATGTGACTTATGGCCAAATGCATCACAGTGGGTGCAGATGGGGGGTGCACTGTCTACGGTTACCAAGAAAGGGTGGGTAGTATGCCCTTCGATATTAATATAAGTGGAGTGCGGGATCTGGGTTAGGTCCTTTGCGATCTCCTCAGTTGGAGTCAGAACTGCAATGGCTTTGCCGGTGCACAGGTGTGGCATCAGCATAAAGCATTGCATCTCAAAGGATTGTATTTCTCCATATACGGTGAGACCATCTTTCAGGTGCTGCTCCAGAATGGCACGTTTGACTGTAGTGGGCAAAAAGTCAAACATGAGGAATATTTGGTTGGATTTTGTCCATCTGGTGCATTTAGTTTTGATGACCTGTTGCCCTTCAGGGAGGTCAATCACTACGCGCACCACGGCAGCTTCATCTGCTGCCTCCTTGTTTTCAAAACCGAGGTCCAGCCAACTGCATGACATGGAGTGAGGTGTAACATACACTGCGGTTGGGAAAAAAGTGTGCACATCCCCACAAAATTTTTCCCATAATGCTGTTTGTTGGATAACCAGAAACACCCGGACTCCATATTCCACCGATGAGAGTGGTTGGGAGTGTGGCGTGTTGATGTACTGGTTGCATTGTGCTTGCCAAGCAAGGATTTCTGGGGAAATAGTGACCACCGTTTTTTTATTTTTTTTCTATTCCACCAGTTTCTCCGGGGCGTTTTTGCACATTGGAGGTCATGGGCCTACCACCTGTGCCTCTTACCTTACTTGCCCAACTGCTCCCTGACATGGGCGCAGACTAATCTCCTCTGTGAGATTATCAAACTAGATTCAGACTTGAATTGAATAGGTTGCAAAAGTGATTGCAACGAGAGAGAAAGGTTATAAATTTAATAATTATAAACTAATAAAAATTGGGTTTTTAGAGTTTTTTATGAGTAAAAATGGGGTAAAAAGGAAAATGATCCCCTTTGATACTCGACTGTTCAGTATTTAAAATATTTGGAGGGTTAAGGGGAATGCTAGGATGTGTTCAGAATAGCATAGCTTAGTTCCAAATTAGGTAATATGGGGGAACAGCATATGGGAACTCAATATATTCACTTCACATTAATGGAATAATAGAAGGGGAATTATAATTGGCCAAAACAAGCCCATGAGGTAATGATCATATGAACTTCATTCAATCCCCATTTGAGAAATTTTCTTCATCTTGGGGAACCCCTGCCAACCCTATAAAAGGGGGTGCCCGCTTAGGTGGGTTAAAGGACTTGGTGGTGAGTGGGGGAGTGCCTTCTAATAGTCACCCCAAGGTCCATCGGGTGGTCATAGTAATTCAACTGATCAATTTTTCAGTTATTGACTGTGCAGGTTGTAAAATTGGTTTCTCAATAACGTGTTTAACCCTGAATTGACCAGGATATTTTGCACTATTTCATCGACATTATCATTAACATTATTACAAAAATAATATTTAACAACTTTGGAAAATTGCAAATGGCTGACATTTCCCATTTTTGGCTATATTAGACCTAAAACATTCTTCTTTTTCAGCTGAGAGGCAAATGTCTGACACTGTATAGTGGTCCTTTATTGCACTATCAAACTTATTGGTATGTTTCTTGGTTTTGGAGGAATTTGCCTTCTGCAAAATTTTTGGGTTCCTGTGTTTCTGCTTTGCACCATCAATGGTTAACAAAATATTCAGGATGGAAATGAGTAGTAGAATCAGTTTTGATCAAGTTTTGGTTATTGCTCAGACAAATATGACTCACCCAACAAGTCCTCAGGATGGTTGGCCCAACATGATTGGTGAAAGGATTCATGAGCCGCTTCAGCTGTGAATGACTCTATGTCATCCTAGATCTAGGGGTGGGATCATGGAAGCGGCCATGACTGCTGCCTTGCCGCTTCTCTGTGGGCTTTCTTGGCCTTCTTGCACTCCTTTGGGACACAGGTTTGACCTGAATGTAACAATCCTGCGCGACCCATGGGAAGGTGGCGTCATGTCTATAGATGATTCGTAATGGGCGTCTGAACTGCCCATTGCATTGGGGAGGATTTCATTTTGAGTAATGCCTTTTTTGGCGGTGCAGGTGTGGGCCTTGTGGCCAAAAGCGTGACAAAAAGTGCATATAGGGGGCGCGCTATCTACTGTGACATGGAATGGGCAGGTTCCCTTCACATCGATGAGCACAACTGCACTGTGGGGGATTTGAGTCAGATCTTCCATAGTGATAGTGGATGGGGTGATCACAGCAATCACTTTCCCTGTGCACAGGTCCAGCATGAGCATTAAATGTTTCATTTTAAAGAGAAACCCCCATAGCTTTTGAGCCCTACCTTGAGGTGGAGCTCCAGCACTGTGTGCTTTATCATTGTGGGGAGAAAGTGAAAGTTACAAAAATTTTGTTTGACTTGGTTTACTGAGTGCGCTTCATCTCAACCCATTGGCCATATGCGAGGTCTACCACCACATGCACCTGTGCAGCTTCATCCGCTGCTTGTTTATTCTCAAAACCAAGATCCAACCAACTACAGGTTATTGTGGTGTATTGGGGTCAGCCTGATCCACACATTGACCTCATGAATACTGGTTCAAATTCACGTACAAATTCGGAGGTAAGATTGGGAAAATTGGACCAATTTAAAAATCTTTAGAAAAAGCAATCGTAGGTAAGGATATGGGGACCCACAAATGAGGACTGATCCAGCATATTGACTGACCAGTGTCCCATATTCTCCAAATGTCATTATGTGGGATATGGGACTTTCCCAAACCACATTTTGGATGTTTCTTGAGAGCCAAATTTAGGGGGTTTAGTGATACTTTAAACTATCAAAAATGCGTAAAAAATGAGGAAATGGTAACTGCAAATACAGTTTCATTTTCTCAAACAAGAAGATCAAAATAAAATCACATTACTTAATCTTAATTTTATGTAAAATCTATTTCAATTGGAAACAAGAACAATGAGCTCAGCAAGTGAACTAGGCCAAGCATTAGCCTCATTCGCAGCCTTAACATGTGGTCAGGCCATACTGCTTGCTTGTAGCATCGCTGGAACCTTGGTCCACAAATACGTCACAAATTCTGGAAATGGCGCATGGGTGAGAGAGTGGTTCTCAGCAGGATTATTAGTCATGTGGTCTGTGACATAGCTGGTGCCGCCCAACTTATTTGTCTCATATTGGCAAGAGCCCAAGCATTACATAAAACGAAACTCAAATACATTCCTAGTTGTTTTGTGGGGGCGCCAGGAAGGAGCGGTGGTTGCCAACAGAGAAGAATGGAATTGACATGTCTTGATCATGGTTATAGTGGGATTTTTGTTGGCATTTTTGCTTCATGGAATAGGACAATTGTGGGGGGTGTCCACTCAGCAAACTATAATGATCCAAGCAAAGCCTAAATCTACCACTGGCCAGGTGGCGTTAT
The DNA here is from genome assembly GCA_022478985.1 of Massospora cicadina. Lineage (NCBI taxonomy): Eukaryota > Fungi > Entomophthoromycota > Entomophthoromycetes > Entomophthorales > Entomophthoraceae > Massospora > Massospora cicadina. Next base: position 55,505 of record JAKSZP010014445.1, on the reverse strand, counting down.
CCATGGAGGCGCTGGATAAACTTCACCAGGTAATAGCGCGGGTCCGCTTCCAGGCGTGGTTGGCACAAGCAATAGGGGGATCCCCTCTTGTGCTCCAAATTGCCCAGGTGGTGGATGCCTTACCTCCAGAACTGGTGGGATGGTTCCAAGTACTCATTGAGGAACAGGAGAGCTTGCCTAGTATAATGGAGGAGTGCGTAGAGTTGGTTGACTGGGCAGCATGTCCAGACAAAGCCAAAGATAAGCCTGGTTGACATTATAATGGTCAGCCACAACCTTAGCTTGGTAGAAGAGTATGCGTGAGTCTTCCTTCCACTGGCAATAGTGGCACAGGTTATTGATTCCCAATCCTCACAAATGTTACACCAGGGGTTGCAACTGGAATTGCTGGCATCCTTGGAAGCAGCGAAGGTTCAAGCCACGCTGGGGGAGGAAGTAGCTTTAGCAATTCAAGTCGAGAAACAATTAACATTGGCATGGGACTGGTGGGAGGAGTCAATGTTTCCAGGGAAGGGACAGTCTCCAGTGAACAGCTGTTCCAGTCAAGGGGGTGGTACCCAGCCGTGAGAAACGTGGGAAATGTTCAAGGGGGAGGGCGCCCAAGCTTTATGCCGAGACCTCCATCATTCAATTCGCAAGTGAAAGAATCATCTAAAAACAAACGCCTACTTTGCTTTATTCTTGTCTGTCTATCCCCATAGAGATGTATGCGGATGGGGGAATGGAGAGGGCCATGGCCCTAATTGATACTAGTGCGGAAGAAAGTTATATTGAATTGGCACTAGCAGAGCGTTTGAAGTTGCAGGTGCGTGAAGGACCAATGATGGTTTTTGTCAATTCCACATAAAGGGCGCCATCATGGCGCGTAAGACCTTCAGTGAGAGTACAGCAAGACCCATTCAGGTTTTGGATGCAGTTTTGCATAATTGAGAACCTGACCCATCCTGTAGTTTTTGGGATGAGGTGGTGGCATAAGTTCAGACCACAGATTGATGTGCCTTCCAGTATTATAATCTTGTACCCAAGAAGGGGTCCACCGATGAGGTGGAGGTTGCTGGTAGGTGACCAGAAGTTAGTGGGGCCTCGAACTCTGAGGGCTATGCAGGAGGAGGGCTTACCTGCAGATTACCAATACTTTGTGGGGTCTTTGGTCCCAAAAGGGATTTACCGTTTTCCCTCACTGGGCCATGTGCATTTTCTTTTTGTATTAAAAAATGGTCAGAGATTCCCCACGGATGCCCAGTGTATCCACTGAATGAATGAGCCAAAGCTGCATTAGAGGAACAAGTACATTCCATGATGAGCTAAGGCTTGATCAAGCCATCAAAATCCGCCATGGTTTCTCCAGTGCTGCTAGTGCCCAAGGCAAGTGGCGAGTTATGGCCGTGCGTGGACTACTGGAGATTAAATGCAGACCCAAACTGGATCCTTACCCAATGCCGCTTATGGAAGATATTTTACCGATGGTCACAGGATGCAACATTTTTACCAAGCTAAATTTGGCCAATGCGTTCAGCCAGGTGCATTTGAGACTGGAGCATCAAAGGTACATGGCATTCAAGTGCCACCTTGGAATGTTTTAATACTGAGCAATGCCCTTTGGGCTGCGTAATGCCCCAGCAGTCTTTTTTTAGTACTAGATGCCCCAGCAGTCTTCCAATGTATGATCGACCAGGTACTCAGTCAATTGATTGGCCAGTGCTGTATCACTTATATGGATGACATCCTGGTGTTTTCCCGTTCCAAGGAGGCTCATTTATGTGATGTGCAAGAAGTCCTAAAGGTGTTAGCTGGGGCGGGGTTACAGTTGAGACCTTCGAAATGTGAGTTTAACTAAGCTTCAGTCAAGTTCCTGGTGAATGTGGTATTCGGAAAAGACCTAGGGATATGCCTGAATAAAATTCAGGTGGTATGCGCCTGGAAGGCACCAACGGATCAGATGGGTGTTTGAAGTTTTTGGAGACTATAAAAAATCTCTGGCGGTTCATCAAAGAACTATCAATGATGGCCTTGTCACTTATGCAATTAACGTGGAATGTACTGTTCATATGGGGGAGGAAGAGGAGCGGGCATTCAATTTATTAAAAGAAAAGCTCATCTTGGAGCCAGTCCTTGCCCACCCCAATACAAGAAAACCTTACATGGTCGAAATGGATGCATCAAATTTCACCATAGGAGCGGTACTCCTACAGAAGGGGGAAGATGGGTTAGAACACCCAGTGTGTTATTTCAACTGGAAAATGATTCCAACAGAAATAAATTAACCAATATATGACAAGGAGTTTCTGGTGGTGGTCGCAGCGCTGCAGGAGTGGCAGCCCCACTTGTTGTATGCTCATCACCCTTTTGTGGTCCGTACTGATCATTGGGCACTGGAATACTACCTAGAGCCAAGAAATCTGAGTCAGCGCTAAGCTTAATGCACATGGAGCTAGCCCAGTTTGACTTTTAAGTAGAATACTGTCTGAAAGTGATTAACACTATAGTGGATTGGCTGAGTTGGGATGCGGGGCTGACGTATGAGAAGTCCAATTTATAAAAATACAACATGGCGACCATGTCCTGGGAAGACCAATTCACAATGATGGTAAGTGAAGAGGATGAGTTGGAAATGGAGATCCGAAGTAAGCAGAGGAGGAAGCTATTCAGAAAATAATTATGGGAGGAAACAGCTTAGGGTTAGCAGCATAGCCATCATTGGACATCTGGAAAGAAAAATGGAGTTCTATGTCATGACTCATGGATATGGGTGCCAAAACCATCGCTGCAGCAGGAAGTGCTGCAGGCATCGCATGACCATCTGTTGGCAGGACGTCCAGGGGTGGCGAAGATGATTGACCTAGTAAGGCATAAATATTCATTGGCCTGCCTGCAAAAGGACATACAAAATATGTAGAGGAATGCTTGAGTTTGTGTATGTTAGAAGCCTTCACAAAAGCAGCTGGTGGTAAGTTAGTTCTGCTCCAAAATCCGAGTCAGCTGTGGGGTCAGTTAGTGTGAATTTTATCATAGGATTACCTAAGAGCCAGGGAAGGATACAATAAGGGGTGGTCTAAAGGTTAATGAAATATGTCAAATTTTTCCCGTGTACTTCAAAATTCTCAGCCAACAACACTGCAAAGATTTTTCATTGATGAGAATTTTTCCATCATGGCTTACCGGCGGAAACCATCTCAGAATGTGGTCCACAATTCACATCAAAATTCTGGTCAAGCCTGCTCAGTAATTTGAGGATCCGCCTGTGTAGGGCTTCAGCTTACCATCCTCAATCCAACGGCCAAATGGAAATAGTAAACCAAATATTGGAGCAATACCTCTGATGTTATATTTCAGATTGGCAGGATGATTGGGTCTCTTGGATCAGACTCGCTCAGTTTACTTATAATAACCATCACCAATTGTTGATAAGGATGTCTCTGTTCTATGCTAATCATGGAAAAAATCCAACGCTGGGTGGAGGATCAAACAGCGGGGTATGTCAGGGGGTGGATGAATTATCCCAAAGAATGACTGAAATTGTAAAAAGATTGCAGAATAACCTGGAGCGCGCCACAGCATGACAAAAATAATATGCGGATTGATGGAGAGTGCCAGACCCATCATTTGCTCCAGGGAAGTGGATAATAGTGGTGGCAGAAAATTATGCGGTACCAGTGAAAAGCCAGAAACTTGGACTGAAGTTTTTCAGGCCCATATAGGGTGATCTGGGTTGTTAACAAGGTGGCGTCTGAATTAGACCTCTTGGAAGGGTCAAAGGCCCATCCAGTGATTCACAGTTCTCAACTCCGAGAATTTTGAGGGCGAGGACCAGAGGGACCTGGGCCACTGGATCCATGGGAGGAGTACAACCAAGAGTACAAGGTTGAGCAGATTTTGAGGGAGCGCAGGGTCAGGGGTTACCAGCAGTTCCTGGTGAAATGGAAGGGATATCCAATGGAAGAAGCAACCTGGTAAACTCCAGTAGACTGCGAGTTATGCCCCAAGAAGATCTGAGAGTTTCTGGATTTTCATGGGGGTGATGTGACGGATCAGGGTCAGCCTGATCCGCAAATTAACCTCATGAAACTTGTTCAAATTCGCATAGAAATTTGGAGGTAAAATTGGACCAATTTAAAAATCTTTAGAAAAAGCAATCGTAGGTAAGGATATGGGGACCCACAAATGAGGACTGATCCAGCATATTGACTGACCAGTGTCCCAAATTCTCCAAATGTCATTATGTGGGATATGGGACTTTCCCAAACCACATTTTGGATGTTTCTTGAGAGCCAAATTTAGGGGGTTTAGTGATACTTTAAACTATCAAAAATGCGTAAAAAATGAGGAAATGGTAACTGCAAATACAGTTTCATATTCTCAAACAAGAAGATCAAAATAAAATCACATTACTTAATCTTAATTTTATGTAAAATCTATTTCAATTGGAAACAAGAACAATGAGCTCAGCAAGTGAACTAGGCCAAGCATTAGCCTCATTTGCAACCTTAAATGGGGTCAGGCCATGCTGCTTGCTTGTAGCATCGCTGGAACCTTGGTCTGCAAATACATCGCGAATTCTGGAAATGGCGCATGGGTGAGAGGGTGGTTTCCAGCAGGATTAGCAGTCATGTGGTTGGTGACATGGCTGGAGCTGCCCAACTTGTTTCTCTCATATTAGCAAGAGCCCATGCATTACAGTTATGTAGTGTGGCGCTGCATAAACTTCTTTCAAGAAATGATTGTTCACATCTCCACAGAACTTTTTCCAAAGCGCCGTTTGATAAATATTCAGGAAAACTCAAACTTCATGCTCACTGACAACACGGGCTGGGAATGTGGAGTATCAATGAATTGGTTACACTTCGATTGCCAGGCTAAAATCTCTGGGAAAATACTAACCTCTGGTTTTTATTTTTATTTATGCCATTGGTGTCACCAGTGTATTTACAAACTTTGGATGGTTCAGAGCCCTATCCTGTGCCCTTTACTTTGATATCCCAACTGCTACCAGACATTGTATGAACACTAATCTCCCCAAAGAGATTATCAACTTACCTAGTCTTGAATCAAATTTGTAGCAATTAGTGATTGCAATGAGAGAGAAACAGCTTTACAATATCTATATGTTAATTCAATTAATCCTTTCCAAAAAAGATGAATCATCTCATAGTATTAATTTACTATATATTTTTAGTCAGAAATTATACCAAATACTGAGTGATTATGAATAAAATATTAGCCTCACTGCTCCACTGGCACAAACCCCGGATATATATTTACCATGAAATATAGCTTACCCCTGCAGCTAAGTGGGCTTAAATCACTTATTTAATCATTGACCACCTTACCACAGCACTTGTGTAAACTTATCAAAATAGTTTTAATTATCCTCACCTATTCATCATTGTTAATTTTGATAGGCCATTTTGTACTATTTTTAATTAACTCAAAGTCAAAAGTGATAGTTTCTCATTCTTCTCAAATTATTATTCAACTGACTTAAAATTTCTAAGCGCTGCTCAGTTATCAAATATTAGAACCAATGAGAACCAAGGGATTAAATTTATAATAAACGAACTGTCATTTGGAATTAAGATCTTATTCTATATTAGCATTAAGTCTACCACCATCAATAACAAGACTACCTGTTAGCTTCAAAGATACTATACTAAGGATCTGCAGTATATCTTTTAATAACAAAACATGTTCTGAGGATAAATTTTTTTAGTACTAGATGGTCCCAACCCGAGGGGGATTCATTAATGTTTATTAAATTATTCCTGGGCTCCTAAGAGCCTGAGGTGAGGGAAGGGCAGGGAGGAGGAATCGAGAAATGGAGGGGGGTGTTTGCACGCCAGAGCCGTGATGCAGTGACAATTGAGCGGGGGAGGGTTGGCGACATAGTGCAGACCTTCAGGGCCATCTAATAGTGTACCTGAAAGTGGGTGATCATGTGTTGAATGGTCCACACCTGCTGGTCAAAGGCAGCACAAAGGAAGGAGTTATGGATGGTCCAGATGGCTGTGGCATAGGTGAGGACACGGAGGGGTTGGTGGCAGCCAGGCAACGTCTGCTCAAACATGAGGTCTTGCACAGGGTGTCCAGACCAGGGCTGAGCATGGAGGAGCGCGCAGGCCTTTGACCAAAATGCGGTGAAACCTGGACAGGTGAAAAAACGATGGAGGTGGGAGTCAATAGGCTCTGCACAGCGGGGGCAGCTTCAGTGCTGGAAGGTAGGGCCAGTCCGGTCCCCTGTCCTGTATGAACAGTGGAGCACCCTCCATAAGGTGTTGAACACCTTTGCTGACAGGATGGGGTGATAGATGTCCTTCCACAATTCCTTAAGGTCAAATCTCACGGAGGGAGGGAGGAGCTCAAGGAGTCTTGGGCGGATGGGAGGACGATCTTGGGGGTTGAGGCGAATTGTGACAACTTGTCCATTGTGCACAATTGCATGGCGATGGGGGCTGAGGCCAGGGCCTTCCCTTCTGTATGGGAAGGCATGGTGGATCCGCGCGCCTACTCGTTTCAGGGCAAGGAGAGCCTGGCTACAGTAGGGGGATGAGGATGGTTCCAGGCGATGGCCTGGGTGGTTTGTGATCCACTCCCCTAATGAGGTCAGAGATGCTCTAGGAAGACCCAGAGCTGCTGACACTGACTGGCGGAGGGCGGGCGCCCATTGGGGCATGGGGTCGCGTCCCAGCAGACAATCGGCCTTAGGAACATTAGGAAGATTGTGGTGGCGTGGGATCGCGTGTCCAGAAGCCCTAGGCCCCCTTCATTGCAGGGTCGGGCAATGGTTGAGAGGGCCATTGGTGGATGGTTTGAGCCCCAGATCCAACAGCGGAGGAGTACATTGAGCCGCGTATAAAAGGCATCTGTGAATGGGCAGACGTGCGCTTGGAACCAGACTTTGGAGAGGAGGAACACATTGGCCATCAGAGCTTGACCCTGTGGGGTGATGTGCCGCCGGTTCCAGCTGGCAATCCTGGAGTTAACTGCTGCGAGGAGCCTTTCCTCATTGTCTTTTAGCGCAACTCCTTGTTGGTTGGTGAGAACGCCCAGGTGACGGAAGGTACCGCGCACAGGTTCAATACCAAATGGTGGGGGAAGGTGGAGGAGCCGACCTGTACAACTGTTGTCTTGGAGGTGTTGACCATGGCGTTGGACGCCTTGGTGTACAGTTCAATGGTCACAGCAGCGAGGGCAACATCCCCAGGGCAGCCAAATGCAATGGCGGTGTCATCTGCAAATGCCATGGTGCGGGTGGGGGCTTTACCTGGGACCAGAATCCCTGTTAGCTTGTCCTGTAAGGAGGCCAAGAGGGGGTTGAGGGTGATGTTAAAAAGGATAGGGATCAGGGGGTCCCCTTGCCGGAGATCCTGGCCAACTGGTACTGCCACTGTAAAACCCATTGGCGCCAGGAATCTGGTGTGGAGCTGGTCATAGAGCGCTGATATCCAGCGCCTAGCTGCGGGGGGAGATGGAAGCAGGCCAGGGAAGCATCAATATACTTCCAGGCCACCCGATCATATGCTTTCTCCATATCCAGGAGAGCCACAAAGCCATTCACCTTACGAGAGTTAGCAGTCAAAGTCATGTGAAGGTCATTATAGTTGTCCCATAACGACCTCCCCGGAATAAAACCGTGCTGGGATGGGGAGAGGCGAGGTGACACCCATTTGGTGATGCGGTTGGCCAGAAGCTTCATGAAGAGCTTGTGGTCTGTGTTGATCAACGCTATGGGGCACCAGTTCGCCAGGTTTTCACGGTCTGAATTCTTGTGAATGAGGGTCGTGATTGAGCCTCTGCAGTCGGGGAGGACCTCGCCATTCACCAAGAGTGCAGCTAAGAGGTCGTGGAGGGTTCTGGCTATCACCGCAGGCTCCAGAAGGTACACCTCGAAGGGTATTCCGTCTGGGCCTGAGGATTTAAGCCGTGGGGATTTCAGAAGGGTTTCATCACCTCATGGATGGAAATAGGCACCAGTAGAGCCTCATCAACCCGTGGGTCAATGGGCGGCTCTGGAGCCCGCCACAGGAAGTCTTGGATGTCCGACGGGTCCACCCGGGTGGCAAGGTAGAGGTTGGAGTAGAAGCGGTGTAGTTCCTGCGTGATTTCCTCCTTATCCGAAGTGGTTGTAGTGCCAATCTTCAGTGCAGTAATATCCTGCGCTGTTGACCGGGCTAACTGTTTCTCAATAAAGAAGCGGGTGGGGAGTTCCCATTGAGCATAGTAACGAGATGTTGTAAAGTTTGCTGCCCATTCTTCCTGCAGTGTGAGCTCCAAGCGAAGTGCTTCCTGTGCCGCTTCCCAGCCTTCCAACCAACTGGGAGAGGGCGAAGGCTGGCAGTTTCGCTCCAGATGTCTGATTCTGGCTTCCACCCTTTTGACTCTAGCGCGAGCTGCGGTCATCTGGGCTTTGGCACAGTTGTAAGCAACGCGGGTGATGCCCTCCTTGGTCACCGCCCATCTAGCCTTGTGGTCAAGCAGGTGGGGTGGGGGGAGGTGAGAGTCTCACGGATGGTCATAGACAGCTTCTCCTTAGTGAAGGGGTTGTTGAGAAGAGCTGGAGCAACCCTAGGCCAGAACCTATGCGACAGTCTAAGCGTGGTGGTGGGGACAACGGTGAGTGACATGTGATCACTCAGATGGTTTTCACGAGAGATGGGAGAGGAGACGCGGCCAATTAGCAGGGGGCCAATCAGTGCCATATCTATGCGTGACGCTGACTGGAAAGCTCCTCCATCATACTGGATCCTAGTCATGCAACCTAGGCCAGACGCGGAGGGTGGAAGCGCATCCATAAAGCCACTCAGGCGAAGGAAATCCTGGAGGCGATTTGATCAAGGGCGTTCCTTTGCTGCAGGGGGTAAGAGTCACGGACGCGACTTTTAGTTGTGTTAAAATCACCCAAGAGGACTGTATTCCGTGGAAGATTGAGTTAGACGAGCTCTTCCAAGAGCCAGTTTTGCTCATGACCTGCATTAGGCGGGTGATTGCTTGCAGCGAAGAAGGAGAAGTCAGGAGTGGTGAGTTTGGCCAGTATGAGGCGGCCACCTAGATATTGTGAAAAAGAATGGGTTTTAATCCGGGGATCTAAAACAATAAGGGCGGCATGGTTTGTCCAGAAGGAGTTGCCTTCAAACTGTTCATTCCATGCAGATTGTTCGTGGGGGAGGATATGGGGCTCCTGGACAGCAGCGATGTAAATTTGTGCTGACCTGAAGTTGCGGAGGAGGCGGGCTCTCCGCTTAAAGTCCTGCAACCCATTTGCGTTGATGGATTGCAGGGCCAGGGTGCTGCCGTGGGGACTCATAGCTGTTCTCCTCCATGTTCTGGGGGGTTGCCAGCGCTTAAACCTGCTGCTGTGAGGCGGCTAGTTTTGAGTCCTTTAGCTTGACTATTAGCTGCAATCTGTGAGGAGCGTCGAGGGTTCTGAGGGGAAGGAGAGGGTGGGGGGCGGAGGACCCAGTAAGCCAGCCTAGGATGCTGCCCCGCTCAGTTTCAGGGGAAGGACCTGAGGGTGCTCAACGGCGACCTCCGCGGTGTCCCCATTTGATGAGTCTGAGTCCATATTCACTTCCTCCAACTCTGCAAAGGAGCCGCGCGAAATGGACTGTGGGGCTGGGGTAGAACTCTTTGAGGTGGCACTTCTACCGCAGGCCGCGGGTTGCCAGTCCATGCTGGTGGGATAGCTCCATTGAGAGCTGAGGGTTGATGCGATAAATCTCTGGTGGAGGTTGGTGGGGGTACCGCGGAGCCCTGAGTGGGGGTGGCTGACGAGGGGCACCCTGTGGGAGATGCCTTGCGCTTGGTGAGAGAGGGAGTTGACTCTGGGAGATTGGAGGGGGTGCCCACTGGAAGGGGGGCATGAGCGCGAAGGTATCCCATACCAATAGTGGGGTTAGCTGTTTCAACTGCTAGGCGTAAGGCCTCAGGGGACAGGTCTTGAACGGGAACCCATTGTGTGGGTTGTGGAATTGCTGCTGCAGCCACGTGGGATCGTTTTTGGCCTGGCTTAGGCCCCTGGGTGGTGGCTAAGAGGGCTTGTTTTCGAGCTGTGCAGCCACTATACAAGTGTCCAAGGGCGTTACACCATGAACACCGGGGGCGCGCCTGATCAGGGTCGACAAAAAAGATCTCAGGGCATGCCCCAACTACTGCCACATGAGGAATATCCTCAATGTTGCGGGATACAGTGGGGTGGGAATGAATGACGCCCTAGCAGTGTGAGCTCTTTGAGTGGGAGCATAGTAAGAGGGGATGCTAAAGCCCACTGAAAGAACAGACCCAAACTCCATTAAACCATGATGGAGCGCCAGTTTAAGAGACTCAGGATCAACAGTCGTTGGTAGGTTGGAAAAAGTAGTCAATGAAATTTTCTCCAGGTGAGAGCGTGTGCGGGAGATGTGAAGAGATCCATGCGGAATAATAACCTGGAGGGTGGCAGCATGGTCAGCAAGGGCAGCTTCAGTGAAGCCCACATCGATGTAGTGGCCATCCACTGATTCATGGATGGTGGTGTTAATTGGGAATGTCTCCGCAATCGCTGCAAAGTATGAGAAGTAATCCTTCATATAGAATTCAACAGGGTTATGCCCATAATAAAGGCGAATCGCGTGGGAGAGGGTTGAGCGAGGTAGAGCTTTTTGCACTCTAGTTTCAGCACATTTCTTCTTAACATCAGAAATAAATGCCACTTCACGGGGATCAGCTTTGGGTAGCGTTGGTGCCAGAGGTTTATACCACGCCCCAGTGGCTCCTTTGGTACGTTTGTGTTTGCTTTGGGCTGCAATCGTGGGTTGAATGTGAGCTGGTGGTTTGGACAAGTTTGAGGAGTTCCCCTGTTGCTGGAATATTCCAGCAGTTGCTGGCGTCATATTGAATTGAGGGGCGGATTGTTGGGCCTCGCTAAGTTTGGGGAGGCCCATCCAGATTGGAATTAACTCCAGCCAATTGAGAAAAGGGCGATGTTTCATCACCATCCCAATCTATTTGGGTAAATTCAGCCCGAGTATTTGCTGTGATTTTTTCAGCAAAACTCTCTAGCTGATTGGTGAATTGGTCGTTTTCAGCATATTGAGATAAAGTTCCGACTTGAGAAGTGCCAATTATGGAGTTTAAATGGGACGGGTGAGATTGGAACTGGTGTGAAGTTCCAAAATCCGAACCATTTGAATCCTTATTGGTAAGAGTAGATTATCCCAATTTGGTGCTTAGTGAACCAGAATGAGCGGCTAATCCAACCTTACATCTGAGGGTTTGGGGGTCAGGTAGCTGGGTATCGCCCCTCATGGAGGGGGCCAGAAACACGGCGTCAGCAATAATAGATGGGGCTGAATTAGCTGACACAATGGGGGAATTGAATGCCTGGATGGGCTGAGTTGCATTCAACTGAGCAGACGCCATTAAAACAGCGTGGGTGATGGTCTCCTTGGTTGGAGGGGGCCCATCGGGTTGGTGGGAGGTAGCGCACGTGGAGCTGTTGGGCGTGCAGATTGCAGAAGTGCGATCAGGTGAACTGCGCTATTTAAAGTAGCTCCAGGTTGGGGGGTGGTGCCTGCTTTCACGGCCGCTGCTTGAGAGTGAGTGATTCTGGTTGACCCTGAGATGGGTAACCGGGGGTTGTATTGTTTGGGGTGGTGCTAGCTCATTTGGCCGAGCCCGCGGGTTCTTTTGTGGGGTTTCCCGCCATATTTGCTAATAGTTTTCGTAAATCTCTTTAGTGGAGCTTAATTTCAAGGATGAATTGATTTTTGAAAAGTAATGCTTAGTAGAAAGAGGTTTTTTTTACGTTTTGAGGATACAGATTATTTCTTTTCACATGTTCACTAACCAAATATAGTATCTTTTTTTATTAAATTTTATAAAAATTTTGGGAAGTCTTACTATGGTACGGAAACTTCCAATAAACACCAGCTACAAAACACCAAGAAACATAGGGGCACTCCAGAGGAGCTGAAGCTACCTCCTGTTGCCAGAAGGACTGCCAGTGGAAATAAGAGAGGAAGTGTCAGGGGAGGCCTGGGCCAAAACTGAACATGAATGAAGGAAAGGGTCTGATAAGAGGAAACAGATGGGGAACCAGGATGATACCAGCTGGCTTTGGCGGGATGGCAGATTGATAAAAACCAAACTTATAAGTGATCTGTGAGGTGGTAGTGGAAGCAACGTAATGCTTCACGGAGGGTTGGGGAGTGCCAGACAGTGCGTCAAGGACTATAATGTGGATCGTCCATAGTGCTATTACATCAATTATGGCGCGGTGAGAAGGGTGGATAGGGGATGTCACAGAAAAGGCTAAGATGTTCTCAGCCAGGCTGAAACTCTGTACATGGTCCTGGTAAAGAAAACGCATAACATGCCGCCAGATCTCCTGTAATGGCGGGCAACCTTCCAAGCGATTGACTAATGAATCTATTGACTGCACACAATGTATGAAAATTGAGAGGCATTGGACTGCTCAGTAGTCTGATACACCTTTCTCAGGCATCTCCACTTATGGGCACGATCTGGTGTTATAACAGAAGATGGTGTTGTACCGCCAAATTTCCTTCTGGGTCTAGAGTATCATTCTTTATTGCGTATTAAAGAACACATAAAATTAAAATCTGTACTGCTGCATTGAACACAAAATTCTGATACTCACTACCTGGGGAACATATGCAACCCTGAGCACCAAACTAATAATTTACTCTAACCTGAGCCTCTTTACCACAGGCCTCAGCAACATGTTCACATTAGATTATGGACAAAGGTGACTTACCTTAGACTGATATACATTGGTTCAGATAAAAAACATATGGAAGCCCCTCTTATGGAGCTAACCCAACCATCCTGGTATAATCGCAAGCTGTAACCTTGATGTCCAATGTCTCCCACACAAATAAAAGAGGTATCAAAGAGGTTACTTTATGTTTACACCTTATTGTCACTGACAATGTAAGACCAATTGGGAATGCTTTGCAAGTATAAGTTCCAGGTCTATTAGTATGAGAACTATCATATTTTCCATGGAATGGCCATCAATCATATACTCAAGAAACTCGCCATGCAGGAGAAGATGGTAGAACTCATTAAATGTATGTTCATCATTCAAATTGCCAAGCACAACGTATAATAGCCCATCAGCATATAGATATTGATGGTCCAGCTGCATTCTTAAAAGCGCAACAATGAGATATTTCCCTTTTGAATGGACATATGGACAACATCTTTTGTGACATTTAAAATGTCATTAAGTACAATTACACAACAGATCTATGCAACCATTAGGAGATGGAATAGATGGAAGACCAGATAAATAACTTTTAAACATTTTTAGTGAAATGATGGATAACCAAGGGGTACCTCTCAATGGGTCATGGACATTACCTACCACTGTAATCATGTGTCAGAATAACTTCAAGTTGAAGTGCCGTGGCACACTCATCTCTTCTGCTAAGCATCACTTTTTGAAAATCGATTCAGCCTGAAATTTAGCTCCACTAAAGATCTACGAAACTATTAGCAAATATGGCGGGAAACCCCACAAAAGAACCCGCAGGCTATGCCAAACGAGCCAGCACCACCCCAAACGAAGCAACCCTCGGTTACCCACCTCAGGGTCAACCAGAATCACCCACTCTCAAGCAGCAGCCATGAAAGCAGGCACCACCCCACAACCTGGAGCTACTTCAACTAGCGCCAGTTCACCTGATCGCACTTCTGCAACCTGCACGCCCAACAGCTCCACGTGCGCTACCTCCCACCAACCCGATGGGCCCCCTCCAACCAAGGAGACCATCACCCACGCTGTTTTAATGGCGTCTGCTCAGTTGAATGCAACTCAGCCCATCCAGGCATTCAATTCCCCCATTGTGTCAGCTAATTCAGCCCCATCTATTATTGCTGACGCCGTGTTTCTGGCCCCCTCCATGAGGGGCGATACCCAGCTACCTGACCCCCAAACCCTCAGATGTAAGGTTGGATTAGCCGCTCATTCTGGTTCACTAAGCACCAAATTGGGATAATCTACTCTTACCAATAAGGATTCAAATGGTTCGGATTTTGGAACTTCACACCAGTTCCAATCTCACCCGTCCCATTTAAACTCCATAATTGGCACTTCTCAAGTCGGAACTTTATCTCAATATGCTGAAAACGACCAATTCACCAATCAGCTAGAGAGTTTTGCTGAAAAAATCACAGCAAATACTCGGGCTGAATTTACCCAAATAGATTGGGATGGTGATGAAACATCGCCCTTTTCTCAATTGGCTGGAGTTAATTCCAATCTGGATGGGCCTCCCCAAACTTAGCGAGGCCCAACAATCCGCCCCTCAATTCAATATGACGCCAGCAACTGCTGGAATATTCCAGCAACAGGGGAACTCCTCAAACTTGTCCAAACCACCAGCTCACATTCAACCCACGATTGCAGCCCAAAGCAAACACAAACGTACCAAAGGAGCCACTGGGGCGTGGTATAAACCTCTGGCACCAACGCTACCCAAAGCTGATCCCCGTGAAGTGGCATTTATTTCTGATGTTAAGAAGAAATGTGCTGAAACTAGAGTGCAAAAAGCTCTACCTCGCTCAACCCTCTCCCACGCGATTCGCCTTTATTATGGGCATAACCCTGTTGAATTCTATATGAAGGATTACTTCTCATACTTTGCAGCGATTGCGGAGACATTCCCAATTAACACCACCATCCATGAATCAGTGGATGGCCACTACATCGATGTGGGCTTCACTGAAGCTGCCCTTGCTGACCATGCTGCCACCCTCCAGGTTATTATTCCGCATGGATCTCTTCACATCTCCCGCACACGCTCTCACCTGGAGAAAATTTCATTGACTACTTTTTCCAACCTACCAACGACTGTTGATCCTGAGTCTCTTAAACTGGCGCTCCATCATGGTTTAATGGAGTTTGGGTCTGTTCTTTCAGTGGGCTTTAGCATCCCCTCTTACTATGCTCCCACTCAAAGAGCTCACACTGCTAGGGCGTCATTCATTCCCACCCCACTGTATCCCGCAACATTGAGGATATTCCTCATGTGGCAGTAGTTGGGGCATGCCCTGAGATCTTTTTTGTCGACCCTGATCAGGCGCGCCCCCGGTGTTCATGGTGTAACGCCCTTGGACACTTGTATAGTGGCTGCACAGCTCGAAAACAAGCCCTCTTAGCCACCACCCAGGGGCCTAAGCCAGGCCAAAAACGATCCCACGTGGCTGCAGCAGCAATTCCACAACCCACACAATGGGTTCCCGTTCAAGACCTGTCCCCTGAGGCCTTACGCCTAGCAGTTGAAACAGCTAACCCCACTATTGGTATGGGATACCTTCGCGCTCATGCCCCCCTTCCAGTGGGCACCCCCTCCAATCTCCCAGAGTCAACTCCCTCTCTCACCAAGCGCAAGGCATCTCCCACAGGGTGCCCCTCGTCAGCCACCCCCACTCAGGGCTCCGCGGTACCCCCACCAACCTCCACCAGAGATTTATCGCATCAACCCTCAGCTCTCAATGGAGCTATCCCACCAGCATGGACTGGCAACCCGCGGCCTGCGGTAGAAGTGCCACCTCAAAGAGTTCTACCCCAGCCCCACAGTCCATTTCGCGCGGCTCCTTTGCAGAGTTGGAGGAAGTGAATATGGACTCAGACTCATCAAATGGGGACACCGCGGAGGTCGCCGTTGAGCACCCTCAGGTCCTTCCCCTGAAACTGAGCGGGGCAGCATCCTAGGCTGGCTTACTGGGTCCTCCGCCCCCCACCCTCTCCTTCCCCTCAGAACCCTCGACGCTCCTCACAGATTGCAGCTAATAGTCAAGCTAAAGGACTCAAAACTAGCCGCCTCACAGCAGCAGGTTTAAGCGCTGGCAACCCCCAGAACATGGAGGAGAACAGCTATGAGTCCCCACGGCAGCACCCTGGCCCTGCAATCCATCAACGCAAATGGGTTGCAGGACTTTAAGCGGAGAGCCCGCCTCCTCCGCAACTTCAGGTCAGCACAAATTTACATCGCTGCTGTCCAGGAGCCCCATATCCTCCCCCACGAACAATCTGCATGGAATGAACAGTTTGAAGGCAACTCCTTCTGGACAAACCATGCCGCCCTTATTGTTTTAGATCCCCGGATTAAAACCCATTCTTTTTCACAATATCTAGGTGGCCGCCTCATACTGGCCAAACTCACCACTCCTGACTTCTCCTTCTTCGCTGCAAGCAATCACCCGCCTAATGCAGGTCATGAGCAAAACTGGCTCTTGGAAGAGCTCGTCTAACTCAATCTTCCACGGAATACAGTCCTCTTGGGTGATTTTAACACAACTAAAAGTCGCGTCCGTGACTCTTACCCCCTGCAGCAAAGGAACGCCCTTGATCAAATCGCCTCCAGGATTTCCTTCGCCTGAGTGGCTTTATGGATGCGCTTCCACCCTCCGCGTCTGGCCTAGGTTGCATGACTAGGATCCAGTATGATGGAGGAGCTTTCCAGTCAGCGTCACGCATAGATATGGCACTGATTGGCCCCCTGCTAATTGGCCGCGTCTCCTCTCCCATCTCTCGTGAAAACCATCTGAGTGATCACATGTCACTCACCGTTGTCCCCACCACCACGCTTAGACTGTCGCATAGGTTCTGGCCTAGGGTTGCTCCAGCTCTTCTCAACAACCCCTTCACTAAGGAGAAGCTGTCTATGACCATCCGTGAGACTCTCACCTCCCCCCACCCCACCTGCTTGACCACAAGGCTAGATGGGCGGTGACCAAGGAGGGCATCACCCGCGTTGCTTACAACTGTGCCAAAGCCCAGATGACCGCAGCTCGCGCTAGAGTCAAAAGGGTGGAAGCCAGAATCAGACATCTGGAGCGAAACTGCCAGCCTTCGCCCTCTCCCAGTTGGTTGGAAGGCTGGGAAGCGGCACAGGAAGCACTTCGCTTGGAGCTCACACTGCAGGAAGAATGGGCAGCAAACTTTACAACATCTCGTTACTATGCTCAATGGGAACTCCCCACCCGCTTCTTTATTGAGAAACAGTTAGCCCGGTCAACAGCGCAGGATATTACTGCACTGAAGATTGGCACTACAACCACTTCGGATAAGGAGGAAATCACGCAGGAACTACACCGCTTCTACTCCAACCTCTACCTTGCCACCCGGGTGGACCCGTCGGACATCCAAGACTTCCTGTGGCGGGCTCCAGAGCCGCCCATTGACCCACGGGTTGATGAGGCTCTACTGGTGCCTATTTCCATCCATGAGGTGATGAAACCCTTCTGAAATCCCCACGGCTTAAATCCTCAGGCCCAGACGGAATACCCTTCGAGGTGTACCTTCTGGAGCCTGCGGTGATAGCCAGAACCCTCCACGACCTCTTAGCTGCACTCTTGGTGAATGGCGAGGTCCTCCCCGACTGCAGAGGCTCAATCACGACCCTCATTCACAAGAATTCAGACCGTGAAAACCTGGCGAACTGGTGCCCCATAGCGTTGATCAACACAGACCACAAGCTCTTCATGAAGCTTCTGGCCAACCGCATCACCAAATGGGTGTCACCTCGCCTCTCCCCATCCCAGCACGGTTTTATTCCGGGGAGGTCGTTATGGGACAACTATAATGACCTTCACATGACTTTGACTGCTAACTCTCGTAAGGTGAATGGCTTTGTGGCTCTCCTGGATATGGAGAAAGCATATGATCGGGTGGCCTGGAAGTATATTGATGCTTCCCTGGCCTGCTTCCATCTCCCCCGCAGCTAGGCGCTGGATATCAGCGCTCTATGACCAGCTCCACACCAGATTCCTGGCGCCAATGGGTTTTACAGTGGCAGTACCAGTTGGCCAGGATCTCCGGCAAGGGGACCCCCTGATCCCTATCCTTTTTAACATCACCCTCAACCCCCTCTTGGCCTCCTTACAGGACAAGCTAACAGGGATTCTGGTCCCAGGTAAAGCCCCCACCCGCACCATGGCATTTGCAGATGACACCGCCATTGCATTTGGCTGCCCTGGGGATGTTGCCCTCGCTGCTGTGACCATTGAACTGTACACCAAGGCGTCCAACGCCATGGTCAACACCTCCAAGACAACAGTTGTACAGGTCGGCTCCTCCACCTTCCCCCACCATTTGGTATTGAACCTGTGCGCGGTACCTTCCGTCACCTGGGCGTTCTCACCAACCAACAAGGAGTTGCGCTAAAAGACAATGAGGAAAGGCTCCTCGCAGCAGTTAACTCCAGGATTGCCAGCTGGAACCGGCGGCACATCACCCCACAGGGTCAAGCTCTGATGGCCAATGTGTTCCTCCTCTCCAAAGTCTGGTTCCAAGCGCACGTCTGCCCATTCACAGATGCCTTTTATACGCGGCTCAATGTACTCCTCCGCTGTTGGATCTGGGGCTCAAACCATCCACCAATGGCCCTCTCAACCATTGCCCGACCCTGCAATGAAGGGGGCCTAGGGCTTCTGGACACGCGATCCCACGCCACCACAATCTTCCTAATGTTCCTAAGGCCGATTGTCTGCTGGGACGCGACCCCATGCCCCAATGGGCGCCCGCCCTCCGCCAGTCAGTGTCAGCAGCTCTGGGTCTTCCTAGAGCATCTCTGACCTCATTAGGGAGTGGATCACAAACCACCCAGGCCATCGCCTGGAACCATCCTCATCCCCCTACTGTAGCCAGGCTCTCCTTGCCCTGAAACGAGTAGGCGCGCGGATCCACCATGCCTTCCCATACAGAAGGGAAGGCCCTGGCCTCAGCCCCCATCGCCATGCAATTGTGCACAATGGACAAGTTGTCACAATTCGCCTCAACCCCCAAGATCGTCCTCCCATCCGCCCAAGACTCCTTGAGCTCCTCCCTCCCTCCGTGAGATTTGACCTTAAGGAATTGTGGAAGGACATCTATCACCCCATCCTGTCAGCAAAGGTGTTCAACACCTTATGGAGGGTGCTCCACTGTTCATACAGGACAGGGGACCGGACTGGCCCTACCTTCCAGCACTGAAGCTGCCCCCGCTGTGCAGAGCCTATTGACTCCCACCTCCATCGTTTTTTCACCTGTCCAGGTTTCACCGCATTTTGGTCAAAGGCCTGCGCGCTCCTCCATGCTCAGCCCTGGTCTGGACACCCTGTGCAAGACCTCATGTTTGAGCAGACGTTGCCTGGCTGCCACCAACCCCTCCGTGTCCTCACCTATGCCACAGCCATCTGGACCATCCATAACTCCTTCCTTTGTGCTGCCTTTGACCAGCAGTTGTGGACCATTCAACACATGATCACCCACTTTCAGGTACACTATTAGATGGCCCTGAAGGTCTGCACTATGTTGCCAACCCTCCCCCGCTCAATTGTCACTGCATCACGGCTCTGGCGTGCAAACCCCCCTCCATTTCTCGATTCCTCCTCCCTGCTCTTCCCTCACTCAGGCTCTTAGGAGCCCAGGAATAATTTAATAAACATTAATGAATCCCCCCTAGGTTGGGACCATCTAGTACTTAAAAAAAGTGGCGTGGCACAGGAATACTGAAGCGGTTGACCATGAGGCCCAGAAAAATACTACCAGTCCAATTTGTCAGACAATTAACTCAATGGACGAGCATGTTGGATAACTCTAAGAAATTCTGTTAGTGCATGATTTATCAGTAAAAGAACTAATATGAAACATAGATGATACACAATAACGCAGAAATGCCTTGATACAGATATTAATTAAGCTAACCGCCCCTATACCAATCTATACAAAGAGTTTCGACTCTCTTCATCACCATTTTATTCCCATAATCAGCTTTTATGAACATTTTTATGAAAAAAGGACTTGAGATATTATATACTAACCTCTAACCAAAAATTTTTTCATGTTGAAAGCATGATAAAGGAGATCAATATCAATTTCATAACGATCTACAAATTGAAGCATAGGTGAACAACTTTGAAGTACTGACACACAGCGAATCCCCAAATTTATCAGCCCCACCACCCGCTTCTCCAATATGAGGCAGTAGTACTACCCCAATAGAGTTTTTCATCTTATAGGAAAAACACTTTTAAACTAGTTTACCAGACCTTAACTCCTCTGGTCGATAAGTTCCCCCCAATAACCTCTCCCTCTACCTTAATTGATCCCAAGTGGTACTGCATAGCATTATTGTCGTCCCCCAAAGTAATATTCTATTTAGCCTCTGGGTTGAATATGATAATTTGTCTTCATAAAAACAATAAAAAAATAATAAAACAAGACCATGCAATTATGCAGATCACAGACTTAATCGACTTTCACCCCTAAAAGGTTATTTGACCTCAGATTCACTTGTAAAGATGATGCTGAAATAGCAGCTACCATTCCCCTGATGTTCCAGGGCATTCTGACACAAACAATTTGCACCCACTTTCCTGATGACACAGCTTTTGTTGTTCAAATTGAGGGCCTCCCCACGCACCTCCCCCTGATACTTTATCTAATATAATAATAGCCCTATTGTCATAATATGGCGCTGACTCCATTATGTAGTTGTGATTCCAAATAGAGCCAACCAAATTTTGGGATTTTACGCCTTTGCAATAATATGCCTAATTATAAATGAAATCACAATTTTGATTCTCCTTCACACCTTTGTCCCTTCTGCCCCAGACAACTCTTTCAGGGCATGTTTAAATGAAGGGTGCACATTCTTCCCCATCTTTTTTGACCTGGACCATTTGAAATGGCTCTGCCCTTCCATAGCCCGAGATGCAGCATACATGACCAACTCCCCCATGAAGCTCCCATTGCTAATCCCAAAACTTTCTTTGAATGGCGCACAATCCTCCATTATCCCTCCAAAATGATTGCTGCAGCTGCAGCTGATCCACTAATAAGGAGCCTACTTGTCAAACCTGCACTCCTACACCAACCAATTGAGGGCTAAAATGGACCTCAATAAATTAAAAACCACCTAGCCATCCAACCCAGTCCACCCATATGCTTTATAACAATCATCTTTAACCAGATCTTGGGATTACTTGGAGTAAATTGATGAGACGGGTAACCCTGTCCATGACTTGTTTGAGTCCCCAAGCCTTAAAGTGTACCTAAAAAACTATTATGAAGTCCAGTTTCACCCCAGCATTATGCTCCGCATGCCGATGCAGTCATATTTTAAAATGACCACCAACTCACTAAAGAGGTTGATGTCTTACCTGATTATCACCCCCTCCAAAAGGTTGTAGCGATATGAGTAAAGTCTTAGCAAAGGGATTGCCCCCTCCTGATCTTCCAACAATGCACCCAACATATAAATTAATATCTCCAATTTTATCAAGTTGCCAGTAAAGCAACACAAAAAGTTGAATCAGTCACTAAATTTGGCTCTAAAAGCCACATCACCAACAACAACTATGCCACCTTCAACACCCTTCCCAAAATTTGCCTTAAGGTTGTGAAAGCCCTCTCCAACTACATCACCACCCTCGTCATAACAAAGATCAAGTTGTAAGCCCCAATTAGCTACCTCAACCCCCATTTTGAGGATACGCCCACGCCCACGCTCTCAGCTCTATGCCAAACTCTGTCAGACCCAGATGAGGATGATGAATCTCCCGATCCCCCTCACCAACCACCATTTACAGATAACAGTATACCACCTCTGACCTAGTTGGTTCATTTTAGTTTTAAGTCAGTTTGAGTGAACTTTTTAATATAACTCCATCCATTTTTTTATATTTATTTATCTTTAGTTTACACGTTTCTCTAATAATTGGTAATGTTTGTCCCTTATTTGGTTTGTCTCTTTTAATAAATAAAAAACATGATAATGGAAGAGGTTCACCATCTGTTGAACATGATAGATTAGTTATGTTATGAGATATAAAATAAGTTTTAATGAGTGAACTTTTTTTCTAGATTTAGTGGTGCCCAAACCAAAAGGAGGAGCCGCCACACATCTTTATTTTCAAACGGGCAAAACAAAGGGATTATTATAAATAAAAATTCCTAATAGTCCCTTAGATAACAGCCTAGAAAGCCATATCAGAAGGTGAGGAAGCTTTGGGGAAAATTTTTTCCAACGCCCGCTTTATCTGGTAGACCATGGCGGAAAACCTAGGGGTTGGGGCATCAGAAGCATGCGGCATAAGGAGGTAGAGCTGGGGATTACTTCATTAATAAGGCCGGCGGTATTCATCTCATCAGCTTATTGAGCAAGTTGATGCACAGCAAAAGTGATTAAAGAAGGCACACAAGTGATTGACTTTGAGCGCTGGGGGTTTGGGGATAATTGGGATTGAAAATCGAAGTTTTTGCCACATCAAAGCATGTGCAACTCGCACCAAAATTGAGCTCTTCAATTTCATACTCGAATCTTCTTCACCTTGTGAGGGAAATTTGTGGACAGGAATACCCTCAACAAGGGGATCAATCGCCCCATGAAGACGTTGACGGAGGAGAGTGTTGGAAGGGGCAGCAGCTGCTTCCAATATAAATTTGTTTATATTTTTATATACCAGTAACCGTTTTTAGGAGAAGATGGCATGGATGCAAATTTGGGTGGTTTGACAAAGATTTCTCCAAAGCAAAATCAGGATTAACATTATAAGTCCAATCTGTATCATCAATCCATTTGAGCACTTTGTATGGATTTAAATTGACTAGTGCTGGCCTATCCAGTGAAATTGGAGGAGTGGCAAAAACTGAATGGCTGAGCACAGTTGACCACAGCAGCTCAGCTGAGACAGGTTCAGTTATCTGGTCATGGTTAGGTGAAATCTAAAAATCTTTGATTGGCTGCCACCTTAGAAGTGGCACCGAAATTTGGCAAGATCAGGGGTGGGAGGACTAATCACCACTTGAAAAATT
The DNA here is from genome assembly GCA_022478985.1 of Massospora cicadina. Lineage (NCBI taxonomy): Eukaryota > Fungi > Entomophthoromycota > Entomophthoromycetes > Entomophthorales > Entomophthoraceae > Massospora > Massospora cicadina. Next base: position 32,707 of record JAKSZP010014445.1, on the reverse strand, counting down.
TGGTGTGGCAGCAGCTGGGCTGATGCCAGAGGAGGTATAGTTCAAAGTGGCTGGAGCAGAAACTTCCAGGCACTTGAGCTTCAAATGATCATGTTTGAAGCATAATGGGCAGATAGCGTGGTTGTCTTTGATGTGCACCCAAAAGGGATGATCAGTGGAGGACCTGATTGTGGTGGGGGGCTTGCGAGGTGGGTGTTGTAATGGAATGGTTGGATTGTTGCAAAGGCATGAGGCCCTGCTAAACAGTCTGCCCCATTGAGGACCACAAATTGAAGCATGGGGTATGTGCCATAAACGGCTAATTCCTCTATAATTTCATGACAATGGCGTTCTAGTGAAAGATGGGTGGGAAACCTGGCAAATTGAACCACTAGAGTGGCATCAGCTGGGAGCCATTTGAATATGGTAGGGATCAGAATATTTCTAATAATGATCGGCATCTTTGCTGCTGCCAATGCCTGTACCTCATACCTGAAGCCCAGGTCAAAATAGCCCTTTAAAAGGGTAAAACCAATAAATCTGGTGGGTTTATAAACCGTTGTGGCCATCTCAATAATGGCCGCACTTGCATATGGGAAAAGATTTCCATACTCAACCTGGAGGCTGAAACGCAGGTTGCTCTGAGGGAGCACCAAAGGGTTCTGGAGCACCGCTTATGAGGTTGCGAGATGGTGGGCTAAATCCTGAGGTGCGATATAACGCCTGGTAGCATTGGGAGGGCTAGCAGAGCCAGACTGAGCACGCTTCAGTAGTGGCTGAAGAACACTAGATGGTGGCGCACACTACCCTACACTGGGGCAGCAGGCGTCAATTGTACCACCATTTTTTGTTTTTTCTTAATTTGAGCAGCTGTTTTTTTGCAAAATTTAAAACTCAAAAATTTGGTTTTAATTTTTAATTATCAAAGCAAAAGGAAAGTAAGCTTTAACAATGTATCAGTATCATATGAATGAATTATCCCTAAATATATTAATTAACTCTCTTTCTAGGCTTTTCTTTCTAATTACTATTGCTTTTTGTAAACGATTTATATCAAACAGAACAATTTGATAATCAATACCTGATGAGATGAGCACAATTAATAAAGTAAAGAATTGGAAACGTGGTAAAGGGGAGCAGACCTGGATCTGCACTGCCCAAAGGCATCAAGCGCACAGGAACAAACAAAAAAATGGTAGGAACAAAAAACTGAGGTGGCACACTCCACAGGTTTTTTATAATTTTTTAGTAAAGTACTGCAGTTACATTGAAATATCCCACTTGCAACTGCTATTATTGGTAGAACACGGGTTAAATGTATTCTTGGGCGTAGAGACACCAACAATGTGGGAAAAATTTGGGGAAGCCCAACTTAAATTATTCCCGCATGTGGTGTACTTAACAACTCATACTATCTACAAAGGTTGGGTAGATCTTGAGTTCAAAACATAGGAAGAAGCAAATGGTGCAGCAAAGGTCAGAGTAGTGCTCAACCTTCCCAACGGTCAGCATTTGATATTGACCATACGCACACATTGGACAGAATCCAAAGACACTTTTATATTTTTGACTACCTTCTGACTACATTGGCGCACACAGTAGTCGAATGACATCTCCAGGAAGGCTTGGAAGCCTATGGAGAAATTAAACCATCTGAAATTCAAAGATTTCAGCTGATGCTGACCCTTAGCACTGGGAAGGCAATCACAATCATTTTCCCAAACCAGGAGGTAGTGGAGGATACTCAAAAATCCCCACATCTCATCCTTCACTATTGATGGTGAAAAACCCAACTATTCCATGAAAGAGTGGAAAGCACGCCCCCATATGCAACCAGTGCCAGGTCTTTGAGCACAAGATTCATGCTGGTCTCATTGTAAGAAGGCATAAGAGAAATGGTATTATGTGAGGAAGAAATTGGCGCTGACAACTCAGAGTACGCCAAAATTACAGACAACACACATGCATTCAACTTGGGAGAACTTGGAAAATATAAAACAATCAACCCAATTTCCACAAAAGAACAAAAAATGGCCAAACTATCTCACAAGATGACCGCAGCCAAGGAAAAGGCCTCAGTGAAATCATCCATCTCACCAGAACAAATCTAGAAGACATGTATGAATTTGAAACAATGATCCAATAAAATCTCATAGAAAACCAAACAACCAATCCAGACATAATGGATTTGGTGGAACCAGATTTGGAAGCAAATGTGGCAAAACAGGGGTTTAGCACAGCCCCAAACTTTTGCGGAGCACAACCCAAATTGGGAGAGAAAATCAACAATGAAATGCGCTAAATAAAAATGTGTCCAATAAGAGCACACAAGAGCGCCGCAATGATAAATTGAAAACTAGCAAAGACAAGAGAGGGTAAAACAGCGGTAACAAAAGGGGCAGAATACACTCTAACTCCTACTTATAGTTACGCTCACCACAGCAGAGATGCAATGGAGAGTAATGAGGGCGAGGGATTAGGGCCAGGGGGCCCTGCTAACCACTCCTTAGGCGCATCAGGAGTCTCAGTAGAGATAGGGGTGCTGAACATAGCAGGCCTCATTGCCTTAGTCCTGGGACAAGAAGTCGAGTCTCCTGAAAAACCCACCTGTAGATATCCTGGCGGTTCAGGAAACCCACTGTCCACATGGAAAGGAGGAGGCATGGGAAAACATGCTCCTCCCAACAACATCGTTTTGGTCAGAACACTGTGGGGCGATAGTATGTGCGAACCAAAACTCTAAATTCATTAACAAAAATTCGTTCTTGGATTGCTGCAAACTAGCCATTACCTTCTCATGGCACAAAGAAATGCACACAATAGCCAGTGTGTATGCACCAAACTGTGCAACAGACCGTCAAGAGTTTTTAACAGCTCTAACAACTCCATCTTCCAGCAAACACTTTCGTCATGGGAGACATGAACTTCTGGATCAACCCAGATACTGGCCAATGGCCACACACAATGGAGACACCACAAGGGCAAGTAGAACTTCATGTGCTAAAGTCCACCTTGGAACTATATGATCACCTAACTAAACAGTCATCCCTCCTACAGAACATGACACACTCACATATGCACAACGGTGTACTTATCTCTATGTCATGGATAGACCTATTATCCACATCATTAATCCTTTGACACCAAATTCATAAATTAAGATTACAAAAATTATACTATCCAACAATCGCCTAGTTTTCGTGTCCTTCACACCAGCTGAAACAACAACTTAAGCACCCAGGGTTGCAGAATAAGCCCAGAAAATTTAGCTGACTCAGAATTATAATCCTGGGTGGAGGAAGTATCCTCACCATGGGATTTATATACACCTTTCTGTTCAGATCCATTAATCACCTGAGAAATTTTTAAAAATTAACAACACAACAGATTAAACACACAGCATCAAGAAGATACAGATCAGTTTTAGCCATCATCAAACACACCTTGTCAGAAATCAATCACCTGGAAAATAATGTCCCACACACAGGATATAGCCCTGGATGGGGATATAAATGGGCTAAGGTTTCTGCTCAGCTAAACACCCTGATACACAAACTCCAACACCAAATTGGGGTTCAATATAGAGCAAAAAACCTAAAAGATATAGAAAGTTGTTCAAGATACTTTTTCCATCTATTTCACGCCCAAAAAAATATGATAGCCTGCACACAGGTCTGACAACCAGACAAATCATAGTGGAAACACCCAAAGAAGTTGCAACCAAAGTACACAGGTTTTATACTAATTTATATAAATCTGAACAGGTAAAACCACCAAAAATTAAAATTATTCCTCGCAAATGCGTCTATTAAAACTGAATCTTAAAACAAAAATATAATTATCCTAATATTGTATGAGGAATTATGGGAAGTAGTACACAGTGCACCAAGAGGGAAATGCCCTGGACCTGAGGATTTCCTATGAATTTTATATATTATATTTCACTAAAATATTTAATAATCTTTTAGCTTCCATGAACAAGTGCATTATGAAAACATGCCTTCTACCTGGAGGCAAAGAAGCATACACTGTCACTCTATTCAAAAAAAGGAGATAGACTAAACCTATCCAATTGGCGCCCAATCTCCTTACCCAATATGGACACAAAAATATTCACAAAAAACTTATGGGCAAACGACTAGGGGAAATTGCAACTGATATGATATCCCCATCACAATATGGATTCGTCCCATGAAGATCCATTGGAACCTTATCACACAGTTACAAATGTCTGCCAATCTAAAGCCTCTGGAGAGCTTGTCTTTTTATATCAATAGAAGGCATATGACAGGGTGAACTGGACATATCTCAGGGCCTGCCTTCAAAAATTTAAACTCTTAAATAGGTTCATAAACGGTGATGTTTTTCACAGAGTCAGCCACCATGGCTGTATTTGGAGAAGGTTTTTTAACAAACCCAGCTTTTTCACAGAAATAACTCAAACAAGGGGACCCTATAAGCCCTCTACTATACAATTTTAGTCTTGATCCCCTAATCTGGAATACAAACGTCCTTCTCAATGGAATCAATGTCTATGGTCAGCCACCAGTCAACATGATGACTTTTGCTGACGACTGCGTGGTGGGCATATTCAACAACAAGGATGCTCTCAGAATTATGAAGGTAATACAAGAATATTTATCTATAAGCGACGCATAACTTAACACTGAAAAACGGAATTCATACTCCTGGGGAAATATCAGACCCATTGGACGCCATCTAACCTGGGTCAACAGACCAGTACACCATCAAGGCTCATCACCAGACGTAGGAGGTGAAGATCAGCAATTACCCCACTGGAGCTTTCATTTACCACCAAGCTGGAAGCTGGATCTGTCTTTCACTTGGGGATATGGTTGGAAGCAGGAGATTACGCCAACTCCATGATGGAAAATCAACTTTCAGATAAAATAAAAAAACACATTGCCTCTTAAATGGCTATCAAACAGGTCTAACAGGAAGGGTTATGATAGCCAACTACATAATACTATTAATCATATAATTTATTGCCCATGCAATTGTTTTCTCACCGACCTCTTTTACTACAATTTACGCCTTAATACAGGGAGGTCTTTGGTCCAACCATAACTCCCATGTACGCCTTAAAACCCTATTTGGCCGGAGGAATGGAGATATGGGGCTTACTAATTATGTAGAGCAAGCGACCCATATACTAGGATTACTGGATAGCTCAAGTGACTAGTCCAGACCTTCCAGATATACATTGGGCTATAACAGTAGGATCTAATTTTACACAAGCACTCCAATTAAGAATCCCATATCATCCAAACACATATAGCAAGTATCTGGAGTCTCATACTACAGCTGCAGGACCACATGGAAATCCTGTACACTTTAAAACAAATACTTCTAGCCATGAGAAGAGCAGAGTGGAAGATTCACATATGTGTCCAAATTAGTCACCAAAGACGCCCAAGGCTAACTCACAGACAGTAAGTTAATGGCCAATTAGTCACAGATAACATATAAGCAGAAATCCGAGTACCGTAGCAAGGTTGATTGCCTGGATCTTAGAGATATACCATACAACCTAGAGACCCAAAGAAGAGTCTGTAGATACACACATCACTCACTACTTCAACCCAGGATTTGAGCACATGTGTGGTGATGCATGAGGAGAGTATATTTTACAACATAACAATCAAATGCTGCTCACTCCTCATGCAAAATATGCGGCCAATTTGGAAGCCTAGTACACTGTTTAGAACAATGTCCAACATCAGTAGCTATCTGGGAAGGGTCATGCGCCTATTCCGCCAAGGAAGTGGACAATAATTTAGTTTGGCTAGGAACATGTTTGTTCTCAACATGGAGTCACATATTATCCATCCCTACGGGCTTTAATAGTATAAATAGCACTATGGACAATCCATACTATAGTATTGGAGTCGTTTACAGGAGCAACGCAAACCTCCAAGAAGCCATTAATCGTTTTCACTACCATATACTGGAACATTTCCAAGCATAGTTGTTTGGAAACATTACCCCACGCAACAAAAGGACAATCAATACATGTATCCACACGTTGGTTCCTAAAGATTAGTTCTTTCCTTCACTCATGCTGCATTCAGATTTAATTCAACATTAACCCCCTACTATTCTAAACTTGGTGGTCCTGGAGACAACAAGAGAACCCTCTGTGGTGTTTTTAATTACTCACAGTTATTTATGATTTTTATCCTCACCATATATAAGAAGTGTACGTCCCCTGGTCGACCTTCCCCCAACAAATATTAGAAAATTCTTGGGAAACCCTCCCACAGAGTCTAACATTAAGGGTGACAAGGCTCGGCTTACATATATTGTGATAACCTTTCTAAGATCCATTCCAGCTCCAGGAGTTTCCAGAAACCCTGATAATTTTGGCAAACAATACCGCAATACTTTGGCGTCTATACCTTGATACTACAGAAACATAATTTAGTTATACTTTAGCATATCATTTCGTGCCAACTTAAATCTTTTTATCATGCTGCTCCAGCGACTCAAAGTTGTTCAATCCCACTCTTCATCATCCTAACATAAAGAATTAAAGTAAACTTCCTACTTTTCTTTCTCAATGCAATCACTTTTGCAACATTAATCAATTCAAGACTGACTTTAGTTTGATAATCTCACGGAGGAGATTAGTTTGCGCCCATGTCAGGGAGCAGTTGGACAAGTAAGGTAAAAGGCAAAGGGGGTGGCCCTGAGACTTCCAACTTTCACAAACGCCCCGGAGAATCTGGTGGATTAGACAAAAACAAAAAACTGGCGGTTACATTTCCCCAGAAATTCTAGCCTGGCAGGCGCGATGCAACCAGTACATCAATACGCCGCACTCTCAACCACTTTCATCAGTGAAATATGGAGTACAGGTGTTCCTGGATATTCAACAAACGGCGCTGTGGGAAAAGTTTTGTGGAGATGTACACATTCATTTCCTAAACGCGGTGTATGTAGCACCCCACTCCATGTCACACAGCTGGCTGGATCGCGGTTTTGAAAGTAAGGAGGCAGCGGACAAAGCTGCTGCAGTGCACATTGCAATTGACCTCCCCAAAGGGCAGAGGGTCATCAAAACTAAGCACACCAGATGGACAAATCCAACCAAATTTTTCTCACCTTTGACTTTCTGCCCACTATGGTCAAATGCGCCATACTAGAGCAACACCTGAAGGACGGGCTCGCCATATATAGCGAAATTCAATCCCTCAAGATGCAACGCTTTATTCTGATGCCACACCTGTGCACCAGCAAAGCCATTGCAGTTCTGACCCCAACTGAGGAGATAGCGAAGGATCCAGCCCAGATCCCGCACTCCACTTATATCAATATTGAGGGGCATACCACCCACCCTTTCTGGGTCACCATGGTTAGCGCCCCCCATCTGCACCCACTGTGATGCGTTTGGCCATAAGGCACACGCTTGCCCCACAAAGGAGGGCATTATATTATAAGAACACCCCTCGGTGACCATGAACAATGGGGAGGCCCACTATGAACCAACCGCTGACACTAAAGAGACCTTCCCATGGGGAGCACAAGGCTGCTACTTACTAGTAAAGCTTTATCCCCTCAAAAGCAGAAGAAGGCCAAGCAGGCCCACAGGGCCGCGGCCAAGGAGGCGGCCAAGGTCACCTCCACTATCTCACACTCCCAACGCCAGGAGGACATTGAGACCTTTGCAGCAGAAGCAGCTTGGGAGCTCTTGACCAATCAGATAGAGCTTCACAAGCTGATTGGGCCACCCACTCTGAGGATCCAATGGGCGATTCAATCTCACACGACTTTTGCACCCTAGCCTCAATTGGAGCCGATTCAATCTCCAGCCTACCTGAAAAAAAATTTTAATTCACCTGATGGTGCACTGCACTCAAGCGCACCGCAAAAATTGTTCTGCAGCGGGGAAACTAAAAGCGAAGGCTAAAGCCAACGTGAACCCAATTGACAAACTCACCCACTCTGACTATGTTGCTGCACACACCCAAGGCGCAAGAAGTGCCGTGAGGATCAAGAAGAGGCTGAAGGGCCTGGGTGCCCTTCCCCTCTCACCTAAGGTGCAATGGGGGGAGCCTTTACTTTAGGGATGTTGAACATCGCCAGACTCAAGGCCTCACCATCCCAGGCTAGGAAACTGAGTTTTTTTACAAAAATAATTTACCCGTGGACATCCTGTCCATCCAGGAGTCCCACTGTCCACGCAGTTCTGAGGATGCTTGGAAAACTATGCTCCTCCCATCCCTGTCCTTCTGGTCTGAGCACTGTGGGGTGCTTGTTCAAAAAAAATTTCAAATTTTTATCATCTGAATCCTTCCTTAATGGCCAAGTCCTTATGGTCAAATTTTTGTGGGCTGATGTGGTGCACGCTATTGTCAACATCTATGCCCCAACCTGTGCACAAGAGCGTCGGGAATTTTTCTCATCAGTCAAATCCCTTCCGCTACCCCCTGACCCTTTTGTAGTCAGCGATATGAACTGTTGGTTGGACCCATCCACTGACCGCTGGCCTCCATAACCCTCCCCACCCCAGGGTCACGTAGAATTTTGTGTCCTAAAGGCCACCCTAGGGTTGTTTGACGCACTGCTGCGCCATGCTCTGCTACTTGAGAACATGTCGCGCTCACACGTCCACAATGGCCAGTTAAGTTCCATGTCCCACATCAACCTTATCCTTACGCCAATGAAATTTTGTACCCAGATTTCTCACTTCCGAACATTGAAAATTGATTTCTCTGATCTTAGGCTGATCTCAATCACCTTCCACCTACTCGACCCAGTGGCTCAGGCTCCAATATGATGCAAACTTTGCCACTCAAACTCGCATCGCCAAGATTTTCCACATGAGTGGAATCCATGACTTTGGCACAGGAGTTTATCACACCATTTTGTGCTGACCCAATTTTCACCTGGTCATCCTTCAAAGCGGACAAGATCTGCCACGCTCGCCACCTCTTCTCCCACCACTCACGCTCTACCTCAGCCATCATCTCGCGCGCTCTGGCAGAGCTAGCCCACCTGGATTCCAACATCCCAGCCACGGGCTACAGCCCTGCTTGGGGCCATAAGTGGGCAGAAGCAGCCGCCCACCTCAATGCACTTGAGAGGCAACACAAACATTGGGTTTGTGTTCAATACAGGGCTATACACATTACAGCGGGTGACACATGCTCTACTTATTTTTTTTGAAAATTCTTCACACCGCGCCAGAGCTTGGCCTGCACACAGGTGTGAAAGCCAGACAATTCTGTTGCGGATAAGCTGGCTGAAGTAGCGATTGAGATAAGAAATTATTACTCCAAGTTATACTGATCCAAACCAATTCTACCGACTGAAATGGCGAAATTTCTCGATAGCACTCACATCCACACCGTTTCCTGATACCCAGAGTTAATGAATTTGATTACTCCAGATGAACTCTGGAACGCTGTCCACGCTGCACCAAATTGGAAATGCCCTGGCCCTTATGGCATTCCATATGAGTTCTATAAGAAGTACTTCAAATATTTATCCCCACTGTTGCTTGCCTCCCTTAACCAGAGCCTTCTGGAAACGCGCCTTCTACCAGGAGGGCAAGAGGCATACACCATAACGCTATTTAATAAAGGGGACAAGCTAGACTTATCCAACTGGCACCCATTTCTATAACTAACATGGATACTAAAATTTTAACCAAAATCATGGCTAACCATTTAGGGACTGTAGCATCGGCCACCATCTCCCCAGAACAGTTTGGTTTCATCCCCAGAAGGTCAAATTGGGACAATGTATACTCTGTGGCAAACGCATGTCAGTCCACAGCCTCTGGGGCACTTGTATTTTTAGACCAAAAGAAGGCCTATGATAGAGTAAACTGGGATTACCTCAGGGTCTGCCTACACCAATTCCGCCTACCCCCCCCGCTTCATCAGCTGGGTGATGCTGATGATAGAATCTGCGACAATGGAAGTGCGTGGCCCTGACTTCCTCACGGAAGTAATCCGCCCTCAAAGGGGCTTACGCCAAGGGGACCCCCTTAGCCCTCTCTTATATAATCTCAGCCTTGACCCGCTACTTTAGAACGTGAATGCCCGCCTCACTGGGGTCCATGTGCAAGACCAAGCCCCAGTCAAGATGATGTCATTCACTGATGATTGTGTGGTCAGGGTGTCTAATAATAATGATGCACGCGTGCTTGAAGCCCTTATCCAGGTTTACTCCCGGGTAAGTAATGCTGCACTAAACACCTCCAAAACCAAAATCATCCTCCTTGGTTGGTATCGAACCTGCTGGGCCTCAGCGGCCTGTTTTCAGCCCGGCCCATCTGCTCGCACATGTGCCTGCTTACCCTACCCACCCCACACCGCCCCACTTATGCTCCCCTTTGTGCAGCGCCCCACCGTTGGGCCCATCTGCCACCTGGGGGTGTGGTTGGAGGCAGGCGGGTATGCCTCTTCAATGATGGAAAACCATATTCTGGATAATGTGACAAAGCGCATAGCCTCCCTCAGAGCCCACCCTACTTCCCTTACTGGCAGGGTTGTTCTAGCCAGCTCTATGTTCCTCTCCAAAGTTTGGTTTGGAGCCCACGCCATCACCTTCTCCCCAGGTTTTTTCAAATCTCTGTATGCCCTTCTACAAGGGTGGCTCTGGTTGGGCCGCCCACCGCTAGTGCGTCTTGAGGTCATGTTTGGCCCTCGCCATAGTGGTGGCATGGGCCTGATCGACTTTGAGGCCCATGCTACAAAGATACTGGGCACCTGGATCGCAGCTGTCACCATCCCTACGATCCCCTCCCAACACTGGTCCCACGCGGCCTGCTCCAACTTCTCCCGCGCCCTGGGCCTTGCCAATCCATCACACCCTCACTCCTTGATGAAACATCTGGCTTCCCACCCTTCGGCCATTGGTCCTCATGGTACTGCACCCCACTTCAAACGAATCCTTCTCTCCATGCGGAGCGCTGAGTGGAGAATCCATATCTGTGAGCACACAGCCTAGAGAAGGCGCCCCTCCCTTGGTTCACAAAAGAGGTACAGGGGTTACCCATTCAAGATGGCTTGATCCCCACACGGCCCCATGTCCTATCTAGGGTGGACTACCTGGACATGATAAACATCCCTTACTCCATTGAGACTCAGAAGACTATTTGGAATTATGCACACCATCCTCTGTTACAGCCTCAAATCCGCTCCCATGTGAGGCGCTGCCTGAGGCGGGTGTACCATACAGCTGAGTGCTCTAACGCGTTACACTCATCCTGCGTCGTGTGCTGCCAGTATGGAACGCTGTTCCACCGCCTGGAGAAGTGTCCTACCTTAAAGAGATATGGCGCGAGGTGCAACGTCTGCTTGGCCAGGATCAGACACATCCCTTCAGTTTATCTAGGGATATGTTTGCTTTATCTATGGTCTCCCCTCTCCCACCCTCCCTCCATGCTCTGGTGGTTGCAATCGCCATGTGGACCATCCACACGATTGTCTTGGATGCCATTGCAGGCTCCACCCTCACCCTCCCAGAAGCCATCCACCAGTTCCAGTCCCACTTAGTAGACCACTTTCAAGCGTGTATGTTTGGATACCTCCCACCGCGTCACCGTCAGTTGGTCTCCTCCTGGTTCCCAGTTTGGTTCATCAACTTGGACCCCTTTATACACACGTGCTCAATTGTGGTTCTGGCCCCTTTACACGTTCCCCTCCTCCCTGAAGTGGGGTTCCCGTTGGCAACAGGAGATAGCATTGCTTCTCTGGGGTGCCTCCCCTGTTCTACGTTCTATTTTCTTTATGTCTTTTCAGAAGTGTCCGTCCCCTGGTCGGCCTTCCCCTCAATAAATTCAAATAAAGAATTAAGGTAGGATAAATGTGGGCCCTCCATCCCAGCAGCAATGAAACTAATTTCAAAATTAATTCTATTTACTTACCTAAGTTAAGTAAGAATTGGCATGTGCACAACTTTATTGCCTGTCAAGATTTATATTGTGGGTGCCCACGTGACCACCAAGGAGCTTTTTGTCCATTTAAGGAAAGAAAGCTAGGAACTGGTAATGCAAAATTTAAATGAGTCTTTCATGATCTACTTAAACACAAAATAACCTATTAAGAAATTTAGAGGGTCTGTAAGGACTTTCATTAGCAAGCTACATTTCTCAACCTTTCTTTGATAAGAATGAACCAATTTTAGCCTCATATGACCATTTATAACTTGAGGAATAAATGCTATATTGAGCTTTAGCTTTAAGGTTACTTTGACACCCATAGTTCCCTTTTTTCACACTGAAAGTTCAATAATGAACTATAGGATGTATTACTACAAGTCTTGAATGATAAACATACTAACACACAATTGGTTACTTATCTCTGCAAATGAATTACCACTTTGAAGCGCTCAACAAAATTCACTATGAGCCTCATGAATTATGAACTAGTCTCATCTCCCTTAATAGAGATTTGATTTTTCCCAATGACACTCGCCCCAATTAAAATTATTTTGTTACATTTATGCAAACAAAAAGGGCATTATGCTAATTGATGCCTGCCATTGCAAACCCAAAATTTATAGGTTATAAAAACATTTGAAGATGTATCAGGATAAGATTGGGGAATAGAAAATGGTGCATTCTACTTTCTTAATACCTTAATTTATATAAGCTAAAGGATAATATAAGGAGCTGCACCACAATAATGAAACATCTAATAATGATCATGACGCCCTGCCACCAGCCCCCATCAAGTAATAGAAAACGACGTATTGGCTATGACCACTTAATTACAGAAATTGGGCAAGGTCAGATAGTCGCACAGATTAAAATCTAAGTTTAAAATTCAGTAGGTGGAACAATAAGAGCTTCTGGTCATCTCTGGTGATAACCCTAAAGTTGAATAATGTCCACGTTGCTATTCTTATTAGGGCATTAAGGGAATCAAGCCCCAGGTTCTTTTAAAACTTTAAACTTATTTAATGTAAGTTGACACTTTAAAAATAAACTAATTAAACTCTTTTATGCTTATTATCCAAATGCACCTACGTTATAATTATATTAAGTAAGCTCAAAGAAAGATATTTTAGACAATATAGAGCCAACAAATATTGTGAGCCTTAAGCTATTAAAGAAGCTTAGGCTCTCACCACACATTACCTACCATAAAGAATCCAACCCTATGTCCCAATTTAATTATCTCTTTAGTAGTGTATAATGTGCTGCCGCTGCGTTTTTAGCCACTAGTATCACAGTTCCTACTAATTTCTACCAACTTTATATGCTCCTTTCTTATTTGGACATCACTTATGATGACTTGTAGGTTTTAAGAAAAAAATATGACTGGATGATAAGCCATATAAATGGTGGATCATAGTATATATGTCAAGGTGAGACTCAAGATTTAGTGGAAGAATATATTGTTGTGAATTGAATCATTCATAGTACTGATAGTTTAGCGAATTGAAGGAATTCCGCCAAAACCTTGAAAAAGAATGAAAACTCCTGGAATGGAGCGAATAGGAGATTACTAAGTAGAAGGGTGAAATTGACCAAAATACCGAGGATAGAGGTTGAGAAGAAGAATGAGAAAGGGGAGATTTTTTGAGTAGTCCGCAGAGGGGTCTGTGATCTTATATTATAATAAAAGTGTTGATTTGGGCGATTACTCCATACCTTATATTTCAGTTTTTATTAAGGATTGGCGATCTGCATATCGTCCATTCCTATTCTCAGTGGTAAATATTTATGCAACCAACTCGGCATATTTAGCCAATAACACAAGAAGTTAAGTTTCTCTCACTACATGAGGTCACTGGTCAACTGTAGCATAACATCACTAGGGCATCATGGTGAGCCCTCTCTTTTCATGCAAAAATCTAATTGTTTTTAGTAATGATATTCTGGGGAAATATTGGAGTCATCTAACAAAGAACTGGTACTTTTCGTGGTGATGGAACCATGGGATGTTGATGGTAGGATGGAATTGCAGTTAGGTATTTGCCCCACATTGGAGTCAGATCAACAGGGAAGGTCCACTAACATGACCTCTGCAACTGTGGGGTAATATGGAATGACTCTCGCAGGGTAACGCCTCTATGAAGATGATGTGGGAGAACATGCGCTGAGTTTGTTTTATAACCATTGGGACAAAATTCTCATTATAAGTTGTATATGTCTTACCTTGATGCTACCACCATGGGGCTGTCTCACCTGCTCAGCACACATGGAGCTGAGGAATACTTGGTTGCGTACATTCAGCTGTTGATCTGCCAACTATAGCATGTTTTGGCCCAACATAACATTGAAATTGGGGACGTCATGTGGTTTGTCCAAGTGCAACAGAATAAAAATCGCCTCTTACTTGACCGTCTTGACCACTCTTTCTTAGAGATTCAGGGGGCGCTTGTGCACATGATTAGTTGTGTTTTGGACATCCACCATCGCTTGGACTTATAGTTCCCTAATTGAATCATGAGTTACACCAAGTGATGAGAGAATTTTAGACTGGTGTGGGCTTTCAATTAATGGATTTTTGGATGTCACTACGTTTGGTAGTAACACTGAGCGCTTTATGGCGGACTTGGTAGAATGGCCAAAGGAATTGAAACTGAGGTAAATCAGATTAGGGACCAGGTTACCATGACAGAGCGGAGGATGACATTCATGCTGACTCCGTGGCAGTCAAATTTAGTCAACTTTTCTTTGAGTGGAGAAACCAACGGGCAGCTGACCATATGACCAGCTTTTTTGGCGTTCTCAGAATACATCCAGTTGTGGGTCATAATCAGTTGGAGAGTGCCAGTCAGGCAGCTCAAGGCCTCACCATTAAACTTCCATCCTTTGAGATGGTGGAGTACGCTGATATGTGAGTGCACTTGGATAACCTTTGATGGGTAAATGATGAGCTGGTGTAGGAATGAGCCGCTCTAGTTGATTAAGTAGATTAAGTGAATTGACAAGCTCATGACACCAGATGGCAGAACGCGAGAATGCAGGGAACGTTGTAGGATTTTCTCTCATGGCTTCATGCAATAGAGCAAAAACTGGACATTGAGCAAGAATCCCACTGCAAATTACAGAATAAACTGGTAGCGCTTCAACAGGGGGTGCAAGACAGCTGGTGTTGGTGCTATTCAGTCAAAGCTTAGCAGAAATTGATGAACTTTTGCTAAACAGACTGGCTAGGGAGGGAAGGGTTCAGTCAACGTTGAGTCCGGAGAAGAATGCTACAAATCAGCCAGCGAGTAACCCCTGGGGGTTGCAGAAGTTCCTCCCTACAAATCAACTTCTTCTCAGTCCATTTTGGCATATTTGAATCCATCTGCGCAGTCCTATTTTAGTCCACAAGAGGATGTTTCCCTTGGCCATTTTGAATGTATTCCATCTGTTCCTCATGCTCATAGCCCAGAGCAATGTGATTATTCAGATCATGAAGTTCGCCTTCTTTCAGTTGTAATGGGTACATGCACAGATATTTTAAATGGTTTAGATTTGCCATAGAAGGGTCTATTGGTATTCCTATCTAAATGGCAGATTCAGATGCATCAGATGACGGGAATCGATCTTGATCTGACCAAAAAGCCCAAACTTCTGTTGGGGATAATCCCTGACAAAAGTTGACAATTATAAAATTTGGAGCTCAACCCCGAATGACATGGTCAAATCATTTCCTCAGAGCTACCCAACCTCAGGGTTCAAACCCAAGCCATGAGACAAGCACAAACAATTCAACTGAGATAGTTGGGCTTTTACCAAATCACTAATTCGTTTATTTTATTCGATCTATTCTTGGGCTGCTTAGAATTACCCTTAAGACCTCCCTTGATTAACCTTATATAGCTGGTATTAAGCTAATAAACTTTATGCTTTTTCTCCTTTTCGCAATTTTAAGTAAAAATTGTATCTAATTGGAATTTGCTTCACTAGACTTGATATCAGGATAAACAATACTTCTTGACCAAGAGAAGCAACCAAGGTAAGTAACCAACGCCCTCAGACTTCAGGTCAACTGGCCAATTTACAATAAAAAATCTGTGGTATCAACCTATGATCCTGAAAAAACTGGTGCTTCCTGCCAGGTTGCACCCCTGAGCTTGCGGTGGGAATTATAAAAAATAAACAACAAAAGCAAATATGGATAATAATGATTTTTTTGGAAAAACCTCATATTATGAAGCCGCCCATCTCAGTGACTGGGAAATCAAAATGAATTTCAGCATTACATGTCCAACCACAATATTCTCTTTCCCCCTTCTATGGAAGTGACCCTCCATGCTCCATCCATCAGACAATACAACTTACAACTATCCGACTTCGCTGAAACTCTCCAGCTCCTCTTTTTTGGGTTCTTCATCCCTGGGGCCCGAGCATATAGAAGAAGAGCTCTTGCCATGCCAGCCTCTATAATGATATTATCTCAAAGTTCTTCGCTTGATATAAAACAAGTTGGAGCTGGATGTACTGAACGCTACCTGCGTCAATTTGTCCATCCCATTTTATACCATTTACTTCAAGTAGAGGGGTTCCACCATCAAGTAATACTCTGCCACTTGCTACTATCAAAGACCATATGCTCACAGCTCCTCCAACTCTATCAATCTGCCTCCCAGTTCAGCAATGAAAATTTAATTGCTATTATGGAAAATCGGCAGTTTATTAATGAAATACAAGATGTGCTCACCCACTTGGATCAAGAAGTCTTAATTTTTTTGTTTGGGCTGAACTCACAACTCGTTTTAGTCAACTAGAATTTGTTATCCATAATCAAGACATAGACAGTACCCTCAAAGTACACTCCAAGTTTGATATCTTAATCACCTATGTTGATGAGCGCCTCCAAACCTTGGAAGAATTAAACTACGAATTAAAGAAAGCCAGAATAGTTACTATAACTTCAGGATTCAAAGAGGGCCTGGTGAGCGTGTACCTCCTGGTTATGATGGACGTGAAGGTGAATGAGGACCCCTAGTCATGACGGACAGGATGGTGAAAGAGGACTCCATGGTCATGATGGACAAGGTGGAGAAAGGGGACCCCCTTGGCCCAGAGGTCCTCCTGGACCCAGTGGTGACCCCAGAATCCCCAACAAATGCCTTCGGGCATTAATCTATCAAATTAAAAATCTTGATGTAAAATTAAAACGCGTCACCCAAGGAGCCCAACTTACTTGGGATAGAGTTTCACTCTCTCCCAAAGTTTCGTTACCTGTTCATCATGAACGCCTCAGGACCTTGGACACCCTACCGGCTTTGGTATGTGGATTAGATCAAAGGTTGCTCACCACTGAACAACATCAACTCAACCTCCAAGCCACCAATGCCGCTTTAACAAATGAAGTATGCCAATTAAACCAACACGTCACCACAAAATCAGCTCTCAGTGCTGCCTACAAACGAACAAATTTAATAGTTAATGATCATAACAATCTGTGGAGACAAGTAATGCGCTTTAACCTCAAGCATATTCCCAAGGTACCACCTCTTCATTAGGTGAAAGCACTGTCCCTGTATTAGTTCATGTTATTCATCCTTCAACTCCCAAGTGGTAAATTTAAACCTTCGTTCAAAGAAAATTATGTCCCTGTAGAGGGAAGTAGTTTTTATTTATTATATTTTTATGAAAGCTTCATAAAGAAGCGACTGACCATCAACGGCTTAAATACTTGACTAACTGTCTTACCCATATGGCTTAAGACATTATGGTCCCACATCTGATGCATTACCATACTTGGACTTATGCCAAGACTGCCTTGCTTTGGGAAATTGGGAGCGACTTAACCTCAACCAAACAAAAACAGACTTTATGGGTATCAGCTTTAATTGGGGGAAACTATCAGCAAATTTGCCCATTGTTTTTCCCTTGAAGAATAAACTCTGGTTGCAGGGAATCGTCATACGTTTGATGATGCCAAAATCAATGCATTTTCGGCGTTTAAATATTTATTTGTTACTTTACCTTATTGCGTTGAATTTTTAACTTGACGTCCCTCCTCCATATCAATGAGGCTTTATTCGAAGTCCTGGCTGAACTACATAAACCCGTTGGGCCACCTCGTTTTTAAACCAATAAGCCCCTGTCTCAAGTATTGGCCATTACACCCCTGATTCGCCTACACCTTAATTATACTTTACTCATTGTAGAAAAAACAACCATACTGTAGCTGACTGCCGCATCCTTCAACGTAAGTCAGCAAAGATCAGTCTGTATAGGGTAGGAGGCACCCTATGCTGAAGAAAAACAAGTGCCTCATGACCCTAGTTCTAGTTCTAGCTGTATCCTCAGTACTTCCGGTTTTTGTGTTAGTTGTCCCATCAGAAGTTGAAGTCCCTCTGTCTATTTAAGGGAACAAAACCTCCAGCTTTCTTATTTTTTTTTGGTCAGTTACCCAAACAATTTTGGTGGTTAGCTCTTCTATAGGTAGCCAAGCCTTTGCAGATAAAACTTTTTTACGCTTTATCAACCACAAGCTTTGCCAAAGCAGAATCCTCCGCTTGCTTCACTGCAAAACCCTAATGACAGCCTATTAGCTATGAACTCCCAATTTTGGATCATTGGTGGTTCAAGTTGAAATAGTAGTCCATAAGGGTAAAGTTTTGGCAATAAATGACACTGGTTCTCTGATTAACATTATTTCCTCCTGGCTTATCCAAAAAATAAAAATGGTTCAGACTTGATTTAGGAAGCTGAATATGGGATGGTAGGTAGTCAGTCTACTAAAGAGATAGGAGCCTATTCTGATTTACCCCTTTGTTTTGTGAAGCTATTAATTACTTCCCCCACTGTAGCGCTAGAAAATGATAACTATGATTTGCTTATTGGGGTCCAACTGATGCGAAATTTTTAACTGCATCATCAACCACAAGAAAAATACCTATTCCTACTATGGTACCGGATTCTGTTAATATTCAAACCCCATCAAAAATAAAGGATTCCCTAAAAATGGACATGCTTCCTCGAATACACATCCTATATTTACAAAGTTGAGTACTAAGTCTTAGGGGAAAAAATTAAGTTACTCCTGGAGGCTGTGGGTGCCGAAGAGGGGATCCCTCTGTATACCCCTCATTCTATTACAATAATCTTAGGCTCACAAGTTATTGTAGATATGAGGATTCAGATTCTTACCACTCCTGATCAAATTTTGGAGCTTAGTGGACACCCAAACTCTTCCATCAAGGAAGTTACTTGACCTGCCCATATATTTTTAGTTCTGCCTACGTAAAATCTATTCTATTCTATTAGGTAATTTAACCAATAAAACTCAAGGTCCCTCAGCATGCCCCTATCACTTATGTAAAACTATGTCTATTAAGAGTATTGCCAATTAAAATTGTTCTGGCTCATTACAGGATTTCGGATTTTATCCCCCACCCAACATAGCTTTGGTTGACAGTAGAATTGGGGATAATCTTACCCCAAATGAACGCCAGAATGTCGAAGACCTCCTTGGGGAGTATGGCAATATTTTCCATGGGACAAGTGACTATTGGGAAAATGTCCTGGGTAATTTATTAAATCAAAACTGAGAAGCACCCTTTATTTAAATCCTGAGCATATAAAAAATCTAAAGTGGAGGAAGCTCAAGTGGTCCTAGAGTTACAGCAACTGTTGGAGGCTAAGTTACTTGTGCTTTCCAAAAGTACATGGGCTTCCTCACTCTTATTAATTTAAAAAGATGGTGGTCACCAGGTTGTTATGGATTATCCCGCCTCAACTCTATCACTTGCAAAGATAGTTACCCCCTGCCACGTATAGATGACACTTTATGCTTAATGTCAGGATCCCACTATTTCTCAGCTATGGATCTCTCCAGTGGATACTGGCAAGTAGTTTTGTCACCAGAAGATCGGGAAAAATGCGCTCTCATCGCAAGTGAAGGACTATTCAAGTCCACTTGAATGCCTCAGGGGTTGTGTAATGCGCCTGCTGCCTTCCAATGTGCTTTGGACGGACTAGTAGGCGATTTAAAACGCTCCTGCATACTAGTTTATCTTGATAATATTAACATTTTTGAGAACCTTTACTGAACATCTAGATCATCTCGGCAAGTCTTTCAGTGGTTATGGAAAGTTTCATTAAAACTAAAGCCATCGAAATGCTCTTCCTTCCATAGTGAGATGTATTTTTTGAGTAAAAAGGTCAGTAAAGCTGGAATCTCCCCAATGGATAATAAGGTCTTAGCTATTTCTAAGATGACCCCTTAAAACCTATGAGACATACAGGTTTTCCTAGGAATGGTGGGCTAAAATCGCTAATTTGTCCCCCATTTCTCAGACAACTCTGAGCCTCTGGTGTATCTACTGAAGAAATAAATACCCTTTCAGTACAAAGAAGAGCAACAAGAGGCCTTTGACCTACTAAACATCTCTCTCTGCCACTCTCCAGTACTTATTCATCCAAATTTTGATAAACCCTTCCTCCTCTTTACTAATTATAGAGATGTTGCAATCAGAGCCATACTATCTCAGCATGGAGAGAATTTAGTTGACCATCCCATCGCCTACCACAGCAAGACCTTATCTAAAACTAAAGAGAAATATAGTGTTACAGAATGTGAATGCTTGGTGGTCCTACTGGGCATTAAGAATTTCTGACCCTTTTTATATGGAAAACATTTATCATTGTAACTGAACAAGCTTCCTTATGCTGTCTATAGCAAACAAAGGACCCTGATGGGAGATTAGCCCGATGGGCATTAAAACACTAAAATTAAAACTGTTCCATTATCCACCAACCAGGTCCTTTCATTAAAATGCAGATTGCCTATTTCAGCTTCCCATCTTAACTATAACTGACCCTGAAGAGGATCAACTTTATGACCTCCTAACCCAATCACAGTTATGGAAGGACGTATCCTTGAACTTCCACAAGGAATTAGTGAAAAGATTGGAAAATCTCTAAATCAAGAACGGTCAATTGTGCAAATTTTTGTCTAAACCATTGGTGCCGAATGCAAGGTCATTGGCTTGAACCAACATCATATTAGGGGGACATTAACAAGTCAGCCATGAGGGGAATTCAGAAATGCTAAAAATGGCTTATTGCTCAATGTTATTGGGGGAACGCTTATGTCTATCAGGATGTATAGGAGCCCTGTCTGGTATGTAAAAGCGAAGCTGGGCCTAATCCCCACTCTCAAAATCCAGTGGTCCCACCCTGTAAGCCATTCCATACTATTTGCATTAATGTTGTGGGACCTCTTCCTTGAGCCTCTAATGGACATCGGTCCCCACAGTAGCCATGGACCATCTAAGTGAATTGAAACTGTATCACCCCCCACCACTTTGGCAAAGGCCACCACGTTTTTGTATAGCAAATTATCACCCAGTATGTGTATCCTAACTCATTCTTTCTAATAACGGACAAAATTTCCGCTTATTGCCGGTGAAAGATTTAGCTGATCTGATGGGAACCACTCAGGTAATTTCCACCCTCTACCATCCTGCAACCAATGGAATAGTAGAGCGGGTAAATGGTACTTTAACTGCAACTCTCCAGAATATGGCTATGACTGGACCCCTTCTTTGGCCACAATATTTTCCTAGTGCAATTATGGCCTATCAGCTTAGTTACCATCAAATTACTAAGATGTCGCCATTTCAAAAGCGTTGTATGACAGAAATCCCCATCTGCCTTCCAAAGTCCAGGTGATGCTTGATCAAGCTTCTCCTGAAGCATCTGAAGTCTCTATGCGAAGTATTGCAAATGGAATCATAAGACATTAGGCCCTGGCTGCCAAAAAAACTGTCCGCCACAACCAGTAGAGAAACTGTTCAATTTAATGATAAAAATGATCCCCTACACACCTTCCAACCAGGTGACCTCGTCCTATTCTACCATCACTGGCCTGGAGGTCATGATTACAAACTGGGCACTAACTGGTCAGGGTCTTATCAAGTCATATAAAGATGGGGCAATTAACACTCAGTTGTAGAGAATGTTCAGGGCACAGTTGTAAACCATGTACATAGTCACTTTCTTCATAAGTTTCCCCACTGCGCCAAGATCTAGAGGGGTATTATCATGATTCCTACCCAAATGGCAGATTCATATGCTTCAGATGACAGGAATTAATACTGATATGACCAAAAAGCCCAAACTTCTGTCAGGGATAATCCCTGGTAAAAGTTGACAATTATCAAAGTTGGAGCTCAACCCAGAATGACATGGTCAAAATATGCTCCCTCAGAGCTACTCAACCTTATGGTTTAAACCTGAGCCATGAGACAAGCACAAACAATTCAACCAAGATTGTTGAGATTTTAACCAGATGGATCCTTCCAATAGTATCAGAATTAGGGTTTTGGTTAGTCGGGCATGATTGCAAGCTAATTACCTATTTTGATACTATTTAATGTTATTATTTAATTTGGTTTAAGTTCAGCGGAAGCTGCATTCTCTGCAAAAATGCCATTTGAAGATCGTTGTGGGTGTTTCTGGCAGAAAGCAAACAAATCCATTATGGATCGTCCAAAAATGGTTCCACCAACTAATTTGGAGCACCTGGTGACTCATTCCAAGGATGGATTGACCTAATTTAATATCCAGCGATAAGATGAGCGGATCTGGAGGTAATCGCTATGATGTATGAATGAATGAAAGTTCTGATCTGATAGAGTTCTGGCGTCAAGTGGCTGATGGGTTTTCTGGTATTAATTGGTCAATGAGTACTTGAGAACAGTAGCCCAGAAGTATTATAAATAGTCGTTCATTCCCTCCTAATAAACAATCTTTCTTTTCTCATTTTTATTTGTTTGAAGTAGCAAGAGATACTAGAGTGTGGAAGGTGGGCAGGAGATCCCTGATAGGCGCGGGTGATCACGCCTGGAGTAGCTGGCGCTTCCTCTCCCATGTCCCCTCCCTATGAGGAACTGGTGGGAACCTGGCCAGCTGGCTACCAGAAATGCGCTGACTGGCTGCAAACCTTGTGGGGTGCAGCGCGGGAGTGCCATAGCCGCCCAATATGAGGATGGGCTCGCCTGGGCATGCCCAGATGGTCTGGTGAAGGGTTGCAAGGGTGGAGCAGCGCAAAAGTTCCTGAGCCGCCTAGGATAGGGGCAGGTCTTGCCGGGGCACACGCTGAAGACACCTCAGGCTAAGGCAAAGCTATTGGTGGTTGGTTGGTGGATTGGACGCGGACTTTTAAGGGCTGGTACTCCAATGAAGACTAGATGGTAAAGGGCCAACCAGTCTTCATACTGGTTGGCCTGGAACACTAGCGGAGCCCATGGTCAATTTTGTGACAGAGATAATTGGGCTTTTACTAAATCCCCAATTCGTTTATTTTATTATATCTAGGCTTGGGCTGCTTAGACTTTCCCTGAAATACCTCCCTGATTGCATTATATGGTTATATTAAGCTAATAAACTTTACGCGTTTTCACCTTTTTCAAGTTAAAAAAATGCATTTAAAAGGAAAGTGCCTCACCAGACTTGATATCTGGATCAACAAGATTTCTTGACCAAGAGAAGCAATCAAGGTAAGTATATAAAACCCTTGGACTTCAGGTCAACTGGCCAATTTAAAACATAGGATCTGTGGTATCAACCCATGATTCTGACTGGGGCATCATATTGGAAGAAAGCGAAACTGTTGCTACTCACTCTGGATGTCAAAAGCACTGAACAGATCGCCTGTTACATAAATATTTGTTTTGTAACGTATCAAGAGCTGAAGGAGATAGTGCTCCGTCTGTTTGGTGCACAGCGAAGATGGGCAGCACAAGGCTGAATTCCTGACAATACAGTTCTTTAAGAATAAATCTCCTGTAGAGTTTGCAGAGCAATTTATGAATTAAGCTCATGATAGTGGGAGCCAATATCTTAACCAATTAGGATGTAGTCATAGCCATGATGGAGGCATTCAAACCATATTGTGAACTGCATAGTGCTGACTCACATACTGAACAAAGATGCGGGGCTTCTTAAAATTGTTAACATTTTACGCCATCTCTCTGCCACAACAAGTGCTCCCAATGTGTGGTAGAAGGCTCCTGCTATTGCCACCACATCATCATTGAGAAATGGACCACAATGACCCAGCTATAATCCTTTGAGTAATATTCTTTTACCCAATATGTTGGATCCTTTCTGCCCTCCTTACGCTCAGCCGCCCTGAAACTGGCCTAATTTTGATGCTTTGGTTAACTTTTGACCCTGACCTTCAGGCACATACTATAGATGGGAGCCAATTATGAATGCTTGTTTCTCATGCGGAAAAAAAGGCAATTATGCAGCTAACTTCCCAGGCAACACGCACGTTCAGCAGTGCCATATGTTTTGATCAAACAGGGAATAGCTTGAGCGAGTAGAGAAGGGAAGCTCTAAATCTTATAAATCAAATTTAATTGTCCCTGATGATTCTTATGAGTCTCTTTGCGTTGGGACCAGTACCCAACCTGAAGACTTATATCAAAAACTTCTTCACGATATTTTAGCCTCCAAACAAGAAAGCGATCCTCACCCTTCAGTCTTTGAAATCCTCCAAGATGTGCAAAAGCCATATGCTTGGCAAATACTTGAACAAAATCGCATGAGTGAAGTTGGACCCTCAACGGGCGTCGCCTCCCTAATGAGAGTTAACGTATCCATTCCTGTAGAAAAGATCACCCAGGACTATCAATAGTCAATATGGGTATATCCACTTTTCTTGTTAACAAAAAGCCCTTGGACGTTAATGTGATAAACAACAATGGTTCATCTTATTTGAAGTATATGTCATGTTCACATGACATCATAGTGGGGACCAACCCTAAGGATAAGGCTGGGCGCCTGGAGGCCCAAAAGGTGAAGAAACAGGCCCTCCCTAACCTGAGGCATACCCTAGACCAACTCTGGGTATGGGAAAATATGCCCAGGTTGGTACTAGTGGGGTTCCAAATGCCCAGCCCCTTACAATGGCCCAGGCATTATATCGAATGGTCTACATAATAAACGCAGACAGTTTGGTTTGGTTTGTTGAGAAACATGGTTTTGAAACCTGTTCCATTTACAAAATTACACATTTGTGTCAAATCTAACTTCAATCATTTATATGAGTGAATTTAGTTTTGGCATATTCTACCAATCTGGATAGTAGCGAGTGCCTATTGGTGGGTCAGTGCTTGAGTCCACTTATGCAAACCCCTTATTCCACCGTCAATTGTTAAATATGTTTCCCCATCTAAAAATCCTTGTTGGTCAACTTCCCAAATAAAATTCCCCCCAATTTTACCATTTTTAAATGTTATTCCAAACAATCCTGTGCGCAGACCCCTTTGAGAAGGTCTCATGCTCCATAAACCTTGCCATTTTGGACACAGTAATATAATCACCTCATGCACCGTTGGTTCGTCCAGGTACCCTCCAACCTGGGTCGTTTACCCCTTCTCTCAGTGTGCACAGCGACGTTTTTGGCTGGGTATATATCACATTTCTCTGCTTGAGTTATTATTGCTCCAGCACCTCTGCTGGGCAATAGTAGATATAGTATTAATGGTTAGTTTCCTTGCGTTGGCTTTGTGCACCATGCACCATCACGCTGGAAACAGGAGAGCTATAGATGCTCTCCTTAAATTAGTTGACCAACCCCTTAAATCTATGTGCACAAACTTTTTTGTGTGGAACTTATCAAAAGTGGAAACAGTGGGCGCCAGCTGTGGGATTTGGCTGTCATTAGCTGCACCGCTGTTTCCACTTTTTTCTGAAGGCTGGAGCAACTAAGCGTTATAATGGTTCCTCCAACTGGAAAATATCCACCCTTTGTGTTCATACCTGGTGGATATGGACAAATTGAGGTCCAAAAGTCATCATTCCCTTCTGCCAAATTTAACAATTTCTATTTAAAATTGAGTTTTACTTCGCCCGCACATTCAGACAATGCCAGCAAAATTGGCACAGATGGGCCTCGGGGTGTTGGCCTTGGATAACGTCATGCCTTCCATTGCAGTCAGGGAATAGGATTATTTTCGTCTAAAAACGCGTTTTATAACGAAAATCTTAACCAAACCTCTGAGCCATTTATTAGCTCTTACGGCCTGGATGAGAACCCTGTTCTAGTATATTAAATAACCCCTGAGAACCCTCGATTGACCCCTGCCATGATCTGGGGCACTCAGGAAGTGGAGAAAAACTTCTTTTTAAATATTATAAACTTTATGCACCTGCAGAAGGCATAGTGGGGTATGTGGCCTCAGTAGTAAGTTTGGCCAACTATACCTCCCCCTTCTATGATTCAAAAACCCACTTTGTTGAGAAGTTAATGCCAGAGGAAGAGTTTGTTGATGTTGTGCTGGCGTTGTCTGCTATTAATCAAGACCATTCAGGGTTCTTTCTACTGTCTGTTACCCTTTTTTATCTCCTTAGGAAAATTCAGCACCACTGTACTGGTGGATACTGGCGCCTCCATCAACTTTATGGACCAATGCCTAGCTGACTACCTGGAGCTGAGTTACTTGTCAGGTGAAGTGGTTAGGGGAGGGGCGTCCCAAGGTATTCCCACCCTAAATATTAGAGAGACTTTGGACTATCAGGTTGGCAAGTACCACTTGTCCAATCACTTCCAGGCCATCAAAAACTTCTTGTTCCCTATCATTTTGGGAGTGTAGTTGTGGCGGTCGTTTGACATTAAAACCAACTTGAAGGAGAATACCTTATCTCTTACATTAAAGAATGGTCACACAATAATTTTTCCTTTGTCTGAGGATAACACCCAGAGCGAATTGCCCCACCAGCCCAAACTTCACCCTTTTAGCTTTGCCCCTTTGCTGAAGCCCTCAGTGGAGGTTCCTATTCCTTCATGCTTGGAGGGTTTGGAAACCACTTTTGATGCAGCATCCGCCAACGCGCTCCCTGAGCACTCTGAGTTTGATTGTGACTTCAAGCTCACTGTGGATCTGGTGCGTATATCTTCCCCTATTTACCCGTTGACTGTCTGGGAGGATGAGGCGTTGGATGTGTGGGTGAAGGAACAGTTAGCAAAAGGTGCGATTTTTTAGCATAACTCCCCTGTAAGCTCCCCACTTCTCTTTATGGAGAAGTACAATGGTACTTTACACCTGTGTGGACTACGGGAACCTTAATAACATCACTGTACCAGACCTCCATCCCATCCCTTTGTATTCACATATTGCGCGCAATGTGGAGAAGGCGAAGGTCTTTTTTCAAGCTGGATTGCCTCAATGCGTTTAATCAGATCCGGATAAAAAAGGTCCAGGAGTGGTTAACCGCCTTCCACACCATAAAAGGAATATTCCAGTTTTGGGTCATGCCCTTTGGGCTTATGAATGCCCCTGCTATCTTTTAACACCGCATTGATGCAGCGTTGGGGACTTGTTAGAGGTATGCGCGGTTGCCTACATGGACGACATTCTGGTGTTTTCCCCTGATCGGGAGTCCCATGCAGTACACCTTCACAAAGTGGTGGAGCAGTTAACGACAGCCAGCCTTACGCTGAAGATAAGCAAGTGTGTTTTCTTCAAGTTCCAGGTCACTTTTCTGGGCAAAGTCATGTTTTACCAGGGATTAATGATAACTCCAGACAAGGAGAAGGCGATTCTTGAGAGGCCCACCCCCACCTCAGTCAAGGAATTGAGGAGCTTCTTGGGGACGTGTACGTTCCTCAAGAAGTTCACTCCCAATCTGTCTGAGGTGGCGGCTCCTTTATACAAGGCTAGCGGTGCCAAGTTGCTTCAGTGGACCCCCATTTTGGAGGCTTCTTTACAAACAGTGAAGTGCACCCCGTTGTCCACGTTTGTTCTTCGCCATGTCGACCCTTCAAAGGAGTTCATTGTCTACTGATGCCTCCAACTTTGCCATAGCGGCTGCCTTGTTACAAGTAGGCGAAGATGGGATAGAGCATCCAATGGGATATTTTTCTAGGAAAATGTTTTTTCCAGAGTTGAATTACGCCGTTTATGATAAGGATTTACTGGCAGTGGTGGAGGCGCTGAAATTTTTTTTTACCACTTGCATGGTCCATCCCAACTTTTCTGGGTACGTACAGACCACCGTGCCTTGCTGTACTACTGTGCCCCTCATGTCCTAACCCCACGGCAGACCCGTTGGCATGAGACCCTTGCCCATTTTGCATTCACGTATGACTTCACCAAGGGCAAATATAATGGTTTGGTGGATGCTTTAAAGCCGCAACACTGCTTTAGTACCTGATCCCAAGGAGGCAGAAGTGCACAACACACAGTTTATGATTCCTCCAAGTAAAATTATGTCGCAACTTCCCTCTCCCCTAGCCAACGGGCCAGCGCTTGCACCTCTGGAAAATGTGGAAGAATATAGTATGTTCAGAAAGTAGTCCTTTCTCAGCCGCTTTCAGGCGAATATACTTTGGTACTTGCTAAGTGCGAGTTGAATCAAGAGGATCTCTCCAGGGGCTATCATGTGAAGGATGAGATGGTGTGGTTTCAGGGGCGCCTATGGGTTCCTTCTGGCCCACTTCGCCTGGAAATCATCCGGGACCATCATGATGGACTCACCATTGGTCATCCTGTTAAATCAAAGATATTGGAGTTATTATGACGCACGTACAATTGGAAAGGGCTTGCCTGCTCATGTGGGGCAGTATTGTAAAAAGTGTTTAATCTGCAACCAAAAGAATCCAAATCGTCAACTTTTAGAGGGGTTGTTGTTATCAGTCCAGAAAGCTGAAGGGCCCTGGACTTCCCTTCGGTGGATCCTATTGTATAAATCCCTGTCTTAGATGGTTATGATGCTGTCATGGTGGTGGTGGACTAGTTTATAAAGTTCGCCCACTTCATTCCTTGCAGAACTACAATAACCGCGGCTGAAATGGCCAGGCTCTTCGCTACGCATGTGTTTGTGCTCCATGGAGTTCCCCAAGTGATTATCAGCGACCAGGGACCCCAATTTACCTCTTTCTTTTGGGAAGAGCTGTGTAAGACTCTTCAGATTCGCCCTTGCCATTTGACTGCCTATCAACTCAATCAGATTGGCAGACTGAACGAGTAAACCAGTGCTTGGAGCAGTTCCTGTGGTGTTACACCACTGCGTATCATTCAGATTGGGCTTCTCACCTTCCTATGGCCCAATTTATTTGCAACAACACGTTGCATTCTTCAAATTGGTTGATCCCATTTTATTGCCAGCTATGGCTTTAACCCCGCCTTTAACATGGAGCCCAGATGTGGGTCTAGGGTTGAAGCGGTGGTGGACTTTGCAAGACAATCAAGAAGGTTACCGGAGGGTTTCCACAAGCTTGGAGGCAGCAATGCAAGTGTATAAGGAGAACGCTAATGGGAAGCAGCGAGTGGGTCCTGCGTACAAGGAAGGGGATCTCGTAATGCTTGATTCACATAAAATCCCTATCAGGTCAGCCATGAAAGAAGCTGAGACCAAAGAGGATTGGCCCCTACGGCGTGGTTAGAAAGGTGGGCCACGCCTCATACCAGTTAGATCTCCCCCCTTCATTTAAGATCTTCTCTGTGTTTCATGAGAGCAAACTGACGTTGTTTGAGGGCCCCCCACCAGAGACTCCTGAGACTTATCTCGTGGATAGGGCGCGAGATTGGGAGGTGGAAGAAAATAGTTGCCTCCCGCCGCGTTAAAAAAAGACTGGAGTACCTGGTATTCTGGAAGGGCTTTGACGCTGCAGAAAACAAATGGGTTCCAGCGCGCAACTGTGTGCATGCCCAAGATCTGTTTAAAGCATTCCACAAGCGTTTCCCCCAGGCTGCTGGATCCCAACCTAAACCGACCTTTGCTGCCATGAAGTTGGCCACTGCCCACAAGAACTTTTACCTTGCGCAAGTCCCTGGAGGGGGTTTTAGCCCCATTGGGAGGAGAGGGTAATGTCATTTTCACATGACATCATAGTGGGGACCAACCCCTAAGGATAAGGCTGGGCGCCAGGAGGCCCAGAAGGTGAAGTTACAGGTCTTCCCTGACCTGAGGCATACCCTAGACCAACGCTGGGTATGGGCAAAATTTACCCAGGTTGCTACTAGTGGTGGTGCCAAATGCTCAGCCCCTTACAATGGCCCAGGCGTTGATACAAATGGTCTATGTAACGAATTCATATGGTTCAGTTTAGTTTATCGAGGAATGGGGTTTTGAAACCCATTCCATTTATGAAATCACAATTTTGGGTCAAATCCAACTTCAATCAATTATATGAGTGAATTTAGTTTTGGCATATTCTACCAATCTGGATAGTAGCGTGTGCCTATTGGTGGGTCAGCGCTTGGGTCCACTTATGCAAACCCCTTATTCCCCCATCGATGGTTAAATATGTTTTCCCCAACCAAAATTCCTTGTTGGTCAACTTCCCAAATAATATTTACCCCCCTTTTTTATCATTTTTTAAATGTTATTCTGAATGATCCTGTGCGCAGACCCCTTTGAGGAGGTCTCATACTCCGTTAACCTTGCCAATTTGGACACAGTAAGATTATCACCCCATGCACCATTGGTTTTTCCAGGTACCCTCCAACCTGGGTCGTTTATCCCTTCTCTCAGTGTGCACCGCGACGTTTTTGGCTGGTTATATATCACATTTCTCTGCTTGAGTTATTATTGCTCCAGCACCTCTGCTGGGCAATAGTATATATAGTATTAATGGTTAGTTTCCTTGCATTGGCTTTGTGCACCGTGCACCACCACGCTGGAAACAGGAGAGTTATAGACACTCTACTTACAGCATACCTACTGTTATTTTTGTTTAGAACACTAAAATCCAAGCTATTATTGATACTGGTGCCCCAGTGAATATAATCTCCACCAGTCTCATGGATAAGCTTTTGCGGAAGCCTGATGTGGATCACAGGGTATTGTATGGGACCGCAGTGGCAAATAGGACTGTGTCAGAAGGACCTTACAGCGCGTTACTTCTGAGATTTGGTTCAGTTAGGACTTCCACTCTATCACAAGTTCTGCGAAATAATAAACTATGACATATTAATCGATGCTGCGTTCATGTGACGATTTGTAGCCACGGTTAATATTGTGGTATAAACTATCAGCATCTTGGGACAACAGTCTCCCATTTACTTATCCTCTGGCGGTGTCTCAAGGACTAAATGCGCTCTATTAAGATCACCTTAGCTTATAGCGACAGTTGATTCCAGTCCAATCTCAGTGGATGAAGCGGAGGACAAGAGCCCTCCCCAACCAGATCTATGTGTACAAAGGTATTCCTCTATGAGCTGCGAGCACTGTAAGCATACCATCTTGGCATCAGGACATATTAGGGGTGGAACTTAAAATTGACATCTTAGAAGGTATATATTTGGGGACATTATGGGTCCCTACCAGCAATCCCAGCTTAAACATCATGTGGTTCCTGAATTGTTGTTACCAGGGCAGGGGAAAGTAAAGGTAATGATAGCAAACCTTCATAAGGAGGCTATGACGGTAAAAAGGCACTAAGTTGTGGCTTATTTACACTTGGCCCCTATTGATGAGGTTCACCATATTCATGACTTTGATTTTTGAGAGGACTATGGTCTACTGTTAAAATTACCCTTTGGCATAATGGCAGTGGTTCCGTGGGAAGCTTTAACCAGATTGTCAGAGGAACAGAAAGATAGGGTGATGGCCTTAGTTGAAAAATACTGAGATATTTTTGTTTCTGATGACCACAATTTGGGGTGCACACAAGGGGTGGTGCATCATTATACATGGGGGATCACGCTCACATTCTTTCATGACTATTCTTCACTTGAAAGCAGTGGAAGAGGTTGTCTCTAATGAGGGTGAAAAATTGATCAAACAAGGGATGTTTGAACCATTTAAATCCTGTGGGCATCGCTGTTAATTATTGTTAAAAAAGGATGGCACCAATCATGTAGTTGAACAAAAAAAGCTCAATACCGTCACAAAGAAAGATTCTTAAACCTTCTGTGGATTGATGATGCGTTAGATTGACTGGGAGGGTAGTTATATTTCTGCCATGAATTTTATATTGGGGTACTGGCAGATTGAATTTCCAGTGGCTGAACAGTAAAAATGCTCTATAATCACTGTCAGATTCTGGTGGGTGACTCGAAAATAAACCTTTGACAACCATCAGATTAGGCCAATTACCCTTTCAACGCTTAAGCTAACACCTATATTATAACCCCAAAGCCTATGGCAATCATACAATTTGGGCTGAACATCTCAATGTCATTTTGATCAAGTACTTTGTCAAAGCGATTGGCCCAAATACACTTGAATATTATGGCTGATTTCCTATGCATCAAATCTCAGCAATTGGTCCCATTTATTGAGAATACTATCAATTCACCTGTATACAAAATTGTTTAAGACTGACCTGAAGTTAACATCTAAAAAACCATGATTTCAGATGAACGAAAAAACGTAAACTTTTTTCCACCCTAGGGCGAAATTTATATGTTGATCCAAATAATCAGCATTATAGCACTTGTGTGGACCGCCCAAAGGGGGTTACCTAGTGCTATCAAGGGAGAGGCCTGCTTACGTCCCAATTAGGGGTGCGTCATTTACTTCAATTGATGCCAAAAATTTACAAAAGGTTTATTTTATCAGCAGTATGACAAAACTGAACTCCAGAAGATCTTAAGATAATTATACATGCTTTATCACAATTTTTGTAACTGATTTCTCCCAATTTTGGGAGTATCTTGCCGCCATTAAACCTAAGAAAAGATTTCAGTCATATCAGTTCAAGGGCTGAACTGAGGTGGTATTATATACGTTGAAATTTTGTGCTAGAATGTGGCCAGGAGATGCCCTAGAGGTATAAATACTGGCGCCTGGCTTCAAGCCTCCTCTAATAGATAGCTTCTAATATAAGTTATA